>BSYR01000010.1:43428214-44087500 GCA_030270665.1 Hibiscus trionum
ACTTGCATTCCCACATTTAATACCTCAATCGACATATCATGCAAATGTTCATGCTCGTGCAAAATATATGAATGCATAGAACTAGAATCAATCAAAGATAACAATGACAGAGATTGTAAAGTAAAGGTACCTACAATCACATCACTGTTACTAAGTCCCTCCCGATGTGCGTACAACCTTACAGGACCACCAACCTCAGGTTGAACCGTCACTACATTAGCCACAGTCCTCTAACCATCCCCCATTCGCTGAAAATTACCACGACCGCGCCCACGGCCTCTTCGTGGTGCAACAATATGTGCCCTAGTGTAAAGTCTCCACAAGTTCTATATTTTATGCACATTCCATCTCATATTATAGTTGTTTTTGAGTGTATTTTAGGCATAATTCAGACCATGTGTTGCATTTTACAGTATTTCTGTACTTTGCCATGCATTTAGTGATTATATTTAATTTTTGTGAAGAAAAGATGTTGTTTTAGTTTAGTTTTAGTTTCAGGTACTAGAGGTTGACAAAAGGAAAGAGGAGTTGAGGACGTGATGCTGAGGTAACGAACCTAGGAGTTGTACTGGCGCAGTTCCCAACAGAGACAACAGCTGCTGAGTAGCTATCGCCGCCCTCCTTGCCGCCCAAGACAAGAGACTATGGAGTTGGACAACCGGAGTGCAATCTGTAGAGCATAAAATCCTAATTCTATCGATGTTGTCCACTTAATTTTCTAATGTCTATAGCAGCGGGTAGAGCCTCCAAAAAAGGATCTCGAGATTACTTGCAGAGCAAGGCAACATGATATAGTCCTCATTCAACTCAAAGAAGTCAGAGTTTAAAGCCACATTCAATGTAAAAAGCTACTTTGAAGACTTCTACTTCAAGAAGGACTAGACCTAGCTAATGCCTATATATACCCATTGTAACTCAAATTCAAAGGAGCATAGGTTTTCCTTAGGCATAAATTAGGTTTTCTTGTTGCCGATATGTTCTAAATTTCTCCTTGGGTTTGGGTTATGTTGTAATTAGTTGTGAGAACGGTTGTTTAGGGTTTCATGTTTGTTTTTCCAAATAAAATTACAAGGTTTACTTATTCCATGTTCTTCATAGTTTTCAATTAAGGCGAAAGATTAGTTGAATTCTATCCATTTGTTTGGTATCGAGAGAGTCAAAATCACGAAAGGAGTAACTTCGATTTCATCTATAGACGGTGTGATCAATCCAGCCTAGACATAGGTTTAGGGTTTAAGGCGGCTAAAAGGATGAATCAACATTGCTATCTTTACACGATTCACGCCGCGACTGGTATTATCTGGAGTGGGCATCAACAAAACTCTAGCTTAGACATAAGCAGATTCACTTTCGAAGCGTTCTGCCGAGCCTTGTAGTTCTGCCGAGTTTGCTACCGATTCACAGTTCCATTCCCCTACCGAGCCAGCGAGAGGGTCTCGGCAGTCTACTTGCCATCATCCGCCGAGGCAGTAGAATTTGGCAACGCAAAAGAACTTGTCCTATTCAACGCAGTTTCACACTAAGCAGCAGAATAACCCTGTCCTCTTTATCAATATGATCACTTCCTCTTTAATTAAATGTGCTTTTATTTTACTTTGTCTTTCGACCATCCAATTTAATTGTGCTTTTACTTTTCTTGTGTAGGACTTACAACTCGAATCAAGCTGTCCAATCCTTATGGGAGACGATATCTTTTATACTATAACTTGACAGGAGTGTGCACTTGCGACCATAAATAGAAAACACCCAAACGCTCTACAAGTTTTTGGCGTTGTTGCCGGGGTTTGGTAACAGTGAAATTCATCTTTAATTTCTGCACTTTTATTTCTTTATATTTTATTTAATTTTTATTTTTAATTTAAAAAATATATTATTACGGTTTCCTTTGATAGTGTATAACTAGGGCAAACCCAAAAGTTGAAATCCTTTATTACAACGATATCGAACGAAGAGCAAGAGAGCTCAAGAAGAAAATTAGAGAAGCCCTTGGGAAAACTAAAGCAGAAAAAGAAAAGGCAAAGGTAAACATGTAGAACGACAACCCTGCCAACAATGTTGTGAACGACAAGGATGGGCAGCAAGACCCGCCGCTCAGAGAATAGCAAGTGCTGCCCAAGTAGCCACAATATGTTCGAAAAACCAGGGATTATCTGGAACATGACTTCATAGGGTTCGATCTGACAATGACAAAACTTGAGATTGAGGCAGATCACTTCAAACTGAAGCCAGTTATGGTTAACATGATCAACACGTTAGGGCAATTTGGAAGGACGGCCACAAAAGATGCACATCAGCACATGAAAGGATTGCTGGACATCTGCAGAGCATTCAAAATACACGAAGTTCATCAAGACATACTGAGGCTGAGACTATTTCCCTATTCACCTAGGGATATGGTAAAACAGTGGTTAAATAACCAGCCAGCAGGATCGTTCAGCACATGGACAGAGCTGTGTAAGGACTTTTTGGACCGTTTCAGCCCATCCAATGTCGCAGACAGACTGCAAAACAAAATAATAGCTTTCTGACAAGGGGATGACGAGCCGATGTATGAAGCATGGGAGCGGTACCAACAGATGCTAAATAACTGCCCCCTACATGGTTTCCCAGCTTGGACATTGGTATCAATGTTCTATAACGGGGTGAACTACCCAACACGGATAATGATTGATGCCTCATCCAATGGAATCATCCTCGACATACCACTAGAGGAGGCACTGTAGATCCTGAACAAAGCCGCCAAGAACGATTACAAGTACCCAACAGCTCGCTGAGGCGACGTTTGGCGGCTAACTGCTGTGAATGAAGTACAAGCCTTCAAATCTGTCAATGCCTGTAATGCCCTGGTTTTGGGCCTAGATGTTTTAGACATCGGATCGGACCGGTCAGAAACGGTTCAAATCACGTTAGGTGATTTATGGGAAAATCAAGGATCGGGAAAAGATAAAAATATGGTAAAAATTGCTAAAATCGTCTTAAATCATGTTTAAGGGGTTGGTCAAATCAATTTTACAAAATAGGCTTTGGAAATGGTACATTTTGGGTAGTGACTAAAATGTAATGTTTCAAAACTGTGGAAAATGAAATTTTAAAAGAGGAGCCAAAAATCTTAGTATCTTTAGGGAGCTATAGTCCAATTACACATTCCTTAAATTGACATGTGTTTTAAATGGGTTTTAGATAATTAAAATAGAAATGGTTTTATTTTAATTAAAATGAGTTAATTGGGAAATTGAGAATTCATCTCACGTAACTAACTATCATTTTAGCAAAACCAATTTCCCAACTCTTTTCTCCAGATTTCTTTTCTCCTAAACACTCTCCCTTTGATTTCTAAACAGATTTCAAGAGTTCTCTTCAAATCCTTCAAGATTTGTTAAGGAAAACTTGTTAATCATTGAGGAAGGCAAGGATTGGAGGTAAATCCCATTCTCAACCTTCAATCTAGGTTCTTTATTGAAACTCCCAAGATCTTTAGCTTCTAATTGATGTTTTTGGGTGAGTTTTTATTATAGTTTTGATTTGAGATCAAAATCTTTCAAAATGTGATTAAAATCTTGATTTTCGGATTGGATTTGATAAGCTCTGTTTTGGATTGGTTTTAATTGAGTTTTGAGTTGATTATTATGTTGAAAAAAGGTTTTGAGAATATAGATCCCAAAATCCTTGAGATCCTTGAGTTTCATGATGGTTTTAGTTGGGTTTTTGAGGTGAAATGATGGTGTTATGCATGCTGAAGGTATAAGGATGGATTTAGGTTATTTTTAGATGAGTATTGATGTTTATAAATGGTTAAAAGTGATGTATGTTGGCTAGGCTTGGTTTAGGAAACAATCGATTGAGTTTTCAGTTGTTTCGGATGGGTAAATTGGTGTAGTTTTGGTGAGCAACGAGTTTGAGTTTGGTTGCTGGTGTTCAAATGCATTTTAATGCATTTGGATCTCTGTTTTGATGATCTAAAAATAGGGGATCTTGATTCGGAAGCAAACGAAGCTTTTGTGGAGGCTTCGGAAGTGTGATTTTCGTGTCGGCAAGCAAGGTTTCACGTATCGGTGAGTGGAAATGGATTTTCCACCTTTGTTATACTTTGAGTATGGTCTTGGGAACTTAGTGTAAGTTTGATACACTTAGCTAAGCTCAAGAGTAAGTGATTCGAAAGTCTCTCTTGGAATGTGCTCTGTTTTTTGTGGAAAATGCACTTGAATTGAATGTGATTTTAATTATTGTTGTAAAGCATGTTTTGAGCATTGTTTATGCTCGTTTTTAATGCCATTCTGTTAAGGATGCACTTGGTAGGTGATCCTTGGATTTATGAAATATATACATTTGAGTTAAAGCATGTTTATGCTTGTGAAAATGGCATTGTGATTTATGCTTGCAAAACAATGGAATTATGTTGTTAAATGATTATATTGGCAAGTGACGAAAATGATTTTTGGTTACTTTAATCGGATATAGTTAGCCGGCTATAGGATTGAGTGCACCGTGAATAAAGTCACCTTGGATGTCGAGGGGTTGTGATTGTACCGTATACTCCATCCAAGCACCCTAACGATTGAGGCTAAGATCACAACGGTGGTTGGTTAAATCCCGTGTGTGGATCTTGTGGTATGTGTCTCGTGCTCTCGTTAGTTGAATTATACAACTACCAATGAGTGGTGTTGATGGGTTGCGATTGTACCGTTAAACTCCACCACGGGTGTCACAATGGTTGATGGCTTAATCTCGTGTGTGAGCCTTGTGTAGTCCGGTAGTGTGTATGAAGCGTGTGGGACAACGCTTGAAATCCGCGTTTCCAATTGTGTCATTTGTGTTGGTTTTGGTATGGATTGAGAATTGATCACTTGCAAGCCAAGATAATGTTGTTGATTAAAGATTTAAGCATGAGATGCTTGTGAATTATGCTAACATGCATGTGATGCTTGGTTTAAGCATGAGCAAAGGATTTTGTTATTGTTTTAATGATGCTATGAGCATGTGGTTTTAAGAGTGCATGGTTGCTTTAAAGAGCATGTTGTAAGGAAGGCTTGAGTTGGTAAATGATGATAATATGGTTTTATAAAATGCATTGATGAATGTTGGTTTTAGTGATCCTCACCAAGCTTTATGCTTACGCTCATTTGTTTCATCAATGTAGAGAATTGAGCTTTAGAGGCAGCAAGAGAGCAAGTGGTTTCCAAGTATCTTGTCTAAACAATGTATGTGGTTTTACCTTGGTGTAATAAGAGATATTGGGTGGGATTTCTACTCTTGGTTATATTTGGTGATGTTAAACACCTTGAGCATCTTTAGTTTGTTTATTTGGTATTGTAAATGGCCTTTCAGTATTGGTTTAAGCTTGAATGTGGTTTTTAGCCTTTTTGTTGTTTTGACATCTAAGAAGCATGCCTATAGTTCTAAAGCTTGCAAGTATGATGCTATGATTTAGCTTGCACTTCGTTTTGGTGGTCCTTGATGTTTATTCATATAGTAAGTGTGTTGTGGCATGTGTTGGGATGGTTTCAGAGGTGAAAAGTTGAGAAAAACCAACAATTTGGAAAATTGCAGGGCCAGGCATTTCGGAACGCCCTTATCTGTTTCGGAACGGTGGCATGCAATGGTCATGGTGTTTCGGAACAGGTAGGCATGTTTCAGAACATTTCGCTTCTGTAATCACCGTATCGAAAAGGGTCATTTGGGGTCTCGGAACGCACCCGCATATCGAAACGATCAACATGGTTTCGAAATGACCGTTCCGATACGGGGACTTGTGTTCCAAAACACTTGACCGTTGGATGTTGATTTTGAATTGTTCTAGGTTTCTGTTTCTTACATTTTGGTCATGAATGTTGTAAGTTTAATTGGTTAAGTTTGGATGATCTGTTTGAGTTGAAATTTGACATGTTGGCATGTTACATGATAAATTTTGGATTGGTAAGTTTAATATCTAGTTAGTCCTTGTAAATCTGGAAATTTACAAAACAATTTTTTGGTATCAGAGCTAGGTTACGAAGGAATTAGTAATGATGGTAAGTGAAATTGGTATGATTGGTTGAAAAAGCATGTTTGGATTGAATGTTGGAGCTTATACCATGCTTGATTGTTGTAAATCATATGTGAGATAAATATGATTGCATGTTGATAATGTGATAATGATGTATGTTGATTTTCGATGATGTAAAGCACGATTTATATGATATGCTATGCTATGCTTGAGGGAAATCGGGGTGCCCATTGCCTTTATTACACTAATTAAATGTTTTTGTGGACTTGGATCCTTGCTTGAGGTTGACCTAAATCATGATTTGATTTGTTTTATTGTTATGCCTTGTTAAAATAGCACTATATGTCCGAGGAGAAAGCTTAGGTTGAACACGGTAGTGCATGCGGCTGAGCAGGGCGACCAGGGTAACCAAGGGGCTGATGTCCCTCCTGGTGGAAACTTAGCTCCTCCGCCACCACCTGGAGGTGGGGAGCAGGGGCAACAAGGACACGCTGGTCCGGTTTGGGTGATCTAGCGCCACTTGTTCAGGCGATCATTGGGGCGTTTCAGGTTGTGGTAGCTGGAGCGCATGTTCAGGCCCCTGCAGCTGGGCAGGTGGGTTTGCCTTTGGAGAGGCTGAGGAGTCTAGGAGCTGTCAAGTTCTATGGTATGTCTCATGAGGCGTCGGAAGCTTGGTTGGCTAGCACGATCCGTATCATGGATCAGATGGGATGTAATGATGTGCTCAAGCTGGGATGCACTGTCTCTTTTCTCGAGGGTGACGTTTATAGTTGGTGAACGACCGTCGCCGCTGGTATGGAACCCAATGAGGTTGATTGGGAGTTCTTCTGAGGTGCCTTTAAGAGGAAGTATCTGGGAGTGAGATACTTGGATGAGAAGAAGCGTGAATTCCTGTCGCTTGTTCAGGGAAACCTATTTGTGGCTGAGTACGAGGTACATTTCGTACGTCTGAGCCAGTACGCCCCTGAGTTGATGCCAAGTGAGAGGCATCGTTGTGATCGTTTTCGATACGGGTTGGTGCAGGAAGTCAAGACGTATATGTTGGCAACGGATTACACGGATTTCGATGTGCTTGTTTGTCGAGCGAAGGACATTGAGCAAAATTTGGGCCTGTCATCTCGCGGAAGTGGTTCTAGCTCTGGTAAGAGAGCAGCTGAGTCTAGTTCCGGTGGTGGACGGAACAAGAGAGGTTGAGATAGGAGATATCAGCCTGCTGCTAGGTGAGGCAATGTTGGACATGGTGCACCGGCTCAGGGAGATCGGATGAGGGCGGAGCAAAATACGTGCTGGATGTGTGGTTCTCGGGGTCATCTGCGGCGAGATTGTCCACGTGCGGCTAGGGAGGCTCAGGCTCCTATTGTGGGGACATGGAATTCTTTCTGGAACTGTGGTTCAGCATATCATATGAGGAGGGAGTGTCCTATGTTGGTCGGTGGAGGCCAAGGACGTGCACCTGCTGTGGCTGCACCTTAGAGAGGCCGTGAGGGTGGCCGAGGGAAACTCCAGAGGAGAGATGAGGGTCAGCGAGGCATTGCTCATGTTGTAGCAGTTCAGCATGAGGGAGGCGGTCCTGCGAGGGTCTATGTTCAGCGCAAGGAGCGCAATGATACCGATGTCATCGCTGGTACCTTTTTCTCCAGTCTGTAACCCCTTTAGCCCAACCTAGACGTTTGACCTGAACTACGAAGATTACACAGGGAAAACAAAAGTTAACCCGAAAGTCAACCTTGATTAACGACCCTTTTTGTAAAATTGATTTGACCAACCTCTTAAATATATTTTTAGAGGATTTTAGCAATTTTTATAACATTTTTATCCTATCCCGGTTCTTGATTTCTTAAAATCACCTTACGCGATTCGAACCGTTCTCGACCGGTCCGATCTGATGCCTAAAACATCTAGGCCCAAAACCAGGGTGTTACAACTCTCCCCCATTTAGGAAATTTCGTCCTCGAAATTCTTACCTGATGGAAAGAGATGCAGAAACTGCCTCAGCATGTTCGCCTTGCTTTCCCACGTGGCCTTTTCAACTCCTCGGTGTCGCCACAACACCTTCACAAGTTCTATCGTCTTGCCACGAAGTACTTTGCTACTCACGTCCAGAACCTTCATTGGTTCCTCAGCATATGACGGATCCGGATTCAACTCTATTTCCTCAACAGACATCACATGCGAAGGATTCGATATGTACTTCCGTAACATGGAGACATGAAACACATCATATATCTTCTCCAACTCTGCAGGTAATCTCAACCGATATGCCACATGACCAATACGATCCACAATCTCGTAAGGTCCAATGAACCTTGGGCTAAGCTTACCCTTATGCCCAAATCTCATCACCTTCTACCAAGGCGATACTTTCAAGAACACATGTTCGCTAACCACGAACTCAATTTCCTTACGCTTCAAGTCCGCGTAAGACTTTTGTCTATCTGATGCTGCCTTTAAACGCTCACAAATGAGCTTCACCTTCTCGGTGGTTCTCTTAAGCATAGCTGACATTGAAATCAACTTTTGCCCAGCTTCTGCTCAACAAAGAGGGGTTCTACATGTCCTCCCATACAAAGCCTCATATGGAGCCATTTGAATACTTGACTGGTAACTATTATTATATGCAAACTCAACCAACGACAAGTGCTTCTCCCAAGAACCCTAGAAATCTATCACACAACATCTCAACATATCCTCAAGCACTTGGATCACACGCTCCGACTATCCATCCGTCTGAGGATGATAAGAATTACTGAAATTCAACCGTGTACCCAAAGCTTGATTGAAACATTCCTCAAATCGTGCTGTAAACCTCAAATCTCTATTCGATACAATGGACTTTGGTACACCGTGCAACCGCACAATCTCAGCTATGTATAGCTCAGCCAACTTATCCAAAGTATATGTAGTATGCACAGGCAGAAAGTGTGCACACTTGGTAAGCCGATCAACGATCATCCAAACTGAATTCTTCTTTGTCAGTGACAAAGGAAAGCCAAACACAAAATCAATGATGATTCTCTCCCACTTCCATTTTGGGATTCTCAAAGGCTGCAACAACCCAGAAGGAACCTGATCCTCAGCCTTCACTCGCTGACACACCATGCACTTACTAACGAACTCAGCCACATCCTTTTTCAACCCCACCCAGTAGTACTCATCTTTCAAGTCACGATACATCTTTGTACTACAAGGATGCATAGCAAAAGGAATACTATGGGCTTCACTCAGAATAGTGTGCCTTAACTCAGCATCATCTGGCACCACTATTCGACTCCCAAAACACAGAACGCCATCATCACTAAAGCTGAAATCCGAAGGTCTACCCTCCGCAATGTACTGAACAAGTGTAACAAGAGAATCATCAAGCAACTGCTTATCTTTGATCAATTGTATCGGGGATGGCTTCACTTGCAATTCTGTAATAAGACCACCATCACGCGATATGCTCAAACGAGCAAACATCTCTCTCAACTCCACAGCTACTTTCCTGCTCAAAGCATCGGCTACCACGTTAGCTTTACCCGGGTGATACTCAATCGTCAGATCATAATCTTTAAGCAACTCTACCCAGCGACACTGCCTAAGATTCAACTCCTTTTGAGACATGAGATACTTCAAGCTCTTATGGTCTGTAAACACAACACACTTCTCATCGTACAAGTAATGCCTCCATATTTTTAAGGCAAATACCACAGCCGCAAGCTCTAGATCATGCGTAGGGTAATTGTGCTCATGCACCTTCAAATGCCTAGATGCATAGGCCACTACCTTACCATCCTGCATCAACACGCAGCCCAAACCAACAATGGACGCATCACTATAGACCACAAACTCCTTACCAGACTCAAGTTGAATCAGAACAGGAGCTTGCGTCAAAGCTTCTTTCAACTTCTCAAAAGTTTGTTGCCTCGCCTCCGTCCACTCAAAGCGAACATTATTTTGCAACAACTTGGTCAAAGGCGCTGCTATTTTCGAGAAACCCTCGAAAAACCTACGGTAATATCCAGCCAATCCAAGGAAACTCCGTACCTCTGTCATAGACTTAGGCACTTTCCATCCCATCACCCCCTCTACCTTGTGCGGATCAACGCGAATACCCTCAGCTGATACAACATGCCCAAGAAAGACTACCTCCCTAAGCCAAAACTCACACTTGCTTAGTTTGGCATACAATTGATTTTCCAACAACGCTTGCAAAACAATTCTCAAGTGCCTATCATGATCCTCCTCGGTACATGAATACACAAGGATATCATCGATGAACACCACAACAAATTGATCCAAGAATTCATGGAATACATAATTCATCATGTCCATGAAAGCAGCAGGCGCATTGGTCAAACCAAATGGCATCACCAAGAATTCATAATGCTCGTACCTCGTCCGAAAAGCTGTTTTTGGTACGTCCACATCCTTCACCTTCAGTTGATAGTACCCCGATCTCAAGTCTATCTTAGAAAACACCGAGGCTCCTCAAAACTGATCAAAGAGATCATAAATTCTAGGCAAGGGGTACTTGTTCTTGATCGTCAACTTGTTCAGTTGCCGATAATCTATGCACATTCTCATTGTCCCATCTTTCTTCTTCACAAACAAGACCGGTGCACCCCAAGGTGACACACTCGGCTGTAATAAAGCCTCGATCCAACAACTCCTACAACTGCATTTTCAACTCCTTCAACTCCTTAGGTGCTATGCGATAAGGAGCAATAGACACCAGAGCCGTATTCTCATACAACTCAATACCAAACTCAACTTCCCTGTTTGGTGGCAACCCAGGCAACTCCTCCAGAAAGACACTCGGAAAATTGCGAACAGTTCAGATATCCTGCACACGCACATCCTTGGTGCCAGGATTCATCACATAGGCAAGAGAAGCCTCACAGCCTATCCTCATCATACGATTTGCTTCCAACACCGAGATAACATTCGGAAAGAATTTCACATTCTCGCCTACTACCACCACTTCATAATTATCACCCAACCTTAGAGTGACTCGCTTGACATCATAGTCAACCACTGCCCTATGCTCCGTTAACCAATCCATACCAAGGATTACATCCAATCCATAGAAAGGTAACTCCATCAAATCCATAAGAAAAACATAACCTTGCACAGACAAAGGGTATCTCCTATATAACTTCCTAGTGACTACAATCTCACCAAAAGAACTACTCACTTGCATTCCTATTTCAAGCATCTCAATAGGTATATCAAGCAAATGCGCATGCTCACTCAAGATATAAGAATGCGTGGATCCAAAATCAATTAAAGCCAGCAAAGATAGAGACTGAAAAACATAGGTACCTGCGATGACATCAGTGTCATTGCGCTCCTCGCACTGAGCATAAACCCTCGCTGGTCCACCTCCATCCGGTCGGACGGCCACAACAAGGCCAATACCTCGCTGCCCCTCATCTCTCCTCTGAAAATTCCCACGGCCGCGCCCACAGCCTCGCTGAGGTGCAGCTACCATAGGAGCACGTCCTTGGCCTCCACCAGCCAACAAAGGACACTTCCTCCTCATGTGATCCGTTGAACCACAATTCCAACATGAATTCCCTGTCAACACAACATGAGCTTGAACCTCTCTAGCTGCCCGAGGACAATCCCGCCACAAGTGGTCCCTCGAACCACATGTCCCACAAGTATGCTCTTCTGTTCACCACCTCGACCTGGAGCACCACGCCTTTCCTCAGGCTGATGTTTCCTATCACGGCCTCTTTTGTTCCGTCCACCACCGGAACTATACTCAGCGGCTCTCTTCCCTGAGCTAGAACCAACGCCTCTAGATGACAAACCCAGATTCTGCTCGATGTCTTTGGCTCGACACACAAGCACATCGAAGTTAGTATAATCCGCAGCCACCTTATATGTCTTAACTTCCTGCACCAGCCCGACTGGAAGCGATCACATCGGTTCCTCTCACTTGGTACTAGTTCAGGAGCATATTAGCTCAAGCGTATGAACTGGACCTCGTACTCAGCCACGGATAGATTACGCTGAACAAGCAACATAAACTCACATTTCTTTTCATCCAAGTATCTCACCCCTAAATACTTCCTCCTAAAGGCACCCCTGAAGAACTCCCAATCAACTTCATTGGGTTCCATACTAGCTGTGGTAGTCGTCCACCAGTTGTAAGCATCACCTTGAAGTAAAGAAACTACGCATCCCAGCTTGCGCACATCATTACAGCCCATCTGATCCATTATGCAGATCATACTCGCCAACAAGGCCTTAGACGCCTCAGGAGACATACCAAAGAACTCTACAGCTCTCAAGCTCCTCAACCTCTCCATAGGTAAGCCCACCTGCCCAGCTGCAGGGGCCTGAACATGCGCTCCGACAACAGCAGCCTGAAACGCTCCGGTGATCGCCTGAACTAGTGGCGCCAAATCACCCAAACCAGGACCAGCTTGTCCTTGTTGCACCTGCTCCCCACCTCCAGGTGGTGGCGGAGGAGGTAGATCTCCACCATGAGGGACATCAGCCCCTTGCTAAGCCTTGTTACCCTGCTCAGCTGCAGGCACTATCGTACTCGATCTTAACTCTCTTCTTAGACCCATAGAGCTATTTAAACAAGACATAACAACAAAATAAGACCACCCATTTAGGCCAGCTGCAAGCAAGAATCCAAGTTTACAAAACATTTGAGTAGTGTAATAAGGTAATGGGCACCCAATTTCCCCCATAGAGCATAGCATACATGAAACATCATGCTCACATACTTTTCATCATCCCAAAATCAACACATAACCACATAACATCATCATCACACAATCATATTTATTCCACATGCAATTCGCATCAATCCAACATGGCATAAGGTTCAAAATTCCACCAATAGCATGCTTTTCAAACATCATACTTCAACACATATAAATTTCACATACCAACATCCCCAATTCTTTCTTAACCTGGCTCTGATACCAACAAATGTAACCCCCTTAACCCAGCCTAGACGTTTGACCCAAACTACGAAGATTACATGGAGAAAAGCAAAGTCAACCCGAATGTCAACCTTGATTAAAGACCTTTTTTGTAAAATTGATTTGATCAACCTCTTAAATATATTTTTAGAGGATTTTAGCAATTTTTATAACATTTTTATCCTATCTCGATCCTTGATTTCTTAAAATCACCTTACGCGATTCGAACCGTTCTCGACCGGTCCGATCTGATGCCTAAAAGATCTAGGCCCAAAACCAGGGCGTTGCACAGTCTTTATCATTGTTGACTTTAATTGATTCTGGATCAATGCATTCTTATATCTTGAGTGAGCATGTGCATTTGTTTGATATATCTATTGAGTTGCTTGAAGTAGGAATGCAAGTGACTAGTTCTTTTGGTAAGACTGTAGTCACTAGGAGGTTGTATTAGAGGTGTCCCTTGTCTGTTCAGGGTCATGTTTTTCTTGTTGATTTTATGGAGTTACACGTTTATGGTTTTGATGTAATCCTTGGTATGGATTGAATATCTGAGCAAAGAGTAGTGGTTGACTTTGATGTTAATCGAGTCACCTTAAAGCTTGCCGATGATTATGAGGTGGTGATTGTAGGCGAGAATTTGAAATTCTTGTCTAATGTGATTTCGGCTATGGAAGCAAGTCGTATACCGCGGTTGGATTGTGAGGCATATCTTTCATATGTGATGAATCCTGGTACAAAGGACGTACGTGTACAGGACATCAGAACTGTTTGCGATTTTCTGGGTGTCTTTCCGGAAGAATAGCTGGGGTTGCCGCCAAACAGAGAAGTTGAGTTTGGTATCGAGTTGTTTGAGAATATGACTCCGGTGTCCATTTCTCCTTATCGTGTGGAACCTAAAGAGCTAAAAGAGTTGAAAACGCAACTTCAGGAGTTGCTGGACCGAGGGTTCATCTGGTCGAGTGTATCACTTGGGGTGCACCGGTGTTGTTTCTAAAGAATAAAGATGGAATGATGTAGATATGTATAGATTATCGACATCTGAACAAGTTGACGATCAAGAACAAGTATCCTTTGCCAAGGATTGATGATCTATTTGATCAGTTTCGAGGAGCTTCCGTGTTTTCTAAGATTGACTTAAGGTCAGGGTAATAACAGTTGAAGGTAAAATATGTGGACGTACCTAAGACAGCTTTTCGGAGAAGTTACGGGCATTACGAGTACTTAGTGATGCCGTTTGGTTTGACCAACGCACCTGCTGCTTTCATGGACATGATGAATCGTGTGTTCCATGAGTTCTTGGATCAATTTATGGTGGTGTTCATCAATGATATCCTTGTGTATTCTCGTACTGAGGAGGATCATGATAGACACTTGAGGATCATTTTGCAAGCGTTGTTGGAGAACCAATTGTATATCAACCTAAGTAAGTGTGAGTTTTGGCTTAAGGAGGTGGTCTTCCTTGGGCATGTTGTATCAGCTGAGGGTATTCGTGTTGATCCGCATAAAGTAGAGGTTGTGATGAGTTGGAAGGTGCCTAAGTCGGTGACAGAGGTACGAAGTTTCCTTGGTTTAGTTGGGTATTTCCGTAGGTTCGTCGAGGGTTTCTCGAAGATTGCTGAAGCTTTGACCAAGTTGTTGCAGAAGAATGTTCGCTTTGAGTGGATTGACGCGAGTCAGCAAGCTTTTGAGAAGCTGAAGGAAGCTTTGACGCAAGCTCCTATCCTGATTCAACTTGAGTCTGGTAAGGAGTTTGTGGTCTATAGTGATGTGTCCATCGTTGGTTTGGGCTGTGTGTTGATGCAGGAGGGTAAGGTAGTAGCTTATGCATCTAGGCAGTTGATGGTGCATGAGCGTAACTACCCTACTTACGATCTTGAGCTTGCGGCTGTTGTGTTTGCCTTGAAGATTTGTTGGAGGCATTATTTGTATGGCGGGAAGTGTGTGGTGTTCATGGATCATAAGAGCTTGAAGTATCTTATGTCTCGGAAGGAGTTGAATCTTAGGCAACGTCGTTGGGTGGAGTTGCTTAAGGATTATGATATGTCGGTCGAGTATCACCCGGGGAAGGCCAATGTTGTGGCTGATGCTTTGAGCATGAATATGGGTATGGATTTGAGGGCGATATTTGCTCCCTTGAGCATATCGCGAGATGGTGGTCTTGTTGCCGAATTGCAAGTGAAACCATCTCTGGTTCAGTTTATTATGGATAAGCAGTTGCTTGATGATTCTCTTGTCCCTGATGTTCAGGACATGGAAGAGGGTAAGCCTTCGGATTTCAATTTTAATGATGATGGTGTTTTGTGCTTTGGGAGTCGAATAGTGGTAACATATGATGTTGAGTTGAGGCGCACTATTCTGACTGAAGCTCATATTAGTTCCTTCGCTATGCATCATGGTAGTACGGAGATGTATCATGATTTGAAGGATATGTACTACTGGGTGGGGTTGAAGAAGGATGTAGCTAAGTTCGTTAGTAAATGCATGCTGTGTCAGCGAGTGAAAGCTGAACATCGGGTTCCTTCTGGGTTGATACAACCTTTGAGAATTCCAGAGTGGAAGTAGGAAAGGGTTACCATGGATTTTGTGCCTAGTTTGTCTTTGTCGCCATCAAAGAAGAATTCGGTTTGGGTGATTGTTGATCGCTTCACGAAGTGTGAACATTTCTTGCCTGTTCATACTACATATACCTTGGATAAGTTGGTAGAGTTGTATATTATTGAGATTGTGCGGTTGCACGGTGTGCCAAAGTCCATAGTGTCCGATAGGGATCCGAGGTTTACATCACGGTTATGGGAATGTTTTCATCAAGCCCTGGGTACATGGTTGAATTTCAGTACTTCCTATCATCCTCAGACGGATGGACAGTGGAAAGTGTGATCCAATTACTTGAGGACATGTTGAGATGCTGCGTTATAGATTTTCAGGGCTCTTGGGAGAAGCACTTTCCGTTGGTTGAGTTTGCTTATAACAATAGTTACCAGGCAAGTATTCAAATGGCTCCATACGAGGCTTTGTATGGGAGGAAGTGTAGGACCCCTCTTTGTTGGGCAGAAGCTGGGCAGAAGTTGATTTGGATGTCGGCTATGTTGAAAGGAACAACTAGTGATTTTATTGTTCGCACTAATAAATTTATTGATAAAACTGAGTCATTCATGGACAGGACGGAGATGAAGATGAATAACCAGGAGGCTGCTATAAAGAACTTGGAGACCCAATTTAGGCAGTTCACGGAGATCCTTACCAGCAGAACAATGGGAGCAGCATCCAGCAGCAGAAATTCAGCCAGCACAAAAAAGAACAGCCTGCCACGGCAGCATCACCACCAGCCGCTCCGGAAGCTGAACACAACAGTAGTCATAACACAGATGATCCTCCACAGATAAAGTTCCCCTGCGAAGAACGTATAGAGGACATCCGCCTGCCAGCACCTTTCCCCAGAGGCATAAGCAACAGAAGCAAGAGCACATGTTTAGGAAATTACTGGATATTTTAAAGCAGGTGCACATAAACATCCCCCTAATAGAAACCATTCAGAATATGCGCAACTATGCCAAATACCTCAATGGCATGGTTCCTAAAAGGAAAAGGATTGGGGAATTCGAAACGGTTGCTGTAACAGAGGAGTGCATGGTAATGCTACACAACAAACTGTCGTCCAAGCAAACAGACCCGTGCAGATTTGCTATCCAATTTAGGATAGGCAACAAGCACGAAACAAAATCCATTGTGCGACTTGGAAGCTAGCATTAACTTAATGCCTAAAATAGTCTTCGATAAATTAGGAATTGGGCCAGCCAAACCTACCTCTGTCATGTTGAAACTTGCTGATCACTCTTTTGCACAATCGGAGGGAAAGATCGAAGATATCCTTGTGAAAGTGGGCATCCTTATTCTTCCAGTTGATTTCCTCATCCTAGACCGTGAGGCCGATGATAAAGCCCCTATCATCCTAGGGCGACCATTCTTAGCTACGGGCAGAACGTTGATAGATGTGGAACAAGTGGAGCTGACCATGAGGGTAGACAACCAGAGCATAAAGTGAAATGTGCTACAAACCTCAGGAAAAGAAAATGAAGGATGACTAGATGCTATGGGTGCCAAAATCAACATAGAGACGGGCCAAGGCAGCAGCTGTCACGATAGACGCAAGGGCAGGCTAAAGGACCCAGCAGCACATCACCTACAAGAACAAGAGGACCCCACAGGAGGGAAGGACAAGCCAAATTACCTCAGGAAGTGGTTATGTCTAGGAGATGCAGCAAAATGCACTCCAAACATAACTTAATTTTTATTCTCTTTATTTTTATTTTATGCATTAGGATTAGAGTTTAATTTATTGCAATTTATTAGGATTAAGATTAAATTCCACATTTTTAATTTTTAGAATTAATTTTTAATATTTAATTATCCTTATTTAGTATTTCAGGATTATGAATAAAAGAGTCGAATAAAGAAGAAGGCCCAACAAGAAGCCCGCCCACCATCCCGCCGAGACATCCCAAGACAGCCCAGTACAAAAATCACGTAACGGCTAGTTGCCCACTAATGGCTAGCTGCCAACGGCTACAAAAATAACGGGCAGAAATCGCGTAACTTGCGTGAGACAATTGGACCGTTGGACATTTAATGCTGCCCTGACACCGCTCGACAACCACTATTTAAACCCTTTTCACATCATTCATTTATTTTACTTCACCTTCTTGCTATCTTATTCTTGCATCCACTGCTCTCACTTTATTCCCTTAAGTTTCAATAAACTTTAACCATCTAACATGGCTTCAACTTCGACACCCAAACCCACCTTCTAACGTTTTTTTCTCCCGCAAGGACGAAAAGAGACACCGAACACAGTTTGCTAAACAAGCCATATAGGAGGACCAAGGCTTTCACTATACAAGGCAGACATGAGATCTCGGCCTAGAAGCAAATCTGTTCGAAACCATCCACAACAAAGGATGGGAAATATTCGCACTGTAGCCGGAGATAGACAACATCACCATGGTCAAGGAATGGAGGTAGCTACTGATGGCTGCCGATTATGAGAAACTCAAGGCAAAACTATGCAAGCCCAACACACCGTGGTTGGCAGGAAAGCATGGAGGATCTATCCAACACCGCCACTTGCTGCCTGAGACAGTGTTGTGGATTACCTTCATCAAGAGGCGTCTGTTGCCCACCTCCCACAACTCCACCGTTGACCGGTCGCGCCTTGCACTCAGCCACAACATCATGACAAATAGGCCCATCAACGAGGGGGAGATCATTTGAAAAAGTTCCACAATTGTTTCCGCAAGACGAAGGGCATGCTATACTTCCAGTCACTCATCACCTGCCTCTACGCTAATTTCAATGTTCCGACTGACCTCAAAGATGAGATGATGATAGCAATGGAGAGGTGGACTAGGAGAGTTCGCATGCAGTCTGTCTGTGACATTGGACAAGCTGAAATGGTCTAGAAAATCCTTGCACAATTCTGTCCATGTGTTGAATGACCATGCTAGCTAGTTGTTTAACCACTGTTTTGCCCTATCCTTCGGTGAATACGGAAATAATCTCAGCCTCGGCACGTCTTGATGGACTCTGTGTATTTTGAATGCCCTGTAGATGTCCAGGAATCCTCTTAAGTGATGTCGAGCATCTATTGTGGCAGTCCCTCCAAATTTCCCTAACGTATTGATCATGTTAAACATCACGAGCTTCATATCAAAGTGATCCGCCTCAATCATAGGTTCTGTCACTGTTAGATTGAACCCTCTAAAGTCATGTTCCAGATATTCCCTGGTGGTTCGATCATACTGTGGTTGTCTGGGCGGAATAGGGGGCTGATGCCTTGGTGGATCTTGTTGTTATCTTGGCAGCGAGTCTTGCTACCCATCACTGCCGTTCACAACATTGTTGGCAGGGTTGTCGTTTTCTATGTTTACCTTTGATTTTCTTTCTTCTTTAGTTTTCCCTAGGGCTGTTCTGATTTCCTTCTTGAGCTCTCTTGATCTTCGTTCGATAACGTCGTAATAAAGGATTTCTCCTTTTGGATTCGCCCTGGTCATACACTAGCAAAGGAAAATGTAAAATTCTTTTTTCGATTAAAAATAAAAAACTAAAAATTAAATTAAATGCAAAGAAATAAAAATGTAGAAATTGAAAGCAAATTTTGCTGTAATCCTATCCTCGGCGGTAGCGCCAAAAACATGTAGAGCGTTTGAGTGTTTCTATTTATGAGCACAAGTGCACACTCTTGTCAAGTTATAGTATAAAAGATATCGTCTCCCACAGGGATTGGATAGCTTGATTCGAATTGTTGTTCCTGTACAAGGAAAAGTAAATGCACAATTAATTTGATTGTTGAGAAGAAAAGTAAAATTAAAACACAAGTAATTTAAAGAGAAGAAATAAGTTTGATAAAATGGGAAGGGTTATGCTGCTGCTTAGTGTGAAACTGCGTTGAATAGGACACGTTGCTTTGTGCTGCCAGACTCTGCTGCCTCGGCGGGGGATGGCAGGTAGACTGCTGAGACCCTCTTGATGCCTCGGCAGGGGAAAAGATTTGTGTCTCAACAGCAAACTCGGCAGAACTAGAAGGCTCGGCAGAACGCTTCGAAAGTGATCATGCTTTTTGTCTAAGTCAGAATTCTGTTGATGCCCACTACAGATAATACTAGTCGCAACATGAATCGTACAAATGACGGCAATGTTAACTCATCCTCTTTTAGCCGCCTTAAACCCTAACCTATGTCTAGGCCGGATTGATCACACCGTCTATAGATGAAATCATACTTACTCCTTTTGTGAGTTCGACTCTCTCGATATCAAACAAATGGATAGAATTTAACTAATCTTTCGCCTTAATTGAAAACTATGAAGAACATGGAATAAGTAAACCTTGAAGTTTTATTTGCAAAAACAAACTTAAATTCCTAAACAATCGTTCTCACACTAATTACAACATAACCCAAACCCAAGGAGAAATTTAGAACATGTTGGCGGCAAGAAAACCTAAACTATGCCTAAGGAAAACCTAACTTGTTTTGAAATAGAATTACAATGGGTATATATAGGAATTAGTTAGGTCTAGTCCTTCATGAAGCATAATTCTTCAAAGTCACTTTTGCATTAATTGCAACTCTAAATGCTGACTTCTTTGAGTTGATTGTGGACTTTTATCACGTTGCCTTGCTCCGCAATTAATCTCAAGTTCTTCCTTCGGTGGCTCTGCCAGATGCTACAAAAGTCAAAAAATCGAGTGGACAACATCGATAGAATCAAGATTTTCTTCTCTACAGATCACACTCCGGTTCTCCAACTCCATAGAATGTTGTCTTGGTCGGTAGCTACTCGGCAGCTGTTGTCTCTATCTTGAACTGCATCAGTACAACTCCTTGATTTGCTGCCTCAGGATCATATCCTTAGCTCATCTTTCCCTCTGTCAGCATTTAGTACCGAAAAGTAAAACTAAGCTAAAACAATACCTTTTCTTCACCAAATAACAAATAATCTATAAAAGCATGGCAAAGTAAAGAAATACTGTAAAATGCATTGCATGATCCTAATTATGCCTAGAATGTATTCAAAAACAACAATAATATGAGATGGAATGTGCATGAAATATAGAACTTGTGGACACTTTACAATGAGCCTGCCCTTCATGAGCCAAACGTGGACAGTCTTGCCTCAGATGCTCATGCGATCCACACACCCAACAAGGATTGTAACATCCCGAAGACCAGTCTAGTCGGAATTGGATTTCGATGATCAGAGTATTAATTTTAAAGTATTCAAATATTGCATCGTTGTTGTCCAAGGATAGATTATACTATTAAGAGACCTTAATTGGACTTATCTTTAGTTAAGACTTCCTTGAAAATGCTTAAATTGATGTTTGTGAGCTAGTTATTTCGATACAGTCAGACTCGTACCGAAACAGCCTAGATAAGGCGTTTCGAAACATTTAAAGGCGTTCCGATATGATTCTAACGGTAATAACTAACTTTTGGACTTTTGCAGAACCGTTTCGATACAGTTTCACTCGTTTCAAAATGGGTCCCATGATTCAAATATCTTTGAAGGTTTAATTGAAAGTAAATGAAAAAGTAGTGACTCACATGCCTAGGGATGCCTTTCCCACGTGAATATGATCAGAAGAGATGACTAGTGGTCATCTATATGCCCAATATTATTAAGATAAAGAAAAGATAAAAAATATTGTTTTATAGATTACCCCTGCATAAGGGGAACCTTTTTATTGGGTATATGGGAGCTGGGTAATGATTAATGGTCATAATTCCCTAAAAATGAAAAGGAGAAAAGAGAGATCTCACCTTTGAATTGTCTCACGGAGACCCATTTCCATCTTTTAACTTTGAAAGAACAAGCACACACCTCCATTGACTTCAACCTAGAGCTCCCAAGCTCACTCCTCTCCATTTGTAAACCTTAAGCTTAGGCTTTCCATGAAATAAGATCATCAATTCGTAGCTATCGATCGGGTAAGTGAAGGCCCTAAGTTAACCATCTATTCTCTTGACTGGCGAAAGACCAATTTCAAGCTTTAAGATAAGTTATGTCTAATAGCTAATGGCTACTCAAGTATTGGTATCGTTATATTGATTGTAATAAATCCCTATTGTTCTTCCTAGCTCAAGAAGTGGAAAAGATTAACCCATCGTCTCCATCGGAATCTAGGAACAAAGGAATCACCATCTGAGAGCCTTAAGAGCATCAAATATTGAGGTGAGTGTAGTCGAAATCTCGAGAGTTGGCTAGGTGCCATCTCGAATCATTATTTATTGATTTGATAACCATTTTATTGAAGGTCATTGTATAAAAATCATATTAAAAGCTTTGTTTGGTAAGTTTGATTAAGTATTGCGCACGAGCATCAAATATTGCTAGTGGAACTTTGATATATGTCTATTGCTATTGAATTACTGTTATTGATATATTGATGTTAAGGTATTGCTATTGAAATGTTGTAGTTGGATTTTTAATTATTGAACCTTGGAATCGAAGTATTGGATACAATTGAATCCGGCAAGTTGTTTTGCGCTGCCAGACTCTACTGCCTCGGCGGGGGATGTCAGGTAGGCTGCTGAGACCCTCTTGCTGCCTCGGTAGGGGAACAGATTTGTGTCTCAATGGAAAACTCAGCAGAACTACAAGGCTCGACAGAACGCTTCGAAAGTGATCCTGCTTATGTCTAACTCAGAATTCTGTTGATGCCCACTGTAGATAATACCTGCTTATGTCAGATAGGGGAACAGATTTGTGTCGCAACATTCGAAAGTATTGGTATCATTATATTGATTGTAATAAATCCTTATTGTTCTTCCTAGCTCAAGAAGTGGAAAATATTAACCTATCATCTCCATCGAAAGCTAGGAACAAAGGAATCACCATCCGAGAGCCTTAGAAGCATCAGATATTGAGGTGAGTGTAGTCGGAGTCTCGAGAGTTGGCTAGGTGCCATCTCGAATCATTGTTTATTGATTAGATAACCATTTTATTGAAGGTCATTGCATAAAAATCATATTAAAAGCTTTGTTTGGTAAGTTTGATTAAGTATTGCATATCAAGCATTAAATATTGCTAGTGGAACTTTGATATATGCCTATTGCTATTGAATTACTGTTATTGATATATTGATGTGAATATATTGCTATTGAAATGTTATAGTTGGATTTTTAATTATTGAACCTTGGAATCGAAATATTGGATACAGTTGGCATGCCATATAATTCATGAGGTCAATGGTACGGAGATTATACGGTGTAGTGGAGGATATTGGACCAGATTCTTCATTTTTAGCATAGTGGTGGAATTCGTGTATCCAAATACGGTTGAAATGGATCCAAGGAAAAATAATGATTATTGATGTTGCCATTTATGAAATGATTATTGGCATTGCATTGTAATGAGATTGAGTTATTGTTATTGGTGAATTGATTATTGATGCCATGATCATAGTTTAGTTAATGTTATGAATGTCATCAAAGCATGAAAGTATACCTAGTGCAATTATTTTTATTGGCTACCTCACTTAGACTATGTAAGTCTAATGCATTCATTGTCTATACATTTCAGGATAAAGAAGTATCAGATCAAGATCGGGATTAGCTGGAAGTTTGGCAAGACACCACAGTTTAATGTAAAGTACTTTTTGTTCCCTTGAACTCCAAGAATGGTGGAAAAGTGGTTAAAGTACTCGATAATAATGTTTTGGTTATGTGTATGAGGGTTATGTGTTATATGTGGATAAAGTACCTTAAATGACTTGTTATGTTTGCTTGAAAATGACTTAAAATGCATACTTAGCTTAAAGAGATGAAAACATGGTAAACGTATTCGAAAGATGATGAAACTGGGCATGACAATAGTTTATAGCATTGAAATACTGTGTATAAAGTTTCTCTGCATTTGGACACTGTTTGATAAGTTAAAATGGATAAAAACAACTAAGAATCTGTCATTACAGGTCAGGCCGTATCGAAACGGGTGATGGCGTTTCGATACGGGTAAGCATATTTAACCTAAGAAAACAGGGCGTAACGAAACGGATTAGGGTCATACCGAAGCACTTTATCTCTGGAATCCATCTTTTCGATATAAGTTCATAGCGTATCGAAACTAGT
Organism: Hibiscus trionum; assembly: GCA_030270665.1. Lineage (NCBI taxonomy): Eukaryota > Viridiplantae > Streptophyta > Magnoliopsida > Malvales > Malvaceae > Hibiscus > Hibiscus trionum. The sequence goes on from BSYR01000010.1 coordinate 43,451,752, forward strand.
CAAAGAAAGTTAACTTGTACCGATACGAGGATTACCTGTATCGATACACCATGATTAGAAAAGTCAACGAGGTTGACTATTGACCACCTATATCGAAACAACCTTGAGCATTTCGATACAGGGTTAGTTAAATTGATTAAAAAGCTTAATCTAAAGGTTTGCATTGTTTACAGTTTGGTCACTGTATTTTTATAAGTTAAATTGAATGAGTAAATGATCACCGTTTTGCATGAAAATTTACAAACGTACTAATGTTGTATTGAATTTCATTGTAGTATTTTCCTTGGCATCGAAAGACCTTTAATTATTCAGTTTTACATATTAGTCTCTAAAACTTGTAAAAGCTATAAATTGGTCCTACATAGTTAATTGTGGCCTTCTTATGAATGAATTGGACTAAGTTGTACATTGGTAATGATTTGTTTGTGTAATATTGGTTAATTTTTCTTAATAAGTTGAGATTTTATCGCATCGGTCACCGTATCGTTCACCGGTAACACGTTCCGACCCGATTCTCGACCAGGCCGGGAAGAGGGTGTTACAAGGACTAAAAACCGATCTAACCTGGGTACCCTGACCATATGGTCCACGCCCAACGTTTCCACCACCTCGTGCTGCATCAGGGCGATACCTCCTATCACGATGCTTCTTAAATTGACCACCGCCAGAACTAGAATCTGCAACTTTCTTACCTAAGCCAGAACCTCCCGCACGAGAAGATAAGCCTAAGTTATGTTCAATATCCTTTGCCCGTGTAACCAACACTTCGAAATCGGTGTAATCCAAAGCCAACAAAAAAGTCTTAACATCATGTACCAACCCATAACGGAATCGATCACAGCGATGCCTCTCGTTTGGTAGTAACTAAGAGCATACTAGCTCAACTATAGCCATAAACTCACCCTTCCTTTCATCCAAGTATCTAACTCCAGATACTTCTTCTTAAAGGCAATTTAAAAAAAAGCACATGTCACATCATCGGGTTCCATAATCTCGATCACATTAGTCCACCAACTATACGCGTCTCCTTGAAACAGAGATCCAACACAACCCAACTTACGGGCATCATTGCATCCCATTTGATCCAAAATATAATCCGTGCTAACCATACACTCTTCGGATGCTATGGGTGCCAACCCACGAAACTCAACTCCTCCAAGACTACGCAAATGTTCCAACGACATACTTGTTTGTCCAACAGCAGGTGTAGGCACTTTCACTCCAGGAGGTACATCATTCTCCTGATTTCTCTGCCCTTCGGCAGTAGCAATCGTACCAGATCGCAACTCTCTTCTCGGACCCATCGTGCTAAAATGTCTAATGCATGATAATAAACCAAAACAAAGCAATCAGGCCAGCTTTAAGAAATGATCAAAGACTTCTATTTCAAATTAAAACATTTCAGACTATAGTAATTCATGAGTAGTTCAAATGATCACTTTTTCATCTTTAATTATGCCTCTAATGGTTTGATTATGGTGCTCATTTGGACATTTTTTTGTGTTTTCTGTGTAGGGCATTAATTTTGGAAATCACATTAAAAGGGGCTAAATCTGTAGATTTTTATCTGGAATCAAGGCTCGATTAGTGGGCATGAATCTGTGCATGAAAGATGATTGGATGCCATGTCAGCACTTCTAGAAGCTGACGTCAGCAGTGCGGTGATAGCCTATCAGCCGCATTAGGATAGCTTATCACGAATTTAAATTTTAAACTGTGGATTATCTTTTGTATTTAATTTAAATATTTTTTAGGATTTATCTTTATCGCTTTAGGGTTGTGTTTAGGTATTTATAAGCCTATAAATACCATCCATGGGAAAGGCTATGAACATCATCTACTTTGCTTTTGAATTCTTGATTTGTTACTTTCTTCTTTTATAAAATTTCTTTTACTTTCTCATCTTCAAAGCTTTTATGGTTTTGCAAAAATATGCTAAGTATGATCAATCATATCATACTTATGTTGAGTTGTGTGGGGCTCGATTCGATCAACCAATTTAGCTCACCAAGTGGTGGAGAGGTGGATATGTAACGCCCCGGTTTTGGGCTTAGAAGTTTTGGGCGTTGACCGGTATGGTCAAAGTGCTGTTCGAATCTAAAAGGGTGAATTTAGGAAAGCCTAGTTCGGGTTGCATTAAAATTATGGAAAAATGTTCTAAATTCATCTTTTAATATAATTAAGTGGACTGTGAAATCAATTTTGGAAAATGAGTTTTGGAAGGGTGACATTTTGGCTAGTGACCAAAATGTAATTTTTGAAAGTTTTGTGACTGTTTTAGAAAGGGTTGAAACTTTGAATCTTTAAGGAGCTATTATTCCAAAAGTAGTTTCTCCAGATTTTTCTAAGATATTTTAAGCTATATTCTGATTTTAAAACATATCAAAAGAGGAGGGAAAGCCATTTTGGCCATTTTGATAACTAATTTCCTATTTTCTTTTCTCTCATTTTCTCTCAACCCAAACACTTTCTTTCCAGAGAATTGTTTCTGATTTTCTCACCTAAATCTCTCCTTTCAACTCTCTTTTGATTCCTAATCATCATATCTACAAAACCTCATCATTTGCTACTTGATTCATCAAGGTTTTTGATTCCAAAAAGAGGAGAAACTCAAGTTTGGAGGTAAGAACGTCCTTCTCCTCTAAACTATCAGTTCTTTACTGAAATTCCTAAGTTTTCAATCCTTAATTGATGTTTTATTAAAGACTTTTAAGTGGAGAAATGGATCTTGGCTTATAATGCAAGATTTGGTGATTTTTGATGATTTTCGTTTGATCTGTTAGATCTGTGATTTGAGATATGTTTTTGATGTTATTTGAACTCTAAATTGATAAGGAATTGAGTTTTGATTGATGCAATCCCGGATAGGTTGGGTTTCCTAAGTTTAGCTTGTGATTCTTGATTGTTTTTGAGGTGATCTTGTGGATCTGGTGTTGCTGGAGGTATAAGGATGTTGTTAGGCTCTTTTTAGATGTTAAATGATGTTAAAGGATGTTAGGTTTTGATGGTTTATGGCTGGGCTTTGTTGAGAAGTGGTTTGGATGCATTTTCGGTTGTGTTTGGTGGCCGAAAATGGGGTGTGGATGAGAGCAGCGAGTTTAGGTGCTTTCATTGAGGATATTAATGCATGATGATGCATTAATCTACTGTTTTGATGTGTTAAAACAGGGGAGTCATCTTTGGATCCAAGTGGTGGTGATCCGGAGGCTTGATTTGGTGCTTCGGCAAGAGGCGAAGTGGAATCGGTGAGTGAAATTGGGTTTTCGGCTTTGAAACCAATGTCCTGGGAGCTTAGTTTAAGTCTAAACAACTTTGCTAAGCTCAAGTGTAAGTTTTCGGAAATACACTCTAGTGGTGGCCATGATTTGATTGTTGTGCAATGTGGTTTATTGCATGTTTTAAACTCTGTTTTGAAAGCATGATTTAGCATGGTTAATGCTCTTTTTGTAAGCCATATGTTGAAGGAAGCTCTAGGTAAGAGTTCCTTGTTTTTGAACATTGATTAAATGTGGTTTGATGCTTTTAAATGCATGATGAATATGGTTTGGTTTAATGCTTTAAAACAATGGATAAATTGATGATAATGATGTATATTGGCAAGTGATGTTTTGCAAAGGTTAAGGTCACTAAGGTGGTTAAAAGTCCTTGAGTGAGCCTTGTTTACTTAAGAACATCAAGGTGGTTAAAAGTCCTTGGATGATTCTTGCTACGGACACAAAGGTGGTTAAAAGTCCTTGTGTGGTCCTTTCCATGGTGTTTAAAAGTCCATGGGCCAAGGTGTTTAAAAGTCCTTGGGGCCAAGGTGTTTAAAAGTCTTTGGGGTGAAACTTGTTACGGACACAAAGGTGGTTAAAAGTCCTTGTGTGGTCCTTTCCATGGTGTTTAAAAGTCCATGGGCCAAGGTGTTTAAAAGTCCTTGGGGCCAAGGTGTTTAAAAGTCCTTGGGGTGAAAGTTGATGAACTTGTTTTTAAAGAAATGAAATGTATCACTTGTGGCCAATATGACATGTAATGATATGAAGCATGAGATACTTGTTTAAAGATTGCGTTTGAGCATGTGTAAATGATGATTTGAAGCATGATTTATAAGTGTTTTATAAATGCATTATTGAATGGTTTTATTGAGCATTCCTCACTAAGCTTTTGCTTACGCTCTCTCTTTGTTTTCTCAAATCAATAATGCAGAACATTAAAGTACTTTGAGGGCAGCAAGGAAGGCAAGCATTCAAGTGGGAGTAAAGCTCAAAGTATGGAAAGTTTTCTTAAGTACATTTAGCTTTTGGTAATTTGGCAATGGGGGACCTATGTGTATGTTTTTGGGAGATGTTTTGAACTCCCCAAGTATGTTTTAGGTTGTTGAGAATGTTGGTTTTTTGTAATTGGCCTTTATATGCTTGAATTGGAAGTTTATGCTTGAATGGTTGCTTGTGTAGGAAGCATGCCTATAGATTTGGGGCTTTTCATATATGTTGATGTTTTGAAGAATTGTTGATGCAAGTATGTCTCATATATGTTGAATAACATGCTGGTAAAGTTTGGTGGCATTTGGAGCATGATTGGATGTTTAATTGCATGTTTAAGTATGCATTTTTGGGGTAATCTGTACAGGGTGTTTCGGAACAGTTCCTGCCGTTTCGGAACGGGTGCCTTGAAGCAGCCCAGGCGTCCGAAACGGGTGACACCATTCCGAAACGGATAGGCTACTGTCTGCCCTCGTTTCGGTACGCATTGCGGAACGGCCCCGCGTTTCGAAACGGGCTGTCTCCCGTTTCGGAACGGGTGACAGTTAGGAGCTGACATTGGCAGTTAGATGTTTTGAAATGTTTGCATTTTGGTCCTAAATCTTGTTTGTGCAATAGTATGAGTTTGGGAAGTCCTTTTGAGCTGAAATTTCACAGAGAAGCATGAAACCTGATTAATTTCAAGTTGGTAACCTTAATTTGGGTTAAGTCCTTATATATATCAGAAATTACAATTTGGTCCCTAAAGTTGTAATTTGTTTAATTGAGTCCCTGTTTGATCTCTGATGTTTATGATCTTTGAGTATGCTGTTGTATGATCATATCTAAGGATTAATATGCATCTAGACAAGTTTAAAAAGAAAAAAAAAGGGTCGTTAATCAAGGTTGACTTTCGGGTTGACTTTGGTTTTCCCCATGTGACTTTCTTAATTCGGGTCAACCGTCTAGGCCGGGTTAAGGGGGTTACATTTGGTGGTATCAGAGCTGAGTTCTCGAGTAATTGGGAATGAATGTGTGCATGATTGAAGTATGTGTGCCTTGTATGCTTGTTGATCGAAAGCATGTTTAGTGGCTTGTGATTTGGATGCAATTGAGATGTATGATGTGATGTAGCATGTTGTGGGTACCCATTGCCAAACAAAAGCTAATGAAATGGTGTTGATTTTGAATGAAATTGAGCTTGAATACTTGGATTGCTTACCTTGTTGGGCCTGACTTCGTTTTATTTGTATTGTGATTGCATGGTAAAAGTATGGCACCACGTAGAGAGTTAAGAGGTAATGTGCGAGCTACGGCTCCTAATGAGAACGACAATGAGGAAAACACGGGTAGTGCGGTGTTACCTCCTCCTCCACCTGGTGGTGGTGCTGAGGGTGAAAGAGCTGAAGCTGCAGCTGGTGCTGGACCAGAGGTTGGTCAGGGGCAAGCTATGCCTGATATGTCTATGTTGGTACAAGCTATTGCGGGTGCTTTCCGAGCAGCAGTAGCTGGAGCTCAAGGAGCTGGGCATCAGGGAGATGCTGGTGTTAGACTACCTTTGGAGCGCTTACGCAGTCTTGGTGGGACTGAGTTCAGGGGTATGTCTGCTGAGAGTTCTGAAGCTTGGCTAGAGTGTACCAAGCGAATCTTGGGTCAGATGAGTTGCACTGATGTGCAGAAGCTGGGGTGTGTTGTATCCTTGCTGCAGGATGATGCGTATACGTGGTGGACGACCACTATAGCTGGGATGGTTGAAGCTGATGTGACTTGGACATTCTTTCAGAATGTGTTCAAGCGGAGATATCTTGGTGTTAGATATCTTGATGAGAAGAAGCGTGAATTCATGTCTCTTACCCAAGGGAACATGAGTGTGGCTGAGTATGAAGTGCAGTTTGTGCGACTCAGTCAGTATGCATCTGAGCTGGTACCTGATGAGCGGGCAAGGTGCGAGAGGTTCCGTTATGGCTTAGTGACGGATGTGAAAATGTATGTGCTGGCCACCGAGTATGATGATTTTGATGTGTTGGTGGGCCGAGCCAAGGACATTGAGATGAACTTGGGTTTATCTGCGAAAGGTGCTGGAGCAAGTTCTGGTAAGAGAGCCGCTGAGTATAGTTCCGGAGGTGGACGGAACAAGAGGGGACGTGATCAGAAGTATCAGTCTTCAGCTAAGAGAGGTGGTGGTGCACCTGCTAGAGGAGGCAATGCTAGAGCTGATCCGAGTGCTTGTTGGATCTGTGGTTAACGTGGTCACATGAAGCGTGATTGTCCTCGTGCTGTGAGAGAGGTGCAAGCTCCTGTTGCGACAGCTGGTAATGGGTGTTGGAATTGTGGATCCGCAGACCATTTGAGGCGAGATTGTCCTAGGTTGGCTGGTGATCAGGTGCGTGCTCCTGTTGTTGCTGCACCGCAGAGAGGTCGTGGGCGCGGCCGTGGTAATTTCCAGAGGAGAGAGGAAGGTGGTCGTGGAGTGGCCCATGTTGTGGCTATTCAGCCTGAAGGTGGAGGCCAAGCGAGGGTGTATGCTCAGCGTGAGGGAAGGAATGATGCGGATGTGATTGCAGGTACCTTTACTTTGCAGTCCTTGTCATTGCTTTCTTTGATAGATTCTGGATCTACGCATTCATACATTTTGCGTGAGCATGCTGAATTGCTTGGTTTGCCTGTTGAGTCTTTGGATGTTGGTGTTCGTGTCACTAGTTCTTTTGGTGAGACTGTTGTGACTCGAAAGCTTTATAGAAGGTGTCCCTTGGTTGTTCAAGAACATGTTTTTCATGTTGATCTTATGGAGTTGCCCTTTTATGGTTTTGATGTAATCCTTGGTATGGATTGGCTTGCTGAGCATCGTGCTGTTGTGGATTGTGAAAACAAGCGAGTTTCGCTTAAGCTTGCGGATGATTATGAATTTGTTGTGGTTGGTTAGAATGTGAAGTTTCTTGCCAATGTGGTGTCTACCTTGGAGGCGAGCAGGATGCTGAGGCAAGGTTGCGAAGCCTATCTAGCTTTTGTGATGAATCCTAGCTCTAAAGAGTTGAGGGTGCAAGATATCAGAGTTGTGAAGGAGTTTCCTGATGTTTTTCCTAAGGAGTTGCCTGGTTTACCTCCTAACCGCGAGGTGGAGTTTGGAATTGAGCTGTATGAGAATACAACTCCTGTGTCCATTTCTCCTTATAGAATGGAACCTAAGGAGCTGAAGGAGCTGAAGACGCAGTTGCAAGAGTTGCTTGATCGTGGTTTCATCCGGCCGAGTGTGTCACCTTGGGGAGCACCGGTCTTGTTTGTGAAGAAGAAGGATGGCACTATGAGAATGTGCATTGATTATCGTCAGCTGAACAAGTTGACTATCAAGAATCGGTATCCTTTGCCGAAAATTGATGATCTCTTTGATCAATTTTGGGGAGCTGCTGTGTTTTCTAAGATTGACTTGAGGTCAGGGTATTATCAGTTGAAGGTGAAGGATGTGGATGTGCCTAAGACAGCTTTCAGGACAAGGTATGGGCATTATGAGTTCCTTGTGATGCCGTTTGGTTTGACAAATGCTCCTGCTGCTTTCATGGACATGATGAATCGTGTGTTTCATGAATACCTGGACAAGTTTGTTGTGGTGTTCATCGATGATATCCTCGTGTACTCGCGTACTGAGGAGGAGCATGAAGAGCATTTGAGGATTGTTTTGCAGGCTTTGTTGGAGAATCAGCTTTATGCTAAGCTGAGCAAGTGTGAGTTCTGGCTTAAGGAGGTGGTGTTTCTTGGGCATATGGTCTCAGCTGAGGGGATTCGTGTTGATCCTCAGAAGATTGAGGCGGTGATGAACTGGAAGGTTCCTAAGTCTGTTCATGAGGTCCGTAGTTTCCTTGGTTTGGCGGGATACTACCGTAGGTTTATGGATGGTTTTTCCAAGATTGCTGCTCCTTTGACGAAGCTGTTGCAAAAGGATGTTAAGTATGAGTGGACGGAAGCGAGACAGCAGGCTTTTGAGAAGCTTAAGGCGGCTTTGACGCAAGCTCCTATCTTGATTCAGCCTGAATCAGGGAAAGAGTTTGTGGTTTACAGTGATGCATCCTATGTTGGTTTGGGGTGTGTGCTGATGCAGGAGGGTAAGGTGGTGGCTTATGCATCGCGGCAGTTGAAAGTGCATGAGCGCAATTACCCTACGCATGATATTGAGCTGGCTGCAGTGGTTTTTGCTCTGAAGATGTGGAGACATTATCTGTATGGTGAGAAGTGTACTGTGTACACAGATCACAAGAGTTTGAGGTATCTAATGTCTCAGAAGGAGTTGAATCTTAGGCAGCGGCGTTGGTTGGAGTTGCTCAAGGATTATGATTTGACGATTGAGTATCATCCTGTAAAAGCTAATGTTGTTGCAGATGCCTTGAGTAGGAAAGTAGCTGTTGAGCTGAGGGATATGTTTGCTAGCTTGAGCATATCGCAAGATGGTGGTCTTGTTGCTGAATTGCAAGTGAAACCATCTTTGGTTCAGTTGATCAAGGATAAGCAGTTGCTGGATGATTCCTTGGTGTCTCATGTTCAGGATATCGCGGAGGGTAGACCTTCGGATTTCTGCTTTAATGATGATGGAGTGTTGTGTTTTGGGAGTCGGATAGTAGTGCCTGCTGATGCTGAGTTGAGGCGTGCTATTCTGACTGAAGGTCATAGTAGTCCTTTTGCTATGCACCCTGGTAGTACCAAGATGTATCGTGATCTTCGTGATGAGTACTATTGGGTGGGTTTGAAGAAGGATGTTGCGGAGTTTGTGAGCAAGTGTTTGGTGTGTCAGCGAGTTAAGGCTGAGCATCAGGTTCCTTCAGGGTTGTTGCAACCGTTGAAAATCCCTGAATGGAAGTGGGAAAGGGTTACCATGGATTTTGTATCTGGTTTACCTTTGTCTCCCTCGAAGAAGAATTCTGTTTGGGTGATTGTGGATCGCCTAACGAAGTGTGCGCATTTCTTGCCTGTGCATACCACGTTTTCTTTGGATAGGTTGGCAGAGCTGTACATTGTTGAGATTGTGCGGCTGCATGGTGTGCCTAAGTCGATTGTGTCGGATAGGGATCCGAGGTTCACATCGCGTTTCTGGCAGTGTTTGCATCAAGCTCTGGGTACAAGGTTGCATTTCAGTACGTCCTATCATCCTCAGTCGGATGGGCAGTCTGAGCGAGTTATCCAGATTTTGGAGGATATGTTGAGGTGTTGCGTGATTGAGTTCCAAGGTTCTTGGGAGAAGCAACTGCCTTTGGTTGAGTTTGCTTATAACAACAGTTATCAGGCAAGTATACAGATGGCACCTTATGAGGCTTTGTATGGGAGGAAGTGTAGGACTCCTCTGTGTTGGGCTGAAACTGGTCAAAAGTTGGTTTCGATGCCGGCTTTGTTGAAAGGGACCACAGAGAAGGTAAAGCTCATTTGTGAGCGGTTGAAGGCTGCCTCTGATCGGAAAAAGTCTTACGCGGATTTGAAGCGTAAGGAGATAGAGTATGCGGTGGGTGACCGTGTGTTCTTGAAGGTTTCGCCTTGGAAAAAGGTGATGAGGTTTGGCCGAAAGGGTAAGTTGAGCCCTAGGTACATTGGACCATATGAGGTGGTTGAGCGTGTGGGTCCTGTTGCGTATCGGTTGAGGTTACCTCAGGAGTTGGAGAAGATTCATGATGTGTTTCATGTTTCTATGCTCCGGAAGTATAGATCTGATCCTTCGCATGTGATGCCTGTGGAGGAAATGGTTTTGAATCCGGATTTGACCTATGATGAGGAACCGGTGAAGGTTCTGGATTCGGATATCAAGGTTCTTCGTGGCAAGACCATTGAGTTGGTGAAGGTGCTGTGGAAGCATCGAGGTGTTGAGGAAGCCACGTGGGAGCGGAAGGAAGACATGCTGAAGCAGTTTCCTTATCTCTTTCCTTCAGGTAAATTTCAGGGACGAAATTTCTTAAGGGGGGAGAGTTGTAACGCCCCGGTTTTGGGCTTAGAAGTTTTGGACGTTGACCGGTATGGTCAAAGTGCTGTTCGAATCTAAAAGGGTGAATTTAGGAAAGCCTAGTTCGGGTTGCATTAAAATTATGGAAAATGTTCTAAAATCATCTTTTAATATAATTAAGTGAACTGTGAAATCAATTTTGGAAAATGAGTTTTGGAAGGGTGACATTTTGGCTAGTGACCAAAATGTAATTTTTGAAAGTTTTGTGACTGTTTTAGAAAGGGTTGAAACTTTGAATCTTTAAGGAGCTATTATTCCAAAAGTAGTTTCTCCAGATTTTTCTAAGATATTTTAAGCTATATTCTGATTTTAAAACATATCAAAAGAGGAGGGAAAGCCATTTTGGCCATTTTGATAACTAATTTCCTATTTTCTTTTCTCTCATTTTCTCTCAACCCAAACACTTTCTTTCCAGAGAATTGTTTCTGATTTTCTCACCTAAATCTCTCCTTTCAACTCTCTTTTGATTCCTAATCATCATATCTACAAAACCTCATTATTTGCTACTTGATTCATCAAGGTTTTTGATTCCAAAAAGAGGAGAAACTCAAGTTTGGAGGTAAGAACGTCCTTCTCCTCTAAACTATCAGTTCTTTACTGAAATTCCTAAGTTTTCAATCCTTAATTGATGTTTTATTAAAGACTTTTAAGTGGAGAAATGGATCTTGGCTTATAATGCAAGATTTGGTGATTTTTGATGATTTTCGTTTGATCTGTTAGATCTGTGATTTGAGATATGTTTTTGATGTTATTTGAACTCTAAATTGATAAGGAATTGAGTTTTGATTGATGCAATCCCGGATAGGTTGGGTTTCCTAAGTTTAGCTTGTGATTCTTGATTGTTTTTGAGGTGATCTTGTGGATCTGGTGTTGCTGGAGGTATAAGGATGTTGTTAGGCTCTTTTTAGATGTTAAATGATGTTAAAGGATGTTAGGTTTTGATGGTTTATGGCTGGGCTTTGTTGAGAAGTGGTTTGGATGCATTTTCGGTTGTTTTTGGTGGCCGAAAATGGGGTGTGGATGAGAGCAGCGAGTTTAGGTGCTTTCATTGAGGATATTAATGCATGATGATGCATTAATCTACTGTTTTGATGTGTTAAAACAGGGGAGTCATCTTTGGATCCAAGTGGTGGTGATCCGGAGGCTTGATTTGGTGCTTCGGCAAGAGGCGAAGTGGAATCGGTGAGTGAAATTGGGTTTTCGGCTTTGAAACCAATGTCTTGGGATCTTAGTTTAAGTCTAAACAACTTTGCTAAGCTCAAGTGTAAGTTTTCGGAAATACACTCTAGTGGTGGCCATGATTTGATTGTTGTGCAATGTGGTTTATTGCATGTTTTAAACTCTGTTTTGAAAGCATGATTTAGCATGGTTAATGCTGTTTTTGTAAGCCATATGTTGAAGGAAGCTCTAGGTAAGAGTTCCTTGTTTTTGAACATTGATTAAATGTGGTTTGATGCTTTTAAATGCATGATGAATATGGCTTGGTTTAATGCTTTAAAACAGTGGATAAATTGATGATAATGATGTATATTGGCAAGTGATGTTTTGCAAAGGTTAAGGTCACTAAGGTGGTTAAAAGTCCTTGAGTGAGCCTTGTTTACTTAAGAACATCAAGGTGGTTAAAAGTCATTGGATGATTCTTGCTACGGACACAAAGGTGGTTAAAAGTCCTTGTGTGGTCGTTTCCATGGTGTTTAAAAGTCCATGGGCCAAGGTGTTTAAAATTCCTTGGGGCCAAGGTGTTTAAAAGTCCTTGGGGTGAAACTTGTTACGGACACAAAGGTGGTTAAAAGTCCTTGTGTGGTCCTTTCCATGGTGTTTAAAAGTCCATGGGCCAAGGTGTTTAAAAGTCCTTGGGGCCAAGGTGTTTAAAAGTCCTTGGGGTGAAAGTTGATGAACTTGTTTTTAAAGAAATGAAATGTATCACTTGTGGCCAGTATGACATGTAATGATATGAAGCATGAGATACTTGTTTAAAGATTGCTTTTGAGCATGTGTAAATGATGATTTGAAGCATGATTTATAAGTGTTTTATAAATGCATTATTGAATGGTTTTATTGAGCATTCCTCACTAAGCTTTTGCTTACGCTCTCTCTTTGTTTTCTCAAATCAATAATGCAGAACATTAAAGTACTTTGAGGGCAGCAAGGAAGGCAAGCATTCAAGTGGGAGTAAAGCTATGGAAAGTTTTCTTAAGTACATTTAGCTTTTGGTAATTTGGCAATGGGGGACCTATGTGTATGTTTTTGGGAGATGTTTTGAACTCCCCAAGTATGTTTTAGGTTGTTGAGAATGTTGGTTTTTTGTAATTGGCCTTTATATGCTTGAATTGGAAGTTTATGCTTGAATGGTTGCTTGTGTAGGAAGCATGCCTATAGATTTGGGGCTTTTCATATATGTTGATGTTTTGATGAATTGTTGATGCAAGTATGTCTCATATATGTTGAATAGCATGCTGGTAAAGTTTGGTGGCATTTGGAGCATGATTGGATGTTTAATTGCATGTTTAAGTATGCATTTTTGGGGTAATCTGTACAGGGTGTTTTGGAACAGTTCCTGCCGTTTCGGAACGGGTGCCTTGAAGCAGCCCAGGCGTCCGAAACGGGTGACACCGTTCCGAAACGGATAGGCTACTGTCTGCCCTCGTTTCGGTACGCATTGCGGAACGGCCCCGCGTTTCGAAACGGGCTGTCTCCCGTTTCGGAACGGGTGACCGTTAGGAGCTGACATTGGCAGTTAGATGTTTTGAAATGTTTGCATTTTGGTCCTGAATCTTGTTTGTGCAATAGTATGAGTTTGGGAAGTCCTTTTGAGCTGAAATTTCACAGAGAAGCATGAAACCTGATTAATTTCAAGTTGGTAACCTTAATTCGGGTTAAGTCCTTATATATATCATAAATTACAATTTGGTCCCTAAAGTTGTAATTTGTTCAATTGAGTCCCTGTTTGATCTCTGATGTTTATGATCTTTGAGTATGCTGTTGTATGATCATATCTAAGGATTAATATGCATCTAGACAAGTTTAAAAAGAAAAAAAGGGTTGTTAATCAAGGTTGACTTTCGGGTTGACTTTGGTTTTCCCCGTGTGACTTTCTTAATTCGGGTCAACCGTCTAGGCCGGGTTAAGGGGGTTACAGGATATTTGGGTGTTAGGGTTTAGGAAGCTAAAAAAAGATAGACCCAATGATTTATAGTGGTTCAACCTTCTAACCAAGGTCTACATCCACTACCTTAGCTCCCCACTAAGGATTTCACAATCAATCCACTAATTGATTCGTCCCCTTTTCTAGGCTTAGGAGGAAACCCTTACAACCAGTCAAGCTTTCTACCCAAAGCCTTGATTGAAACCCTCTTTACAAAGAGATAAATAAAGCAAACTTAAAACCCTCTAATACGTGTTTGTTTGCACAATATAGCACTCACCAAAAACCTAAGACACTTGAGCAAATTTGACAATTTTGGCTCACTAGTGTTTGTCTATACAAGAAATGACAAATTAAGCACTAAGACAATTTCTTGATCATTTGATGTTTGACAATATGAGCATTGGCCTTCTCTTGATGCTTGGAGGTCCCTTTTATACTCCCAAATGAGTTTGTAGCCGTTACTAGCCGTTGGGGATGAATTGGAGCCGTTGAGGACTTAATTTCCCTTCATAAATGATGTTTTACAGCTAAGGGTATCGATACGCGTGTAACGGTATTGATACGGGCTTCATAGGAACTAGCCGTTGAGCTCTTGCCAGCCAAGGCGTATCGATACGCTTGAGGGTGTATCGGTACGGGTCCACATTTAAATGGCCGTTGGGAAATAGCCGTTGGGGTAGTTGAAATGGGATCGGTACGCTTACCTGGCGTATCGAAACGACCCCACTCCGTATCGATACGGCAAGGACCTGTATCGATACGGGTTTTGACAGTGGCCAAACTGGGGCAAAAAGGTATCGGTACGGGGGTTTACCGTATCGATACCGGTACTCTGAAAACACAAGTTTGGCTATTAAAAACATGAAAAATCCTTGCCAAAAACCTCTTAAAATACCTCAAACATAATTTCAAGTTGTTTGGACTTAAAAACAAGTTTTAAATTCTTTTCAAATTAGTCCAAAACATTTTTCAATTATTATATCAAAACATTAGTTCTACAACTTAGCTAATTTCCTTAAAGCCAAGAGCTAGTAACGAATCAATTCCATTCGTGAGAATTGAAAAGTGCTTAATTCCCTTCGGGATACATTCTTGTTTTTCTGTTTATTAGTTTGGAAATCGGCCTTACTTACAAAATTAAAACGTTTTCAAATCAAAAAGACCTCATTGGTCTGGATGTTGTTTTAATATACAGTTGGGAGGAAGGATCGGCATGTGGCAATTTGACTTCCTTGAACACACTTAGCGGCGGTCTACTAAGGAAAATTGAGAATGGATTCGATTCTCTAATAGACAATAGAATCTCAATTGGGCCTTTCCAATACTTAATCTGATTGTTTTAATGACAATAGTTGTGGTTAATCCACTCAAGAATCATATTTCGAAGACTTACTTGGGAAGATCGGTTACAAGAGAGAAATGCAAGTTACAATGGTTTGGGCCTTGTAGACTGTAACATGCATGAATCCTGGAGTAAAAATCCATTTCAATGATTGACGGAATTGAAACGAAGCTAGCTCAAGGCGACTTTCTCATTGTTATTTTTTAATCAATTTTCATCTTCATTATATTTATTGCTTTTGATTTATTTCACCTCAACCTCACCTACCCCCATATTTTTAATTATTTGTGCTACAACATCATGGACCTTAATCAACGCAAAATTTCACCTCAACTTCACCTACCACCTATTTTTATTTTATTTACCGCCTAATTCAATTACTACTTAGGCTGAACTATCACGTGTTTTCCTTGACAGAGTTTTCCCAGCAGCAAAAACAAGCGGATTAAGGTGAAGCATTTTGGGAATCCAACAAAAAAAGGTGAAACCCTCAACGATTACTGGGAAAGGTTTAAAAAATTATGCGCCAGTTGTCCGCATCATGGTGTATCTGAGCAGACACTCCTTCAATATTTGTATAAAGGGATGCTTCCAGTTGATAGGGAAATGGTAGACGCCGCTAGTGGCAGTGATCTCGTTAACAAGACGTTGAATGCGTTGACAACATTGATTTATATTATGGCTGCAAACTCAAAACAATTCGGATCCACCAGTGAACCCAGCCGATGGGTTCACGAAGTAAGTACAGTTTTAATTGAGAATAAATTAGACAGATTAACTAACATGGATAATTCTCTTGTTACAAGAAAGATCAGAGTTGCAAAAGTCTGTGGAATTTGCACTATGCCGGATCATCTGACGAATTACTGCCCATTATTGCAAGATGAGTCCGACGCTGAAGTCAATGCCGTAGACAACTTTCTGGGACCTTCTCAAAGGCTATACAACTCATACGACAATACTTACAACCCGGGATAGAGGGACCATCTGAATCTAAGCTACGAAAACAACCAATGAGTCAACTCGATTTATCAACCGAGACCTCATTTTCCTGTTCAACAAGCACAAAAATCTTCACATGAAACAATCGTCAAGAAATTGGCCATATCCCAAGAAAAATTCCAAACTCATACAGAAACCCATCTTCAAGAACTTGACAAACAAATGAGCCAATTAGCTCAAATAGTTGGTCGCCTAGAATCCCATGGCCGATTACCTTCACAGACCGAAATGAATCTGAGGGAAAATGTAAGCTCGATCACTCTCCGAAGTGGTACTGTCAACTCGCCTAAACCTCCAAAAAAATCCGATAAATAAAAAGAAGGCGCTCCATCAAATAAACAAGAGAAAGAATCTTCATCTCCACCCATTTCAGGTAAATCCGATCCCTCTTCTTCTACTTACGAAACTCCACCTCCCTTTCTATGTAGACTTATGCGACGTGACAAGAAAGAGGACGAAATAGAAATTCTAGACGTTTTTAGGAAGGTGGAGATAAACATTCCCCTTCTTGACGCAAATTGGAAGATCCCGAATTATGCGAGACTTCTTAAAGACTTTTACACAAGCCAAAGGCAATTGAGTGGGAATGAAAATGTGAATCTTGGCGAAAATGTTTCGGCAATTTTTCAGAAAAGGCTTCCTCCGAAATATAAATATCAAGGTATGTTCGCCATACCATGCAAGATCGGTAACGTCGGAATCAAGAGAGCAATGTGTGACTTAGGCGCATCCATCAACGTGATGATACTCTCCGTATACAACAAGATTTCAAGTGAACCTTTGAAGGAAATGAGGGTCACGGTACAACTCACCGATCGATCGATCATCTACCCCGAAGGAGTTCTAGAAAACGTTTTAGTGAAGGTAAATGATCTAATATTCTCTGTTGATTTTTACATAATCGATATAGAAAATGATCGCAGTAATACCAGATACGAGATCCTACTTGAGCGACCTTTCATGTCCACAGCGCACATGAAAATTGATGTCCGTAGTAGTATCTTAACTATGGAATTCGATGTAGAAGTCGTCAAGTTTGACGTGTACAACGCCATGAAATACCCGGATAATGTGGAAATCTTGAATTTTATTGATATAGTTGATCCATTAGCTAGTAAATTCTTGGAGACTAATTTATTTCATGATTTTTGTCGGGAATTGGAAAAAGTGGAATTCGATGATAGGGAGTTTGACGAAATCATTTGTAGTATTTCCTCTTGTTCTAATTTACGCTTAATGCAATAAAAAACTAAACCTCTTCTTTCAACTTTGAAGGCTCCGAAATTGGAGATAAAGCAGCTCCAAAAGAGTGCTCCCGTTTTGCCTGCCGATACCGTCGTTGCCCTGGTAGATAGCCGTTAGAACGGAACGGGCTGCTGCGAATGGCTAGTCAGCAACGGGTAGTTGTGGCGGGAAGCAACGTCTGTCTGCCGCAACAGACTTGGCGGGCGGGCTTGAAATGGTTTATGGATTTGGGCTTTCTTCTTTTCCCTTCTCTTGGGTTGTTGTCTCTCATAAAAAACTGAAATAAAAATTTATTAGAGAATAAACAAATGCGATAAAAACTAAAAATTTAAAAATTCTAAGTTTACGAAAGCATAAAAATGTTGAAGATAGAAATAAAAATTATGTTACTCTAGGAGTGCATCGGCATGCATCTCCTAAAGTAACTACTCCCTTGTCTGTTCGAGCTTGAGGGGGTCGTTTCCGATACTTCTTGTAATCCAATTGCACCTCCATCGAGTGACTGTTTTTCCCATAAAAGGGTGGACCACTGTGTTTGCAACTACTTGTTTCTGCATTATCATGGTAGAGGGTCCTTTCTTCCTTGTTCCCTTGTAGTCCATGTGTACCTTCCACCTTGTTGTTTTTCCTGGAGGCATGAATATGTGATTAGAAAAAATTATATCAATATCCAACCATGTACTCACCTTATTCTCGTCGAAGTTCGTTATGGCTGTAAGTAGCCTTTGCTGCCGAGGCAACTGCTGCGGTGACCAGTTGTTATGGCAATCTTCTACCATAATGCGGTGCAGGTCAATGGAAAACCCAATTTTATGAAGAGCCTTGTGAACACCATTTTCTTTAGGTCTATCAACCATCTCCATCAATAGAGATTTTGTTGGCTTCAACTCTATCAATGTTGGTTTCTTAGGAAATACTTTCAATGGAAAAGATGATTTTTTAAAGAATTCAAAAGGTTCAGCTATTTTCAGCTCATTCTCCGTAAGCAAAGTATTTCCATCGTATTGCTCCTCAGCTGCCGAGGCAGGTGTAGCTGCCGAGGTATAGCTCTGTTCAGGTTCCTTAGTCCTTGATAGGGCAATCTGTTGCATAGGCTCATCAATGTGTTCTTTGTATTGCTCCGTGTCTTCTTGCATTGGGATGTCAGTGTCCATGGGACGTAGTTGTTGGTGATCAATGGTTGCGGAGGCATAGGTTGCCGAGGCAACATGTTCATCCATGGTATTAATGGGGACCGAATTGCTCAAAAGTGCGTCCACCTTGGCGATTCTTGCGTCCATAGAAGTTGACAATTTTTGAGTGAATGCAATGAAAGCTTGGAGCGTGTCTTCCAAGGATTTTGATTGCTCTTGAGGAGAACTACATTGCCAGGGCATGTCTGCTGCTACGACAACAAAATTGTCGTGGTAGGAAAAATTTTGAGCTTGTTGGTCGTACAATGAATAATCTTGTTGTTGGTCCCATCACGGTTCGTCCATGTATTCACCGAAAACATGAGGGAAACTTTCAAAATCATGATTTCCATCACATTAATTTCAAGAATTTTCCTACGTCAACTCTTGAGTGGTTTT
Organism: Hibiscus trionum; assembly: GCA_030270665.1. Lineage (NCBI taxonomy): Eukaryota > Viridiplantae > Streptophyta > Magnoliopsida > Malvales > Malvaceae > Hibiscus > Hibiscus trionum. The sequence continues at coordinate 43,470,254 of BSYR01000010.1, forward strand.
TCTTGACATGTTGATGCCCTTGAACTTGTATTGCACCTGAAATATTATTATATATATAATGCTAGGAAATAAAGATAAGTGCAAAAACATAAAAACAAAAAGTTGTACGCCAATCCTCGGCAACGGCGCCAAAAACTTGTTGTATGCGAAAGTGTTGCGTAAATTAGCGTGCAAGTGTACACAGTGCCAAGTTATAGTATTTAAGATATCGTCTCCACAGGGATTATGACAGCTTTTCGGAGTTCACTTTTATGCACAAATAAAATAAAAATACAGATATGTGAAGTTGGTTTGATTGAAGCTAAAACCAAAACAAGTAAAATAAATTGAGAAATCAGAGTAAGAGAATGGGCCGGTATTGGATGTTTCGTAGTGTGGAGAATTGATGTACTGTCTCAGCACAATTTTTCTAATCAACTTAACAACTTCAGCCACCGCCCACAAGTATGCCTCGTCAGGAGCCCGCCTCGGTAGAGTTGTGTGAGATCACCTGGGTAGTTAAGCGATGATTCAAGGTTCGGCAAGGCACCCTTCTATGACTCCCTCTTCTCCCGAAGCTTAAAGTACTATTGGCGAACACGTCTTGGATGATACCTCCCAGCGTGAATCTAAGGGCGAACACCAACTGATTGTGGATCCTCGTTTAGCCGCTGAAAATTCTTAACTTATCCCTAAGCCGAAGTAGCTTTACCCAATGGTTGGATAAAACCGTGTTTACTCGTTTCGTGAGTTCAACCCTCCCGATATTGAACAAATGGATTGAAGCCCTCTTCTCTCCCGATAAAGATTTCGACAATGAAGAACCAATAGTAAACAAACCTTGAATTTTATTGTAAAACTAAAATCCTAAATGAATACAAAAAGACTCTCACAACTACCACACAACCAATCCTTAGCCCTATGGAAGGTTTTGAACATGGTGGGTTTTGACGGCACAAGGGTTTTGACAAGATGGAGTTTCTCTCTAATCTTAATTGTGTTCTCTTCTTCAAGTCGATTACATATATGTAGGGGAGGACCCTAGGTCTAAGTCGGTTTATGGTAGGAATACTAGTTAGAGTGTGATTACAACTCATTAAAAGATCATTAAATACTCCTAGATTCCTGTTTGAGTTTTCTTTAACTTAACTTTGATCCGGCTTTTCTTTGTCTACTGGGCTCCAATGCACATGCAGTGGTCTCTAAAAATCAGGCTTGATGAGCTCTTTCTATCGCATACCACTTTGCATTTTCCATTCTTCCTTGAAGTGCTGCCTCGGCGGCAAGTAGTTGACTGCCTCGGCGAAGATATTTACTGGTGTGCAGGGGTTGGCACAACTTTACATTCTGGTTCTTTCTTCCTCGATCAGCTCTCTTGATGCTCCAACAGCTTCATCCTTCAGCTCCCAGCTTTCTCGTCATCTGCCCTCTTTGCTGCCTCAGTGGCATCTGCCTCGGCGGTTACCTACGCACAGGGAGAAAATGCACTTGAGCAGTATCATATGTATAAAAGCAACTAAATTCATCAAATAAGGCAAATTATCTAATCTATGCTATTTTGTGTATGTTACCTAATAAATGCAACCTAAACTATACTTAAGAACAACAATAATTGAACTAAACTAGGGTATAAATATAGGACTTTTACACACTTAACACTAGCCTGCTCATAGCTAGACCAGGTATGTAATTTGAGCCTTTAGATTTTTCTGAATTTACACCTCCAGATTAGAATTAAAGCCCTTACCATCACACCTTAAATATGATTATTTAGTTTGCAATGAGACTTTGCTTGTTATAATCTCTTCTAGTCTTACACCTAAGTATGAATATAGTTTGATAAATGTGTTACCTCAATATAAAAAAGCTTTAGGTTGGACTATGGCTGACTTGAAGGGTATGAGCCCTACTATTTGTATGCTCAAAATTTTGCTTGATGATTGCCACAACAATTCTATCGAACCCAAAGAAGGCTTGATCTAATCATGAAGAAGGTGGTGATGAAAGAGATAAAAAATGGCTCGATGCTGGAGTTATTTACCCAATATCCAACAGTCTGTGGGTCAGCTCGGTGTAATGTGTACCAAAGAAAGGAGGCATGGCCGTATTGAGAAATGAGGACTATGAATTCTTACCAACAAGGACCGTCACAGGTTGGAGGATTTGTATGGACTATCGGAAGCTTAACAAGGCAACCAAGAAGGACCATTTTCCCCTCCCTTTCATTGATCAAATGTTGGATCAATGGCGGTCAAAGCCTTTTGTTGTTTCCTTGATGGATACTCAAGGTACAACCAAATTGCTATAGCACCGGAGGATCAAGAGAAGACAACTCACATGCCCCTATGGTACTTATGCATTTAGGAGGATGCCATTTTTTCTTTGCAATGCTCCAGCCACCTTTAAAAGATGCATGCTAACCATCTCCTTAGACATGGTTGAAGAGTTTTTGGAGATCTTCATGGATGATTTTTTAGTCTCGGAAGATTACTTTGAGTCATGCTTGGGTAATTTGGAAAAAGGTGTTAAAAAGATGTGAAGAAGTAGACTTGGTACTCAATTGGTAGAAATGTCATTTTATGGTGGCAGAAGGGACTGTTCTAGGCCACAAGATTTCACAAAAAGGAATAGAGGTGGATAAGGCAAAGGTAGAGGTGATTGAGAAGCTACCTCCTCCCACCACTGTGAAGGGCATTCATAGTTTCCTAGGCCATGTTGGCTTCTACGAAAGGTTCATCAAGGACTTTTCCAAGATCTCCAAGCCCTTGTGCATTTTGCTACAGTAAAACCAACCCTTCGTGTTTGATGATGCTTGCCACATCGCATTCAAGGAACTTTAGGAGAAACTTATCTCAGCACGCATAGTTGTTCCCTCATATTCGACTTCACCATTCGAGCTTATGTATGATGCAAGTGACTATGCAATGGGGGCAGACTTGGACAACACCGGGGTAAACATTTCCATGTCATTTACTATGCTATTCGCACCCTAAATGATGCACAAATGAATTACATAACCACCGGAAAAAGAACACTTGGATGTTGTGTTTGCCTTTGATAAGTTTAGAGCATACTTGATAGGCACTAAGGTCATTGGTCACACCGATCACTCCGAAATTAAGTACTTAGTGATTAAAAAGGATGCTAAACTTAGACTTATTAGGTGGGTACTTCTCTTGCAAGAATTTGAATTAGAGGTTACGTATAGAAAGGGTTGTGAAAATCAAGTTGATAATCATCTTTTAAGGCTAGAAAACAAGATTGAAAGTAAATATGACCTAGAAATTAAGGAGGAATTCCCTGATGACAAAATATTATATGCTACAACAATTCCATGGTATGTTGATATTGTTAACTTTCTTGTTAGTGGTATTTTTCCTCCTGATTTGAATTACTAGGGCAAAAGGAAATTCAAACATGATTTGCGATTCTACTTTTGGGACGCGCCTTATTTGTTCAAGCAATATGAAGACCAAATGATTCGAAGATGTGTCCCCGAAGAGGAGAAAAAGGAGATCTTACTCCATTGCCATTCATTTTCCTCTGGTGACCATTTTGGAGGAACTAGGACAACTGCAAAGGTCCTACAATCAGAATTATATTGGCCCTCACTCTTCAAAGCATTAAAATGGCATTACAATGCATTTTGGAGGTGGAGCTCTTTGATGTATGGGCAATAGATTTCATGGGACCCTTCCTGTCATCATTTCGAGATCTCTATATCTTATTAGCTGTGGGTTATGTGTCTAAATGGGTTGAAGCAATAACTACACCGAAAAATGATTCCAAGACTGTTTTGAAGTTCCTTCACAAGAACATCTTCACAAGATTTAGAGCCCCAAGAGCTATCATAAGTGATAAAGGCACCCACTTTGACAAGAAACTCATTGCTGAAGCATTGCGAAGGTATGGAGTGAGGCACAAAATTGCTACTGCATACCACCCTCAGACCAATGGCCAAGCTGAAATTTCAAATCGTAAGATTAAGCATATATTAGAAAAGGTGGTTAACCCTAAAAGGAAGGATTGGTCTCCAAGACTTGATGAAGCCTTGTGGGCCTATCAAACAGCTTTTAAGACACCTTTGGGAATGTCTCCCTTCAAGCTCATATATGGAATGACATGTCACCTCCCCGTTGAGCTCGAACAAAAAGCATATTGGGCAATCAAGAAGCTCAATATGGATGCTCAGCTAGCTTTAGAGAAGAAGCTATTGGAGCTGAATAAGATGAAGGAGTTTAGAGCTTAAGCTTACGAGAATACACGCATATAAAAGGAAATAACCAAGAAGGGACATGACAAACATATTTTGCCATAACATATTGTTGAACGCCAAAAAGTCCTTCTCTATAATTCTCGACTTAAACTCTTCCCAGGGAAGCTGAAGTCACGATGGTCATGTTCTTTTAGTATGCACAAATTCTACCCTCATGGTGCCGTTGAGATCTAGAAACCCTTGAAGATGAAGTCGAGTTTAAGGTTAATGGACAAATGCTAAAAGTTTACAATGGAGCTCCCATCATAATGGACAATCAACCATGCTTCTCCAAGATCCATAAGAGTTTGCACCCCTTAACACTTAATTTGCTATAGATTTTTCAGTTCTTATTGTTCATAAATAAGGTTATTTTTCTTGTCTTTTTTCCTCTTAATGGTTTTATTTTATTTCAAGTTTTTTGTATTTTCTTTAATTTTTATTGTCAAACTCAACCCCATCGTTACAGGTGGCAGGCTAGGGTTTCATGCAGGGTTGGCGCAACTTTAATTTTGGTTGGGCTTTGTCCTTTTACACAAAAGAGAAGTATGAAGCCAAGCTTTTTCCTAAGCTTGGGGCAGCATTAAAAAGGTAAAAAAAGAAGGGGTTTGATTACCATTAAACATTAAAAAAAATCCTAGCTCAACATTACCCTACGTACCCTCTCTCCTTTTTTTACTTTTCATTAAAAACTTGTCACAAACATTCTCTTTCCCTTAACTCGAAACCGCCACCATTACCCTTCTCTCTCATATAACTTGTGTAAGTTACCTTCCTTTTAACATCCCATCACTCCATCTTCCCCTTATTTATTCTATTAACCCTCAAGGTAATTATCTTCTTCCTCATAAAACTTGTTACAACTACCCCCAAAAACCTTAATCACTAAAGAAATCTTTGTCGCACCTCGTCAAGCATGGCTCGTGTTAATAACGTCACCGGCACTTCCAGTAGTGCCCAACCAGCCGTTGAAATCAAAAAGTTCATTAACAACGAAGCTAAGGAATGATTCCAATAGCTAAAAGAGCGCATTTTTACCTAGAACAAGGCTTGATATTTCCATTGGAAGGGGAAGATGGCTTCGACAAGAAATTCTTGGATGTCATCGCTAGACACGACTGGGCGACCTTTTTCCAACACCCTGGTGACATCTCATTCTCCTTGGTCATGGAGTTCTATGCCCACTTGACGAGTCCTACCTAATCCGTCATTTATGTGCGAGGGGACCAAATTAAGTTCACTGCTAGTGCGATCAAAAGGTTATATGGGTTAAAGAACGTCATGGACCATCATACCTCCATTGCTGAAACCGCAGATGCTCAGACGTACAAGGAAGTCTTGGAGGACCTGTGTTTTGCTGATACAGAATTAGACCCCACAAGCAGGGCTGTTGAGAGAGAAAGCCTTAAGCCTGAAGCAAAAGTATGGAACCATTACCTGAAGACCCACTTCATGCCCACCTCCTACACTGTTACGGTGCATATCACCATGTTACTTCTGGTTCACTCCATCCTCAATGGGAGACAAATTGATGTGGCCAAACTAATTGTTGAGGAAGTCTACTCATGCTTAAAGAGGAAGTCGAGCCCTCCCGTTTTCCCTAATATCATCACGACACTCTGTCACAAAAAGCAAGTCTTTGAGGACCCTCAATAGGACGAGATCGAGAAAGGCAAAGGTCCATTAACCCCAAAAAAAATCTCTGGACTGAGGGGATTTGATGAGGATGCTCCAGTGGAAACGTTGGAGGGTGGAGTTAGAACTATTGATGCAGCAAGAATTGCAGCCTTCGTTGCCTCTACTAAGCGCATGGAAGAGGAGATGGACGAGATGAAGGTAAGCTTGACAACCTATTTCGATCATGTCAAGTGAAGGGATACGACCATTAACTCTTACTTCAAAGAGATGCTCTCACACATGGAGATTAACTTCTCACCCTTCCCTGATACCTTGTTTATGACCAAGAAGGACCAGCAAGCCTAGAAAGCTACACCAGCTCTGAAAGAAACCGCGGCAAAACACCCACCACCTGTCCCGCAAAGAGACCCGTCTCCAAGTCCAACACCTACCCCAGAAATGACAACCATTGCCACCGTCAAACAAAGTTCTCGAACATCGAGGAAAAAGAAAGGAAAAGCTCCCTAAGTACCCCGCCACCACCGGAACCACCAGTTGAAGATCATGTCAACAATGACAGTGAAGAAGAGGAGATAGCTGAAGAAGCTCCTGCATAACAACATGCCCCTACTTCAGATGCTACAGCAACAACAAGGAGTCACCTAAAGCGCACGGCATGGCGTGCATTGGATGCCGAATCTGATGATGATACTGAATAGGCTATCTACGACCAACCGATTGAGGAGGATCTAGACAACTAACCAGCCCCACAAGATGAGGCAGGCGAGCCCATTGCAGCACTAAAGAAGAAACCAAAAATCAAGCACAAAGCCACCAAGACACCAACACCAAAGTAGATTTTTAGGAGGTAACCTACATTTGCATTATAGATTAGATCATTTTTTATGCATTGAGGACACTGCATCTTTCAAATTTTGGGGTGTTGGTGTTCATCGTTGATCATTTGCATTAGCATTCAGTAATGAATAGAAGTTTGCTATGGCATTCAGTTAGTTTACTAACAATTTATGAATAAATTGAGGATGTTCGATGACGAGGACTTAAATTTTATGGCTATATATGGATTGAATGTTTGTGACTTCTTGAGATTGGTAGATCTAGAATCTTGGCGTGAATGATTATTTGTTGGCAATGGGGCATAAAAGATATTGGAAAAGTGTTAACACAGTGCCAAGAAAATCTATTGCGTGCAAGTATGCACGGCCTACAAGTAATACAAACTTTATGCTGAATGTCGATCCCACAGAGATTGCGTTTGGAATTCGATTTCTTTGCCAATGATTTGTCTTCTAAAAAAGATGTTTTTGATGTAGAGTGGTTTTGGAAAAATGAAAAGATAACGAAAGTACGAAAAGCAAATTAAAACGTTGGCAAAGAAGGTGTTTTAGCAAATGACGAGCATCGGCAAGGAGTGCCTGGTTTTCACCCTAATAATGCCATGCCAGCCTTTAATAAATCTTGTCTTGGCAACATTTTCCGAGTAGATTCAAAGGTAGCAATGCCTATGTCGATAGCATTACCCTAAATTAATCATGGAAACCCCCATATATGTGTATAGTGAATGTTTTTTCATAAATCATTTCGATTAAGTGTCAATCTTTATTCCTGAGGGGTAGATTTCCCTCCCAAAGTAAGTTCATCTACTTGAACATCTTCTCTCAAAGCATCTCACCTCAATACCTAGCATTTGGTCGTTGCCACCCAAGTCAGTTATGATATTGAGTTGCAATAGGACAACTATGCCAGTCGTCGCATGGCATGATATTTTAAAACGAGAGTGCCAGTTGTCTCTTGGAAGCACACTTAAGAATAGTAAACATGCCAAATAGGAAAAACAGTGCCGAGGCAATGTCGATTTATTAAAAACTAAACGAAAACATAGCGTTCAAAAGCAACCACCCCTCACCAACTATGAAATTAGTTCATGGTGAGGTTATCAACCAAAAATCTGTTATCGTTCTTAACATTCATCATCATTAAAACTAAGGGAAAAAATAAATTAACAACAAATAGGATGGGCTTGGAGAGGGTTTCTCAATGCAGCTCTTCACAGCCAGGCTCTTGGTCGAATGTTGAACCTTATCTCCGACCACTCTCCTTTTTTTCAACGCCCTTCAATTTTACTTTGATTGGGTTTAAATAGGACTCCATGGATTAGGGCTAAGCAGATTAGGGCTGACGTCATAGTCTGATTGCTCTTCTTGCATCATAGCTCGACATGGTACTACCAACCGCGCTTGGAACTGCTTTTCCACTTTTTTTCGGAGATTGATCCAATCCCTATTTTCTCGCAGCATGATCTAGTCCTATTTTTTCGGGATCAACATCTTCTTTGCATGGCATCAAATGTTCTTCTCTAACAACCGGTACATGGCATTAAAGGTCCTTCTGTGCGAACGACTACTCGGAATCCTCCTTGGCGTCGTTTCCTTCCTGTGCTAATCTACTCCTGATCTACCCGATTATGTGCCATCGGCTATGCCAACCTACAAAATGGTGCCAAAAACAACCCTTCACACTGGTATAACACTGAATCCTTACTTTTTACGCAATGTATGATTTTGCGACCTAAATGCACCTAAATGTACTTAAAAGACAAGGAATATCATGTGAAATATACATAAAAATTAGTACTTTTTGAGCATCAACACTCCCCACACCTAGCTTATTGCTTGTCATCAAGTAATGAAAAAAATAAAAATAAAACGATGAAAATGATACTTCGGCAAAGTTTTAGTTGGTATGTCAACCGATGCTGGCAAGTAAAAGTTGGCATAAGCCTATCCTCAAGTATCTTAGTGTAATAATGCCAAACAAATATTAATTTAAGAGAAGCAATATAAATCTAATCTAAGGTCATGAAAAGTGCATGATGTGCAGGCAATATTCATCAAATATTCTTTCACTCCCTTAGCCAATTTTACTTCAAAGACTCGGATTATTTTATTATGTTATTATTTGTCGTTAGATATAAGAGGGAGCATACCACGAATACTTATGTTAGTCCAGATTATATAACTTACTAACCTATTACACTCATACCTTTAGTCATGTTGGCTTGAGAACTAAGACGGAGCGAACCACGAAGCCCCAAGTTAATAACTTTTCCTAGGCAGAGGAGTGTTCTAAAGGTCTTGAACATTTGGCACACATTGATGCACTATCCCTTTTTACCTTGGTGTTTTAATTATTATTTTTTAGAATCTTGTAACCCCCTTAGCCCGGCCTAGACGGTTGACCCGAACTACGAAGATTACACGGGGAAAACCAAAGTCAACCTTGATTAACAACCATTTTTTTATTTTTAAAACTTGTCTAGATGCATTTTAATCCTAAGCGTACTCTTGAGAAACACATACATGAAAAGCACAACGATCGGAAAACGTTAAGGGGCTCAACTGCACTAAATACAACTATTAGGGACCAAATTGTAAATTCTTGAAATTTAGAGGACTTAACTGATTTTTAAGTTACCAATATGAAATTAATCATATTACATGCTTCCCTGTCAAATTTCATCTTAAACGGACATCTCAAACTCATGCAATTGCAAAAACAATATTCAGGACTAAAACGTAAAACTTGCAAACCTTAAACCATTCAAGTCAGTGCCCAACGGTCAACTGTTTCGGAACAGGGTTGACCGTACCGAAACGCGGGTTCGTTTCGTGACCTGTATCGAAACAGGGCCTGGCAGTAGCCAAAACGTTTCGGAACGACCTCTACCCGTTTCGATACACGAAGGCCATTTCAGGCCCCCGTTTCGAAACGCTAGTGCCCGTTCCAATACGGACTGCCCAGAAAATGCAGAATTTGCTGGTTTAACATACAATTAACCACTCAAACCAATCCTAATGACCTCCTAATCATGCCCACAAGTTATCATACATACATGGTACATATTTGCATCATCAAAAAATAATCATGGCATCAATTAGGAAAATCCACAAGTCTATAGGCATGCATCCTAATTTCCAAAACCAATGTAACCCCCTTAACCCGGCCTAGACGGTTGACCCGAATTAAGAAAGTCACACGGGGAAAACCAAAGTCAACCCGAAAGTCAACCTTGATTAACGACCCTTTTTTTTCTTTTTAATCTTGTCTAGATGCACATTAACCCTAGTTATGATCATACAAACATCGTACATAGAGATCATAAACATCGGAGATCAAACAGGGACCCAATTGAACAAATTGCAACTTTAGGGACCAAATTGTAAATTCTGATAATTATAGGGACTTAACCCAAATTAAAGTTACCAACCTTTAATTAGTCAAGTTTCATGCTTCTCTGACAAATTTCAGCTCAAACGGACATCCCAAACTCATACAATTGCACAAACAAGATTCAGGACCAAAATGCAAACATTACAAAACATATAACTGCCATTGTCAGCCCCCAACGGTCACCTGTTCCGAAACAGGCAGAGCCCGTTTCGAAACGCGGGGCCGTTCCGCAACGCGTACCGAAACGTGGGCTGGCAGTGGCCTTTCCGTTTCGGAACGGTGTCCCCCGTTTCGGACGCCTGGGCTGCTACAAGGCACCCGTTCCGAAACGGCAACCCCCTGTTCCGAAACAGCCTGCTCGAAATGCAACAAAATGCATGCTCAAACATACAATTGATCATCCATTCATGCTCCAAATGCTACCAAACTTTACTAGCATGCAATTAAACATATAAGGGACATAAAAGCATCATCAATTCGACATATTAACAACATATGTGAAAAGCCCCAAATCTATAGGCATGCTTCCTACACAAGCAAGCCATTCAAGCATAAACTTCCAATTCAAATATGTAAAGGCCAATTACAAAAACAAGCATTAAACACAACATTAAAACATACTTAGGGAGTTCCAAAACATCTCCCAAAACATCTCATTGGTCCCCCATTGCCAAATTAACAAAGCTAAGTGTACTTAAGAAAACCTCTCATACTTTGAGCTTTACTACCACTTGATTGCTTGCCTTCCTTGCTGCCCTCAAAGCACCTTAACGTTCTGCATTATTGGTTTAAGAAAACGAAAGAGAGCGTAAGCAATAGCTTAGTGAGGAATGCTCATAAAACCATTCAATAATGCATTTATAAAACACTTTATAAATCATGCTTCAAACCATCATATAAAACATGCTCTTAGCATTCTTAAACAAGCAAATCATGCTTCACACCATAACATGTCATATTGGCCACAAGTGATAAGTTTCATCTTTTAAAAACAAGATCAACATAAGCCTCACACATGGACTTTTAAACACCATTGTGATCTTATAAAGTACAAGAACCACGCAAGGACTTTTAACCACCTTCGTGTTCTTCCCAAGGACTTTTAAACACCTTGGCCCCAAGGACTTTTAAACACCTTGGCCCATGGACTTTTAAACACCATGGAAAGGACCACACAAGGACTTTTAAACACCTTTGTGTCCGTATCAAGTTTCACCCAAGGACTTTTAACCACCTTGGCCCCAAGGACTTTTAAACACCTTGTCCCCATGGACTTTTAAACACCATGGAAAGGACCACACAAGGACTTTTAAACACCTTTGTGTCCGTATCAAGAATCATCCAAGGACTTTTAACCACCTTGATGTTCTCAAGTAAACTAGGCTCACTCAAGGACTTTTAACCACCTTAGTGACCTTAACCTTTTCAAAACATCACTTGCCAACATACATCATTATCATCAAATAATCCACTGTTTTAAAGCATTAACCCAAGCCATATTCATCATGCATTTTAAAGCATCAAACCACATTTAATCAATGTTCAAAAACAAGGAACTCTTACCTTGAGCTTCCTTCAACATATGGCTTACAAAAACAGCAATAATCATGCTAAATCATGCTTTCAAAACAGTATTTAAAACATGCAATTAAACCACAATTCACCTCAAATCAACCATGGCCACCACTAGAGAGTATTTCTGAAAACTTACACTTGAGCTTAGCAAAGTTGTTTAGACTTAAACTAAGCTCCCAAGACATTGGTTTCAAAGCCGATAACCCAATTTCACTCACCGATTCCACTTCGCCTCAAGCCGAAGCACCAAAACAAGCCTCCGGATCACCAACGCTCGGATCCAAAGAAGACTCCCCTGATTAAACACATTAAAGCGGAGGATTAATGCATCATCGTGCATTAAAAGCTTCAATGAAAGCACCTAAACTCGCTGCTCTCATCCACACTCCAATTTCGGCCACCAAACACAACCGAAATTGCATCCAAACAACACCTCAACAAAGCCCAGCCATAAACTAACAAAACCTAACATCCTTTAACACCATTTAACATCTAAAAAGAACCTATTAACATCCTTATATCTCCAGCAACATCAGATCCACAAGATCACCTCAAAAACAACCAAGAATCATAAGCTAAACTTAGGAAATTCAACCTATCCGAGATTGCATTAATCAAAACTCAATTCCTTATCAAATTAACATTCATTAATCATCATTTTAACACCTTAAAACACTGCTTAAACAGATCCAACGAAATTTCATCAAAAACACACCAAATCTTGCATTTTAAGCCAAGATCCATTAAACAATCTTAAAAGCCATTTATAAAACATCAATTAAGGATTGAGAACTTGGGAATTTCAGTAAAGAACTAAGAGTTTAGAGGAGAAGGACGTTCTTACCTCCAAACTTGAGTTTCTTCTCTTTTAGAGCCAAAAAGCTTGAAGAATCAACTTGCAAATTGGGAGGTTTTGTAGATATGATGATTAGGAATCAAAAGAGAGTTGAAAGGAAAGATTTAGGTGACCAAATCAGAAGAAATTCTCTGGAGAGAAAGTGTTTGGGTTGAGAGAAAATGAGAGAAAAGAAAATTGGAAGTTAGTTACAAAAAATAGCCAAAATGACTTTCCCTCCTCTTTTCTTATGTTTTAAAAATCAGAATAAAACCTTAAAATATCTTAGAAAAATATGGAGAAACTACTTTTGGAATAATAGCTCCTTAAAGATTCAAAGTTTCAATCCTTTATAAAACAGTCACGCAACTTTCAAAAAATTACATTTTGGTCACTAGCCAAAATGTCACCCTTCCAAACCTCATTTTTCAAAATTGATTTCACAATTCACTTATATATATTAAAAGATGATTTTAGAACATTTTTCCATATTTTTAATGCAACCCGAACTAGGCTTTCCTAATGTCACCCTTATAGATTCGAACAGCACTTTGACCGAACCGGTCAACGCCCAAAACTTCTAAGCCCAAAAATCGGGGCGTTACAACCAAAACAACCATCAAAGCATCAAAACAAGCACAAAACGGCCATTTACAAGTCCAAAACATTTAAGGAATCATGTCATAACTAGGGAGTCCAAAACATCTCCCAAAAACACAACCTAGGTCCCCATTGCCAAATACCAAAAACTAATATTGTGTGAAAAAGTCACCATACATGAGCTTAGCTTTCCCTTGGATTTTTATCCTCCTTGCTACCCTCAAACACTTCAATTCCCTGCATAATTGGTTCAAGAAAGAGAGCGTAAGCACATTTGCTTAGTGAGGCATGCTCTAAAGAACAACACAATAATGCATTTTATAAAACACCTTTCATAAGGCCTTTAAACTCATAAACATCATTTCTCATGCAACAATGCATACACAACAAGCATCTCATGCTTTATTAATATCAACATGTCATATTGGCTTCCAAGTGATAAACCATAACCTTTTACAACATAAAATACAATCGGATACGCAGATTACAAGCGTTGTCCCATACGCTTCATACACACTACCGAACACACAAGGTGAAGTTTACCGGTACAATCACAACCCCTCAACACCCGTGATGGAGTTTAACGGTACAATCACAACCCCTCCACATCACTCATCAATAGTTGTATATCATCCCTAACGAGAACACGAGACACACAACACAAGATCCTCTCATGGCCTTTTAACCACCATTATGATCTTAACCATCTCGTTAGTGTACTTGGATGGAGTTTACGGTACAACTACAACCCCTCAACATCCAAGGTGACTTTATTCACGGTGCACCCAATCCTATAGCTGGCTAACTATATCCGATTCAAGTACTTTAAAACCAACACATCATTTGCCAATATACATCATTTATCATCAACAATCCACTGTTTTAAAGCATTAATCAAAGCCATTAAATCATCATGCATCGCTATGCATCAAAACAACATTTATCCAAATAAACCAAGGATCTCTTACCTTGAGCTTAGTTAAGTTGCTTAGACTTAAACTAAGCTCCCAAACCTTCAAACATTCATTACAAAGCTGGAAATCCCAACTTCACTCACCAATTTCGTTTCGCAAGCTTGCTGAAACGCCGTTCAAGCCTCCGGATCAACACCACAAGAATCCAAAGATGTCCCCCCTGTTTTAAACACATCAAAGCAGAGGATTAATGCATCATCATGCATTAAAATCTTCAGCCATTACACCTAAACTCGCTGCTCTCACCAAAACTAACATTTCGGCTACCAAACACAACCGAAATCACTTCCAAACTCTTCCACAACATTACCCAGCCAAGATCCATCACTTCTAAACATTCTTAAACATCAATTAACATCCAAAAAGAACCTAAACTCGTCCTTATACCTCCAGCTATAACAGAACACCAAGATCACCCAAAAAACCACCATTATCACAAGCAAAAACTTAGGAAAATCAACCTATTTGGGATTGCATTGATTAAACCTCAATTACACATCATTAAACATCCAAAATACATTTAAAATCCATCTCAAAACAGAGCCCAAACAATCACCACGAATTTCTTCAAGATTTGATCCAAACCTTGAGTTTTAAGCCAAAATCAAGATCACAACATTAAAACCTTTTATAAAACTTAATTTAAGGATTGAGAACTTGGGAATTTTAGTAAAGAACTGAGTATTTAGAGGAGAAGAACATCCTTACCTCTAAATGTAGATTTCTCCTTGATTAGAGCCAAAATCCTTGAAAATTCAATAAGCAAATCAAGAGGTTTTGATGTAGAAAGGATTAGGAATCAATTGATGATTGAAACCTCATCATTTAGTGTGAAAATCAAAAGAAAATTTTTTGTGGAAATGTGTTTGGCTGAGGGGATTTTGAGAGAAAATGAGATGAGAAAGTTTTTAAGAAAGTTAGTTATGAAAAGCTAAAATATGGTTTCCCTATTTTCCTTTAGTTAATTAAACATTAAACCAATCATTAAAATCAAGAAAAATCTGGAGAAATCCTTCCTTGGGTAAATTAGCTCCTTAAAGATTCAAAGTTTCAATCCTTACAAAATAGTCACCACTGAACTTTTCAAAAATTACATTTTAGTCACCATTTCGAAATGTCATACTTCCAAACCTTATTTTGTAAAATTGATTTCACCACTCTCTTATATATATTAAAAGAGGATTTTTAGATATTTTTCCATTTTTTTAAAGCATCCCGAACTAGGCTTTCCCTAAAACCACCTTCTATATTTGAACCGAAAAACTGACCGGTCCGGTTCAGACCCTAAACTTTCAAGCCCAAAATTGGGGTGTTACAACTCTCCCCCCTTAAGAAATTTCGTCCTCGAAATTTACCTGGAGGAAAGAGATACGGAGACTGCTTCTTCATGTCATCCTTCCGTTCCCATGTGGCTTCCTCAACACCATGATGCTTCCACAACACCTTTACCAACTCAATAGTCTTGCCTCGAAGAACCTTACTGTCCGAATCCAGAATTTTCACCGGCTCCTCATCATAGGTCAAGTCTGGATTCAACTCCACTTCCTCCACAGGCATAACATGCGAAGGATCTGATCTATACCTCAGAAGCATAGAGACATGAAACACATCATGAATCTTTTCCAACTCTTGTGGCAATCTCAGCTTGTACGCAACAGGAGCCACACGCTCAATCACCTCGTATGGTCCAATGTACCTAGGGCTTAACTTACCCTTTCTACCAAACCTTATCACCTTCTTCCAAGGCGAAACCTTCAAAAACACACGGTCACCTACCGCATACTCAACTTCCTTACGCTTCAAATCCGCGTAAGACTGTTGTCGATCAGAAGCTGCCTTCAATCGCTCACAAATAGGCTTCACCTTCTCGGTGGTTCCTTTCAACAAAGCTGGCATTGAAACCAACTTCTGACATGTTTCAGCCCAACAAAGAGGAGTCCTGCACTTCCTCCCATACAAGGCTTCATAAGGTGCCATTTGAATACTAGCCTGGTAGCTATTATTATAAGCAAACTCCACCAAAGGCAAATGCCTCTCCTAAGAGCCTCGAAACTCAATCACACAGCACCTCAACATATCCTCCAGCACTTGGATAACACGCTCAGACTGTCCATCCGACTGTGGATGATAGGAAGTACTGAAATTCAACCGTGTACCCAAAGCCTGATGTAAACACTCCCAGAAACGCGATGTAAACCTCGGATCTCTATCCGACACGATCGACTTTGGCACACCATGCAACCGCACAATCTTAGCAATGTACAACTCTACAAGCTTGTCCAAAGTATACGTAGTATGCACAGGTAAGAAATGCGTACACTTCGTCAGGCGATCCACAATCACCCACACCAAATTCTTCTTCGATGGCGACAAAGGTAACCCAAACACAAAGTCCATGGTAATCCTTTCCCACTTCCACTCAAGAATCCTCAACGGTTGCAACAACCCAGAAGGAAACTGATGCTCAGCCTTAACTCGCTGACAAACCATACACTTGCTCACATACTCAGCAACATCTTTCTTTAAACCCACCCAATAGTACTCATCACGAAGATCACGATACATCTTAGTACTACCAGGGTGCATAGCAAAAGAACTACTATGAGCTTCAGTCAGAATAGCACGCCTCAACTCAGCATCATTGGGCACCACTATCCGACTCCCAAAACATAGAACTCCATCATCATTAAAACAGAAATCTGATGGACTATCCTCAGCAATATCATGAACATGTGGCACCAAGGAATCATCCAACAGATGCTTATCCTTTATCAACTGAACCAAGGATGGTTTCACTTGCAACTCAGCCACAAGACCTCCAACTCGCGAAATGCTCAGGCTGGCAAACATAGCCCTCAACTCCACTGCCACTTTCCTACTCAAAGCACCCGCTACAACATTAGCTTTTCCCGGATGGTACTCGATCGTCAGATCGTAATCTTTAAGCAACTCCACCCAACGTCGTTGCCTAAGATTCAACTCTTTCTGAGACATCAGGTACTTCAAACTCTTGTGATATGTGTACACAGTACACTTCTCACCATACAGGTAATGTCTCCAAATTTTCAAAGCAAAAACCACCGCAGCCAATTCAATACCATGCGTAGGATAATTGCGCTCATGCACCTTCAACTGGTGCGATACATAAGGCACCACCTTACCCTCTTGCATCAACACACACCCCAAACCAACGTAGGATGCGTCACTATACACCACAAACTATTTCCCTGATTCAGGCTGAACCAAGATAGGAGCTTGCGTCAAAGCTGCCTTCAGCTTCTCAAAAGCCTGCTGTCTCGCTTCCGTCCACTCATACTTAACATCCTTCTGCAACAACTTTGTCAAAGGTGCAGCAATCTTTGAAAATCCATCCACGAACCTCCGATAGTATCCTGCCAAACCAAGGAAACTACGGACTTCATGAACAGACATATGAGGCTTCCAATTCATCACTGCCTCAATCTTCTGAGGATCAACACGAATCCCCTCAGCAGAAACCACATGACCAAGGAACACCACCTCCCTAAGCCAGAATTCACACTTGCTTAGCTTAGCATAAAGTTGATTCTCCAACAAAGCCTGCAACACAATCCTCAAATGTCCTTCATGCTCCTCCTCAGTACGAGAGTACACAAGGATATCATCAATGAACACCACAACAAACTTGTCCAAATATTCATGGAACACTCTATTCATCATGTCCATAAAAGTTGCAGGAGCATTCGTCAAACCAAACGGCATCACAAGAAACTCATAATGCCCATACCTCGTTCTGAAGGCTGTCTTTGGCACATCCACATCCTTCACCTTCAACTGGTAATACCCTGACCTTAAGTCAATCTTAGTGAACACAGCCGCTCCCTGAAATTTATCTAAAAGATCATCAATCCTCGGTAATGGATACCGATTCTTGATAGTCAACTTGTTCAGCTGACGGTAATCAATGCACATTCTCATAGTGCTATCCTTTTTCTTCACAAACAAGATCGGTGCACCCCAAGGTGACACACTCGGCCGAATGAAACCACGATCAAGCAACTCCTGAAGTTGCGTCTTCAGCTCCTTCAACTCCTTAGGTGCCATTCGATAAGGAGTAATGGACACTGGAGTTGTATTTTCATACAGCTCAATTCCAAACTCCACCTCTCGGTTAGGAGGCAACCCAGGCAACTCCTCCGGAAACACACCAGGAAATTCTCGCACAGTCCTGATATCTTGAACTCGCAACTCCTTAGAGCTAGGATTCATCACAAAGGCTAGCTAGGCTTCACAACCTTGCCTCAGCATCCGACTCGCCTCCAAGGAAGACACCACATTGGTAAGAAACTTCACATTCTCACCAACCACCAGTACCTCGTAATCATCCGCAAGCTTCAACGAAACTCGCTTGTTCTCAAAATCTACCACAGCTCAATGTTCAACAAGCCAATCCATACCAAGGATTACATCAGAACCATAGAATGGCAATTCCATGAGATCAACATGAAAACCATGATCTTGCACAACCAAGGGACATCTTCTATACAACTTCCGTGTCACAACGGTCTCACCAAAGGAACTAGTTACACGCATACCAACATCCGAAGACTCAATAGGTAAACCAAGCAATTGAGCATGTTAATGCAATATGTATGAGTGTGTAGATCCAGAATCAATCAAGGAAAGTAATGACAAGGATTGCAAATTAAAGGTACATGCGATCACATTCGTGTCATTTCTCCCCTCTCGCTGAGCATACACTCGAGCCTGGCCACCACCCTCAGGTTGGACAGCCACCACATGCGCCACATTCCTTCCGCCATCATCTCTGCGCTGGAAGTTACCACGGCCGCGCCCACGACCTCTCTATGGTGCAACAACTGCAGGAGCACGTCCCTGACCACCACCGGCCAACAAAGGACACTCCCTCTTCATGTGGTCTGTCGAACCACAATTCCAACATGAATTACCGGTCACTGCAACAGGGGTCTGCACCTCTCTCGCTGCTCGAGGACAATCACGCCTCAAATGACCACGCGATCCACACGTCCAGCACGTGTTCTGATCAACTCTCGCTATGTCTCCCTGAACAGGCGCACCATGCCCTCCATTACCACGCCTAGCAGAAGACTGGTACCTCTTATCTCGTCCTCTCTTGTTCCGTCCACTACCAGAACTATACTCAGCAGCTCTCTTGCCCGAGCCAGAACCATCACTCCTGGAAGACAAACCTAGGTTCTGCTCATTGTCCTTCGCTCTACTAACCAGCACATCAAAATCCGTGTACTCAGTAGCAAGCATAAAAGTCTTTACGTTTGTCATCAAACCATAACGGAAACGTTCACACCTCTCCCGCTCATCAGGGATAAGCTCAGGTGCGTACTGACTAAGACGGACAAACTGGATCTCGTACTCAGCCACTTTCATACTTCCTTGCGTAAGAGACATGAATTCTCTTTTCTTTTCATCCAGGTATCGCACACCTAGATACTTTCGCTTGAACGCGTTCAGAAAGAATGTCCAAGTCACATCAGCTTCCTCCATTCCGGAGACAGTGGTCGTCCACCAGGTATACGCATCATCATGTAACAGCGATACCACGGAACCCAACCTCTGCACATCATTACAGTTCATTTGTCCCAATATCCTCTTGGTACTTTCCAACCAAGATTCGGAACCCTCAGCAGACAAACCTCTGAACTCAGTCCCTCCCAGACTGCACAATCGTTCCAAAGGTAGCCTTGCATTAGCATCACCCTGATGCCCAGCTCCATGAGCTCCAGCTACTGCCGCCTGAAAGGCTCCAGCAATAACCTGAATCAAAACTGTCATGTCAGGAGCAGCTTGCCCCTTCCCATCCTCAGGTCTAGCGACCCTAGCACCAGCACCAACATCAGCTCCATCACCTCCAGCACCACCACCACCGGGCGGTCCACCACTAGGAGGAGGAGGTAAATCCACAACATTATCAGCATTGTTCTTATTCTCGTTCTGAGCCATAGCTCGCGTATTAATTCTCGTCTCCCTACGAGGTCTCATTCACTAAAACAATGCACTAACACAAATGCAATAAACATAATTAGGCTCAACAAGGTAAGTAATCCAAGCACTCAAGCTCATTTTTCAAAAACAATTCATTTCATTAGTTTTGATATGGCAATGGGCCCCTCTAACATGCTTCAACACAGCATAACATCACAATTGCAACATACTTCACATTTCACACATCAAACTTTCATTTCAAAGACATATCATGCTATTACACATACATCACCCACATAACCATTCCCGTTTACTCGAGAACCTGGCTCTGATACCACCAAATGTAACCCCCTTAGCCCGGCCTAGACGGTTGACCCGAACTACAAAGATTACACGGGGAAAACCAAAGTCAACCCGAAAGTCAACCTTGATTAATGACCCTTTTTTTCTTTTTAAAACTTGTCTAGATGCATTTTAATCCTAAGCGTACTCTTGAGAAACACATACTTGAAAAGCACAGCGATCGGAAAACGTTAAGGGGCTCAACTGCACTAAATACAACTATTAGGGACCAAATTGTAAATTCTGGAAATTTAGAGGACTTAACTGATTTTTAAGTTACCAATATGAAATTAATCATTATACATGCTTCCTCATCAAATTTCATCTTAAACGGACATCTCAAACTCATGCAATTGCAAAAACAATATTCAGGACTAGAACGTAAAACTTGCAAACCTTAAACCATTCAAAATCAGTGCCCAACGATCAACTGTTTCGGAACAGGGTTGACCGTACCGAAACACGGGTTCGTTTCGAGACCTGTATCGAAACAGGGCCTAGCAGTAGCCAAAACGTTTCGGAACGGCCTCTACCCGTTTCGATACACGAAGGCCGTTTCAGGCCCCCGTTTCGAAACGCTAGTGCCCGTTCCGATACGGACTGCCCAGAAAATGCAGAATTTTCTGGTTTAAAATACAATTAACCACTCAAACACATCCTAATGACCTCCTAATCATGCTCACAAGTCATCATACATACATGGTACATATTTGCATCATCAAAACACAATCATGACATCAATTAGGAAAATCCACAAGTCTATAGGCATGCATCCTAATTTCCAAAACCTAAACAACCATCAAAGCATCAAAACAAGCACCAAATGGCCATTTACAAGTCCAAAACATTTAAGGTATCATGTTACAACTAGGGAGTCCAAAACATCTCCAAAAAAACACAACCTAGGTCCACATTGCCAAATACCAAAAACTAATATTGTGTGAAAAAGTCACCATACATGAGCATAACTTTCCCTTGGATTCTTAGCCTCCTTGCTGCAGTCAAACACTTCAATTCCCTGCATTATTGGTTCAAGAAAGAGAGCGTAAGCACATTTGCTTAGTGAGGCATGCTCTAAAGAACAACACAATAATGCATTTTATAAAACACCATTCATAAGGACTTTAAACCCCTAAACATCATTTCTCATGCAACAATGCATACACAAATAAGCATCTCATCCTTTATTAATATCAACATGTCATATTGGCTTCCAAGTGATAAACCATAACCTTTTACAACATAAAACACAATCGGATACGCGGATTACAAGCGTTGTCCCATATGCTTCATACACACTACCGAACACACAAGGTGAAGTTTACCGATACAATCACAACCTCTCAACACCCGTGATGGAGTTTAACGGTACAATCACAACCCCTCCACATCACTCATCGGTAGTTGTATAACATCACTAACGAGAACACGGGACACACAACACAAGATCCACACATGGCCTTTTAACCACCATTATGATCTTAACCATCTCGTTAGTGTACTTGGATGGAGTTTACGGTACAATTACAACCCCTCAACATCTAAGGTGACTTTATTCACGGTGGCCCCAATCCTATAGCCGGCTAACTATATCCGATTCAAGTACTTTAAAACCAACACATCACTTGCCAATATACATCATTTATCATCAACAATCCACTGTTTTAAAGCTTTAATCAAAGCCATTAAATCATCATGCATCACTATGCATCAAAACCACATTTATCCAAATAAACCAAGGATCTCTTACCTTGAGCATCCTTCAACACATGGCTTTCAAAACCAGCAGTAATCATGCTAAAACATGCTTTCAAAATAGAATTTAAACATGCAAATTAAATACGTTGCATCCAACCATCTCATGGTTCATCAAGAGAGAGAGTTTTCCCGAAAACTTACTCTTGAGCTTAGTTAAGTTGCTTAGACTTAAACTAAGCTCCCAAACCTTCAAACATCCATTACAAAGCTGGAAATCCCAACTTCACTCACCAATTCCGTTTCGTAAGCTTGTCGAAACGCCGTTCAAGCCTCCGGATCAACACCACAAGAATCCGAAGATGTCCCCCCTGTTTTAAGCACATCAAAGTAGAGGATTAATGCATCATCATGCATTAAAATCTTTAGCCATTACACCTAAACTCGATGCTCTCACCAAAACTAACATTTCGGCTACCAAACACAATTGAAATCACTTCCAAACTCTTCCACAACATTACCCAGCAAAGATCCATCACTTCCAAACATTCTTAAACATCAATTAACATCCAAAAAGTACCTAAACTCGTCCTTATGCCTCCATCTATAATAGAACACCAAGATCACCCCAAAAACCACCATTATCACAAGCAAAAACTTAGGAAAATCAACCTATTCGGGATTGCATTGATTAAACCTCAATTACACATCATTAAACATCCACAATACATTTAAAATCCATCTCAAAATAGAGCCCAACCAATCACCATGAATTTCTTCAAGATTTGATCCAAATCTTGAGTTTTAAGCCAAAATCATGATCACAACATTAAAACCTTTTATAAAACTTAATTTAAGGATTGAGAACTTGGGAGTTTCAGTAATGAACTGAGTATTTAGAGGAGAAGAACATCCTTACCTCTAAATGTTGATTTCTCCTTGATTAGAGCCAAAATCCTTGAAAATTCAATAAGCAAATCAAGAGGTTTTGATGTAGAAAGGATTAGGAATCAATTGATGATTGAAACCTCATCATTTACTGTGAAAATTAAAAGAAATTTTTCTGTGGAAATGTGTTTGGCTGAGGGAATTTTTAGAGAAAATGAGATGAGAAAGTTTTTAAGAAAGTTAGTTATGAAAAGCTAAAATATGGTTTCCCTCTTTTCCTTTAATTAATTAAACATTAAACCAATCATTAAAATCAAGAAAAATCTAGAGAAATCCTTCCTTGGGTAAATTAGCTCCTTAAAGATTCAAAGTTTCAATCCTTACAAAACAGTCACCACTGAACTTTTCAAAAATTACATTTTAGTCACCATTTCGAAATGTCACACTTCCAAACCTTATTTTGTAAAATTGATTTCACCACTCTCTTATATATATTAAAATAGGATTTTTAGATATTTTTCCATATTTTTAAAGCATCTCGAACTAGGCTTTCCCTAAAACCACCTTCTATATTCGAACCGAAAAACTAACCGGTCCGATTCAGACCCTAAACTTCCAAGCCCAAAATTGGGGTGTTACAAATCTGATCATAGTTTCAAACAGTCTAAGTTTGCTAAAGAACTAGACAAATACCACGTGTTAAGTGTAAATTAAATTCCCTAAACTAAAGGTCAATTGTTAAGCAATCCTGGCATACTATCTTGCTCGCATAGGCATCTAAAGATTTAAAAATTCCTCATTGGATAGACACCTAGGTCAAATTAAACTTGCCTAACAAATGTTAACATGTTTCAAAAATCGATCGAGACAAAATTTTCGTTTTCACTTTTTTGGTGCTTCGGTATGCATGGCATTAATGCTAATCTAACCTACATGGCATGACATAAATGTAAGGAAATGCGCACCCCCTAACCTAAGATGTGCATTGTCCTCAATGCATGAAACAACACATATATACAGAAAAATAAAAAATGCATGAACATGTGAATGGAAATGAAATGCAAAGAGTTAGGAAGAAGAAGACTCCCTTTCAGAAGAGGCTCCTCCTTGGGTGGCACAGGCTTCAGCTGCTATCTTGGTTCGGGTCTTTCACTAGGACAGGCTTCTACGGTCATGAGCGATCCTCTTCTTTTTGATCCACCCTTGAGCAGCAATGGAGGTAGGGTATCTTTCACAACTTTCAACGGCTCATATGTGGTTGGTGTGGCAGCTGACTCTACAGGGGAAGCTAGTTTCTTCTCATTTTCATCCTCAGATGCTTGTGGCGTAGTAGACTTGACAGTTTCATCTTTGATAGGGGAATGGGTTCTGTGGCAGTGGACGGTACTGGACTGGGCATTGAAGTGTGAGCTGGACTAGGCACTGGACTAGCTGGCATTGTACTATCATCGACAAACATCCCCACTGGGAAAGCAGGGAAGGCTGACATGAATCCTGGAGAGAGGCTCAACAAGGTTTCGTTGATGGTAGCATCTCTGGCGCGCTCATATTGCTCGAGCTTCCTCCTCTGCTCCTCAGCCTCCTCTAACATTCTAAGAATTATTTCCTGCCGTTGATATACATGGGCAAACAACGTCATTGCCTTCGCTAGCATTGAGGTTGTTAGCTTTGTCTTTGGTTCCTTGTCCTCTGGTGTCATCGTGGCAGCTTTGCCCTTACCCTTGTTCGTATCCTACACAGTAATGCTAGTGAGGTTCCTCCAGCTGACTTGTGTAATTGTGTAGCCCTTTACCTCGAGGGAAATGTCTTCCTTTGTCGTAGGCACATTGTTTCACCGACAAATATTACATGTTAGAATAGGAAAGAATAAACCTCCAGTTGGATTTAGGGCACACTTGTATATCTCATCGATTATAATCCAACCAACATTAATTTTCAGCCCGTCAGAAAAGAATGCAACAAAACCAGTCCTTTCTCCGAGACGGTCACATTGTGGGCCGTCAGCATCAAACTTGCCTTGAGAAAATCGTTCTAGCCCTTTGCTTGTGGTTTAAGGGCCACTCTTTTGACCGTTCGGTGTGCTTTAGAGGATATGATCCCCTTCATGCCCGGTTCACACAAATCTTCCAAAAGCATCTTACGCTTGGCAGTGGTCATGTTGGCGGCAAACTCAACATGCTCATTCCCCCATCCAACTTGAGTAATATATTGATAGACCCTTCATAAAAATGCACATATTCTCCTCGAATCTTCAAAAACGGGTTTGCTTTAGTAGTTAAATGTGCATAAACTTCACGAACAAGATTTGGAAAGATCTCACCCTTTTATTAGTAAAACGTCTCCCACTTGTGTTTGGCGACGATATCCAAAAACTTAGAGGGAAAGACCTGATCATTCTATGGCTAAAAACTGAAGTTTCTCTCGAAGCAAAAAGTCTTCGAAGCAAAGTGATCTTCATACTTCTTTTGGATTTCCTCGTTGAAAAATGTCTAGAAGGGTTTAGATGAAGAAGCCGTAGAAATTTTTTAAAAGAAAAGAAACAAAAGCTTGAGTTTCTTGGGTGGAACGAGAGGGAGAATTAACCGGCTAGGTAAAGAAGATGAAGTGAAAAAGAAAAGGAAAGAAAAAAAATAAGGGGTTGAAAGATGGAAAGGTTGAGTGCTAGGGTAAAAGTACTTATGGCGGGTTTAAAGAAGGTAATGATGAATGTTGGTGTGTTTTTGGAGATGAAAAAGAGAAGATGTGATAGTTTATGGAGAGGATAAGTGATAAGGATAGGATTTAAAGTGATAGGATATGGAGTGATAAGTAAATTAAATTGAATTTAAATTACCTTAATTTTTGGGCGACTACGGTTTTTTTCTCTCTCTTATGGTGTAAATTAAATCAAGCTAGGGTAATTCTTTTCCCCAAGTTACTCCCGCCGCTTGTCAAGCTCAGCTGCTGGCACCACTTCTAGGTACGACATCATTCAATCCTGCCACTCATCAAAAATTTAATATATCTGTCTAGCACCAAATCTGCATACACTCAAATGAAACCTTTCAACCTAGCAAAAAAATATATAAAAAAATAAAGACTAAATGAAAAATAAAAAACTGATGAAAAATCCTAAAAAAACAAAGAGAAACAACTAACTTAATATTTACAAAGTTCCAAACATGTCGATGGTATTATGGTATTTCTGCCAAGAGCACAGTCTCACTGGAATTTCTCCGTTGTCCCTCAAAATTGTGCTTCTAGCGCTGACCATTTACCTTAAAAAATTCCGGTTTTCAAATCCTTCATGTTCACAACACCATGGGCATAGGGTTGTACTACTTCAAAAGGGTCCGACCATCTGGACTTAAGCTTGCCTGGAAACAATTTAAGCCATGAGTTGAAAAGAACAACGAGTTGACCTACATGGAAATGTCATGGCAGAAATTTCTTGGCATGCTAACGTTTGGTTCTTTCCTTTTATAGCTTGGCATTCTTATAGGCGAGTGCTCGGAATTCTTGCAACTCATTGAGGTCTAGCATCCCTTTTTCTCCCACTGCAGCCCATGCCATGTCAAGTGTTCTATAACACCCCAAAAATTATGTGTAATCCCCTCGACTCGTCCTAGCCGATAGACTGAACCGAACGGGTCACACGGGGAATATTGAAGTAAACCGGGAAGGTTTACATCAATAAACGACCATATATTTTTTCTTTTTATCTTGACTACTTGATTTGGTTGTTTGAGTCTTTGGGGGAAGGACGGCGGCAGACCGATGTCCTGGATGCGTTCCTTACATGCAAATCTGAACTGTGGGGGTTCAGGATCATCTGTCGCAAGGCTGCTGTCATCTGCCTGGGCCTCAGTTTGTGGTGCTGCCGTGGCAGGGTTGTTCTGGTTTCTATTCCTTTAGCTGCTCAACTCTGGGATCATCCAATTGTTTCCCACTTCTTGTCGTTATTGCTTTACATTGCTCATCAATGGGTTATGATGTGGCCTCTGTGTTGCTGGATGATGCACCCATTGACCTGTTGTTTATGATATGAGTGAAATGCCTAAACTAGGTCTCCACGTTATTGATTGTTGCCTCCTGATTTTGCAACCGTAGCTCAGTGTTGCCCATGAAGGACTATGTCTTGTCAAGACATTTATTGGTATGAGCAATAAAATCACTAGTACGAGATATAAAAGTATGTAAAGTAGATTCAAGTGAATTATTGTTCGTATTCAGTTACTGCTGAGGCTGTTGCTGGGACAGGTTCTGCTGATATCCTCCTAGTTGATGTGTTGGATTTGAAGCCGTGTTAGGGTTACTCTAGGAGAAATTTGGATGCTTTCTCCATCTTGGATTGTACGCGTTGGTTTTGGGCCTGATGTTCCTCTCACATGTTCCAATAAGATTGGCAGATTCGTTGCATTTGGAGGTGTAACCCCCTTAGCCTGGTCTAGACGGTCGACCCGAACTGAGGTAATTACACCGGGAAAACCGAAGCCAAGTCGTTAAAACTGACTCCGATTGACGACCTTTTTTTCTTTTTATCTTTTCTAGATGTAAATTAAAACCTATTGGTCACCAAAGAGCATAAGAAGAAACGGCACATCGATCGGAACTCGTCAGGGCTTTAATTACACAAATTGGGCATTTAGGGACCAAAATGTAATTTCAGCAAATTACAAAGAATTTTCTGATTTTTAAGTTACCCTTATTCAATTAGTCACATTTCATACTTCTTAGTCAAATTTCATCCCAATCTGACCACTCAAACACATCCAATTGTATACATGAAGATCAGGGACTAAAAGATAACATTTCAAAACTTCAAAAGATGCTTATAACTGATTTTAACGGAAGCGTATCGGTACGCTTAGGAACCGTATCGATACGCGGGGAGGCAGTGACCAAACTCGTAGAAAGGGTATCGATAGGCTCTTCCGCGTATTGATACTCCCTTCAAACTTAGTCTACCCGTATCGAAACACATTCTATCTGTACTGATACCCCTGTACAAAAAGGCAGAAGGTTGGCTTATGCGTATCGATAGGCAAGCCCAATTATCGATATGCATACCAGAAATGTCCCACAAACAGCCCCAAATTTGAATCAAACTTCAACAAATCATCACCAAATCATATGAACATATTTATGGCATGCACTCTATCATATAAGCATGCAATTCTAAGCACATGGTAAACATTTGATAGATCATCACAAGCATAACAAGACATATAATAAAGCATGCTTAAACCACAAACCATTAGCATACCAAAAGGCAAGGTAAAACATCAAAACAATTATAAAGGCATTCTACAAACCAAATAGGACACATATAACTTACATCAACATTAGGGAGTCAAAAACACATCTCGCAAAACAAACCAATAAAATCCCATTGCCATATATCATTACTAAAGTAATAGTATAACACCATACTTGAGCTTAACAATCCATGAATTCCTTTAAGCATCCTTGCTGCCCAAAATGTGTCAATTATCTGCATTGTTGGTAAAAGAGAGCGTAAGCACAATAGCTAAGTAAGGCATGCTCTAGAAATACCAACACAACAATGCAAGCATTAAAACTCTATCTTGAAAACCATTTCTAAAACCATGCTCTTTCTATCTCATGCTTGAAATCCATTTCAAAGAAAAACAAACCACATGTACCATCTATCTATCTCATGCGTTCAACCAATGCAAAACTCATGGAAAAGACACACATGCTTGATATACAAAAGCATTTCATAATCTCAAAATCTCATATGCATTTCTCATAGCATAAAATCATTTCAACCATTGGTACATGTGAATCAAAGTTCATTCTCATATATTGGAATTTCATATTCTATATTTACTCGGATATGCGGATAGCATGACACAAGGTCAAGTACTACCCGGTGGGATCTCGCCATCGGACTCTCATGGTGGTATCTATCTTCGCCACAAAGCTTGGGTGTTTCACCAAGACCTACCCCGGTGGTATCTCTCATCATCAGACTCTCACTTTGGATCGGGATGGCACTAGCCCCATTGCCTGACTCCAAAGAGCACATACGAATTTTAGTTTATAGTGCACTTTACATCCTATTGGTCGACCAATTATATCCAGAAATCATCTCATCATTTATTCCAATATATTACATTAAAATCATCATCTCAGCTACTATTTTTATGCAAAATTTCTAAATCATTCTCATCCCATTTCAAAACCACAATTCATGCATAGCATTTAATCAAAAACTCAAAACTCTTCGCAATGTAACTTTATCTCGTAGGATCAATATAAAACATCATCTCATGTCATGAATCATGCACAAAACAATAGTAATTTATCTATCTAAAATCAAGAGCATGTCAAAAGCATTTAGGGGCATCATCCACATTTCGAGAGAAAATCTAAATATACTTACTTCTGGACTTAGGATGGTGTTTCAAACCAATCCTAAATCCCCAAAACTTGTTTCCTTGTCCCTTAAGGACTTCTTAAACCATTTTCACTCATCGACAACATTTTGCTTGCTTGCCGAAACGATTTCTAAGCTTCCGGCACTTTCGAATCAACACCAAACGCGTCCGAAGATGTCTCCCCTGTTCATTACACATAAGAGAAGGGGATTAATGCACCATCATGCATTAAAATCACAGCCACTCATTCTAACTCGCTGCTTCACTCAAAACTAGCATTTCAGCTATCCGAAATAACTGAAATCATTTCCAAACTTTCTCAAATCAAATCCCAACCAAGATCTATCAATTCTAATCTTTTCTAAACCTCAATCAACACCAAAAATTAACATAAACACGACCTTATACCGCCAACAATAGCCGATCACCAAAAACACCTCAAAACCAGAAATCTAGCATCTCAAACTTAGGAACCCAAAGCTATTCGAGATTAATTTGTTAAAACCTCATTCTCAACATCAAATAACATCCAAAATATGTTAGAAATCAACCTCAAATCAGAGCTTATCATAGAAATACGAAAATCACCAAGATCTCATCAAGAATCATGAATTTAACAACTATTTCATGTTTATAACATTAAAACAACTCAAAAAGCATTAACAAATGATTGATAACTTGGGAATTTCAGTAAATAACTGATCATTAGAGGAGAATGATGAAGCTTACCTCTAATGGTTTATCTCTCCTTTATTTGGGCAAACTTACTTGAAAATCCAGTGCAAAAATTAAAAGGATTTGATGAAACAAAGATAGGAAATCTTTTAGAAGATGAAATCTCAGGAAACAAGATGAAAATCAGAGATTCTTTGATGAGAGAAAAGTGTTTGACTGATTGGAAGTTGAGAGAAAATGAAAAGAGAAAATCTATCGTAAAGTTGGTTATAAAAAGTCAACCTTTGATTTTCTTTTAATTCCCTTTTATTTCTTTAATAAAATCATTATTAAAAGCTCCCAAATTGAAGAGAAATATGATGAAAAACAAATGGTAAAATTAGCTCCTTAAAGATTCAAAGTTTTAATCCTTTACAAAATAGTCACTAACCAACTTTTGCAAAAACTGCATTTTGGTCACTATAGCAAAATGTAATATTTTCAAAGCTTATTTTGTAAAATTGTTTTCACCACAATCATTTATATAATAAATGAGGATTTTCAGATATTTTCCAATATTTTTAAAACATCCCAAACTAGGTTATTCCTAAACCAACCTCAAGGGTTCGAACCTTTCCCGACCGGCCCGATTCAGCATCTAAAACATCTACACCCAAAACCAGGGCGTTACAACTCTCCCCCACTTAAGAAATTTCGTCCTCAAAATTTACCTGGTGGAAAAAGGTAAGGAAACTGCTTCTTCATTTCATCCTTCCTTTCCCATGTAGCTTCCTCAAAACCTTGTTATCCATATCAAGAATCTGAATGGGCTCCTCATCATATGTTAAGTCTGGGTTCAACTCAACCTCTTATACATGCATAATATGCGACAGATCCGATCTATACCTCTGAAGCATGGATACATGGAACACATTATGTATCTTTTCTAACTCTAAAGGCAGTCTCAACCTGTAAGCAACAAGACCCACACGTTCTATCACCTCATATGGCCCAATGAATCTCGGACTCAATTTGCCCTTCCAGCCAAATCTCATCACCTTCTTCCAAGGTGAAACTTTCAGAAACACACGTTCGCCAACTGCGAAATCTATCTCCTTAAGCTTCAAATCCGCGTAAGACTATTGGCGGTCCGATGCTTCCTTCAAACGCTCACAAATGTGCTTCACCTTCTCGATGGTTCCTTTCAACAAAGCTAGCATCGAAATCAACTTTTGCCCCGGCTCAGCCCAACAAAGGGGGATTCTACACTCTTTGATGTATAAAGCCTCGTATGGTGCCATTTGAATGCTTGCATGGTAACTATTATTATAAGCAAACTCAACCAAAGGCAAGTGCTTCTCCCAAGAACCTTGAAACTCAATAACGCACCACGTCAACATATCCTCAATCACTTGGATAACACGCTCCGAATGTCCATCCGTCTGTGGATGATAAGAAGTACTGAAATTCAACCGCGTACCCAAAGCCTGATGCAAACATACCCAAAACCTTGACGTGAACCTCGGATCTCTATCTGATACTATAGATTTTGGCACACCGTGCAAACGCACAATCTCAACAATGTACAGCTCAACTAGATTTTCCAAGGTATACGTTGTATGCACAGGCAAGAAATGTGCACACTTCGTAAGACGGTCCACAATCAACCAAACAAAATTCTTTTTTGATGGCGACAAAGGCGAACCAGACACGAAGTCCATGGTAATCCTCTCCCACTTCCATTATGGGATTCTCAACGGCTACAACAACCAAGAAGGAACTTGATGTTCATCCTTAACCCGCTGACAAACCATACATTTGCTAACGAACTGGGCAAAATCTTTCTTTAACCCCACCCAATAGTACTCATCCTTTAAATCACGATACATTTTCGTACTACCAGGGTGCATAGCGAAAGGACTACTATGAGCTTTAGTCAAAAAACATAGAACACCATCATCGTTGAAACGGAAGTCTGAAGGCCTACCTTTCGCAATATCCTAAACTTGAGGTAGAAGAGAATGATCAAGCAACTACTTATCCTTTGTTAACTGAACTAAATATGGTTTCACTTGCAACTCAGCAACAAGACCACCATCTCGCGATATGCTCAAGCAAGCAAACATCGCCCTCAACTCCACAACCAATTTCCTTCTCAAAGCATCGGCCACAACATTGGCCTTTCCCGGATGATACTCGATCGTTAGATCATAATCCTTAAGCAACTCCACCCATCGCCATTACCTAAGATTCAACTCCTTCTGAGACATAAGATACTTCAAACTCTTGTGATCCGTGTACACAGTACACTTCTCATTATATAGGTAATGCCTCCAAATCTTTAAAGCAAACACCACCGCCACTAACTCAATAGCATGTGTGGGATTGTTACGCTCATGCACCTTTAACTGTCGTGATGCATAAGTTACTACCCTACCCTCTTGCATCAGCACACACCCCAAACCAACATAGGGTGCATCACTACACACCACAAACTCTTTTCCAAATTAAGGTTGAACCAAGATAGAAGCTTGCGTCAAAGCTTCCTTTAGCTTCTCAAAAGCTTGTTGTCTCACTTCCGTCCACTAAAAAATAACATCATTCTGCAACAATTTCGTCAAAGGATCAGCAATCTTGGAAAATCCATCCACAAACCTTCAGTAGTAACCCGCCAAACCAAAGAAACTACGAACTTCAGGAACAGACCTAGGAGGCTTCCAATTCACCACCACCTCAATCTTCTGAGGATCAACACAGATTCCCTCGACCGAAACCACATGACCAAGAAAAACAACTTCCTTCAACAAAAACTCACATTTACTCAGATTAGCATACAACTGATTCCTAAGCAACACTTGTAAAACAATCCTCAAATATTCCTCGTGCTCTTCCTCTGTACGAGAGTACACAAGTATGTCATCGATGAACACCACAATAAACTTATCCAAGAACTCATGAAACACCCTATTCATCATATCCATGAATACAGCAGGAACATTCGTCAAACCAAAAGGCATCACCAGGAATTCATAATGCCCATACCTAGTCCAAAAAGCAATTTTTGGCACATCCACATCCTTAACCTTCAATTGATAATACCCAAACCTTAAATCAATCTTCGAGAACACGGCTGCTCCATGAAACTGATCAAAAAGATCATCTATCATTGATAGAGGATACTTATTCTTGACAGTCAACTTATTCAGCTGACGATAATCAATGCACATTCTAATCGTGCCATCTTTCTTCTTTACAAACAAGACTGGTGCACCCTAAGGTGACACATTAGGCCAAATAAAACCTCAATCAAGCAACTCCTGAAGTTGCGTCTTCAGCTCCTTTAACTCCTTAGGTGCCATTCGATAGGGAGCGATGGACACCAGAGTTGTCTTCTCATACAAGTCGATTCCAAACTCAACCTCCCGACAAGGTGGCAATCCAGGTAACTCCTTCGGAAACACCCAATGGAATTCACACACGGTCCTTATATCTTGAACCCGGACATCCTTTGTACTAGGATTCATTACAAAAGCTAAATAAGCTTCGCATCTATGACGCAAAAACCGGCTCGCTTCTAGCGTCGAAACCACATAAGATAGGAATTTTACGTTCTCTCCCACCAGCACAACTTCATAATCACCAGCAAGTTTCAGCGAAACTTGATTATTCTTAATATCCACAACAGCCCTATGATCAACTAGCCAATCCATACCAAAGTCTACATCGAAACAATAGAATGGTAATTCCATGAGATCAACCAAAAACACATTTTCTTGCACCATTAAGGGACATCACCTATACAACTTCCTTGTTACAACCGTTTCACCAAAAGAACTAGTCACACGCACACCAACATCCAAAGTCTCAACAGGAAAATAAAGCATTTCAGCATGTTCACGCAATATGTATGAATGTGTAGACCTAGAATCAATCAAAGAAAGTAATGACAAAGACTGTAAAGTAAAGGTACCTGCGATCACATCACTGTCATTCCTCCCTTCACGATGGGCACACACTCTGGCCTTGCCACCACCTTCGGACTGAATAGCTACCACATGTGCTACATTCCTCGCACCATCATCTCTACGCTGAAAATTGCCACGGCCGCGACCACGGCCCCTCTGTGGCTCAGCTGCTCTCACCGGAGCCTGTCCCTCTCTCGTCGGCTATGGAAAATCCCGTTTCATGTGCCCATGAGAACCATAATTCCAGCATGTACTAATGTTGCCCCAGCACTCTCCCGTGTTCCTCCTACCGCACCGGTTACACTAAGGTGTACGAATGAAAGCATTCGGTCCTTGTTGACCTCTCCCTAGGTTAACTCCCCACGTCTAGAATCTACATGAGACCTTCGATCCTTAGGCCTCTTGAAACGATCCCTTCCAGCATCACGTTTCGTAGATCACTTCCCTGAGCTAGACCCTCCTGCTTGACTCGCCAGACAAAAGTTTAGATCAATGTCCTTGGCTCGAGTGACCAGGACATCAAAATCAGTGTAATCTGATGCAAGCATATATGTCTTCACATCTGCCACCAGCCCATATCGAAAACGCTCGCATCTCTCCCATTCATTAGGGATCAATTCAGGTGCATACTAGCTAAGGCGTACAAATTGTACCTCATATCCAGCCATAGACATGCTTCCCTGCACCAGGGATATAAATTCCCTCTTTTTCTCTTCCAGATAACAGACACCCATATACTTCCTCTTGAACGCATTCTGAAAGAACGTCCAAGTCACCTCATCCTCTTCTAATCTAGCTATACTGTTCGTCCACCACGTATACACATCACCATGCAACAGGGATACACTGCACCCAACTTCTGGACATCATTGCAATTCATTTGCCCAAGGATCCTTATTGCTGCTCTCCAACCAAGATTCGGAACTCTCAGGGGTCAGCCCTCTAAACTCAGTCCCACTAAGACTACGAAGACGTTCCAACGACAAACTCGCACCAGCACCAGCCTTAGGTGCAGCCACATGAGCACCCGATATTGCTGCATAAAAGGCTCGAGCAATAGCCTGAATAAACATTGTCAAATCAGGGGCAGCTTGCCCACGTGCTCCCTTGGGTTAGGCAACCCCTACCCCAGCTCCAGCAGCACCAGCCCCCGCTCCACCACCACCGGGTGGTCCACTAGGATGAGGAGGCGGAAAATTCTCAACACACTCATCTATCTCATTCGTCTCGTTCTCAGCTATGCTACGCGTATTAATTCTAAGCTCTCTACGTGGCCCATTCAAAGAAATGCATCTAGCAAAATGCAATAAAACTGAGTTAGGCACTATAAGGCAAGAAAATCCAAGGTGCTCAAGTTCATTTTCAAAAGATTTCTTTCCAGTAGTAATGATATGTCAATGAGTTCCCCATCTACACCCCAAACATAGCATACCAACATTATTTCATCTCAAACAATTAACTTGCATGCATTTTATCTCAATAAAGCTTAAACATTGCACAATTGCATAACATGCTTTAACAAAATTCATAACTACTCGCATTTACACTTACCAACCACTTACCAACACCCCAATTATTCTCAAACCTGGGTCTGATACCAACAAATGTAACCCCCTTAGCCCGGTTTAGATGGTCGACCCGAACCGAGGTGATTACACGGGGAAAACCGAAGCCAACTCCGATTGATGACCTTTTTTTCTTTCTATCTTTTCTAGATGTAAATTAAATATTGTGTGGTCACCGAAGAGCATAGGAAGAAATGACACAACGATCAAAACTCATCTAGGGGTTTAATTACACAAATTGGACATTTAAGGACCAAAATGTAATTTCTACAAGTTACAAGGAAATTTTTTATTTTCAAGTTACCATTATTCAATTAGTCACATTTCATGCTTCTTTGTCAAATTTCATCCTAATATGACCACTCAAACACATCCAATTGCATACATGAAGACCAGGGACTAAAAGATAACATTTCGAAACTTCAAAAGATGCTTATAACTGAATTTAACAGTCGCGTATTGGTACGCCTAGGAACCGTATCAATACGCAGAAGGTAGTGACCAAACTCGCAGAAAAGGGATCGATACGCTCTCCCGCGTATCGATATGCCCTTCAAACTTAGTCTACCTGTATCGAAACACTTTCCACACGTATCGACACCCCTATACAAAAAGGCACAAGTTTGGCTTATGCATATCGATACACAAGCCCAAGTATCAATACGCATACCAGAAATGTCCCACAAACAGCCCCAAATTCGTATCAAACTTCAACAAATCATCACCAAATCATATGGACATATTTATGGCATCAACTTTATCATATATGCATGTAATTCTAAGCACATGGTAAACGTTTGATAGATCATCACAAGCATAACAAAACATATAATAAATCATGCTTAAACCACAAACTAGTAGCATACCAAAAGGCAAGGTAAAACATCAAAACCATTATAAAGGCCTTCTACAAACCAAATAGGACACATATAACTTGCATCAACATTAGGGAGTCCAAAAACATCTCCCAAAACAAACCATTAAAATCCGATTGCCATATATCATTACTAAAGGAATAGTATAACACCATACTTGAGCTTAACAATCCTTGAATTCCTTTAAGCCTCCCTGCTGCCAAAAATGTGTCAATTATCCACATTGTTGGTAAAAGAGAGCGTAAGCACAATAGCTTAGTGAGGCATGCTCTAGAAATACCAACACAATAATGCAATCATTAAAACTCTATCTTGAAAACCAATTCTAAAACCATGCTCTTCCTATCTCATGCTTGAAATCCATTTCAAAGCAAAACATCTTTTGAAAACCACATGTATCATCTATCTATCTTTTGCATTCAACCAATACAAAACTCATGGCAAAGCCACACATGCTTGATATACAAAAGCATTTCATAATCTCAAAATCTCAGATGCATTTCTCATAGCATAAAATCATTTCAACCATTGGTACATGTGAATCAAAGTTCATTCTCATATATTGGCATTTCATATTCTATCTTTACTCGAATATGCGGATAGCTTGACACAATGTCAAGTCCTACCCTGGTGGGATCTCGCCACTGGACTCTCATGGCAGTGTCTATCTTCGCCACAAAGCTTGGATGTTTCACCAAGTCTTACCCCGATGGTATCTCTCATCATCAGACACGCACTTAGGATCGGGATGGCACAGCCCCCATTGTCTGACTCCAAAGAGCACGTACGAATTTTAGTTTATAGTGCATTGTACAATAAAATCATCATCTCACCTACTGTTTTGATGCAACATTTCTAAATCATTCTCATCCCATTTGAAAAACACAATTCATGCATAGCATTTAATCAAAATCTCAAAACTCTTTGCAATGTAATTCTATCTCATGGGATCAATATAAAACATCGTCTCATGTCATGAATCATGCTCAAAATAGTGGGAATTTATCTATCTCAAATCAAGAGCATGTCAAATGCATTTAGGGCGTCATCCACATTTAGAGAGAAAATCTAAACATACTTACTTTCGTATATAGGATGGTGTTTCAAACCAATCCTAAATCCCCAAAACTTGTTTTGTTGTCCCTCAAGGACTTCTTAAACCATTTTCACTTACCGACAATGTTTCGCTTGCTTGCCGAAATGATTTCTAAGCTTCCTACACTTATGGATCAACACCAAATGCGTCCGAAGATGTCTCCCCTGTTCATTATGCATAAGAGCAGAGGATTAATGCACCATCATGCAATAAAATCACCAGCCACTCATTCTAGCTCGTTGCTTTACTCAAAACTAGCATTTTGGCTATCCGAAATAACCGAAATCATTTACAAACTTTCTCAAATCAAAGCCCAGCCAAGATCTATCAATTCTAATATTTTCTAAACCTCAATCAACACCAAAAATCAACATAAACACGACCTTATACTGCCAGCAATTGCAGATCACCAAAAACACCTCAAAAACCACAAATCTAGCATCTCAAACATAGGAACCCAAACCGATTCAGGATTAATTTGTTAAAACCGCATTCTAAACATCAAATAACATCCAAAATATGTTAGAAATCAACCTCAAATCAGAGCTTATCATAGAAATACGATAATTACCAAGATCACATCAGGAATCTTTAATTTAACAACTATTTCATGTTTATAACATTAAAACAACTAAAAACCCATTAACAAAGGATTGATAACTTGGGAATTTCAGTAAAGAACTGGTCACTAGAGGAGAAGGACGAGGCTTACCTCTAATGGTTGATCTCTCCATAATTTGGGCAAATTTCCTTGAAAATCCAAAGCAAAAATCAAAAGCATTTGATGAAACAAAGATAGGAAATCTTTTGGAAGATGAAATCTCAACAACCAAGATGATAATCAGAGATTCTATGATGAGAGAAAAATGTTTGGCTGATTGGAAGTTGAGAGAAAATGAAAAGAGAAAATCTATCATAAAGTTGGTTATGAAAAGTCAACCTTTGATTTTCTTCTAATTCTCTTTTATTTCTTTAATAAAATCAATATTAAAAGCTCCCAAATAAAAGAGAAATCTGATGGAAAACAAATGGTAAAATTATCACCTTAAAGATTCAAAGTTTCAATCCTTTACAAAACAATCACTAACCAACTTTTGGAAAAACTGCATTTTGGTCACTATACCAAAATGTAATATTTTGAAAGCTTGTTTTGTAAAATTGTTTTAACCACAATCATTTATATAATAAATGAGGATTTTTAGATATTTTCCTATATTTTTAAAACATCCCGAACTAGGTTTTTCCTTGTAGGGCGTGTAGGTGTTCACTTCTTGGAAGAGCACAAGTGCACACTCCTGTCAAGTTATAGTATAAAAGATGTTGAATCCCACGAGGATTGGACAGCTTGTCTCGTCTTTGTAGATCCCGCACAATGGTAAAGTAAAAACATAAGTAAATGATTGGTTGGGATTGAAAAGTAAATAAAGACACAAGTAAAAGAGAAAATAATTAGGTTGATAGAGCAGGCAGGGTTATGCTGCCACTTAGTGTGAAAACTGTGTTTTAATAGATATGAGTTATCCTTTGCTACCACGATATGCTGCCTCGGCGGGTATGGCGGGCAGTAAACTACGACCCTGTCACGCGGCCGTAGCAAGTCACTGCCACTGCAGGGGTGTGTACTGTCTCGGCAGGTGGAATAGAAGGAAGTCCTGGTGGCAAGCCTGGCAGATACTTCAAGTTTGGCAGGATAGTCGATAGTGATCTCTCCTATTTCTAGGTAAAGATGCTCGAGATTGATTACTTGAGGACTAGAGTGGAACCAAGGCAATCAACTCGGTTAGCGATCCCTTTTATCCGCTTAGACTTGTGGACTAGTGTCGAACCAAGTTAGTCACGCCTCCCATTGTGACCGTACTTAACCCTTTCGTGAGCCTTGAATTTTTCTGCCCGACAAATGGGTTCTCTCAAACGACTGGTGTGGAATGATTGAAAGAATGAAGAACAATGGATTCTCTCAAACGACTTGAAATATTTTATTCAATAAATAACTCAAAAACCTAAAACAATTGTTTCACTCTAATTACAACATAACCCTAACCAAGGGGGAATTAGAACATGGCGTCCGCGGAGAGCACAAGATAAGTCTATAGAATACCTCAAATGATATAAACTAGAAGTACAATGGGTATTTATAGACTCAAGACCATGTTAAGTCCTCCTTAAAGTAGAAGACCTCAAAAGTAGCTTTCCATCTTTAATATGGCTTTAAATGCCGACTTCTTTGCTTGGAATATGGACTCTTCCTTGTTTGCCTTATCCCGCAAGTAAACTTGGGAATTTCCCTTCAGCAGCCCTAGCCGCTGCTACAAACATCAGAAAATCATATGAACGCCGGTAATAGATTCAAGAGTTTTTGTTCTACAAATTACACTCCAGTTCTCCCAACTTCCATAGTCAGCGGCCTTTGATAGCAACTATTTTCTGCTGGAACTGCATCAGTACAACTCCTTGGTTTGCTGTCACGGCGGTACCCTGCTGTCTTTGCGGGTTCCGGCGGCCCTTGTTGTCTTGGCGGGTTCTGGCAGCACCCTGCTGTCACGGCGAGTTCTGGCAGAACCCTACTGTCGAGGCGAGTTCTGGCGGCAGACTCGCTTTGCTGTTCTGGTGGCAGGCTCACTTTGCTGCCTTAGGCGGCAGGTATGGCAGCAACAGGTCCATTGTCGTAGCTCTCTCTGTGTGAAACTATTTTAGTACAGCTCCCTGGTCTGCTGCCTCAGCAATCTCTCCTCTGGTCTACTCTCATTCTAACAGCTCCTAGCCCTGGAAAACTAAATCTACACTAAAACAACGTCTTTACTTTACCGAATAACAAATATTCAATAAAAGCATGGGAAGACAAAGAATATTGTCATTATGCAATGTATGACCTAATTATGCCTAAAATGCACTTGAAAACAACAATAATATGAGATTTAATGTGCATGAAATATAGAACTTATGGACACTTTACACACCCCCAAACTCGAATATTGCTTGTCCTCAAGCAATGCAACCTAAACATACTTGCACGTATATTAACTAGAAAGAAAAACCTGTTTTCAACTTGATTCCGCACCTCAATGCTGTGGCACCTACATTAGATTAGTGAAGGGAAAATAGCAAGAAATAACTCAGAATGAATCTATAATGCCATTGCAGTGTGTGCAGGATTGTGTACAGGCTGAATATGAAGAATAACTAGATAAACAAAGATGATGTTATGATATATAAGGTTGCTACCGAGGCATCACAATTAAGCACAATTATTTAATCATGGCAATGAGGGTTCAGCTGATCACAACTACTCTTCTAGGTCTGAAATTAAGATAGGAGCAAACTACAAAACCCCGAACCCATGGAGTAGAGTCATCCCGTGAAGACTTTCATTCAGTCATGATAATTTGTCCGTCACAGCAAAATTTTTAGATTCATGGACTTTGATAGCACCAGAGTGTCCTCGCACATGATTTTTCCTAGAGCTTGTTTCGGGCACCTCTAGGGTAAATCAACAATTTTTCTTTGTTTTTCTCTACCGTGGCAGTGCTTTGATTTTTCTATCTTTGTTGCATGCCTAGGCGGCTACCTGCAACCATTGTTAGAACTTTGCAAAGAATTCTAAAAACAAAGCAGGCAGTGTTTATCAGATATTCTATCGAACTCAGCAAGTAACAGTAGTATTAATTTTTTTGGCTATTATAGAAAATTCTAAGTTATTCATGCTTTTCCCGATTTAAGTTCAATTTTTAATTTGTCCGAAAAATTAATCGGCTGTCCTATCATAGGTACAAGTTATAGCACATTTGTCTTTTCCGATTAATATGAAGGCAAGTACAATATGCAAACTACATGCTACTAAGTATGCCTAAATAAAAATATGAGAACTATACCCCCTCAAACACGAGACGGGCATTGCCCTAGATCCAAAAAATTAAAAAAAAAACTGAAAAATAACTATGAGAAAGGGAAAGAAAACTCAGGCGTAATTGCTGTCATATGGTGGAGAAGATGTGGAGGAGTTATCTGTTCTTCCGCCAGATGTAGGTTACGGCAGTGCTGCCCCTATTGTGCTCGACAGGTGATTCCTTAGGGTCTGAATCTGGGTAAGTAGTTGTGAGACGTGAATAAAACACAAATAAAATCTGGTCCTAAGTAGGTAAAATCAACTCCGAAATAAAATAATAAAGATGTGGAAAAATAAAAACTTATACAAATTTTTTGTTACTCTAGGAGGGCATTGATATGCATCTCCTAAAGTAACTACTCCTTTATCGGTTTAGCTCAAGATGGTCGTTTTCGATACTCCTTATAATCCATCCGCACCCTCCATCTAGTGATTATCCTCATGGTGGAGGAGTCCTTCTTCCTCGTTCCCTTGTAATCCATGTAAATCTTCCTTCTTGTTCCTATTTTGGAGGCATGAACATGTGATTATGAAAAATTATATAACTACCTAACCATGTACTTACATCATTTATCTCGAAGTTCGTCATAGGGGAAAGATTCTTTTGCCGCCGATGTAGCCGTTGAGGCAACCAACTGTTGTGGTAGTCTTCTATCATAGTGGTGTCCCGGTCAAGGGAAAACTCTTTAGGCTCCTTGAAAATCTCTATCGGTAGAGATTTTGACTGATGTAACTCTGCCTGCATCGGATCCTCTAGATATATATAATCCATAGCTGCTGAGGTTTTTGCCGAGGCGGGAATCATTATGGAGGCTTCTATCGTGACGGGGCTCTCTGCTGAGGCATAGCTTTGTTCAGGTACTGTCAGTTCATCCTCAGGGCAGATTTCTAGGTAGCTGCCGGAACAACTGTCAATCTTGTTGCCCTCGCAGTGTTCTGCATCCTACTGGTTTGGAGTTTCTTGATGCTTCTCACACTTCGAAGATCCTTCCTTGCTTAACTCTTCATCCTTTTGTCATGAGACATCCGTATCCCTCAGGCTTAATTGTTCAGGTTCATCCATCGCATTAATGGGGACTGAATTGCTCATATATGCATCCATCTTAGCGATGCAGGCATCCATGGCAGTTTTTGCTTTTTTCGTGAGCGCAATGAAAGCTTGAAGTGTGTCCTCCAAGGATGTTTGTTGCTCTTGAGGATGATTACATTGCCAGTGCATGTTGATTTCTACAGAAAAACTGTTATGGTAAAAAAAATTGAGATTTTTGATGAGACCATGTAAAATCTTGTTGCTGTGGCGGCAACTGCGGCAGCGGCATCACTTGTTCCTGTTGCTTTTGCGGCAGCATATGCTGTCCCTGTTACTGTCGCAGTGGCATCTGCTGTTCATATTCAGGCAACCATTCCTGTGTTGTTTTCCACGACATGTCTGTTGCAAAAAGTTGAGGGTAACTTTCGAATGCATGATTGCCTTCAAAAAAATTCACAAGAACTTTCCCAAATATTGCTACCCTTACCTCTTGGGGCACCTGAATAAGCACTTTGCCACATAGTTTTTTTATTGATTAAAAATAAAAATAAAAGAAAAAGTAAAAAGGTGCAGTGATTGAAAAACGAAATTCGCTGTTACCAATCCCTGGCAACGACTCCAAAAACTTTGTAGGGCGTGCATGTGTTCCCTTTTTGGAAGATCGCAAGTGCACACTCTTGTCAAGTTGTTGTATAAAAGATGTCGAATCCCACGAGGATTGGACAGCTTGTCTCGTCTTTGTAGATCATGTACAATGGTAAAGTAAAAACACAAGTAAATGATTGGTTAGGATTGAAAAGTAAACAAAGACACAAGTGGATCTTGCACTTTCGTGCCCGACAAATGGATTCTCTCAAACCACTGGTGTGGAAAGATTGAAAGAATGAAGAACAATGGATTAAGTAAACTTGAAATATTTTATTGAAGAAATAACTCAAAAACCTAAACAATCTTTTCACTCTAGTTACTACATAACCCTAACACAAGGGGGAATTAGAACATGGCGGCGGTGGAGAGCACAAGAGAAGTCTATAGAATACCTCAGATGATATAAACTAGAAGTACAATGGGTATTTATAGACTCAAGACTAGGTTAAGTTCTCCTTAAAGTAGAAGTCCTCAAAAGTAATTTTCCATCTTAAATACGGATTTAAATGCCGACTTCTTTGCTTGGAATATGTATTCTTCTTCGTTTGCCTTAGCCCGCAAGTAAACTTGGGAATTTCGCTTCAGCAGCCCTAGTCGTTGCTATAGACGTCGGAAAATCATATGAACGATGGTGATAGATTCAAGAGTTTTTGCTCTACAAATCGTGCTCCAGTTCTCCCAACTTCCATAGTTAGTTGCCGAGGGCAGCAAGGTCAGCGGCAACTCTACTCGGCAGCATTTTTGGTAGCAATTGTTTTCTACTGGAACTGCATCAATACAACTCTTTGGTTTACTGTCATGGCGGCACCCTGCTGTTGCCGCGAGTTC
This sequence comes from Hibiscus trionum, assembly GCA_030270665.1. Classification (NCBI taxonomy): domain Eukaryota; kingdom Viridiplantae; phylum Streptophyta; class Magnoliopsida; order Malvales; family Malvaceae; genus Hibiscus; species Hibiscus trionum. The sequence continues at coordinate 43,514,153 of BSYR01000010.1, forward strand.
TGGTGGCCTTCTGCTGTCTTGGCGGGTTCTGGCGGCACCCAGCTATCATATCGAGTTCTGGAGGCACCCTGTTGTCGAGGCGGGTTCTCGCGGTAGACTCGCTTTGCTGCTCTGGCGGCAGGCTCACTTTGTTGCTTTGGGCGGCAGGTATGGCGGCAACAGGTCCACTGCTGTGGCTGTCTCTGTGTTGAACTATTTTAGTACATCTCCCTGGTCTGTTGCCTCAGCATTCTCTCCTCTAGTCTACTCTCCTTCTAACAGCTCCTAGCCCTGGAAAACAAAATCTACACTAAAACAAAATCTTTACTTTATCGAATAACAGATATTCAATAAAAGCATGGCAAAACAAAGAATATTGTATTTATGCAATGTTTGACCTAATTATGCCTAAAATGCCCTTGTAAACAACAATAATATGAGATGGAATGTGCATGAAATATAGAACTTATGGACATTTTACATTCCTAAACAAACCTCAAGGGTTTGAACCGTTCCCGACCGGCCCGATTCAGCGTCTAAAACATCTAGGCCCAAAACCGTGGCGTTACAGGAGGAATCATGGTTGTCCCCACACTTATCTTAGAAGGGATCCACAACCTTAGCCTCATATGCTTTCCCAGTGGGTTTGGCCATATTCATCACGACCTGTATCAGTTTATCCAGGCGGGCAGTGACATATTCGATAGCTTCTACTTCATTCGCAATAGTTGGCCGCCTCATGCCGTCGCGGCGGGCTGTAGGGAACTTGTAGTCATTTTCACGATCCCTTTCAGAATCTATAGTGCCTTCTCGGGTGGCCTGTCTAGAATGATTCCATTGGCCGAAGCATCAATCATCATTCTCGTTGGTTGATTGACTCCATTGTAGAATATTAACACTTGAGACCAGGTTAGAAAACCGTGAAGTGGGCAGTTGTTTAGCATTTGTTGGTACCTTTCCCACGCTTCATACATCGATTCATCACCCCCTAGGCAAAAAGCAGTGATCTCGGTTCTTAACATGTCTGTTACGTTTGAAGGGCTGAAACGGTCAAGGAAGAAGTCCGCGCACAACTCCTTCCAAGTATTAAACGATCCTGCTAGTTGGTTGTTCAGCCAATGTTTTTCCATATCCCTCAATGAATAGGGAAATAGTCTCAACTTAAGCACATGTTGATGGACTCCATGTATTTTAAAATCTCTGCAAATGTCAAGGAACCCCCTCAAGTGCTACCGAGCATCTTCCGTGGCAGTTCCACCAAATTTCCCCAAAGTATTTATCATGTTAAACGTCACTAGTTTTAGCTCGAAGTGATCTGCTTCAATTTTAGGTTCTGCAACAGTGGGATCAAATCCTCTAAAGTCATGCTCCAAGTAGTCTCTAGTGGTGCGCACCTACTGTTGATGCCTGGGTTGAATTGGGGTCAGCTGCCCATGTATCGGATCTTGCTTCCCCATCAATGTCATTTCGGGCATTATTGGCAGGTTGTCGTCTTGGCCGTTCATGACTGTCTCTGTTTTCCTTTTTTCCTTAGCTTTTCCGAGGGCTTCTCTTGCCTATTTCTTTAGTTTTCTTGCTCTTCATTCGATCTTGTCTATGTAAACGATTTCGGCCGACGGGTTGGCTCTGGTCATACACAAGACAAGAAAACAGTAAAATTATTCTTTTTTAATAAAACGAAAAAAATAAAAACTAGAATTTAAGGCAATAAAATAAACTAGCTGAAAATAAAGACGAATTTACTATTTTCAATTATGAGCACAAGTGCACACTCTTGTCAATTTATAGTATAAAAGATATCGTCTCCCATAAGGATTGGACAAGTATTTCGAATATAAATTTCTGCACAAATAATATTTAAATGCACAAGTAAATTTTAATGTGTGAGAGATTCTAAATTAATGAAACACAAGTAATTAAGAGAAGAGATCATATTGATGGAATGAGTCAGGTTATGTTGCTTCATAGTGTGAAATTGCGTTGAATAAGTCAAGTCGTATTACGCTGCCAAACTTTGTTGCCTCGGCGGAAGATGGCAGATTGGTGCTTCAACAACTTTTGTTGCCTCGGTAGGGGGAACATATGATTGGCTCGGTGGCAAACTCAGCAAACCTTCAGCGCTCCGCAGAACGCTTTGAGGATGATTGGTTCTTCCTCTTTTAGCCGCTTGAAACCCTAACTTATGTCTAGGCTGGATTGATCAAAACTTGGTATGGATGAGATCGTGAGTACTTCTTTCATAAGTTTGACTCTTTCGAACTCAATTTAAAACACTGAAGAACATGAAATAAGCAAACCTTGAATTTATTGCAATAACAAACTTGAACATAAACAACCATTCTCACAACTAATTTACAACACAAACCCAACCCTAGAGAATTTAGAACAAAATGATTGCAAGAAAACACAAGAGACTAAGCTATGCCGACTATGGAGAATCTCCGGTTGTCTAAAATACAAAATCCGATCAAGTATATATAAGGAATGGCCTAGGTTAAGTCCTCATTGGAGTAGAAGTCTTCCTCATGATAAAGTAGCTTTTTCATTAAATGCATCCTTTAATTCTAACTTCTTTGACTTGAATTTGGACTCCCTTTAATGTTACCTTCTACCGCAAGTAAGGCTTAGGCCGCCTTGATTTTCTCCGTTGGCGGCATTGTCCCCTGTTTCCGACTTCAGTAAAATGAGTGGATGGGCTCAATGGACTCTGAAAATTATGCTATATCAATCGCACTCCAATTTGCCAATTCCCTAAGTTGCTGCCTAGGTGGTAGATATGCGGCGACGACTACTCGGTAGGATCTCTTTCCGTGTTGAACTACTTTAGTACAGCTCCTTGGTGTGCTACCTTAGCATCCGCTCCTCTGATTTCTCCTCTTCATGACAGGTTCTAGCATCTGAAACAAAAATTAAACTAAAACAATATCTTTTCTTCCCAAATCAAAGATATTCAAAAGAAACATGGAAACGTAAAGAATACTATAAATGATGCATGCATGTACCTAAATATGCCTAAAATGCACTGGAGAATAGCAATAATATGAGATGGAATGCATACAAAATATAAGACTTATGAGCACTTTACACATATATACACACATAGTTCAAATAAGATCACCCCAAGAACCATACTTTTTTATATAGTTTCATGCTGCCAAAATCCCTTATTGATTTCTTAAATTCCTATGTAATAATCGCCACCGCTCTAGACTCCTTCTTGTTCGTTAATCCCTTCAACCCCAAGTTTAGTCTGGTACCGATACAGTTGGTTCGAATACTTCTGATCATGGAAAATCACATCATTCTGTAGGTTGAGTATAGCTTGGCTAAGATGTGTTTTCTTACTGTGCTACATGTTTTCTCTGTGTTTGATGCATTATGGTTTGTATGGTTGACATCACATGCATATGATTTCAAAATGTGTTTTAAGTATGATTTATGGAACAACAGATTTATAGAACTATGATTTATGGATTTACGGACTATGATTTACAAATTATGTTTATGGAATACCGAATTTATGGAATTAATTTTTATGAAACTTGAATTTTAAGCATCATATATGTATGAGTATGGGTTGAGATTTGTAAGGAGGAAGTTCAGTGGTTAAACTCTTCGGGATGAATTCCACTTCAGATTGATATGCATCTCCTAAAGTAACTACTCCCTTATCGGTTTAGCTCAAGATGGTCGTTTTCGATACTTCTTGTAATCCATCCGCACCCTCCATCTAGTGATTATCCTCTTGGTGGAGGATTCCTTCTTCCTAGTTCCCTTGTAATCCATGTGAATCTCCCTTCTTGTTCCTATTCCTGGAGGCATGAACATGTGATTGGGAAAAATTATATAACTACCTAACCATGTACTTACATCATTTGTGTCGAAGTTCGTCAAAGGGGAAAGATTATTTTGCTGCCGAGGTAGCCGCTGAGGCAAATAGCTGTTGTGGTAGTCTTTTGTCATAGTGGTGTGCCAGAAAAGGGAAAACTCTTTAGGCTCCTTGAAAATCTCTATCAGTAGAGATTTTGACTGTTGTAACTCTGCCTGCATCGGCTCCTCCAGATATATATAATCCATAGCTGCCGAGGTTTCTGCCGAGGCGGGCGTCGTCATGGAGGCTTCTATCGTGACGAGGCTCTCTGTTGAGGCATAGCTTTGCTCAAGTACTGTCATTTCGTCCTCATGGTAGATTTCTAGGTAGCTGCCGGAACAACTGTCAATCTTGCTGCCCTCGCAGTGTTTTGCATCCTCTTGGTTTGGAGTTTCTGGATGCTTCTCAAACTTCGGAGATCCTTCCTCGCTTAACTCTTCATCCTATTGTCTTGACACATCAGTATCCCTCAGGCTTAGTTGTTTAGGTTCATCCATCGCATTAATGGGGACTGAATTGCTCATATATGCATCCATCTTAGCGATGCAGGCGTCCATGGCAGTTGTCGCATTTTTCGTGATCGCAATGAAAGCTTGAAGTGTCTCCTCCAAGAATGTTGGTTTTTCTTGAGGATGATTACATTGCCAGGGCATGTTGATTTCTACAGCAAAACTGTTATGATAATTTTTTTTGAGATTTTTATCATACCATGAAAAATCTTGCTGCTGTGGCGGAAACTGGGGCAGCAGCATCAGCTGTTCCTGTTGCTTTTGCGGCAGCATATGCTGCCCTGTTACTGTTGCAGCGACATCTGCTGTTCTTATTCAGGCAACCATTCCTGCGTGGTTTTCCACGACATGTCTGTTGCAAAAAGTTGAGGGCAAATTTCGAATGCATGATTGCCTTCACAAAATTCACAAGAACTTTCCCAAATATTGCTACCCTTAACTCTTGGGGCACCTGAATAAGTACTTTGCCACATAGTATTTCATCGATTAAAAATAAAAATAAAAGAAAAAGTTAAAAGGTGCAGAGATTGAAAAACGAAATTCGCTGTTACCAATCCCCAGCAACGGCGCCAAAAACTTGTAGGGCGTGTAGGTGTTCCCTTTTTGGAAGAGTGCAAGTGCACACTACTGTCAAGTTATAGTATAAAAGATGTCGAATTCCACGAGGATTGGACAACTTGTCTCGTCTTTGTAGATCATGCACGATGGTAAAGTAAAAACACAAGTAAATGATTGGCTAGGATTGAAAAGTAAATAAAGACACAAGTAAAAGAGAAAAGAATTAGGTTGATAGAGCATGCAGGTCTATGCCGCCACTTAGTGTGAAAACTGTGTTGTAATAGGTATGAGTTATCCTTTGCTGCCACGATATGCTACCTCGGCGGGTATGGCGGGCTCCAAACTACGACCATGTCACGCGGTCGCTGCAGGTCACTGCCACTGCAGGGGTGTGTACTGTCTCGGCAGGTGAAATGGAAGGATGTCCTGGCGGCAAGTCAGGCAAATACTTCAAGTTTGGTAGGATAGTCGACAGTGATCTCTCCTATTTCTAGGTAAAGATGCTCGAGATTGATGACTTGATGACTAGTGTAGAACCAAGGCAATCAACTCGGCTAGCGATCCCTTTTAGTCGCTGAAACTTGTGGACTAGTGTGGAACCGAGTTAGTCACTCCTCCCGTTGTGACCGTACATAACCCTTTCGCGAGCCTTGCACTTTCGTGCCCGACAAATGGATTCTCTCAAACGACTGGTGTGGAAAGATTGAAATAATGAAGAACAATTGATTAAGTAAACTTAAAATATTTTATTGAAGAAATAACTCAAAAACCTAAAATAATCGTTTCACTCTAGTTACTACATAACCCTAACCCATGGGGGAATTAGAACATGGCGGCGGTGGAGAGCACAAGAGAAGTCTATAGAATACCTCAGATGATATAAACTAGAAGTACAATGGGTATTTATAGACTCAAGACTAGGTTAACTCCTCCTTAAAGTCGAAGTCCTCAAAAGTAGTTTTACATCTTTAATATGGCTTTAAATGCCGACTTCTTTGCTTGGAATATGTATTCTTCCTCGTTTGCCTTAGCCCGCAAGTAAACTTGGGAATTTTGCTTCAGCAGCCCTAGCCGCTGATATAGACGTCAGAAAATCATATGAACGACGGCGATAGATTCAAGAGTTTTTGCTCTAAAAATCGTGCTCCAGTTCTCCCAACTTCTATATTCAGCTGCCGAGGGCAGCAAGGTCGACGACAACTCTACTCGGCAGCAACTTTGGTAGCAACTATTTTCTGTTGGAATTGTATCAGTACAGCTCTTTCGTTTGCTGTCGTGGTGGCACCTTGCTGTCGCGGCGAGTTCCGGTGGCCCCCTGCTGTCTTAGCGAGTTCTAGTGGCACCCAGCTATCGCATCGAGTTTTGGAGGAACCCTGCTGTCAAGGCGAGTTATGGTGGTAGACTCGCTTTGTTGTTCTGGCGGAAAGCTCACTTTGCTGCCTTGGACGGCAGGTATGGAAACAACAGGTCCACTACTGTGGCTCTCTCTGTGTGGAACTATTTTAGTACAACTCATTGGTATGTTGCCTCAGCATTCTCTCCTCTAGTCTTCTCTCCTTCTAACAGCTTCTAACCTTGGAAAACTAAATCTACGTTAAAACAACATCTTTACTTTATCGAATAACAAATATTCAATAAAAGCATGGCAAAACAAAGAATATTGTATTTATGCAATGTATGACCTAATTATGCCTAAAATGCACTTGAAAACAAAAAATAATATGAGATGGAATGTGCATGAACTATAGAACTTATGGACAATTTACATTCCTAAACCATCCTCAAGAGTTCGAACCGTTCCCGACCGGCCCGATTCAACGTCTAAAACATCTTGGCCCAAAACCAGGGCATTACAGGAGGAATCATGGTTGCCCCCACACTTATCTCAAAAGGGATCCACAGCCTTAGCCTCATATGCTTTCCCAGTGGGTTTGGCCATATTCATCATGAGCTGTGTAAGTTTATCCAGGCGGGCAGTGACATATTCGATAGCTTCTACTTCATTCGCAACAATTGGCCGCCTCATGCCATCGTGGCGGGCTGTAGGGAACTTGTAGTCATTTTTCACAATCCCTTTCAGAATCTATAGTGCCTCCTCAGGTGGCCTGTCTAGGATGATTCCATTGGCTGAAGCATCAAGCATCATTCTCGTTGGTTGATTGACTCCATTGTAGAACATTGACACTTGAGTCCAAGTTAGAAAACCGTGAAGCGGACAGTTGTTTAGCATTTGTTGGTACCTTTCCCACGCTTCATACATCGGTTCATTATCCCCTAGGCAAAAAGAAATGATCTCGTTTCTTAACATGTTTGTTACATTTGAAGTGCTAAAACGGTAATGGAAGAAGTCCGTGCACAACTCCGTCCAAGTATTAAACGATCATGCCAGTTGGTTGTTCAGCCAAAGTTTTGCCATATCCCTCAGTGAATAGGGAAATAGTCTCAGCTTAAGCAAATGTCGATGGACTCCATGTATCTTAAAAGCTCTGCAAATGTCAAGGAACCCCCTCAAGTTCTACCGAGCATCTTCCATGGCAGTTCCTCCAAGTTGCCCCAAAGTGTTTTTCATGTTGAACATCACTAGTTTTAGCTCGAAGTGATCTGCTTCAATTTCAAGTTCTGCAACAGTGGGATCAAATCCTCTGAAGTCATGTTCCAATTATTCTCTAGTGGTGCACACATACTGTTGATGCCTGGGTTGAATTGGGGGCTGCTGCCCATGTAGCGGATCTTGCTTCCCAATCAATGTCGTTTCGGGCATTATTGGCAGGGTTGTCGTCTTGGCCGTTCATGGCTGCCTCTGCTTTTCCTTTATTCCTTAGCTTTTCTGAGGGCTTCTCTTTCCTCTTTCTTTAGTTTTCTTGCTCTTCGTTCAATCTCGTCTATGTAATCGATTTCGGCCGACGGGTTAGCTCTGGTCATACACTAGACAAGAAAACTGTAAATTTATTCTTTTTTTTATAAACGGAAAAATAAAAACTGGAATTTAAGGCAATAATATAAATGTGCTTAAAATAAAGACGAATGTATTGTTTTCAATCTTCGGCAACGACGCCAAAAACTTGTAAAGCGTTTGGGTGTTCTCCAATTATGAGCGCAAGTGCACACTCTTGTCAAGTTATAGTATAAAAGATATCGTCTCCCACGAGGATTGGACAAGTAATTCAAATATAAATTCCTGCACAAATAATATTTAAATGCACAAGTAAATTTCCTTGTGAAATTGATGGAATGAGTCAGGTTATGTTGCTTCGTAGTGTGAAATTGCGTTGAATAAGTCAAGTCGTATTACGCTGCCAAACTTTGTTTCCTCGGCGGAAGATGGCAGATTGGTGCTTCAACAACTTTCGGTTCCTCAGCATGGGGAACATATAATTGGCTCGGCGACAAACTCGGCAAACCATCAACGCTCGGCAGAATGCTTTGAGGATGATTGGTTCGTCCTTTTTAGCCGTTTTAAACCCTAACTTATGTCTAGGCTGGATTGATCAACACTTGTTATGGACGAAATCGTGATTACTTCTTTCTTGAGTTTGAACTCTCTTGATGCCAAACAAATGGATTGCTCGTAATCGATCTTTCGAACTCAAATGAAAACACTGAAGAACATGAAATAAGCAAACCTTGAATTTATTGCAATAACAAACTTGAACATAAACAACCATTCTCACAACTACTTTACAAAACAACCCCAACCCTAGAGAATTTAGAACAAAATGACGACAATAAAACACAAGAGACTAAGCTATGCCGACTATGAAGAATCTCCGGTTGTGAAAAATATAATATATGATCAAGTATATATAAGGAATGGCCTAGGTTAAGTCCTCATTGGAGTAGAAGTCTTCCTCGTGATAAAGTAGCTTTTACATTAAATGCATCCTTTAGTTCTAGCTTCTTTGACTTGAATTTGGACTCCCTTTAACGTTACCTTGTACCGCAAGTAAGGCTTAGGCTGCCTTGATTTTCTCCTTTGGCGGCTCTGTCCAATGTTTCCCACTTCAGTAAAATGAATGAATGGGCTCAATGGACTCTGAAAATTATGCTCTATCAATCGCACTCCAATTTGCCAATTCCTTAAGTTGTTAACCACCGTTGTGACCTTAACAAGATCCACACACAGACTGTTAACCACCGTTGTGACCTTAACAAGATCCACACACGGACTTTTAATCACCGTTGTGACCTTAACAAGATCCACACACGGACTTTTAACCACCTATGTGATCTTACCTCTCTCGTTAGGATACTTGGATGGAGTTTACGGTACAATCACAAACCCTCAACATCCAAGGCGACTTTATTCACGGTGCACCCAATCCTATAGCCGGCTAACTATATCCGATTCAAGTACTTTAAAAACCAATTCATCACTTGCCAATATACATCAAATACCATCATCAATTCACTGTTTTAAAGCATTAAACAAAGCCATTAAACACCATGCATCACCATGCATCATTACCAATTTAACAACATGCCAAAACAAGGATCTCTTGCCTTGAGCATCCTTCAAAACATAGCTTTCAAAACCAGCATTAATCATGCTAAAACATGCTTTCAAAACAGAATTTAAACATGGAAATTATAACAAATGCATCAAACCACTTCATAGCACATCCGAGGGAGTTTTTCCGAAAACTTACTCTTGAGCTTAGCTAAGTTGTTTAGACTTAAACTAAGCTCCCAAAACCTCGAAATAATCGTTTCAAAGTTGGAAAACCATCTCCACTCACCGATACACAAAATTATGCTAGCCGACAAGCCTCCCAAGCATCCGAAACTTCCAACGCACCTCTATTGCTTCCGGACCATTCTCCCCTGTTTTAAACACATAACAATAGAGGATTAATGCATCACCATGCATTAAAATCACCAGCATTACAACCTAAACTCGCTGCTCTACACAAGAATCTCATTTCGACTTCCAAAAACAACCGAAATCACCTCCAAACTCTTTCGAAGCAAAGCCCAGCCAAGATCTATCACTTCTAACCATTTCCTAACATCAATTTACATCAAAAACAACCCTAAACTCGTCCTTATACCTCCAGCTATAACATAACACCAAAAACACCTCAAAAACCACCATTTTCATAAGCAAAAACTTAGGAAATACAACCTGTTCGGGATTAGATTGATAAAACCTCATTTCAAACATCACTAGACATCCAAAATACATTAAAGAATCATCTCAAAACAGATCCCAAACAATCACAATGAAATTCTTCAAGATTTCTTCCAAAATCTTATTTCCAACACTAAAACCATTCATAAAACTTTTATAAAGGATTGACAACTTGGGAATTTCAGTAAAGAGCTGAGTATTTAGAGGAGAAGAACAAGCTTACCTCTAAATGATGATTTCTCCTTGATTTGGGCAAGTTTCCATGAAAATTCAATGTAGAAATCAAGTGGATTTGATGAGGAATTGATTAAGAATAAAAAAGGAATTGAAATCTCATCAAATGAAGTGTAAAATCAAAGTAAATTTGCTGGAAAAATGTGTTTGGTTGAAAGGAATTTGAGAGAAAATGAAGAGAGGGAAAATTTGTGAAAAGTAGTTATGAATAGTCAAAGTTAGTTTCTCATTTAATTAAACCTCATTTCCTTTAATTAAAACATTAATAAAATTACCCAAATTAAGTAAAAATCTGGAGAATTTTTTTTAGGTAAATTAGCTCCTTAAAGATTCAAAGTTTCAATCCTTTACAAAACAGACACTATTTCACTTTTGCAAAAGCTGCGATTTGGTCACTACACCGATATGTAATATTTCCAAACTTCATTTTGTAAAATTGATTTCACCATTGTCTTTTATATATTAAATGAGGAGTTTTAGAAGTTTTTCTATATTTTTAAAGCATCTCGAACTAGGCGTTCCCTAAAACCTCCTTTTATATTCGAACCGTTTCTCAGACCGGTCCGGCTCAGACCCTAAACTTCTACGCCCAAATTTGGGGTGTTACAACTCTCCCCCTCTTAGGAAATTTCGTCCTCGAAATTTCAACCCGCGAAAAGAGCACGATACAAAACTTCCCAAAGCAACACACAAAGTAACACATGAGACTTGACCACCACTGAAACATCCTCCACCCAGAACACCACAAAAAAAAAATCAACTCCTCCTCAAATCAAACTCACACTATACCCAAATCCAACACCACTACTTTCGGTTCAAGACTCCCAGAACACTCGGTTATTAACCTCAGATTAACTTTTCACACTTTCGAACTGTGCATAGCCCCAACAACCCGAAGAACTCTCAAATCTTTACAACATACTCCACCTTATCTCATAACTCCCTCAACAAAACTCGCACATTAAGTGACACATCCCATCCATTTTTCAGCCACCATGTGACCCACCACCTTCGCTGCTCCTAAAACCCCTTGCAAAACCGCTCAACTCCTTTCAAAGATTACCACAACAAGCAAAAATTTCTTAAGCAACAAATGCTTACCCAAACTTCTCAATATATTGATAACATTCCTTCATTTCCGCCACTGTCACTACCATAACAACTCATCAAAACTACTCACACAACATCCGAAAACCACGTCACAAGACCTTAACCTTAACTCCACCAGTTGTTCCACTTACTCCCAACTGACTTAGGAAAGATTTACTTATGTAACCCCCTTAGCCCGGCCTTGACGGTTGACCCGAACTACGAAGATTACACGGGGAAAACCAAAGTCAACCCGAAGTCAACCTTGATTAACGACCCTTTTTTTCTTTTTAAAACTTGTCTAGATGCATTTTAATCCTAAGCGTACTCTTGAGAAACACATACTTGAAAAGCACAGCGATCAGAAAACGTTAAGGGGCTCAACTGCACTAAATACAACTATTAGGTACCAAATTATAAATTCTAGAAATTTAGAGGACTTAACTGATTTTTAAGTTACCAATATGAAATTAATCATATTACATGCTTCCCTGCCAAATTTCATCTTAAACGAACATCTCAAACTCAAGCAATTGCAAAAACAATATTCAGGACTAAAACATAAAACTTGCAAACCTTAAACCATCCAAATCAGTGCCCAGCGGTCAACTGTTTCGGAACGGGGGTTGACCGTACCAAAACGCGGGTTTTTTTCGAGACATGTTTCGAAACAGGGCCTAGCAGTGGCCAAAACGTTTCGGAACGGTCTCTACCCGTTTCGATACACGAAGGCCATTTCAGGCCCCCGTTTCGAAATGCTAGTGCCCGTTCCGATACGGACTGCCCAGAAAATGCAGAATTTGTTGGTTTAACATACAATTAACCACTCAAACACATCCTAATGACCTCCTAATCATGCCCACAAGTCATCATACATACATGGTACATATTTGCATCATCAAAACACAATCATGGCATCAATTAGGAAAATCCACAAGTCTATAGGCATGCATCATAATTTCCAAAACCAAAACAACCATCAAAGCATCAAAACAAGCACCAAATGGCCATTTACAAGTCCAAAACATTTAAGGCATCATGCCACAACTAGGGAGTCCAAAACATCTCCCAAAAACACAACCTAGGTCCCCATTGCCAAATACCAAAAACTAATAATGTGTGAAAAAGTCACCATACATGAGCTTAGCTTTCCCTTGGATTCTTAGCCTCCTTGCTGCCCTCAAAACACTTCAATTCTCTGCATTATTGGTTTAAGAAAGAGAGCGTAAGCACATTTTCTTAGTGAGACATGCTCTAAAGAAACAACACAAAAATGCATTTTATAAAGCACCTTTCATAAGGCCTTTAAACTCATAAACATCATTTCTCATGCAACAATGCATACACAACAAGCATCTCATGCTTCGTTAACATCAACATGTCATATTGGCTTCCAAGTGATAAACCATAACCATTTTCAACATAAAACACAATCGGATACGCGGATTAAAAGCGTTGTCCCATACGCTTCATACACACTACCGAACACACAAGGTGGAGTTTACCGGTACAATCACAACCCCTCAACACTCGTGATGGAGTTTAACGGTACAATCACAACCCCTCCACATCACTCATCGGTAGTTGTATAACATCACTAACGAGAAAACGGGACACACAACATAAGATCCACACATGGCCTTTTAACCACCATTATGGTCTTAACCATCTCGTTAGTGTACTTGGATGGAGTTTACGGTACAATTACAACCCCTCAACATCCAAGGCGAATTTATTCACGATGCACCCAATCATATAGACGGCTAACTATATCCTATTCAAGTACTTTAAAACCAACACATCACTTGCCAATATACATCATTTATCATCAACAATCCACTGTTTTAAAGCATTAATCAAAGCCATTAAATCATCATGCATCACTATGCATCAAAACCACATTTATCCAAATAAACCAAGGATCTCTTACCTTGAGCATCCTTCAACACATGGCTTTCAAAACCAGCATTAATCATGCTAAAACATGCTTTCAAAACAGAATTTAAACATGCAAATTAAATACATTGCATCCAACCATCTCATGGTCCATCAAGAGAGAGAGTTTTCCAGAAACTTACTCTTGAGCTTAGTTAAGTTGCTTAGACTTAAACTAAGCTCCCAAACCTTCAAACATTCATTACAAAGCTGGAAATCCCAACTTCACTCACCAATTTCGTCTCGTAAGCTTGCCGAAACGCCGTTCAAGCCTCCGGATCAACACCACAAGGATCCGAAGATGTCTCCCCTGTTTTAAACACATCAAAGCAGAGGATTAATGCATCATCATGCATTAAAATCTCCAGCCATTACACCTAAACTCGCTGCTCTCACCAAATCTAATATTTCGGCTACCAAACACAACCGAAATCACTTCCGAACTCTTCCACAACATTACCCAGCCAAGATCCATCACTTCTAAACATTCTTAAACATCAATTAACATCCAAAAAGAACCTAAACTCGTCCTTATACCTCCAGCTATAACAGAACACCAAGATCACCCCCAAAACCACCATTTTCACAAGCAAAAACTTAGGAAAATCAACCTATTCGGGATTGCATTGATTAAACCTCAATTATACATCATTGAACATCCAAAATACATTTAAAATCCATCTCAAAATAGAGCCCAAACAATCAACGCGAATTTATTCAAGATTTGATCCAAATCTTGAGTTTTAAGCCAAAATCAAGATCACAACATTAAAACCTTTTATAAAACTTAATTTAAGGATTGAGAACTTGGGAATTTCAGTAAAGAACTGAGTATTTAGAGGAGAAGAACATCCTTACCTCTAAATGTAGATTTCTCCTTGATTAGAGCCAAAATGCTTGAAAATTCAATAAGCAAATCAAGAGGTTTTGATGTAGAAAGGATTAGGAATCAATTGATGATTGAAACCTCATCATTTAGTGTGAAAATCAAAAGAAATGTTGCTATGGAAATGTGTTTGGCTGAGAGAATTTTGAGAGAAAATGAGATGAGAAAGTTTTTAAGCAAGGTAGTTATGAAAAGCTAAAATATGGTTTCCCTCTTTTCCTTTAATTAATTAAACATTAATAAAATCATTAAAATTAAGAAAAATCTGGAGAAATCCTTCATTGGGTAAATTAGCTCCTTAAAGATTCAAAGTTTCAATCCTTACAAAACAGTCACCACTGAACTTTTCAAAAATTACATTTTAGTCACACATCCCGAACTAGGCTTTCCCTAAAACCACCTTCTATATTCGAACCGAAAATCAGACCGGTCCGGTTCAGACCATAAACTCCCAAGCCCAAAATTGGTGTGTTACAACTTATATCAACTAACAAACCACTTTTCTCAAGAACCCGACCAACCAACAATGGCCCTTGAACTCACATTGCCTTTCCACTTCAATCTTTGACCATAATACTATCCTTACCTGGATACCACCCATTCCATAAAAACATATTAAGATTACAAAACCTCTACTCATCCCAAGCCAAACCTTATCTACAGCCCTCAACACAACCTCCCCCCAACTCCTCTAAGGTTGCTACGAACCTTCACCTACATAAACAACCCTCCTATCGCAAGCATCAACGCCAAGACGCCTCAACACTCCGGAAGCACATACACTAGCCTACAACATCATTTAACACAAAGAAACTACCACACCTATTAGCTATTCACAACCACCTCGACCGATTCTAACTTCAACCGGTAATCTCCTCACCACCACACCGCTAAACTCTTTAAGCATCAAAACACCTTCCTTCCGCCAACATGCTAGATCGCACTCAATACTACCGACAACTTGCCTACCACTTTCCACCACTTCTAGCATCCACCTAACACCAAAACAGCACTTAAAACCCACCATCCAACCTAATCTTACCACATCACTAACGGACCCATCTAGCTATTAGCAAGTGTGAACGTTCGTATGCATGGTCACCAATATGCCCTATCAATGCATGTGTACATGTATGCAAAACCTCAAATGTCATGTCACATGTATGCATGTACCAACATATATATATAATATAACAAATGATTTTAACTGTGCATGTATGTCGGTTCACACTTACCAATAACATCCTCAGAATCCGCCAAAGAACAACCTCTTACCTCACTTCTAACTTATCCAGCTCTACCCTTCTAACAGCCTGCTAGCTAAAAAATACTCCACTAATACCCCTCTCACACTAAAGTTGTTTTCAAAACAACACCGGCTACTACCCCAATATGCTAGCTATAAGACCTTACCCACTACGCAAGGGAATCCAAACCGAAACCAAACAAAGATATCTAGGGCAAAGATTACTTAACAAAGTTACCTGAAATCACCTCATTTCCTCGGAGCTCCAACAGACAAACTCTCTTCCCCGCAGAACCGTTATTCTTTGGCCGCACCGCCGCAGCACCAACCAACACCTTAAGGTAATCACCATCTCCATGCGGTAAAGAACCTTGACTACCCCGAGCTAACTCCAAACAGTTCCGTCTCAAATGTCCAACAGACCCACAATTCCAACAAGATCCATCCCCCAAACACCTCACACCTTTCCGCCTTTCTTGCCACCTCCGAACTCTGTCTCGACCGCGCTCATGACCCTTCTGAGACCCTTTTGCACCCACTGAAGCTGATCTCACCACTTGAGGACAATTCCGCTTCACATGCTCCATAGAACCACAGTTCCAACAAACTCCCACACCCCAAAAAACTCCAACGTGACACCTTCTACAACGGTCACACATCGGCAACCGAACCCCCACTCCTTGATCATGTAGCACATGACTCACATCAGCACTACCACCTAAACTTCGATTCAAGCAAACGCTTCCGCAACGTGGCCTCTTACGCTGACCACTCTTGAGGTCATTACCCACAGCTCTTTTGCTTATACTTATCTCACCAGCAAAATCTGCAGCCATACCCCCGCGTTGTTTAACCCCTGAGAACTTCACTTCAAGGTATCTTCCATTAAAGGCAGACACAAAGAACTCCCAATCTATATCGTGGATATTCGTTGCCACCGCCACAGATGTCCACCAAGCACAAGCATCCTCCAACATTAACAAGACAAACACTTCCCAACTTACAGGCGTGGACACGCCCTTCCTGATCCAAAATGGGAATTACACTGGCTAACCAAGCCTCGAATGCCTCAGGTGTCAAACCATGATACTCCACAGCTCCCAAATCATATAAACGTTGTTTTGACAAACTTGCATGTCCCACAGTCGGCACGTCTACAGGCCTCACTTTCACCACGGCCTGAGATGAATTCTTCATCACAGAACCAGCTTTCTTATTCTGCCTTACTTCCTCAACTCTAGGCACTGTCGACCAAAACGGTACACTCCCACCAAAAACTGGATTCCACCCCTTAACAACCTGCTCTAAAGCAGCAACCATCGTACCCAACTGCCATTCTCCCATCGATCCCATTGTGCTATTAGTAACAAAGCAATGATAACAAAACAAACAAAACGATCAGGCCAGCTTCAATTAAGGATTCAAGACTCCAACTCCAACATAACACAATAGCTATAATAATAAGGCAATGGGTATCCCGAATTCTCCCCTTTTATATGACATAACAATCAATAAAAGCATGGATATCACAAACATTGGGCATATCAATTAACAAACTTCAATCATGCTCCCATCAAACAACATTCACCCTCAACAGCATAATATCAACATATCATACCCATCACATTTTCATTACTCAGAAAATCAACTCACAACACCAACATACCACCAATACATGCTCACACTAGCTCACAGAAGATTCATAACCAAAAAGCATGATAAATACATCAACAATTCATTCAAAACGTATTTTCAACCCATTTTCAAATACACATCGGAATAAACATCTAACACTTACTATAACAACTTACCACAAACTTACCATCACCCCAAAAATTCACAACCTAGCTCTAACACCAACAAATGTAACCCCCTTAGCCCGGTCTAGACGGTTGACCCGAACTACGAAGATTACACGGGGAAAACCAAAGTCAACCCAAAAGTCAACCTTGATTAATGACCTTTTTTTCTTTTTAAACTTCTCTAGATGCGCATTAAACCTATGTGAAATCCCAAGAACCTTGGAAGAGAAAAACACAGCGATCGGAAACGTTTAAGGACTCAATTGAAAGAAATACACTTTTAGGGACCAAAATGTAAATTTTGGAAAATAAAAGGAATTTCAAGATTTTAGATTTACCAAACCTTAATTAATCATATTACAAGCCTCTCTGTCAAATTTCAGCTTAAAAAGACATCTCAAGCTCAAGCAATTGCAATTACAACTTTCAGGACTAAAATGTAAAGCATGCAGAAACTGTCCAACGGTCACCCGTTTCGAAACAACTAAAGGGTGTTTCGAAAGACCAAGTCAAAACACCCACCCGTTCGAAACTGGTTCCGGAACAGGGCATTCCAGTGGCCAAAGTGTTTCGAAACACTTCTAGACGTTCCAAAACGCCCAAGCCATTTCAGGCACCCGTTTCGAAACAGCCAAGGGTGTTTCGATACACCCTGCCCAGAAACAGCAGAAAATTCTGGTTTTACACATCCAAACACCATCAAACATACTTTAAAAAATTCCACAACATATCAACAACATGTGTAACCCCCTTAACCCGGCCTAGACGGTTGACCCGAATTAAGAAAGTCACACGGGGAAAACCAAAGTCAACCCGAAAGTCAACCTTGATTAACGACCCTTTTTTTTTCCTTTTTAAAACTTGTCTAGATGCATATTAAGCCTAATTGTGATCACACAAACATCATACCAAAGATCACACACATCAGAGATCAAACGGGGACTCAATTGAACAAGATACAACTTTAGGGACCAAATTGTAAATTCTGATAATTATAAGGACTTGATCCAAATTGAAGTTACCAACTTGAAATTAATCCGGTTTCATGCTTCTCTGTGAAATTTCAGCTCAAAAGGACCTCCCAAACTCATACAATTGCACAAACAAGTTTCAGGACCAAAACGCAAACATTTCAAAACACATAACTGCCAATGTCAGCCCCCAACGGTCAACCGTTCCGAAACGGGAGACAGCCCGTTTCGAAACGCGGGGCCGTTCCGAAACAGGCATAGCCCGTTTCGAAACGGGGGTCTGGCAGTGGCCTTTCCGTTTCGGAACGGCCCCTCCCGTTTCGGACGCCTGGGCACGATTAAGGCACCCGTTCCGAAACGGTAGGTGCTGTTCCGAAACACCCTGCCCAGATTGCTCCAAAACTCCACTTTAAACATGCAATTACACAACCAATCATGCTCCGAATGTCACCAAACTTTACCAGCATGCAATTCAACATATATATAACATATTAGCATCATCAATTCAACCAAACATCATCATATGCAAAAAGCCCCAATTCTATAGGCATGCTTCCTACACAAGCTAGATATTCAAGCACCAAACTTACAAAACAAGCATGTAAAGATCCAACTCAAAAGCCAGCAAACACATCAACATTCAACATACTTAGGGAGTCCAAAACACCTCCCAAAACATACACATTGTTTCCCCATTGCCAGATCACCCAAAAGCTAAAATGTTTAACAAAAACCTTCCATACATTGAGCTTTACTTGCACTTGAATTCTTGCCCTTCTTGCTGCCCTCAATAGGTCTCTAATGCTCTGCATTATTGGATTAAAGAAAACGAAGAGAGCGTAAGCAAAAGCTTAGTGAGAAATGCTCTTAAAAACCATCCAATAATGCAACTTAAAACATTTATAAAACATGCTTCAAACCCACATTTGCTCATGCTCAAAACCTTACTTAAAACAAGCAACTTCATGCTTCAACATAAACATTAAAAACAAGCATCTCATGCTTCATAATATACTTAACATGTCATATTGGCTCAAGTGATACATTTCATTTCTTAAACAAGTTCATCAACTTCCCAAGGACTTTTAAACACCTTGGTCCCAAGGACTTTTAAACACCTTGGCCATGGACTTTTAAACACCATGAATTAGATCACCTCAAGGACTTTTAAACACCTTGACCCCAAGGACTTTTAAACACCTTGGCCATGGACTTTTAAACACCACGAAGTATCACATCAAGGACTTTTAAACACCTTGATCCCAAGGACTTTTAAACACCTTGGCCTATGGACTTTTAAACACCATAGAAAAGGATCACCTAAGGACTTTTAACCACCTTAGTGTCCACAACATGAACCATCCAAGGACTTTTAACCACCTTGATGTTCATAAGTAACAAGGCTCACTCAAGGACTTTTAACCACCTTAGTGACCTTAACATTTTAAAACCTCACTTGCCAATATACATCATTTTCATCACTTACATCACTGTTTTAAAGCATAAAACCAAGCCATATTCATCATGCATTTAAAAGCATTAAACCACATCTTTTCAATGTACAAAAGCAAGGAACTCCTACCTAGAGTTACCTTCAACATATGGCTTACATCATCAGCAAAAACCATGCTAAAACATGCTTCCAAAACAGTATGTAAAACATGCAAATAATCATTTTGCAACACAACAAAATCATGGCCACCACTAGAGAGAAATTCTGAAAACTTACGCTCGAGCTTAGCAAAGTTGTTTAGACTTAAACTAAGCTCCCAAGACATTGGTTTCAAAGCCGAAAACCCAATTTCACTCACCGATTCCACTTCGCCTCTTGCCGAAGAACGAAATCAAGCTTCCGAATCAACAACCCTTGGATCCAAAGATGCCTCCCCTGATTAAACACATTAAAGCAGAGATTTAATGCATCATCAAGCATCAAAAGCTTCAATGAAAGCACCCAAACTCGCTGCTCTCATTCCCACTCCAATTTCGGCCACCAAACACAACCGGAATTGCACCAAAACCACTTCTCAACAAAGCCCAGCCATAAACCAGCAAAACCTAACATCCATCATCACCATAAAACATCTAAAAACAACCTACAAACATCCTTATACCTCCAGCAACAACAGATCCACAAGATCACCACAAAAACATCCAAGAAACATAAGCTAAACTTAGGAAACTCAACCTATCCGGGATTGCATCAATCAAAACTCATTTCCTTATCAATTTAGAGTTCATTTAACATCAAAAACACATCTCAAATCACAGATTAATCAGATCTAACGAAAATTATGAAAAATCGTCAAATCTTGCATTATAAGCCAAGATCCAATTCCAAACTCAAAAGCCTTTAATTAAACATCAATTAAGAGTTGAGAACTTGGGAATTTCAGTAAAGAACTGGTAGTTTAGAGGAGAAGGACGTTCTTACCTCCAAACTTGTGTTTCTCCACTTTTTGGAATGAAAATCCTTGTAGAATCAAGAAGCAATTGAAGAGGTTTTGAAGATATGTTGATTAGGAATCAAATGAGAGTTAAAAGGAGAGATTTAAGTGAGAAAAATAGAATCAAATCTCTGGAAATGGTGTGTTTGGTTTGAGAGAAAAAGAGAGAAGAAAATTGGAAGTTAGTTGAGAAAATTGTCAAATGAGTTTTCCCCTCCTTTTGATTCACTTTAAAATCAGAATTAAAACTCTAAATATCTTAGAAAAATCTGGAGAAATCACCTTTGGATTAATAGCCCCTTAAAGATTCAAAGTTTCAACTCTTTATAAAATAGTCACAAAACTTTCAAAAATTACATTTTGGTCACTAGTCAAAATGTCATACTTCCAAAACCCATTTTTCAAAATTGATTTCACAGTTCACTTAATTATATTAAAAGATGATTTTAGAACATTTTTCCATATTTTTAATGCAACCCGAACTAGGCTTTCCTAATTTCACCTCTTTAGATTCGAATAGCACTTTGACCAAACCGGTCAACGCCCAGAACTTCTAAGCCCAAAACCGGGGCGTTACAACTCTCCCCCCTTAAGAAATTTCGTCCTCGAAATTTACCTGAAGAAAAGAGATAAGGAAACTGCTTCAGCATGTCTTCCTTCCGCTCCCACGTGGCCTCCTCAACACCGCGATGCTTCCACAGCACCTTCACCAACTCAATGGTCTTGCCACGAAGAACCTTGCTATCCGAATCCAGAACCTTCACCGGTTCCTCATCATAGGTCAAATCCGGATTCAAAACCACTTCCTCCACAGGCATCACATGCGAAGGATCAGATCTATACTTCCGGAGCATAGAGACATGAAACACATCATGAATCTTCTCCAACTCCTGAGGTAACCTCAACCGATACGCAACAGGACCCACACGCTCAACCACCTCATATGGTCCAATGTATCTAGGGCTCAACTTGCCCTTCCGGCCAAACCGCATCACCTTCTTCCAAGGCGAAACCTTCAAGAACACACGGTCACCCACCGCATACTCTATCTCCTTACGCTTCAAATCCGCGTAAGACTTCTGCCGATCAGAAGAATCCTTCAACCACTCACAAATGAGCTTTACCTTCTCTTTGGTCCCTTTCAACAAAGCCGGCATCGAAACCAACTTTTGACCAGTTTCAGCCCAACAAAGAGGAGTCCTACACTTCCTCCCGTACAAAGCCTCATAAGGTGCCATCTGTATGCTCGCCTGATAACTGTTGTTATAAGCAAACTCAACCAAAGGCAGATGCTTCTCCCAAGAACCTTGGAACTCAATCACGCAGCACCTCAACATATCCTCCAAAATCTGGATAACTCGCTCAGACTGACCATCCGACTGAGGATGATAGGATGTACTGAAATGCAACCTTGTACCCAGAGCTTGATGCAAACACTGCCAGAAACGCGATGTGAACCTCGGATCCCTATCCGACACAATCGACTTAGGCACACCATGCAGCCGCACAATCTCAGCAATGTACAGCTCTGCCAGCTTATCCAAAGAAAACGTAGTATGCATAGGCAAGAAATGCGCACACTTCGTCAGGCGATCCACAATCACCCAGACCGAATTCTTTTTCGATGGAGACAAAGGTAAACCAGATACAAAATCCATGGTAACCCTCTCCCACTTCCATTCAGGGATTTTCAACGGTTGCAACAAACCAGAAGGAAACTGATGCTCAGCCTTAACTCGCTGACACACCAAACACTTGCTCACGAACTCCGCAACGTCCTTCTTCAAACCAACCCAATAGTACTCATCACGAAGATCACGATACATCTTAGTACTACCAGGGTGCATAGCAAAAGGACTACTATGACCTTCAGTCAGAATAGCACGCCTCAACTCAGCATCATTGGGCACTACTATCCGACTCCCAAAACACAGCACACCATCATCATTGAAACAGAAATCCGAAGGTCTACCCTCCGCGATATCCTGAACATGAGACACCAAGGAATCATCCAACAACTGCTTATCCTTGATCAACTGAACCATAGACGGCTTCACATGCAACTCAGCCACAAGACCACCATCACGCGATATGCTCAAGCTAGCAAACATGGCTCTCAACTCAACAGCTACCTTCCTACTCAAGGCATCAGCAACAACATTAGCTTTTCCAGGATGATACTCAATCGTCAGATCATAATCCTTGAGCAACTCCAACCAACGCCGCTGCCTAAGATTCAACTCCTTCTGAGACATCAGATACCTCAAACTCTTGTGATCTGTGTACACAGTACACTTCTCACCATACAGATAATGCCTCCAGATCTTCAGAGCAAAAACCACTGCAGCCAGCTCAATATCATGCGTAGGGTAATTGCGCTCATGCACTTTCAACTGCCGTGATGCATAAGCCACCACCTTACCCTCCTGCATTAGCACACACCCCAAACCAACATAGGATGCATCACTGTAAACCACAAACTCTTTCCCTGATTCAGGCTGAATCAAGATAGGAGCTTGCGTCAAAGCCGCCTTCAGCTTCTCAAAAGCCTGCTGTCTCGCTTCTGTCCACTCATACTTAACATCCTTCTGCAACAGCTTTGTCAAAGGAGCAACAATCTTGGAAAACCCATCCACAAACCTTCGGTAGTATCCCGCCAAACCAAGGAAACTACGGACCTCATGAACAGACTTAGGAACCTTCCAGCTCATCACCGCCTCAATCTTCTGAGGATCAACACGAATCCCCTCAGCTGAGACCACATGCCCAAGAAAAACCACCTCTCTTAACCAAAACTCACACTTGCTCAGCTTAGCATAAAGCTGATTCTCCAACAAAGCTTGCAAAACAATCCTCAAATGCTCTTCATGCTCCTCCTCAGTACGCGAGTACACGAGGATATCATCAATGAACACCACGACAAACTTGTCCAGGTATTCATGAAACACACGATTCATCATGTCCATGAAAGCAGCAGGAGCATTTGTCAACCCAAACGACATCACAAGAAACTCATAATGCCCATACCTTGTCCTGAAAGCTGTCTTAGGCACATCCACATCTTTCACCTTCAACTGATAATACCCTGACCTCAAGTCAATCTTAGAGAACACAGCAGCTCCCCGAAATTGATCAAAGAGATCATCAATCCTCGGCAAAGGATACAGATTCTTGATAGTCAACTTGTTCAGCTGACGGTAATCAATGCACATTCTCATAGTGCCATCCTTCTTCTTCACAAACAAGACCGGTGCTCCCCAAGGTGACACACTCGGCCGGATGAAACCACGATCAAGCAACTCTTGCAACTGCGTCTTCAGCTCCTTCAGCTCCTTAGGTGCCATTCTATAGGGGGTAATGGACACAGGAGTTGTATTCTCATACAACTCAATTCCAAACTCCACCTCGCGTTTAGGAGGTAAACCAGGCAACTCCTCAGGAAAAACACCAGGAAACTCCTTTACAACCCTGATATCTTGCACCCTCAACTCCTTAGAGCTAGGATTCATCACAAAAGCTAGATAAGCTTCGCAACCTTGCCTCAGCATCCTACTCGCCTCCAAAGAAGACACAACATTGGCAAGAAACTTCACATTCTCACCAACCACCACAACTTCATAATCATCCGCAAGATTAAGCGAAACACGCTTATTCTCACAATCCACAACAGCACGATGCTCAGCAAGCCAATCCATACCAAGGATCACATCAAAACCATAGAAGGGCAACTCCATAAGATCAACATGAAAGACATGCTCTTGAACAACCAAAGGGAACCTTCTATACAACTTTCGAGTCACAACAGTCTCACCAAAAGAACTAGTGACCCGAACACCAACATCCAAAGACTCAACAGGCAAACCAAGCAATTCAGCATGCTCACGAAGAATATATGAATGCGTAGATCCAGAATCAATCAAAGAAAGCAATGACAAGGACTGCAAAGTAAAGGTACCTGCAATCACATCTGCATCATTCCTGCCCTCTCTCTGAGCATACACACTCGCTTGGCCTCCACCTTCAGGCTGAATAGCTACAACATGAGCTACCCCTCGGCCACCTTCCTCTCTCCTCTGGAAATTACCACGGCCGCGCCCACGACCTCTCTGTGGTGCAACAATAACAGGAGCACGCACCTGCTCACCAGCCATCCTCGGACAATCTCGCCTGATGTGGTCTGCAGAACCACAATTCCAGCACCCGTTACCAGCAGCCACAACAGGAGCTTGCCTCCTCTAGCAGGTGCACCACCACCTCTCCTGGCTGAGGACTGATACTTCTGATCTCGTCCCCTCTTGTTCCGTCCACTTCCGGAGCTATACTCAGCAGCTCGCTTGCCAGCACCCTTAGCAGACAAACTCAGGTTCATCTCAACGTCCTTAGCTCGGCCCACCAACACATCAAAATCAACATACTCGGCGGCCAGCAAATACATCTTAACATCCGTCACAAGACTGTAACGAAACCTCTCGCACCTAGCCCTCTCATCAGGTATCAACTCCGGTGCATACTGACTGAGCCGTACAAACTATACCTCGTACTCAGCTACACTCATGCTCCCTTGGGTAAGAGACATGAATTCCCGCTTTTTCTCATCCAGATATCTCACTCCCAGATATCTTCTTTTAAACACATTCTGAAAGAATGTCCAGGTAACATCAGCTTCAGCCATTCCAGAAATGGTAGTCGTCCACCATGTATAAGCATCGTCCTGCAGCAAGGACACAACACAGCCCAGCTTTTGCACATCCGTGCAACTCATCTGACCCAAGATACGCTTGGTACTTTCCAGCCAAGCCTCAGAACTCTCAGCTGACAAACCTCTAAACTCAGTCCCTCCAAGACTGCGCAGACGCTCCAAAGGCAATCTGACTCCAACATCTCCCTGAGCTCCAGCTACTGCTGCTCGAAAAGCACCCGCAATAGCTTGTACCAAAACAGACATATCAGGCATAGCTTGCCCCTGACCAACCTCTGGTCCAGCAGCTCCAGCACCAGCATCAGCTGCAGCTTCAGCTCTCGCACCTCCAGCACCACCACCAGGCGGAGGAGGGGGTAACACAGCACTACCAGTGTGCTCTTCATTCTCATTCTCGTTAGGAGCCGTAGCTCTCGCATTACCTCTTAACTCTCTACGTGGTGCCATACTTTTACCATGCAATCACAACACAAATAAAACAAAGTCAGGCCCAGCAAGGTAAGCAATCCAAGTATTCAAGCTCAATTTCATTTCAAAACAACATCTTTCCTTTAGCTTTTGTTTGGCAATGGGTACCCTCAACATGCAACATCAGAGCATACAACTCAACTGCATCAACATGTCAACCACTGAACATGCTTTCAAACAACAAGCATTCATAGCATACATAATTCAATCATGCATACAAACATTCCCAATTACTCGAGAACTCAGCTCTGATACCACCAAATGTAACCCCCTTAACCCGGCCTAGACGGTTGACCCGAATTAAGAAAGTCACACGGGGAAAACCAAAGTCAACCCGAAAGTCAACCTTGATTAACGATCCTTTTTTTTTCTTTTTAAAACTTGTCTAGATGCATATTAAGCCTAATTGTGATCACACAAACATCATACCAAAGATCACACACATCAGAGATCAAACGGGGACTCAATTGAACAAGATACAACTTTAGGGACCAAATTGTAAATTCTGATAATTATAAGGACTTGATCCAAATTGAAGTTACCAACTTGAAATTAATCCGGTTTCATGCTTCTCTGTGAAATTTCAGCTCAAAAGGACCTCCCAAACTCATACAATTGCACAAACAAGTTTCAGGACCAAAACGCAAACATTTCAAAACACATAACTGCCAATGTCAGCCCCCAACGGTCAACCGTTCCGAAACGGGAGACAGCCCGTTTCGAAACGCGGGGCCGTTCCGAAACAGGCATAGCCCGTTTCGAAACGGGGGTCTGGCAGTGGCCTTTCCGTTTCGGAACGGCCCCTCCCATTTCGGACGCCTGGGCACGATTAAGGCATCCGTTCCGAAACGGTAGGTGCTGTTCCGAAACACCCTGCCCAGATTGCTCCAAAACTCCACTTTAAACATGCAATTACACAACCAATCATGCTCCGAATGTCACCAAACTTTACCAGCATGCAATTCAACATATATATAACATATTAGCATCATCAATTCAACCAAACATCATCATATGCAAAAAGCCCCAATTCTATAGGCATGCTTCCTACACAAGCTAGATATTCAAGCACCAAACTTACAAAACAAGCATGTAAAGATCCAACTCAAAAGCCAGCAAACACATCAACATTCAACATACTTAGGGAGTCCAAAACACCTCCCAAAACATACACATTGTTTCCCCATTGCCAGATCACCCAAAAGCTAAAATGTTTAACAAAAACCTTCCATACATTGAGCTTTACTTGCACTTGAATTCTTGCCCTTCTTGCTGCCCTCAATAGGTCTCTAATGCTCTGCATTATTGGATTAAAGAAAACGAAGAGAGCGTAAGCAAAAGCTTAGTGAGAAATGCTCTTAAAAACCATCCAATAATGCAACTTAAAACATTTATAAAACATGCTTCAAACCCACATTTGCTCATGCTCAAAACCTTACTTAAAACAAGCAACTTCATGCTTCAACATAAACATTAAAAACAAGCATCTCATGCTTCATAATATACTTAACATGTCATATTGGCTCAAGTGATACATTTCATTTCTTAAACAAGTTCATCAACTTCCCAAGGACTTTTAAACACCTTGGTCCCAAGGACTTTTAAACACCTTGGCCATGGACTTTTAAACACCATGAATTAGATCACCTCAAGGACTTTTAAACACCTTGACCCCAAGGACTTTTAAACACCTTGGCCATGGACTTTTAAACACCACGAAGTATCACATCAAGGACTTTTAAACACCTTGATCCCAAGGACTTTTAAACACCTTGGCCTATGGACTTTTAAACACCATAGAAAAGGATCACCTAAGGACTTTTAACCACCTTAGTGTCCACAACATGAACCATCCAAGGACTTTTAACCACCTTGATGTTCATAAGTAACAAGGCTCACTCAAGGACTTTTAACCACCTTAGTGACCTTAACATTTTAAAACCTCACTTGCCAATATACATCATTTTCATCACTTACATCACTGTTTTAAAGCATAAAACCAAGCCATATTCATCATGCATTTAAAAGCATTAAACCACATCTTTTCAATGTACAAAAGCAAGGAACTCCTACCTAGAGTTACCTTCAACATATGGCTTACATCATCAGCAAAAACCATGCTAAAACATGCTTCCAAAACAGTATGTAAAACATGCAAATAATCATTTTGCAACACAACAAAATCATGGCCACCACTAGAGAGAAATTCCGAAAACTTACGCTCGAGCTTAGCAAAGTTGTTTAGACTTAAACTAAGCTCCCAAGACATTGGTTTCAAAGCCAAAAACCCAATTTCACTCACCGATTCCACTTCGCCTCTTGCCGAAGCACGAAATCAAGCTTCCGAATCAACAACCCTTGGATCCAAAGATGCCTCCCCTGATTAAACACATTAAAGCCGAGATTTAATGCATCATCAAGCATCAAAAGCTTCAATGAAAGCACCCAAACTCGCTGCTCTCATTCCAACTCCAATTTCGGCCACCAAACACAACCGGAATTACACCAAAACCACTTCTCAACAAAGCCCAGCCATAAACCAGCAAAACCTAACATCCATCATCACCATAAATCATCTAAAAACAACCTACAAACATCCTTATACCTCCAGCAACAACAGATCCACAAGATCACCACAAAAACATCCAAGAAACATAAGCTAAACTTAGGAAACTCAACCTATCCGGGATTGCATCAATCAAAACTCATTTCCTTATCAATTTAGAGTTCATTTAACATCAAAAACACATCTCAAATCACAGATTAATCAGATCTAACGAAAATTATGAAAAATCGTCAAATCTTGCATTATAAGCCAAGATCCAATTCCAAACTCAAAAGCCTTTAATTAAACATCAATTAAGAGTTGAGAACTTGGGAATTTCAGTAAAGAACTGGTAGTTTAGAGGAGAAGGACGTTCTTACCTCCAAACTTGTGTTTCTCCACTTTTTGGAATGAAAATCCTTGTAGAATCAAGAAGCAATTGAAGAGGTTTTGAAGATATGTTGATTAGGAATCAAATGAGAGTTAAAAGGAGAGATTTAAGTGAGAAAAACAGAATCAAATCTCTGGAAATGGTGTGTTTGGTTTGAGAGAAAAAGAGAGAAGAAAATTGGAAGTTAGTTGAGAAAATTGTCAAATGAGTTTTTCCCTCCTTTTGATTCACTTTAAAATCAGAATTAAAACTCTAAATATCTTAGAAAAATCTGGAGAAATCACCTTTGGATTAATAGCCCCTTAAAGATTCAAAGTTTCAACTCTTTATAAAATAGTCACAAAACTTTCAAAAATTACATTTTGGTCACTAGTCAAAATGTCATACTTCCAAAACCCATTTTTCAAAATTGATTTCACAGTTCACTTAATTATATTAAAAGATGATTTTAGAACATTTTTCCATATTTTTAATGCAACCCGAACTAGGCTTTCCTAATTTCACCTCTTTAGATTCGAACAACACTTTGACCAAACCGGTCAACGCCCAGAACTTCTAAGCCCAAAACCGGGGCGTTACAACATGCCAAGCATTATAACTACCAAATTGCATTAAAAACTAGATACTAATCAACCATTAAGCGCACCAACACCGTAATCATATTCAACACAAGATCTTACTTTAAAACGAAGAACATAGCATAACAACTTATGAAGAAAAAGATTCAAATATTGCAAAGCGATCATCTACAAGATTCAAACCATAAACCGAACATGGTCAACATATTCAATCTCATTACACAACAACATAAAAGACTCACCCCCCATTGCCATTATTATCTATAGCTATAAACCAAGACATACTTCTCATGTGGAGCTCTTCTTGAATCCCTTGCTTCTTGCTGTCCCAACTTCAAATATCTGTATTGATGGAAAAAAAGGAGCGTAAGCACATAATGCTTAGTGAGGAATGCTCAAAACCAAAACACCATCAATGCAGCGAATCATAAAACCTTCTTTAAATGTAGATACAATTCAATAAACCAAAGCATTGTTTGAAAACTTCCTTTGAAACAACATTGCTTTAAAGCATGCATTGCTCAACATGAAAACCAACCTTTAACTTTGAAATGCTAAACAACTCACCCCAAACCACATTCTTGCAAATACCATCATTTAAATCTTTCCATGCATGATCACTTCATGCAAAGTTTAACTCAATTTCCTTGGAAATCACTTCCACTTCACACCACACTTTCCTCATGCTTGATGATCATTTCAAAGCAAAATACCTTTCGAAAACCAATTGTTTCTACTATCTATCCCATGCATTCAACAAATGCAAAACACAAGAACTACAAAAGCAACATTTGCATTACATGCCTTTTTAAAACAAGCCTTCACAAGACTTCAATGCACTTATGAGATTCTATGCACATATGCACCATTCACAATAGAAGATATACATTTGCTCATGCTTTAACAAGTATCACATGCATTCTTGCATCATTTACATATTTCCCATGTAATCCTTGCATCATTTTCAAGCATCTCTCACTTCATTACATTCAAATACATTATATTGGCTTTCAAGTGATAGTTCACAAACCATTTCAACACAAGACACAATCGGATACGCGGATTACAAGCGTTGTCCCACATGCTTCATACACACTACCGAACAACATAAGGTGGAGTTTAACGGTACAATCACAACCCCTCAACACCCGTGATGGAGTTTAACGGTACAATCACAACCCCTCAACATTACTCATCAGTAGTTGTATAATCTACTAACGAGAGTACGGGACACATAACACAAGATCCACACACGGACTTTTAACCACCGTTGTGACCTTAACAAGATCCACACACGGACTTTTAACCACCGTTGTGACCTTAACATGATCCACACGGACTTTTAACCATCGTTGTGACCTTAACAAGATCCACACATGGACTTTTAACCACCGTTGTGATCTTACCTCTCTCGTTAGGATACTTGGATGGAGTTTACGGTGCAATCACAACCCCTCAACATCCAAGGCGACTTTATTCACGGTGCACCCAATCCTATAGCCGGCTAACTATATCCGATTCAAGTACTTTAAAAACCAATTCATCACTTGCCAATATACATCAAATACCATCATCAATTCAATGTTTTGAAGAATTAAACAAAGCCATTAAACACCATGCATCACCATGCATCATTACCAATTTAACAACATGCCAAAACAAGGATCTCTTACCTTGAGCATCCTTCAACACATAGCTTTCAAAACCAGCATTAATCATGCTAAAACATGCTTTCAAAACAGAATTTAAACATGCAAATTATAACAAATGCATCAAACCACTTCATAGCACATCCGAGGGAGTTTTTCCGAAAACTTACTCTTGAGCTTAGCTAAGTTGTTTAGACTTAAACTAAGCTAGCAAAACCTCCAAATAATCGTTTCAAAGTTTGAAAACCATCTCCACTCACCGATTCACAAAATTATGCTAGGCGACAAGCCTCCCAAGCTACCGAAACTTCCAACGCCACCTCTATTGCTTCCGGACCATTATCCCCTGTTTTAAACACATAACAACAGAGGATTAATGCATCGCCATGCATTAAAATCACCAGCATTACAACCTAAACACGCTGCTCTACACAAGAACCTCATTTCAGCTTCCAAAAACAACCGAAATCACCTCCAAACTCTTTCGAAGCAAAGCCCAGCCAAGATCTATCACTTCTAACCATTTCTAAACATCAATTTATATAAAAAAACCCTAAACTCGTCCTTATACCTCCATCTATAACAGACCACCAAAAACACCTCAAAAACCACCATTCTGATAAGCAAAAACTTAGGAAATACAACCTATTCGGGATTAGATTGATAAAACCTCATTTCAAACATCATTAGACATCCAAAATACATTAAAGATTCATCTCAAAACAGAGCCCAAACAATCACAACGAAATTCTTCAAGATTTCTTCCAGAATCTTGAGTTTTAAGCCAAAATCTTGTTTCCAACACTAAAACCATTCATAAAACTTTAATAAAGGATTGCCAACTTGGGAATTTCAGTAAAGAACTGAGTATTTAGAGGAGAAGAACAAGCTTACCTCTAAATGATGATTTCTCCTTGATTTGGGCAAGTTTCCATGAAAATTCAATGTAGAAATCAAGTGGATTTGATGAGGAATTGATTAAGAATCAAAAAGGAATTGAAATCTCATCAAATGAAGTGTAAAATCAAAGTAAATTTGCTGGAGAAATGTGTTTCGTTGAAATGAATTTGAGAGAACATGAAGAGGGGGAATATTTGTGAAAAGTAGTTATGAATAGTCAAAGTTAGTTTCTCATTTAATTAAACCTCATTTCCTTTAATTAAAACATTAATAAAATTACCCAAATTAAGGAAAAATCTGGAGAAAAACATTTTAGGTAAATTAGCTCCTTAAAGATTCAAAGTTTCAATCCTTTACAAAACAGTTACTATTTCACTTTTGCAAAAACTGTGATTTGGTCACTACACCGAAATGTAATATTTCCAAACTTCACTTTGTAAAATTTATTTCACCATTCTCTTTTATATATTAAATGAGGATTTTTATATATTTTTATATATTTTTAAAACATCCCAAACTAGGCGTTCCCTAAAACCTCCTTTTATATTCGAACCGTTTCTCAGACCGGTCCAGCTCAGACCCTAAACTTCTAAGCCCAAATTTGGGGTGTTACACATTGGATTTACGGAACTACGATTTATGAATTTATAGACTATGATTTACGAATTATGTTTATGGAATATCGAATTTATGGAATTGGTTTTTATGAAACTTGAATTTTAAGCATAATATATGTATGAGCATGGGTTGATATTTGTAAGGAGGAAGTTCAGTGGTTAAACTCTTCGGGATGAATTCCACTTCGGATTGACAAACGTAGGGAGGAGGGTATGGGAACCTTACTCATTTTTGGCAGACATAGTTGGGTGCATTGCTTTACGCTTGTGATATTGTATTATATTTTTAAAGGATTTTAAGAAAATAATATTATGTTTTACGACTACGTTTTCTTGCACTTTAGAGACATAATAAGCACTTTAACTTACTCGCCCAATGTTTCCTTTTACAGATATATCAGAGACATAGGCAACTCGGTACTTTGAGCATCTCGTATTTTACTTGGATAGTTAATCATTAGTATGAACTTTATTTTAGACTACCAGATTATTTGAAATTTATGTTTTTGGACATTTACGTAATTCATACCGTGGAACTTTATATTTTGGGATTAGGTTATACCATGTAATTACAGACTTTATTTTAGTTATTTTATTAAATGATCGGAATATTTTTTATAACGTTTAGGTTTTGTAAACAATTGTGGTATTTTACGGTAATTATTATTATTATTTAAAAATTATTTTGTTTTATAAATTATTTAAACCTAAAATTTATTACTTGAGGGTAAAGTTTTCAAACGTGAGTTCCTAAATTCGGTCTTTTCTCCTAGGCCGGGTTTAGAGGGTTACATTTAGTGGTATCAGAGTTAAGTTCAACCCTCTGACTGTAAGGCTCGCTTAAAATTTTAAGCCGAAAATGATTTTTGCATGCATATTAAATGCTTTGGGGCAAAATGTGATTTTTCAATAAATTTATTATGTTAAAGAATTAAAAATATGTTTCGAATAGAAACTCCATGCACCAACTCTAATTCTAGGATTGTCATTTTTGTAGATAGATTACTATGCCACCTCGTAGGAGCTCTAAATTAGCGACCGATCGTGATCATACTCGTTCCTATAAATTTGAGATTAAAGCCTATTTGAAAACTCTGTGTTGTCTTTCATAACCTGATCTAAAATGCCTTTTTAAAATTGTTATCAAAACCTCTATTTTTTAAAGTATATCCTTAGACTAAAAATTTTGAGGACAAAATTTCTTTTGAGGGTGGGAGAGTTGTAACACCCCAAAATTTATGCTCAAATTGTAAACCCTAGATTCAAAAAATCCCTAATTTAGAAATCTAATTTTGAAATCCCTAATTGAGAACCCTAACAATTGAGAAATTTTAATTCAGAACCATAACTTTTATATA
This sequence comes from Hibiscus trionum, assembly GCA_030270665.1. Lineage (NCBI taxonomy): Eukaryota > Viridiplantae > Streptophyta > Magnoliopsida > Malvales > Malvaceae > Hibiscus > Hibiscus trionum. The sequence continues at coordinate 43,548,013 of BSYR01000010.1, forward strand.
AGGGACCAAATAAGTATTTTTATCAAACATGGAAGTTAATATGAAATTTCTTGAAAGTTTAAGGACTGACTCCACAAATTACCCTTTATCAAATTGAATTTTAATTTGCTTTGTGCTTTCTTCCATTTTTTAATTGTTTATTATATATATATAGAGAGTCCTTTAATTTTAAATCGAATTCTAATCCCCTCCTCCACTCGACTTCTTTTAATTATTTTATTTACTTTTATTCTTTTCTATCATATATTACTTTCATTATTTTACTTAAACTAGGTTTACTCTCCCTATATATACACACATAGTTCAAATAATATCACCATATGAACCCTACTTTTTTATATAGTTTCATGCCACCAAAATCCCTTATTGATTTGTTAAATTCCTATGTAATAATCTCCACCGCTCTATACCCCTTCTTGTTCCTTAATCCCTTCAACCCCAAGTTTAGTCAGGTACCGATACAATTAGATCCAATACTTCTGATCATGGAAAATCACATCTTTCTGTAGGTTGAGTATAGCTTGGATAAGGCGTGTTTTCTTACTGTGCTACATGTTTTCTTTGTGTTGATGCATTATGATTTGTATGGTTGACATCACATGCATATGATTTCAGAATGTGTTTTAAGTATGATTGATGAAACATCTTATTTACGAAACTATGATTTATAGATTTATTGACTATGATATACGAATTATGTTTATGAAATATCGGATTTATGGAATTGGTTTTTATGAAACATGAATTTTAAACATCATATATGTATGAGCATGAGTTGAGATTTGTAAGGAGGAAGTTCAGTGGTTTCACCCTTCGGGATGAATTCCACTTCGGATTGGCAGACGAATGAAGGAGGTTATAGGAACCTTCCTCATTTTTGGCGGACTTAGTTGGGTGCATTGGAATTACGCTTGTGATATTGTATTCATGTTTCTACAGGATTTTAAGAAAATAATACTATGTTTTACGACTATGGTCTTCTTGCACTTTAGAGATGGACTAAGCTCTTTAGCTTACTCCCCCATAGTTTCCTTTTACAGATATATCAAAGATATATGCAACTCGGTACTTGGATCATCTCGTATTTTACTCGGATAATTAATCATTAGTATGAACTTTATTTTAGACTACCAGATTATTTTAAATTTATGTTTTTGGACATTTACGTAATTCAGACTGTGGAACTTTATATTTTTTGGATTATGTTTTAACATGTAATTACAGATATTGTTATAGTTATTTTATTAAATTATTGGAATATTTTTATAACGTTTAGGTTTTTTAAACAATTGTGGTATTTAAAGGTAATTATTATTATTTAATAATTATTTCGTTTTATAAATTATTTAAACTTAAAATTTATTATTTGAGGGTAAAGTTTTCAAACGTTACTTCCTAAATTCGATCTTTTCTCCTATGCCAAGTTTAGGGGGTTACATGTTTTGATTACCCAATAGGCTTTATGTTCAAGCTCTACTGGAAGATGGCATGATTTACCATATACAAGCTTGAAAGGTGAAGTGCCCAACGGAGTTTTGAAAGCAATTCTATAAGCCCACAAAGCCCCATCTAGTCTCAAAGACCAATCCTTTCTCAAAGTATTCACAATCTTTTCTAGGATATTCTTGATCTGGTTGTTGGAAATCTCAGCTTGCCCATTTGTTTGTGGATGGTAAGCCATTTCTATTCCTTGTTGTATCCAATACCTTCACAAAGCTTTAGAAATTAGAATGTATTTAAAATGGGTGCCCTCGTCATGAATGATCACTCGAGGAGCACAAAAACGGTAAAGATATGTTTATGCAAAAACTTGGCAACGACCTTAGCATCATTTGTTGGAAAGGCAATAGCTTCTACCCACTTAGAAACATAATCGACTGCCACAATGATATATATATATATATATATATATATATATATATATATATATATATTACCAATGAATGGGGGAAATGGACCCATCAAGTCTATCAACCAAACATCTAATAAGTCCACTGGCATAATGTTCTAGAGCAAAAGTTGATGTCTACCAGAGATATTCCCAGTACGTTGGCATGGATCACATGCCTTGGTGTAGTCATGAGCATCCTTATACAATGTATGCCAATAAAACCCCGACTGTAACACCTTGGGAACAGTCTTTAGTCCAGCAAAGTATCCGCCATATGACACGGTATGGCACAATTGCAAAATAGCATGGTGCTCATCCTCTGGCACATAACGATGAATCACTTGATTGGCATAATGCTTCAATAGGAAATGCTCATCTCAATAGTACTACCGAACATAACGCAAAAAATGCTTCCTGACATAGTAGTCCAAATCTGGTGGCATGACATTCCTCACCGAATAAATGACTATGTCGGCATACCATGACACGATATCCACTAGGAGTAAATACTCTTATGGGAACTCATCTCTGATAGCTTTAACCTTTCCATCCTTAAGGTGATGCGCTAGTCGTGATAGGTGGTCAGCTACTAAGTTTTCACTGCCCTTCTTGTCCCGGATCTGGAGATCAAATTCTTGTAGTAGGAGCATCCATCGGATCAATCTCAGCTTGGCATCCTTTTTTGCCAAAATGTATTTCAATGTTGAGTGATCTGTAAAAATAATAACTTTATTACCTATCCAATAAGATCTAAATTTTTTGAATGCAAATACAACTGCAAGAATTTCATTCTCAGTTGTGGTGTAATTAAGTTGTGCTTCATTAAGTGCTATGCTTGCATAGTATATGGCGTGAAAAACTCTACCACGTCGCTGTCCATGAACTGCTCCGATGGCATAGTTGCTGGCATCGCACATGAGCTGGAAGGGCTCATTCCAGTCTGGTGCCACGACTATAGGGGCATTAACCAACTTCTCTTTAAGGACCTGAAACGCTCTAAATAATAACCATCTAATGCAAAAGCGGCATCCTTTCCTAATAGCAAGCATAATGGTTTAGAAATTTAGAAAAATCCTTAATGAATCGTCGATAAAAACGTACATTACCTAAAAAACTTGTTACACCTTTAACACTTGTAGGGGTGGTAATTGCTTGATTACTTCGACTTTTGCTAGATCAAACTCTACTATGTTCTTTGTCACCCTATGCCCGAGAACAATGCCCTCCTTCACCATGAAGTGGAATTTTTCCCAGTTCAGTACTAGATTAGTGTCAATGCATCTCCTCAAAACTTGCTCCAAACATAGAATGCATTCCTCAAATGTGTTACCAAACCCTAAGAAATCGGCCATAAACACTTCCATGTTGTGACCAACCAAATAAAAAAATAGACATCATACAACGTTGAAACGTTGTCGGTGCATTACCCAAACCGAATAAAATCTTTCTTAAGGCAAATGTCTCATATGGACAAATAAATGTTTTCTTATCTTGGTCGTCAGAGGCTATTGCAATCTGATTGTAACCTAAATAACCATCTAAAATGAAACAGAAATCTTTACCTGCCAGTTTATCTAACATCTGATCCATGAAGGGCAAAGCGAAGTGGTCCTTCATCGTGACTTTATTCAGCCTCTTATAATCCATGCACACTCTCCATCTTGTGATTGTTCTGGAGGGGGTTAACTCATCTTTGCTATTCTACACAACAGTCATGCCAATGTTCTTTGGCACGCACTGCACCAGGCTAACCCAAGAGCTATCCAATATGGAATAATTTATTCCGACATCAAGACATTTAATAATCTCTTTTTTTACAACTTCTTTCATGCTCGTGTTCAGCCTCCTTTGGCCTTCAATAGTCTTTCCATGATATTCCTCCAAAATAATAATGTGCATGGAAATGGTTGGTCTTATACCTCGGATATATGCCAAGTTCCAACCCAACACTTGATTATAGGTTTTTAATATTGCCAACAATCTTGCCTCTTGATCATTAGTGATCAATGACAATAATCACTGGCAAAGTTGAGTGTTCACCTAGATCGGCATACTTCAAATGTTCTGGCAGTGGCTTAAGCTCCAACTCTGGTGGTTCCTTGATTGAATGTATCAGTTTCTTTATCTCTCTGTCAGCCAACTGGAGTGGCTCAAAGTAATGCACATCTTCAGTCTCCATGGCTAGTCCCTCAGGTTCCTCAAACAGTCCAATTATATCGTCAAACATGTTGGCATCAAATTCTGCATCCTGGCACAATTACGCCATATCCAAAGTATAAATGGCCTCCACCATCTCCTCGGATTGAAATTCATCTGATTCATATGCACATTACAAAGCTTGAAACACATTAAAGTAACATGTTGGTCATTTATTCACATGGTTAGTTCTCCTTTTGGCACATCAATAAGCGCTCTACCCGTGGTAAGGAATGGCCTACCCAAAATAGTTGGCACATTAGTGTCAGTTTCATAATCCAAAATGATAAAATCAGCTGGAAATATAAATTTGTCTAACTTTACCAACACATCCTCAATCTTACCTTTGGTATGTGCATAGGATCGATCTGCCAATTGGAGTGTCACTGTGGTAGGTCTTGCTTCTATGTAAAGCTTCTTGAAAACAGATAGTGCCATCAAATTGATGTTTTCTCATAAAGCTTCTTTGTTTCAGTGTTCCTCATTCAGCCTTATCCACCTTCATCTTTTTGGCCAAGATTTCTGTTGTGCGTATTCAATGTCACAATTTTAGTATAAGTATACACGTTGCCAAGTTATAGTATAAAAGATATCGTTTCCACATGGATTGGTGCTACTCCCAGAGATTATCGTCTCGCACTTTAGAAAATAAAAAACACAAATAATGGGTTGGTTGAGAGAACTAAAATAAAGAAAACGAGTAAATTTAGAGAATGTATAAATATGATGATAAAGCAGGCCATATTATGTTGCGTCGTAGTGCAGAAGTTGAATGAATCTATCTTGGTTTTGAATGCAAACGTCAACTTGATTACCCCGGCAATGGGCAAAGCTATTTCCGGTGCAAAGAACACAACTACTTCCTGGGCAATTGAGCGACAACCTCCAAGGTTCGGCAAAGCGTTTTCAATGGTTCCTTCTTATCCCTATGTTAAAACTCTATTGATGTGCAGGCATCGGCAATACCTCCCAGCATGAACCAAGGGTGAACACCAACCAATCTTGCACTTCTTTTAGCCGTTTAAACTTGTACTAATCCCTAAGTCGAATTAGTCTTCATCGATTGCGATAAAGACCATGCTTACTCGTTTTGTGAGTCTAACTCTCCCGATATTAGACAAATAGATGCAATCACAATATCCTCTCCCGATTCAATTGCTTGAAAAAGTAAATACCAAGAATATCAATCCTTGAACATAATTGCATTAAAAAAAACCTAAACAAATTACAATCGTCTTATCACAACTACCAAACAAAATAACCCTAGCGTAAAGAAGATTTAGTTCAGAACGGTGATAAGAAATTTTGATACTGAATCTCTCTCTCTCTCTCACTTCGATGTCCCCCATGTGGTGGCTAGGTCTTGGCTTTTATAGAGAATGGCCATGTCGACTTCTTCTTGGAATAGGAGGATTAGTTGGAGTTGGACATAAGTTCAAAAAGGAATTAAATCTATTTTCATTCATTATTTTATTCCCCTTGTCGATTCTTTGTCCTTGACCTTTTCATGACCTTCCATGTCCTTGTCGCATACCACTTTGCATACTTTCTTCTATGTCGGTAAATTTATGGGCATCACCTCCATAGTGATTTAGTCATTGCCTTGACAATGGTCTCTCAGTCTTTTCCACTCAGCAAGGCTCGTCCTCTTAGTTCAATGTTCCTCATTCAGGCTTGACATCAAAGAATGTGTTGAGAAATATTTTGATATAACAATTATGTGAAAAATGTTTTTGGACTTGTTTAAAGATTTCAAAAATAATTCAAAAGTCCTTAAAAACTTGAAAAATATATTTCAAATGATTTCTAACTTTAGCCGATCTTTTTCAAAACATGTATGATCCGTTTTTGCACTAAAGCTGTTTTTTCAGTCTCCAAGGCAAAAAGGATCGATCCCCTGGAAAAAGGGATCGATCCCTTTGTTGGCAGATTCGTTCAATTTCTGCTTCCAGCCTCCAAGTGCAAAAGGATCGATCCCCTGGTTTATGGGATCGATCCCTTGACTGTAACGGTCATATTTTTTGAAAAAGGATCGATCCCCTGGTTTATGGGATCGATCCCTTGTGTTGTAAATGCTGAACTTTTTGTAGGTAACGGCTATTTTACATCCCCAACGGCTCCGAAACATCTTCAACGGCCATAAACGGCTAGAAACTCATTCCACACTATATAAACACCACAAGGACACTTGAAGATTGCAAGAGATGATATCCAAGCTTCATGATCAAGAGAAATAGCGTTTAAGTCTTCATTTCCTTCATTTCTCTTGTAAATATTGTATAGAGAGTGTTTTCATTGTTTTTATTCTTTACACTCTTGTGAGCTCAATCTCGTAAACACCCACCTTGTGAGGTATATCTGTTTACAACTTTCTACCCTTGTATAAGGAGAGGTTCTAGTTTAGCCTTGAGAGAAAAACTAGAGTGGTTCTATCTTAGCCATTGAAAAGATAGGGTTGTAAGGTTACCCTTTGTCCTCAAAAGGAAGAATTCATTGTTGAGTGAATTGGGAAATCCTTAGTGGTGTGCTAAGGTAGTGGATGTAGACTCGGTTGAGTAGTCGAACCACTCTAAAATCATCGTGCAAAAATTGTCTACTATTTTCGGTTTTAGCCAATTCAACCACCAAGCAATTACAACCCTCCTTGACAGTTTCGGTGATCGATTCGAGCGTCCTAAAAAAAAACCCAACAGAATGGTCTGTCAGTCTTCTCCTTCCTTCACTGTCCCGACAATACTTGCCCGGGCAGTGGGTATTGAAATCTACACATGCACAAAACATATACCAAAGCAGTACCTTTTCCACCAAATATATTCAAGTAAAGATGATCAAGCATGGCAATGATAAGAACAATGAAATTGTGTATGTATGGCTAGTAATGCATATAGAATAACCTTACGTCAGATAATAATTGAGTCATAAAGGGTCCTAAAATGAATACTTTCACACACCTTACACACCCCCAAACTCTAAGTATTGCTTGTCCTCAAGCAATGCAAAACTAACAGTCAATTGCCAAAGATTTAATCTTCATAAAATTAGCCATCAGACTTGCTTTTTCTTCTCTTCTCTAAACAATGAATATGAATGTGATCAGCCTTCAATTATAAGGATATCAAGGATTTCCATGGAATTAAACTATAAGACTCGTGAGTGTGTACCTGATTATGAACAAGATGATTTTTCGGGTTCTATGTAAACACTTAAATAATTAGCCTACTTTCCTTGGGTTTTCTATATCAATTAGAGCCAATTTCGGGCACCTCTTGTGTTTCCTTAAGCTAGAGTCGATTTTAGGCACTTTTAAATTAAAAAATTTACCCAAAATTTCTAAGTATGTAATTGTCCTAAGTGTCGTAGAACTCCTTCAATCATCCAAGTCACAAAAATTTACTTTTTCATTTTCAGTCTCATAGTCTGATTCTAAGTATTCTTCCATGGACATCCTAAAATTGAAAGTTTGCCAAAAATTATTTTAGGCTACGATAAGAGAGAGACATCTATTGCCGAGGAAATTTTTTTCATTGGATTAAATACTAAGGCAACCGATACGCATGCATTTTCTATATATATGACAAAAAAAGAATTAAGAACTACTTCCACCCAAACTCAAGAGAAGCATTGCCATGCACATACACAAAATCTAAAATAGAAGGCAAGAGAATAAAATTACAACGACGGGGACATGTAGGAGTCATCTTCTTCGTCTTAGATGATTAATTTCCTTCTTTCCATTTGCTTGATCATTTTGGTTTCCCGTGGTGGTGGTGACGTGTTGGAGGTGTCGGTTAAGCTTTCTTGGTCACCTCTTCCTCATCGTCACTATGAAGGCATATTTCTTTGGTGGTAGATGTTTTGCGCTTCTTGGTTGGTGAAACCGGGATGGCTTGGGCTTAGGGAGAAATTGATTCGTTAGAGTCCGAGAAATCTGATCATGTCTCGTTTTGGTTCGACTCGACTGCGGGTGTTTTGCCCTTGTCTGCTCTAGTTGGTGGGGCATCATAATCTTCATTGCCACGACAAAGGTAGCCGGGATTGCCGAGGTAGTGTCTCCAAGGGTTGCCGAGGCAGTGGTTGTCTTCATTTCCGAGGCAGAGTCTCTGTGTGTTGCTGCGGTAGAGGCTTTGGGCGTTGCCAAGGCAAGGATGTTAGCTGGGAAGATTGGAAATTGCACCGTGTTTTCTTGGAACTTCTCTAGGATTACTTGAACCATTGATTTGTCGAAGTCCCTTATATATTGCATGAACTGGTGCTACATTTTTCCATTGTGTAGATCTTTTGTGCAGGGCACATAAGTGCTGTTGCCGCGGCATCAGTCTGTGGAGTTGTTGGGGCATTGCTCGACAAGGTTGCCGCGGCAATGCCTTGTACTGGAGTGGATTGTGGGCTCGACTTCCGTAATTTGCACGATTTTGTAGTATTGAGCCTTTGACCATCCTTTTCTCTTTGGTGTCTGCTCGTCGACGGATCGGTAGGTACGTTCTTTTGCTTGAATAATCCGATGATGAGACTTGGGAAGTAGAGGCAACCCTTATCCTTTTGGCTAGACATGAACATCTTATTGCTTATGATAGATCAAACATTAATAAATCTATTATGCAAGATGGAGTGAATAAGTGCAAGCCTTTGTTTATCTACGGTAGTGTTGTGCAATATGGGCATTAAGCATATTTTAACAAAGGTGTTCCAAAGTTTAACCTCGGGCCAAAGCCTTTGGCGATTTACAGTTCCCTTGTGCTCTCTTTTGTTCCATGTCGTGCCGGTAATGCACAACTCCTTGACCATATCTTTATAGTCGTCTACCATGAGTTTGTCGATGTACTCCTTGTGTTCATCTTTGGCTACATGGATGTCGTAGTAGAGATTGATGGAATTGGTGTCCATCGGTATGGCTTGGCCTGGAACATGTACGTATAGGTTGTTGGGATTGTAAGAGAGGGCGTAGAATTCCCTTACCCAATTCACGTTGGCCGACTCTGGTTCGTGGCAAAAGATTTGCCATTTTTGATGCTCGATCTTGTTGAAGAAGAAAGGCTCCAATTCGAAATCAGTTTGTGATAATGAGTATAGGAAACCTTGCTCTTCCCACACTTGTCGGCCGACAAATTTTGCGAGGTATCTCTGTTCTACTTCCGAGGTCACAAGCTTCTGTTTCAGTCTCATATGCTCCAGTGCACGAGTCATTGAAGTCAAAGGCTTTATCCTATTCAAGCAAATTACACAAAGGTTTAGTGATTTTAGAAGAAAAAAATCAATGAATCTCCTATAAAAATCTGCGTGTCCCACAAAACATCGGATTAATTTGACTGATGTTGGTGGTGGTAGTTTCTCGATCACTTCAATCTTTGCTTTGTCAGCTTCAATTCCCTTGGATGAGATCTTGTGGCCGAGAACTATGCCTTCATCTATCATAAAGTGACACTTCTCCCAATTTAGGACCAAGTTAGATTCGTTGCATCTTTCAAGTTCTTTCTCCAAATTGCCTAGGCAATTGTCGAAATCCTCTCCAAATACCATGAAATCGTCCATGATGATTTCTAGGAAATCTTCAATCATGTCGGAGAAAATAGCCATCATGCATCGTTGGAAGGTTGTCGGGGAATTGCATAGTCCGAAAGGCATCCTTCGAAAGGCATAAGTGTCGTATGGGCATGTGAAGGTAGTCTTTTCTTGATCTTCTGGTGCAATGGCAATTTGGTTATACCCTGAATAACCATCATGAAAACAATAAAAAGGTTTACCTGCAAGATGGTCAATCATTTGATCAATAAAAGGTAAGGGAAAGTGATCTTTCCTAGTAGCTTTATTCAACTTACGGTAATCCATGCAAAACCTTCAACCAGTCACAATCCTAGTTGGGATTAATTCATTGTTTTCATTACTTACCACCGTTATACCTCCCTTTTTCGTTACACATTGTACCAGACTTACCCATGTACTATTAGAGATAAGATAGATCATATCGGCGTCAAGCCATTTGATGATTTCTTTTCTTACTACCTCTTTCATGACTCGGTTAAGTCTCCTTTGTGCATTAATGGTTGGTTTGTCATCATCCTCGAAAAGGATTTTGTGCATACAGACCGCTTGCCTAATTCCCTTCAAATCAGCAATTGTCCATCCTATTGCCTTTTTGGCCAGCTTTAGCACGTCGATCAATTTTTGTTCCTGTTCAAGCTGTAACATAGAAGAGATGATTATTGGAAATGTGTTATTGGTTCCCAAATAAACATATTTCAATTGCCCTGGTAATGGTTTCAATTCAAGAACATGAGGTTCCTCGATGGAGGGCTTCTTGATCTTTCATACCTCACAGAGTAATCTAGTGGTTCAAAATACTTACTTGGTGGCTAGCTATCCAGTTGGCTTCCTCTTTCTCACCATCGTGCAGCTCTTCAGGGTTTGGGCAGTTGTCAAAGTATTTGCCGAGGTAGTCGTCACAGGCATTGTCGAGGCAATTTTCACAGCCATTGCCGAGGCAATTAGTATCCAAGTCAAACTCAGTTATAGCATGGATGACTTGGCATTATTATAGGTTATTGGGTTGCTTAAGGGTGTGAAACACATTCAAATTGATTTGGTGATCATTAACCCTCATTGTGAGTTATCGTCTCTGAACATCGATAAAGGTCCTTCCCGTAGCTAGGAATGGCCTCCCATGGATAATAGGTGTGAACTCATCATCTTCACAATCCAAAACAATGAAGTCAATAGGGAAAATAAATTTATCAATTCTTAGTAGGAAATCTTCAATTTTTCCCTCTAGGTGAACATAAGAACTATCGGCAAGCTATAACATCATTGTAGTATCGCCTTCCCTATTCCCAATCGTTGGAAGACTGATTTTGGCATAAGGTTTATGCTTGCTCCAAGATCACATAGTGCCTTCCTGACGTAGTGATTCCCAATCGCACATGGTATGGTGAAACTGTTGGTATCTTTCAGCTTAGGTGGCATTCGGTTGTGCAGCATGGCCATACATCCTTCTGTTACAACAACAGTTTCAAATTCCCATATTCTTGTTCTCTTAGACACAATGTCTTTAAAAAATGTGGCCTAGTTTGGCATTTGCTCTATTGCTTCTATCAAAGGCAACTTTATGTGAACTTGCTTCAAGATGTCGAGGAACTTCTTGAATTGGTATTCTTGTTTTTGCCGTTTCAACCTTTGTGGGAACGGTGGTGGAAGTCGAATGTATTCAATCCATTCCTTGCATGGGAATTTGATTTGAGGCATTCAATCAGGACCTTCAGATGCCTTCTTATTTTCTGCGGTGTCTTTGTCATGCATTGTCGAGGCAATGTTATCAGGCATTGCTGAGGCGATCGCCTCCTTTGGTTCTGTCTCCTCTGTTTCATTAACTTCGTGTGGTGATTGCCTTTTATTGCTCATGAGTTGTTCCTCTTGCGACCTCAGTATCGTTAGGTAAACCGCCCATTGGTCTCGAGTTCATGATCTATGCGAATTGCCCAACTTGAGTTTCCAATGATTCAATGTTGCTTCATGGTTCTACATTCTCATCTCAGTCATGTCCATAAAAGCTTCAATTTTTTATGAATTTATCAGTATTAGCCAGAAATGCACTAGTTTGAGACATGAAAGCATTTAGGGAGTTTGCAAAGAACTGGATGGCATGGATTGTTGTTGCGGCATCGATTGCTGAGGAATTGGTTGTTGAGGCATGTTCTGTTGGAATCCCAATGTTGGAGCATTCTGATTGTTCGGATTGAGGGCATTGTTAGGATTGCTTCATGAGAAGTTTGGATGGTTCTTCCAGACTGAGTTGTAAGTGTTGGACATCACATTGTTGTTTCGGTTGTAGTTTCCAACATAAAAATTGTACTCTGAATTCTGTGGACATTAAGAATAATCATGGTTACCTTTACATAAATCACATAATGAACCTACTACCTTGACCTCCTATGTATTGCTTGGGCGTTGCATATTTTTAACCAAATTGGTTAAGGTGGACGATTGTGAGTGAATTGAATATGATCACTCAAGTTCGTTTATGGTGGCATGGCGTTTGACTCCACCTCTTCGGGTAGTGGGGAACCGGTAGTCATTATTAGCAAGCCTATTCAGGATATCCATTACTTCTTTCGGTGGCTTGTCTAGGAGTATGCCATTTGTCGAGGTATTTAGCATCATCCTTGTCGGCGTTTTTACTACATTGTAAAACAATGTCACTTGTGTCCACAATGGGAATCCGTGTAAGGGGCATTTGTGTAAAAGCTCTTTGTATCCCTCCCAAGCCTCGTACATGGATTCATTATCCATCTGTCAAAAAGAATTGATTTCATTACGTAACTTATCAGTCAAATTTGTAGGATTAAATCGAGCAAGAAAATCACGTCATAAGTCATTCCAAGATCATATATATCCGGCTAGAATGCTATTCAACCACGTTTTTACCTTATCCCTCAGTGAGTAGGGGAACAATTTTAGCCTCAAAATATGTTCATGGACTCCTTGTATTTTGATTGAATTGCATATCTCCAGGAAGGATTTGAGGTGTTGTCTAGAATCTTCAGTTGTCAAGCCGCCAAATTGACCAATTGTATTGATCATATTCAACATTATGGGTTTTAATTCAAAGTGGGCAGCTTCAATTGCTAGTGTGAAAACTCCTGGGTTCAGTCCGTTGAGATCTTCCTCTAAGTAATCTCAGACGGTTAGGTTTCTTGCTGCGGCATTCTAATTGTCGTTGTCATTGTTATTGCGGACTGGATCTTACATTGCTGCTTTTAGTTTTTGTATGGGTCTTCGATAGGTACGTTGAATCTCCGAGTCAAGGGGATATTCTGGACCTGTTGGATTTGCCCTGGTCATACACCAATGCAAAACAAAATTTTGTTAACCCTTGAGAAACTAAACAGTAAAAAGTAAAAAAAAAAGTGCAAGAAAATAAAAACGAAGTCACTATTGCCAATGCCCGACAACGGCGCCAAAAAACTTGTTGTGTGTATTCAATGTCGCAATTTTAGTTCAAATATACACATTGCCAAGTTATAGTATAAAAGATATCGTTTCCATAGGGATTGGTGCTACCCCCAGAGATTATCGTCTCGCACTGTAGAAAATAAAAAACACAAATAATGGTTTTGTCGAGAGAACAACTAAAATAAAAGAAAACAAGTAAATTAAGAGAATGAGTAAATATGATGATAGAGATGGCCATATTATGTTCCGTCGTAGTGTAGAAGTTGAATGAATCTGTCTCAGTTTTGAATGCAAACATCAACTTGATTGCCTCGGCAATGGGCAAGAGAATTGCCTTGGAAATGGGCAAAGCTATTGCTGCGAAAAAAATACAGCTACTGCATATGTAATTGAGCGATAACCTCCAATGTTCGGCAAAGCGTTCTTCAATAGTTCCTTCTTATCCCTAAGTCAAAATTCTAGTGATGTGCAGGCCTTGATAATACCTCCCAGCGTGAACCAAGGGTGAACACCAACCAATCTTGCCCTTCACTTAGTCATTGAAACTCATACTTATCCCTAAGTCAAATTAGTCTTCATCGATTGGGATAAAGACCATGCTTACTCGTTTCATGAGTCTAAATCTCACGATATTAGACAAATAGATGCAATCGCAATATCCTCTCCCGATTCAATTGCAAAAAAGAGTAATGCCAAGAATAACCAAACCTTGAACTTAATTGCATTAACAAAACCCTAAACAAATTACAACCATCTTCTCTCAACTACTAAAGAAAATAACTCTAGCCTTAAGAAGATTTAGTTCATAATGATGATAAGAAAACACTCAAAATTCTCTATCGAATCTCTCTCTCTCTCTTCGATATCCCCCTTGTGGTGGCTAGGTCTTGGCTTTTATAGAGCATGGCCTTGTCGACTACTTCTTGGAATAGGAGGATAAGTTAGAGTTGGACATAACTTCGTACAAGAATTAAATCTCTTTTAATTCATTATTTTATTCCCTCTTATCGATTCCTTTTCCCTGACCTTCCTTTGACTTTTTCATGGTCTTCCTAGGCTCCAATCTTCATGCAAAGTATCTCTAAAATTCAGCATTTTATGCTCTTCAAGTCGCATATCACTTTACATATTTTCTCCTTTTGTCAGCAAATGTATGGGCATTGTCTCGGCAGTGACTTAGCCATTGCCTCTTGGTTTAGTATTCCTCAATCAGGCTTGACATCAAAGAATGGCTCAGTCTGGATCGTCAAGTGATGGTTCCGTACCATTATTTCTCCTTCTTTCACTGTCGCGACAATACTTGCCCAGGCAGTGGGTAATAAAATCTGCACATGCACAAAAAACATACCAAAGCAGTACCTTTTCCACCAAATATATTCAAGTAAAGATGATCAAGCATGGAAATGATAAGAACTGTGAAATTGTGTATGTATGGCTAGTAATGCATATAGAATAAGCTTAAGTTTGACAATAATTGAGTCATAAAGGGTCCTAAAATGAATATTTTCACACAACTAACCATTTCCTTCATGAATTTCACATAGTTGTATGAGGGAAACAATTTCAAATTCTCCCAACTTCCAAGAAGCGCTTAAATTGCTGGTCTTGCTTGTGCTTTTGAAGTCTAGCCGGAAATGGTGGTGATGGATACACATATGCTGGCACTGTCGACTTTGCTTAGGCAGTGCCAGCATCCACTTTGGCATTAGTATGCTTTTTGACCTCAGCGTGCTTGCCATCAATGTTAACATCATCGTTGGCACTAGAACTAGCAACGTCATCAGTACTAGCCTTGGCATGAGTGTTGGCATCAATATGGGCATTACCACTGGCATCATCTGCTTTGGCTTTCTCCTTTTATGATTGTATGGGCTTATCTGCTGGAACTGGTTTGCCAACTTGGTAGTCGACCGTCTGCTTGTTAGCCATTTCCGCCCCATAATGTTTACCACTTCGAAGGGTTATGGCCTTGCACTACTCATTACCTTTGTGCCGAGCATCTTCAGTGTCACTTGGCAAAGCTCTTTTTGGATGATTGTTGAGTGTATTCGCAAGTTGTCCCATCTGGATCTCAAATTCCGTATTGAAACTGGTAGACTATGAACTATGACATCATCTTGCTCTGTGTACTCTGTAAGATTGCCCCCTTGAATGAGACTTTGCCCTTGTTAGAAATTATTTTGAACTCTCTACGGCATGATATTTTGGTAGAATGCTGGAATGGCATTCTGGTTTTACCTCTAGGCAATCTGGCGTTGTGCATTGTACTGGTTTCCCCCTTGATTTCCGCAAGATTAGTTAGAGTGCTGCCTCCAACCTGCATTATAAGAGTTGGAGTTAGGATTATAATAGCGTCCAGAATTTCCAGTGAAATTTATCGGCGCAGGATTGGCAGGGCATTCATCCACATGGTGGTTCTCTCCATAGATAGTGCAAAAAGACTCTAATGCTTTAACTGCTTGGGACTCGTTGCTTTTTTGTAAAGTTCTCACTATGGTAGTGAGGTTGGAAATCTTAGTATGGATGGACGTTAGCTCATCCAACTGTAGTTTCCCTCTGGATTTGGTTCAAGCCCCAAGTCTAGCAACGAGATATTCAAAATCATTTATGGATATCCTTTCAAGGATGCCAACAGTTGCTGTATAATTTTTTTCATGCAAAGATCCGGTTGCTGAATCATCAACAAAAACTCTTTTCTGTGCGTTCAATCCGTTGTAGAAATTTTGTATTAGAGTCTAATTTAGGAACCCGTGCATAGGACACCTTCTCAACAAGTCTTTGAATCTTTCATAGGCATCATAGGGTCTCATCCTCATCCCGCCTAAAGGTAATGATCTCACAATGCAACTTGGCAATGAGTGTCGGTGGCTTAAATTGTGTTAGAAATTTTTGGCATATATATGTCCATGAAGTAATTGAACCAAGTGGCAAGGAATTGAGCCACGTCTTTGCTTTGTCTCTCAAAGAAAAAGTAAATAATTTCAACTTCACAGTGTCCTCAAATACTCTAGATTGCTGAAACAATTGGCATGTCTCTATGAATTGCTTTAAATGTTGCCTTGGATCTCCATCCAGTGATCCATCGAACTGTCCTACATTCAAAAGAGTTGAGAACATTACGAGTTTGAGTTTGAAATTTGATGCATTTACCTCATTGCCAATAACTTCTGGCATTAACCATGTGATGTCATGTGCTTATTGCTCTCGAATGGGTCTCTCTTCTTCGGCACTGTTGACGACATTATTATTGTGTAATGGTATTCCTCCATTGCCTTGTTGATTCTCTTGATTTTTTTGAACACCATTTACTCCTCGGTTTCCTTTATTTCCATGATTCATCTCTCGAATCTTCTTTATCAATCTATGCAAGCTGCGCTCAATCTCAAGGTCTAATGGTCTAACTTCCCTCTCAGCACGTTTCCTGGTCATACACCGATGAAAATAAAAATAAAATAAAAACAAAACAAGTAAAAGCCTAAAAAATCAAATATGTTACAATCCCCGGAAAAGGCGCAAAAAACTTGTAGAATCTTAGTGTGAATGATTATCTGTTGGCAATAGGGCGTAAAAGATATTGGAAAAGTGTTTACATAGTGCCAAGAAAATATATTACGTGCAAGTATACACGGTCTGCATGTAATACATCAGTTAAGCTGATTGTCGATCCCACAGAGATTGCGTTTGGAATTTGATTGCTTTGCCAATTACTTGTCTTGTGAAAAAGATGTTTTTGATGAAGACTGGTTTTGAAAAAATTAAAAGATAATGAAAGTACGAAAAAGTAAATTAAAACATTGGCAAGGAAGGTGTCTTAGCAAATGACGAGCGCTGGCAAGGAGTGCCTGGTTTTCACGCTAATAATGTCATACCATCCTTTAATAAATCTTGTCTTGACATTGGTTGCTGAGCATATTCAAAGGTATCAATGCCTCTGTAGATAGCATTTCCCTAAATTAATCATGGAAAAACCCCTATATGTCTATAGTGAATGTTTTTTTTTCATCAATCAATTCTATTAAGTGTCAATCTTTCCTCCTGAGGGGTAGATTTCACTCTCGAAGTAAGTTCATCTACTTGAACATCTTCTCTCGAAGCATCTTACCTCAATACCTAGCATTTGGTCGTTGCCACCCAAGTCAGTTATGATACTGAGTTGTAATATGCTAACTATGCCAGCCGTCGTTTGACATAATATTTTAAAAGGAGAGTGACAGATGTCGCTTGGCAGCACACATAAAAATAGAAAAATGCCAGATAGGAAAAACAATGTTGATGCAGTGTCGATTTATTAAAAACTAAACAAAAAACATATAGTTCAAATGAAACCAGCCCTCACCAACTATGAAATTAGTTCATGCTGAGGGTATCAACCAAAAAACTTTATCGTTTTTAACATGCATCATCATTAAAACTAAGAAAAAATAAAATAACAACAAAGAGGATCGGCTAGAAGAGGGTCTCTCGATGCAACTATTCACAGCCAGGCTATTGGTCGAATGTTAACCCTCATCTCCGATCACTCTCCTCTTTTTCTCTCCCCTTCAATTTTTCTTTGATCGAGTTTGAATAGTACTCCATGGATAACATAGAATTAGCTTATATTTGAATTTGAATGTGCAGGGATAAGGAAGGTGATCATCCTATCCAGCGTTTGAATCCTAAGGCTGATCAGATTAGGGTTGACGTCATTGTGCCATTGTTCTTCTAGCATCGCAGCTCGGCATGGTACTGCCAACCGCGCTTGGCATTGCTTGCCCGCTATTTTATCAGAGATTGATCCAATCCCTATTTTCACGAAGCCGGATTTGGTCCTATTTTTTCGAGGTCAACATCTTCTTGGCATGGCCTCAAATGTTCTTCTTTGCCTACCAGTGCTTGGCATTAAAGGTCCTTCTGAGCCAACGACTACTCGACATCCTTCTTGGCGTCCTCTCCTTCCTAGGATAATCTGCTTCTTATCTACCTGCTGTCGTGTCAACCTTCAAAAAGGTGACAAAAATAAACCTTCACACTCGCATAACACTGAATCCTTACTCTCTATGTAATGCATGATTTTGGGACCTTTATGTAACTAAATCTATTTAAAAGACAAGGAATAACATGTGAAATAAGCATAAAAATTACTCCCTCCGTCCCATTAAAACTGTCTCATGTTGACATTTTTCTGGTCAAATTTTTTTAACTTTGACTATAATTTATTTAAATATTTTAATTAATTAAAAATATAAAAATTATATTTAAAAACTAGTTGATTCAAGGTTTTTAAAATATATTTTTTCTTATTTTTATCAATAATAAATTTTAAATTATAAGAGGTCAAAGTTGAAAAAGTTTGACCCAAAAAAGTCAACATGTGATAGTTTTAGTGGGACAGAGGGAGTAGTACTTTTGGAGCGTCACTAGTAGAACTACCTATAGGACCCGATCCTTTGTTATGTAATTGTTACATGATTGCATGCTCTTTATTCTTATGACGGTTAGAGTATTTTTTGTGAAAGAACTCACGTATGCCTTTGTTTAAAATGTTTAGAATGAAACTCAAAGAAAAATGAAAGACTGACACTTCGCTAATGATATTCTACCTTTGTTAAGCAAAACTAGGGAAAACTTGAGAACTTAGCTAATGATATTCTAGCTTTGTTAAGAAAAATAAACTTTATCAAGAAAAGCTAGGGCAAACATGAGAACTTAGCTAATGATATTCTAGCTTTGTTAAGCATTGAGAGGATGTAGTCATCACACTTGCATTCTTTAGGATCTTTCCCTCTAGGAGTACTTTTTAAAATCTCAAAGTTGTCTTTCATGTTGAAGCATGTATTTTATGAGGACTGAAATTTTGACTTAGCTCTGCCCTGAACTAATTTGATGTTTTAGCTTTTTTCTATTTGTTTCTATTCATTGCGTGAGGTCAAGCAATAGTTTAAGTTTGGGGGTGTTAAACTTGTAAAAGGTTAACATTCCATGCCTTTTTACTTAAGTTATTGCGAGAAATCAAGCCAATTTCCTTATTTCATACAATATAGTTGCATTTAGCTAATGTAGTTGTAATTGGTGTAACAAGTTTTGTTATATTTGTTTATTTGCAAGAATGGTGTTGTTGTGGAGGGTTTTTTTTGTACGTGATGTGCAAGGAAATGAGGAGCTGCGCAAGGAAAATGTCATAGCATTTTGGATAGCAATTCTGGGCGCGCTAGAGGACAAAGAGCTGAGGATATTTTGTAGCCTTACACGTGAACCTATCAATCAACTGTGAGCCCACATGTGAAGGAAATATTCCCTTGGAATTTAAGACACAAACCCTAGGAGCCCCCACTATATAAAGGACAACACATCAACATTTAAGGGAGAGCCAAAAAAGACGATATTTTCTGAGCTAAGAAGGAGAGAGAAAGGCGGCTTCCTTCCTTCATCTTCTCCATCGTCGTGTCCTCCGTTGTTCAAGCTCCAAGGCATGTTCTCGTTGGCCTTTGAGAGAAGCTGCAGGCTTAAAGTGGTTCACGACATTCCACGACAGCTTTGGAGTTTTCCCTTCCCTTAGTTGCTTTGCTGTTTCATTTCCTTTATTTGGATGTGTTGTTTTAAATGAATGATAATGGACGATATTTCCCAGCCATGAACCGATTTTATGTGGCTTGGGCTTGTTTTGGTTTTTATGTTTTAAACTTGATTGAATGTTTAAGTTGTTTCCTTGTTCATTTCATGCTTTTTCCATTGTTCTTTTATTCCCTAAGTTTGTAAGAGCTCTCTAGAGTTAGCATTAGCTTAGGTGTTTGATAGCTTAATATTCGAGAGAGTTAGGCTTAGATCCAAGTGAACAATGGGGGTTTGATGCTGAGAGGAAAACCCTAACTCACCTTAGAGATAAGGATAGAGTTTCAATGACTAAAAGGAGTAGAACTTCATCGATAAGTAGCTTGCAAAGGTTCACGCTGAGAGGTATTTCTATAACATTCTAGGTGACATGTTTCTTGCTAGAGATAGTCTACAAACATATAAGTAAACTCTGTCGAGCATGTTGTGGGTAAGGTAGTTATGGACATTCTTTTGGTTAAGACATAGAAGTCCTTAGCAAGCCCAGCCTATCATTCAATTAGAGATCTTTGTACATGTCAGAGGCCTTTTGAAGTATCCTTGTTTTAATTCAGCTTGATTTCTATTGTTTGCTATCACATTTCTTCATCTGTTTCTACTGGCTATTTCATTTACGTTCTAGTTTTTGTTTTGTGTGCCTGAACTTGACTTAGTTTACCTCCAATCTTTGTGGAGACGATACTCACTCATCACTTTACTACTTGTTCGATGTGTATACTTGCACTATTTGCGTATCATTTATAGTACACCCTTACAACGGAACAATTGTCAATAGCGGAACCTTTTTTTAATATTAATACTTTGTTTAAATATAAATCAATGTTTGAATATATTTTAAGGTAAGATATATCATAAGAGAAGAGAGTGTAAAGTGAAAAACTTTTGAAATTCCTTTTAATAACATAGATTGATTAAAGTTTTAAAAATAGAATTTGATTTACGTTATATACTTAGCAATCAAATTATATTACAAACAAAAGAAATATCCCTAGAGGCTAGAGCATCATTTGTATTTTTTTTAATTTTATCAATAACACTTAGAAGACATAATTGTTGTAGCCGTCATCATCAAGTTTCTTCGTTGTCGCAAAACCTTGATAATATTTAATAGGGAAAGGCCAAAAGGTCGAGACACATCAAAAGCTCCCACAATCCAGTCAGCATTGTTTGCCTTCTCCCGATGTAGCTCTGCACAAGACCAACACGTTAGACAAATCTTGAGAGAAATTTTCCAGATATTTTGTCTGTTGGTGTTCATACCTTGAAAGCCTTTCAAAAACCATTGTTTGTCATCGCGGAAACCCTATGCACTAAGACGACACCATTATCACAACATAATCCACACATATAATGCTCTAGTCTGTAGTGACAGAAAAAATGAAACAAACCAACACTCTCTTCATTAGGTTATGAGTGTAATATCCTAAAGGACCCTATTTATGATGGGACACTGATCGTGACAGAAGACGATATAATTTGGAATATGCGTCTTTTGAAATTCAGAATCCATTGAACCCGACAATTTACTTTATGTACGCATCCCAAAGTGTTTGTTGATGACTAATAGGGTTACATTTAATGACATGTTTTAATTTAAGAACTGAGAAGACAACTTTGGTGGGGTCGATAAACTGTTAACAGGTTCGGAACTTCACAAGCGTATTTGCAACTGAAATGGTTAGGAGAAATATTAACATTTTACGTTACCAGTGAAATATTTGAATTGTGTTCGCAAACGTTCATTATGCGTTGTTTGACTGAAAAAGACATTTTCGGGCAGGAACGACACATGACGTTTAGTATAGAAACTGTCAATTGAAGGTTTAGATACTTTAAAACCGTGACTTACACTGAAATCATTAGAAAAAATTATAATATTGCCGGTTATCAATACTAAGTTGGAAATGTTATACAAACATGAGGTACTTGTCGTATTAATGCAAAGGCATGTTCTTTTTTACTTTTTTTCGAAATGCAAATCCACGTTCTTCCTGGAGAAAATGTGGCACGTTTAATATTAAATACTGATCCTTCACATGCCTAGGTGTAATAATTTTTCCTGATCTTAGCATATGAACAACCACGACATTATAAAACCCTAAAGTAGATGAAGCGACATGTTCTTCAATATAAATACCTCAACGAAGTCTTTTAAAATTTTATTCTCCTCTTTGTCTTATTTCTTCATTCTCTTTGTCGGATCATCATGGATAAGTTTGCTTTTATTCGCAGGGAGTTCCATCAGGTTTCCTTGGAGAATCCGCTAGTAGCCCATTACCTGGTTTCTGGAAAACATCCGTCCATCTTTTAGGAAATATTTAAATGTTTTCAAAGATTTTATAAGTTGGATTATTTTTTAGTTACGGCAGATGTCAAAGACTGCCCGTTTCGTTATCGACTTGAAATGGCTGCTTTGGAAAGCATCCCGTTCGATGGCCATAATTTTGAAGTTAGTATTTTTCTTCCCACCTAATTACCCTATGACACCGCCTAGGGTAATGTAATAAACCTTCCGTGATTGACGTTTTATTAAGTTTGTGAATATGTTTTACGATGAAACATGTCTAAGATAATGGTTATATGTTTATGTAGTTTGTGTTTCGCTTTCATGGGACCGTCTTCCATCCCAACTTCACTGAATCTGGTGGCAAACCGATGGACATCCTCCATGAAAGCTAGAGCCCTGCTATCCGAGTTGTTCAGATTCTTGCGCGTATATTGGATTCGCTGCATGTTCCAAACCCAAACGACCCTCACCCGGATTGTGAGGGTATTGATCTGATTTACAAGAACAATCCCCAACGCTTTGCAAGGTATGCGAGAAGGATTTTTTTGTGTTGAAATGCAATTGCCAAATCGATTTGTATTATAACATTTTTGTATTTTAATGTACAACCGTCCCATAAATTTAAGAATTATGTTAATATTTTAATTTCATGCCATATCGTA
Source organism: Hibiscus trionum (assembly GCA_030270665.1). NCBI lineage: Eukaryota > Viridiplantae > Streptophyta > Magnoliopsida > Malvales > Malvaceae > Hibiscus > Hibiscus trionum. The sequence continues at coordinate 43,570,583 of BSYR01000010.1, forward strand.
CTTTTATTAAAATTACATCTGAAAAGCACTGTCGGTAGGCCAAAATAAATTTAAATTGTTTCAATCCTGGGATGAGGGTTTCGTAACTTGTACTAATCAACATAAACTTAAATCGTTAGCAAAAAAATTCTAATTTCAGTTTCTGGTTTATGATATGTGCGGTTTAATATTTTATTGTTGTTAACTCGTTCAGAAGGAATTTTAAACAACAATAATAAATGTACAAACCGGGCAATACTACATCTAGCCACTATGTCATCTACCCAGCTGAGTTGGCAGCCACACATGACAATTATATAATACAATTATATTATGCAACAAATAATTTTGAAAACAATAAATGTAATACAATTGATACACATTTTACCAATAAACAATTTTAAAGATTATAAATACATAACGATTAATACATCATTATTTAATACATAATTTTTAAAACTATATCCGTATTATAAATTAATATTTTATTTTTTATATAATAAGAATAAAACTAAGGAAATTCTAACAAACTGGGTTGTTAAATATGAAATAACAATTTTGGGAAATAAAAAAATAGGATAGCAAGAATCACAACCAAACCTCTTTTTTTGTAACATAAGATTGATCCCTCCCTCTTGATCTATTCTCTTTTTTTTTTGAATTTTTTCAATATTTAGGGAGATGAATTGAACAACTTACTAAATTGTCAACGCTCTGATACTAATTGATACGAATCTGATTGTGTTGTGACCAAATTTGTATATGTGTTTGCCCGATTGTGACTCAAGTAAGTGTTTAAAAAAAAAACAAAAATGCATAAATTAGTTGTTTTTAAAGGATAGGTGATGGTGAATTTTGGTATGATGGAGGATACTTAATATATGATATGAATGGGGAAATGATAAGTTGAATGGGTTAAAATGATATGTGTAAATGGAACATGGAGTGATGGATGGTGAAATGAAACGATGGTATAAGTGTGTTGGCGTGAAACAAAGATGAACCAACATTAAAAAGTAATGACCCGAACTTTATAAAATTCACAAAACAGAACTTGGGTGGAAGGAGATGGATTGTGACCCACTAGTTATTAACAACTAGGAACCTACAATATATTAAAATGAGATGGGTAGAATGCCACAAGAGTTCACTTGAAGCCGATAAAGTTCTTGTAGAACAAGAAAAAGAGAACACACTTAAAGTTTATAATATGATCAAAAAGTCCCTTACAATAGAAAATGGATGCCTATTTATAGGTGTAAGGCAACACCAAATTGAATGGGATAGACAAGGATTAAAGACTCATTATGCTGGTGTTAAAGGCATATAAAAGCTTAGGTTACTCCTTCTCTAATTGATAGCTGAAAAGTTGGTGTTGGATGAGGATGAATGTGGACAACCATGTCGTCCAAAGAAAGAAACCCATGAGCTGGCAACTTGAGTAACTTGTCATTCAATCTCCTTTAATGGGCTGATGGTGTTAAAGAGGAAAAATGAAAAAGGATTTGCTTGAATAATGAATCAACAACATTGAATTCAGCTTTGAATGGTCTCTTGAATTTGAATTATGTTTATTCTCGTACTGAAATTCTAGCCTGCACTTACTTCAGAAAAACAATCATATCTCAAGCTCCCGATATCGGATTGAGGTGATTCAAAAAGCGTTAGAAATGTGAGAAATAAGGGAATAAGTTTGGTGAAGTCATAAAAACTCAAATCTGCCTTGATCCAAACCAAAAATGACGAACATGTTTTATCTTGTAAAAAAACAACTTCAAATATGTCTTAAGTGCCCATTGAATTCCATCCTTAAGTGATGTCCCTTAAATATATTTTTAATATATGTCATTACTCCCCCTTAAAGGATGACAATGAAGGCCTTAATGGTGTGTCTTCCTTGAGCCAATAACCGAATAGCTTTAAGAAGGCTTAAAGTAGCTTTTTAAATGGTGTTAAAGCCTTCAAGTGTGGAAATTTGTTCTCTTCAATTGCATGATAACCGATCAGCCTTGATGTGTCTTCAAGTGCCTTCGATTGGTGGTAAAAGCCTTGTCTGTCTTGAGAAGATGGTCAGCCATTTTTTAATAGAATTCTCTAATTAAACACATTAAACAACCATTAAATAACAAGTTTGCTTAAAAAATGAAAGTAAATGCCAAAACAATTTTAATGAGCTAGTTAAATTAATTAAACTAGTTGCATAAAATGAACTAATTTAGTTAAATAACCAGCACACTAAATGACTCACAATCATAAGAAAACCAACATGAATTATGAAACTGACACACATCCTCAGCAAATTTCAACTAGTGTAATAAGCAGTTCCAGCGGAAGACAATAGCTTCCGCCGCCGACCTTGCTGCCCATGACAGCAAACTATTGAGTTGGAGAACTAGAGTGTGATTTGTAGAGATAAAAATCTTGATTCCATCGATGTCGACCACTTGATTTTCCGACGTATGTAGCAGCGGGTAGAGCTGCCGATGTGAAATCTCAAGATTGCTTGCGGGACAAGGCAAACGCGATAAAGTCCACATTCAACTCAAAGAAGTTAGAGTTTAAAGTCACATTAAATGTGGAAAGCTACTTTTTAAGACTTATACTTAAAGAAGGACTAGACCTAGCTGTTTGTCTATAAATATTCATTGTACTCATGTAACCCCCTTAGCCCGGCCTAGACGGTTGACCCGAACTACGAAGATTACACGGGGAAAACCAAAGTCAACTCGAAAGTGAACCTTTATTAACGACCCTTTTTTTCCTTTTTATCTTGTCTAGATGCACATTAACCCTAAGTGAGATCCCATAAGACTTATTTGAAAAGGGCACGACGATTGGAAAGCACACGGGGGCTCAATTGCACATAACCCAAGTTTAGGGACCAAATTGCAAATTCTGTAAATTAGAAGGTCATAACTGATTTTAAAGTTACCAATATTAAATTAGTCTTATTACATGCTTCCCTGACAAATTTCACCTTATTTGGACATCTCGAACTCATACAATTGCAATTTCAACTTTCGGGACTAAAATGTAAAGCTTGCAAACTTCAACACCATTCAAATCAGTGCCCAACGGTTACCTGTTTCGAAACGACATTGACCGTTCCAAAACACGGGTTGGTTCCGAGACTGGTTCTGAAAAAGGGCCTTCTAGTAGCCAAATCGTTTCGAAACAGCCTCCAGCCGTTTCGGAACACGAAGGCCATTACAGACCCCGTTTCGAAGCGCCAACGCCTGTTCCGATACGGTTTGCCCAGAAGCTGCATATTTTGCTGGTTTTTCACACATGAATCCACTCAAACACATCCTAATGACTTCCTAGTCATGCCAACAAATCATCAAACATATATAGAGCAGGTTTGCAACTCCTAAACGCATTCATGGCATCAAACATGAAACTTCACATGTCTATAGGCATGCATCCTAGTTTCCAAAACCAAGCAACCAACCAAACTCCAAAACAAGAATTAAAAGGCCATTTACAAGTTCAAACCATCAAAAACAACATGCCACAACCTAGGGAGTTCAACACATCTCCCAAAACACATCTTAGGTTCCCATTGCCAAATTACCAAAACTAATAGTGTATGAAAACATCACCATTCATGAGCTTGGTTTCCCTTGGACACTCTAGCCTCCTTGTTGCCCTTAAACACTTCAATTATCTGCATTATTGGTACAAAAGAGAGAGCGTAAGCACAAATACTTAGTGAGGCATGCTCTAAAGAAAACAACACAATAATGCATTTTAGAAAACACTTTCAACAAAGCTTTTCATACACATGTACATCTCTTTTCATGCAACCTTGCATACTTTACAAGAATCTCATGCTTTATTACATTCAACTCATCATATTGGCTTTCAAGTGATAGTTCATAACCATTTACAACACAAAACACAATCGGATACGCGGATTACAAGCGTTGTCCCACACGCTTCATACACACTACCGAACAACAAAAGGTGGAGTTTATTGGTACAATCACAACCCTTCAACACCCGTGATGGAGTTTAACGGAACAATCACAACCCCTCCACATCACTCATCGGTAGTTGTATAATTCCACTAACGAGTGCAAGGGACACATAACACAAGATCCACACACGGACTTTTAACCACCGTTGTGATCTTAACTCACTCGTTAGGGTACTTGGATGGAGTTTACGGTACAATCACAACCCCTCAACATCCAAGGCGACTTTATTCACGGTGCACCCAATCCTATAGTCGGCTAACTATATCCGATTCAAGTACTTTAAAACCATTAATCACTTGCCAATATACATCATTTGCCATCAACAATTCACTGTTTTAAAGCATTAATCAAAGCCATTAAACAACATGCATCACTATGCGTCGAAACCATATTCTTAATGTATCAAACCAAAGATCTCTTACCTTGAGCATCCTTCAATACATGGCTTTCAAAACCAGCATTAACCATGCTAAAACATGCTTTCAAAACAGAATTTAAACATGCAAATTATAACCAATGCATCAAACCACTTCATAACACATCCGAGGGAGTTTTTCCGAAAACTTACTCTTGAGCTTAGCTAAGTTGTTTAGACTTAAACTAAGCTCCAAAACCTCCAAATAATTGTTTCAAAGCTGGAAACCAAACTCCACTCACCGATTACGTTTCGCACGCTTGCCGAAACGCCAATCAAGCCTCCAGATCAACTCCAAAAGTGTTCGAAGATGGTTCCCCTGTTTAAAACACATCAAAGCCGAGGATTAATGCACCATCATCATTGAAATCTTCAGCCAACACACCTAAACTCCCTGATATACCCAAAACCAACATTTCGGCTACCAAACACAACCGAAAACACCTCAAAACTCTTTCAAACTTAACCCATCCAAGATCCATCACTTCCAACCATTTCTAAAGATCAATCAACATCCAAAATACACCTTAACTCGTCCTTATACTTCCAGCTATAACAAAGCCCAAGCATTCGCAAAGAAATTCTTCAAGATTTCTTCCAAATCTTGAGTTTTAAGCCAAAATCAAGTTTCTAACATTAAAATCATTTATAAAACATAAATTAAGGATTGAAAACTTGGGAATTTCAGTAAAGAACTGAGTATTTAGAGGAGAAGAACAATCTTACCTCTAAATGGTGATTTCTCCTTTATTTGAGCCAATTTCCTTGAAAATTCAATGAGGAAATCAAAAGGATTTGATGCAAGATTGATTAGGAATTAATTGATGATAGAAATCTCATCAATTGAAGTGAAGCTCAATGCAAAAGTTGCTGGAGAAATAGTGTTTGGATGATGGAATTTTGAGAGAAAAAGAAAAGAGAGAAATCTAGGAAAAGGTAGTTATGAAATTCCAAAAAGTAGTTTCCCTTTTCATTTAATTAATTAAAACATTAATTAATTCACTGAAATTAAGGAAAAATTTGGAGAAATCATTTTTGGGTAAATTAGCTCCTTAAAGATTCAAAGTTTGAATCCTTACAAAACAGTCACCACTAAACTTTTCAAAAATCGCATTTTAGTCACTACTCCGAAATGTAGCATTTCCAAATCTTATTTTGCAAAATTGATTTCATCACTCTCTTATATATATTAAAAGAGGATTTTTAGATATTTTCCATATTTTTAAAGCATCCCGAACTAGGCTTTCCCTAAAACCTCCTTTTATATTCGAACCAAAAATACGACCGTTCCGGTTCAGACCCTAAACTTCTAAGCCCAAAATTGGGGTGTTACAACTCTCCCCCTTTAAGAAATTTCGTCCTCGAAATTTACCTAGAGGAAAAAGATACGGAAACTGCTGCTTCATATCATCCTTTCTTTCCCACGTGGCTTCCTCAACACCACGATGCTTCCACAACACCTTAGCCAATTCAATGGTCTTGCCTCGAAGAACTTTACTGTCCGAATCCAGAATTTCAATCGGTTCCTCATCATAGGTCAAGTCTGGATTCAACTCCACTTCCTCCACAGGCATAACATGCGAAGGATCCGATCTATACCTCCGAAGCATATAGACATGAAACACATCATGTATCTTTTCCAACTATTGCGGTAACCTCAGTTTGTACGCAACAAGACCCACACGTTCAATCACCTCGTATGGTCCAATGTACCTAGGGCTCAACTTACCCTTCCGGCCAAACCTCATCACCTTCTTCCAAGGCGAAACCTTCAAGAACACATGGTCACCTACCGCAAACTCAATCTCTTTACGCTTCAAATCCGCGTAAGACTTCTGTCGATCAGAAGCTGCCTTTAAACGCTCACAGATGAGCTTCACCTTCTCGGTGGTTCCTTTCAACAAAGCTAGCATTGAAACCAACTTCTGACCTGTTTCAGCCCGGCAAAGAGGAGTTCTGCACTTCCTCCCGTACAAAGCTTCATAAGGTGCCATTTGAATAATTTCCTGGTAGCTATTGTTATAAGCAAACTCCACCAAAGGCAAATGCTTCTCCCAAGAACCCTGAAACTCAATCACACAGCACCTCAACATATCTTCCAGCACTTGGATAACACGCTCAGACTGTCCATCCGACTGTGGATGATAAGAAGTACTGAAATTCAGCCGCGTACCGAAAGCTTGATACAAAAACTCCCAAAAACACGATGTAAACCTCGGATCCCTATCCGATACTATAGACTTTGGCACACCATGCAGTCGCACAATCTCAGCAATGTACAACTCTGCATGCTTGTCCAAGGTATACGTCGTATGCACAGGTAAGAAATGCGCACACTTCGTAAGGCGATCCACAATCACCCACACCGAATTCTATTTCGATGGTGACAAAGGCAAACCAGACACAAAGTCTATGGTAATCCTTTCCCACTTCCACTCAGGAATCCTCAACGGTTGCAACAACCCAGAAGGAAACTGATGCTCAGCCTTAACCCGCTGACAAACCATGCACTTACTCACGTACTCCGCAACATCCTTCTTCAAACCCACCCAATAGTACTCATCCTTAAGATCACGATACATCTTTGTACTACCAGGGTGCATAGCAAAAGGACTGCTATGAGCTTCAGTCAGAATAGTACGCCTCAACTCTGCATCATTCGGCACTACTATCCGACTCCCAAAACAAAGAACTCCATTATCATTAAAACAGAAATCCGATGGTCTATCCTCAGCAATATACTAAACAGGTGGCACCAAAGAATCATCCAACAATTGCCTATCCTTTATCAACTGAACCAAAGATGGTTTCACTTGCAATTTAGCCACAAGACCCCCATCTCGCGAAATACTCAAGCTAGCAAACATAGCCCTTAACTCCACTGCCACCTTCCTACTCAAGGCATCTGCTACAACATTAGCTTTTCCCGGATGGTACTCGATCGTCAGATCGTAATCTTTAAGCAACTCCACCCAACGTCGTTGCCTAATATTCAACTCCTTCTGAGACATCTGATACTTCAAACTTTTGTGATCCGTGTACACAGTACACTTCTCACCATACAGGTAATGTCTCCAAATCTTTAAAGCAAAAACCACCGCAGCTAACTCAATATCATGCATAGGATAATTACGCTCATGCACCTTCAATTGGCGCGATGCATAAGCCACCACCTTACCCTCTTGCATCAACACACACCCCAAACCAACATAGGATGCGTCGATGTACACCACAAACTCTTTCCCTGATTCTAGTTGAACTAAGATAGGAGCTTGCGTCAAAGCTGCCTTAAGCTTCTCAAAAGTTTGTTGTCTTGCCTCTGTCCACTCAAACTTGACATCCTTCTACAACAACTTCGTCAAAGGGGCAGCAATCTTTGAAAATCCATCCACAAACCTCCGATAGTATCCTGCCAACCCAAGGAAACTACGGACTTCATGAACCGACTTAGGAGGCTTCCAATTCATCACCGCCTCAATCTTCTAAGGATCAACACGAATCCCCTCAGCAGAAACCACATGACCAAGGAAAACAACTTCCCTAAGCCAGAATTCGCACTTGCTCAGCTTAACATAAAGCTGATTCTCCAACAGCGCCTGCAACACAATCCGCAAATGCCCCTCATGCTCCTCCTCAGTACGAGAGTACACAAGGATATCATCAATGAACACCACAACAAACTTGTCCAAGTATTCATGGAAAATTCTATTTATCATGTCCATAAAAGCTGCAGGAGCATTCGTCAAGCCAAACAACATCACAAGGAACTCATAATGCCCATACCTCGTCCTAAAAGCTGTTTTTGGCACATCCACATCCTTCACCTTAAGCTGATAATAACCTGACCTCAAGTTAATCTTAGAGAACACAACCGCTCCCCGGAACTGATCAAAAAGATCATCAATCCTCGGCAAAGGATACCGATTCTTGATAGTCAACTTGTTCAGTTGATGATAATCGATGCACATTCTCATAGTGCCATCCTTCTTCTTCACAAACAAGACCGGTGCACCCCAAGGTGACACACTCGGCCGAATGAACCCACGATCAAGCAACTCATGAAGTTGCGTCTTCAGTTCTTCAACTCTTTAGGTGCCATTCGGTACGGAGTAATGGACACTGGAGTTATGTTTTCATACGACTCAATCACAAACTCCACCTCTCGACTAGGAGGCAATCCAGGTAACTCCTCCGGAAATACTCCAGGAAACTCTCGCACAGTTCTGGTATCTTGAACTCGCAACTCCTTAGAGTTAGGATTCATAACAAAGGCTAGATAATCCTCACAACCTTGCCTCATCATTCAGCTTGCTTCCAACGAAGACACCACATTGGCAAGAAACTTCACATTCTTGCCAACCATCACTACCTCGTAATCATCCGCAAGTTTCAACGAAACTCGCTTGTTCTCAAAATCCACTACATCTCGATGTTCAACAAGCCAATCCATTCCAAGGATTACATCGAAACCATAGAATGGCAATTCCATGAGGTCAACAAGAAAAACATGGTTTTGCACTTTCAAGGGACATCTTCTATACAACTTCCGTGTCACAACGGTCTCACCAAAGGAACTAGTTACACGCATACCAACATCCAAAGACTCAACAGGTAAACCAAGAAATTGAGCATGTTCACGCAATATGAATGAGTGTGTAGATCCAGAATCAATCAAGGAAAGTAATGATAAGGATTGCAAAGTAAAGGTACATGCGATCACATCCGTATCATTTCTCCCCTCACGCTGAGCATACACTCGAGCCTGGCCACCACCCTCAGGTTGAACAGCTACCACATGCGCCACATTCCTCCCACCATCATCTCTACACTGGAAGTTACCACGGCCGCGCCCACGGCCTCTCTGTGGTGCAACTACCCCACGAGCACGTCCCTGACCACCACCGGCCAATAAAGGACACTCCCTCTTCATGTGGTCTGTCGAACCACAATTCTAGCACGAATTACCGGTCACTGCTACAGGAGCCTAAACCTCCATCTCGAGGACAATCTCGCCTCAAATGCCCACGAGATCCACACGTCCAGTATGTGTTCTAATCAACTCTCATCATATCTCCCTGAACAGGCGCACCATGCCCTCCATTACCACGCCTAGCAGAAGACTGATACCTCTTATCTCGTCCTCTCTTGTTCCGTCCACCACCGGAACTATAATCAGCAACTCTTTTGCCCGAGCTAGAACCAACGCCTCTAGAAGACAAACCCAAGTTCTGCTCAATGTCCTTCGCTCTACTAACCAACACATCAAAATCTGTGTACATAGCAGCAAGCATGAAAGTCTTCACGTCCGTCACCAAACCATAACGGAAACGTTCACACCTCTCCCGCTCATCAAGGATTAGCTCAGGTGCGTACTGGCTAAGGAAGACAAGCTGGATCTCATACTCAGCCACCGTCATGCTTCGTTGCACAAGAGACATGAATTCTCTTTTCTTCTCATCTAGGTATCGCACACCTAGATACTTTCTCTTTAACGCGTTCAAGAAGAACGTCCAAGTCACATCATTTTCCTCCATTCCGGAGACAGTGGTCGTCCACCACGTAAGCATCATCATGCAACAACGACACCACACAACCCAACTTCTGCACATTGTTGCAGTTCATTTGCCCCAAAATCCTCTTGGTGCTTTCCAACCAAGATTCAGATCCTTCAGGAGATAAACCTATGAACGCAGTCCCTCCCAGACTGTGAAGACGTTCCAAAGGTAATCTCACGTTAGCATCACCCTGATGCGCAGCTCCGTGAGCTCCAGCTACTGCTGCCTGAAAGGCTCCAGCAATAGCCTGAATCAACACTGTCATGTCAGGAGCAGCTTGCCCCTGCACACCTTCAGGTCCAGCGACCCCAGCACCAGCACCAATACCAGCATTATCACTTCCAGCAACATCACCGCAGGGTGGTCCACCACCAGAGGGAGGAGGTAAATCCACAACATTCTCAGCATTTACCTCGTTCTCATTCTGAGCCATAGCTCTCGTATTCATTCTCATCTCTCAACGAGGCCCCATTTACAAGAAAAACAATGCACTGACACAAATGCAATAAACATAATTAGGCCCAACAAGGTAAGTTATCCAAGTACTCAAGCTCATTTTCCAAAAAAATTCCTTTCATTAGTTTCGATATGGCAATGGGTTCCCCTAACATGCTTCAACATATCAAAGCATCACAGTTGCAACCATACATCACAATTCACAAAACATTCCTTCACTCAGAAGATCCATCATGCAAAAACACATACATTACCCACATAACAATTCCCAAATACACGAGAACTAATCTCTGATACCACCAAATGTAACCCCTTAGCCCGGCCTAGACGGTTGACCCGAACTACGAAGATTACACGGGGAAAATCAAAGTCAACTCGAAAGTCAACCTTGATTAACAACTTTTTTTCCTTTTTATCTTGTCTAGATGAACATTAACCCTAAGTGAGATTCCATAAGACTTATTTGAAAAGGGCACAGCGATTGGAAAGCATACGGGGACTCAATTACACATAACACAAGTTTAGGGACCAAATTGAAAATTCTGTAAATTAGAACGTCATAACTGATTTTAAAGTTACCAATAATAAATTAGTCTTATTACATGCTTCCCTGACAAATTTCACCTTATTTGGACATCTCGAATTCATACAATTGCAATTTCAACTTTCGGGACTAAAACGTAAAGCTTGCAAACTTCAACACCATTCAAATCAGTGCCCAACGGTCACCTGTTTCGAAACGGCATTAACCGTTCCGAAACACGGGTTGGTTCCGAGACTGGTTCCAAAACTGGGCCTTCCAGTAGCCAAACCGTTTCGGAACAGCCTCCAGCCGTTTCGGAACACGAAGGCCATTACAGGCCCCCGTTTCGAAACGCCAGCGCCTGTTCCAATACAGTTTGCCTAGAAGCTGCAGATTTTGCTAGTTTTTCATACATGAATCCACTCAAACAAATCCTAATGACTTTCTAGTCATGCCAACAAATCATCAAACATATATAGAGCAGGTTTGCAACTCCTAAACGCATTCATGGCATCAAACATGAAACTTCACATGTCTATAGGCATGCATCCTAGTTTCCAAAACCAAGCAACCAACCAAACTCCAAAACAAGCATTAAAAGGCCATTTACAAGTTCAAACCATCAAAAACAACATGCCACAACCTAGGGAGTTCAACACATCTCCCAAAACAAATCTTAGGTTCCCATTGCCAAATTACCAAAACTAATAGTGTATGAAAACATCACCATACATGAGCTTGGTTTCCCTTGGACACTCTAGCCTCCTTGTTGCCCTTAAACACTTCAATTATCTGCATTATTGGTACAAGAGAGAGAGCGTAAGCACAAATGCTTAGTGAGGCATGCTCTAAAGAAAACAACACAATAATACATTTTAGAAAACACTTTCAACAAAGCTTTTCATACACATGTACATCTCTTTTCATGAAACCTTGTATACTTTACAAGCATCTCATGCTTCATTACATTCAACTCATCATATTGGCTTTCAAGTGATAGTTCATAACCATTTACAACACAAAACACAATCGGATACGCGGATTACAAGCCTTGTCCCACACGCTTTATACACACTACCGAACAACATAAGGTGGAGTTTATCGGTACAATCACAACCCCTCAACACCCGTGATGGAGTTTAACGGTACAATCACAACCCCTCCACATCACTCATCGGTAGTTGTATAATTCCACTAACGAGTGCAAGGGACACATAACACAAGATCCACACACGGACTTTTAACCACCGTTGTGATCTTACCTCACTCGTTAGGGTACATGGATAGAGTTTACGGTACAATCACAACCCCTCAACATCCAAGGCGACTTTATTCACGGTGCACATAATCCTATAGTCGGCTAACTATATCCGATTCAAGTACTTTAAAACCATTACATCACTTGCTAATATACATCATTTGCCATCAACAATTCACTGTTTTAAAGCATTAATCAAAGCCATTAAACAACATGCATCACTATGCATCAAAACCTTATTCTTAATGTATCAAACCAAGGCTTTCAAAACATAATTTAAACATGCAAATTATAACCAATGCATCAAACCACATCATAGCACATCCGAGGGAGTTTTTCTGAAAACTTACTCTTGAGCTTAGCTAAGTTGTTTAGACTTAAACTAAGCTCCCAAAACCTCCAAAATAATCGTTTCAAAGCTGGAAACCAAACTCCACTCACCGATTACGTTTTGCACGCTTGCCGAAACGCTAATCAAGCCTCCAAATCAACTCCAAAAGTGTCCGAAGATGCTTCCCCTGTTTTAAACACATCAAAGCAGAGGATTAATGCATCATCATGCATTGCAATCTTCAGCCAACACACCTAAACTCGATGATCTACCCAAAACCAACATTTCAGCTATCAAACACAACCGAAAACACCTCCAAACTCTTTCACAACTTAACCCAGCCAAGATCCATCACTTCCAACCATTTCTAAACATCAATCAACATCCAAAATACACCTTAACTCGTCCTTATACCTCCGGTTATAAAAGAACACCAAAAACACCTCAAAAACCATCATTTTCATAAGCAAAAACTTAGGAAATACAACCTATTCGGGATTGCATTGATAAAACCTCATTTCCACATCATTAGACATCCAAAATACATTTAAGAATCATCTCAAAATAGAGCCCAAGCATTCACAACGAAATTCTTCAAGATTTCTTCCAAATCTTAAGTTTTAAGCCAAAATCAAGTTTCTAACATTAAAACCATTTATAAAACTTAAATTAAGGATTCACAACTTGGGAATTTCAGTAAAGAACTGAGTATTTAGAGGAGAAGAACAATCTTACCTCTAAATGGTGATTTCTCCTTGATTTGAGCCAATTTCCTTGAAAATTCAATGAGGAAATCAAAAGGATTTGATGCAAGATTGATTAGGAATTAATTGATGATAGAAATCTCATCAATTGAAGTGAAGATCAATGCAAAAGTTGCTGGAGAAATAGTGTTTGGATGATGGAATTTTGAGAGAAAAATAAAAGAGAGAAATCTAGGAAAAGGTAGTTATGAATTTCCAAAAAGTAGTTTCCCTTTTCATTTAATTAATTAAAACATTAATTAATTCACCCAAATTAAGGAAAAATCTGGAGAAATCATTTTTGGGTAAATTAGCTCCTTAAAGATTCAAAGTTTCAATCCTTACAAAACAGTCACCACTAAACTTTTCAAAAATCGCATTTTAGTCACTACTCCGAAATGTAGCATTTCCAAACCTTATTTTGCAAAATTGATTTCATCACTCTCTTATATATATTAAACGAGGATTTTTAGATATTTTTCCATATTTTTAAAGCATCTCGAACTAGGCTTTCCCTAAAACCTCCTTTTATATTCGAACCGAAAATCCGACCGGTCCGGTTCAGACCCTAAACTTCTAAGCCCAAAATTGGGGTGTTACAACTCCTAGTTCAAATCATCTTAGGTTTTCTCTAGACATAGCTTAGGTTTTCTGCCGCCATCATGTTCTAAACTTCCCTTGGGTTTGGTGTTATGTTGTAAATTAGTTGTGAAAATGGTTGTTTAGGTTTCATGTTTTTTTTCAATAAAATATTCCAAGTTTACTTAATTCATGTTCTTCACTTCTGCAATTAGTTCCAAAAGTCCAGTTGAAGAAATCCATTTGTTAGGCACGAGAGTGTCAAACTCACGAAAGAATTAAGTACGGTCTCATCATGTCGATGTGCTAACTAATTCGGCTTAGACAAAAGTTAAAATTTCAGCGGCTAAAAGGAGCAACCAAACGTCGACTGCTTGTGTTGGGTTTATGCTAAGATTGCTAGGTATTGCCTACATCACATGCTGACAGAATCCTTGCCTAGACATAGGGGGATCACTTCAGATTTGCTCTGCCAAACTTAGAGTATCTGCCAGACTCGCCACCAGGACATCTCTCGATTCCACCTGCGCAGACAATGAAAGTTGCAAGAGCAGAGTTCTGTCGTGGCAGCGAAAGTTGCCGCAGCCTCAATCCGCCATTACCCGCCAAGGCAGCAGATCGTGGCAGCACAAAAAAACTTGGCCTATTCAACGCAGTTTCACACTAAGCAGCAGCATAACCCTGCCCTCTCTATCAACCTGATCACTTCCTTTATTACTTGTGTTTTATTTTACTTTACTTCTCAAAAAACTATCTCACTTGTGCATTTACTTTATTTGTACAGGAACTACAATTCGAACCAAGTTGTCCAATCCTTGTGGAGACAATATCTTAAATACAGATAGGATAGCCGACTTTAAATTTTTGGCACCAATTAAAAAGAACTTAATTTTGGGGAAAGCATGAAGTAAACTTAGAATTTTTCTATTAATGCCAAAAATTAAAAACACTACTATTTCTTGTTGAAATTATTATAATTTTTCCCACATGGTGTTGTGGCAGTAAAGCCAATGACTGAAGGGGCAGAATTCAAAGTTAATGGGCAGCGATTGAAACATTATGCAGGAGATTTTGTCCCAAGTGAATAGGAATTATTCACTTTGGGGGATGCCCACCCCACTGTGACATAATTTTTATCTTTCCACATGTTCATTGTTTTATCTATTTAGGAGTAGATTTGTAGGACTAGGTTTTATTTTTTCTACGTTATTACTATTTATTCCCGTCTCACAACTATTTATCCAGATTCAGACCCTGAAGAATCATGCCCCTGCGCACAACTGAGGGAAGCACTGCTCAGCCAGCTGCTCAACCCCACAATTGACGGCATAGCAGATAACTGCTCCGAATCATCTTCACCATCTGACAGCAACTAAGCCTAAGTATTTTTACCTTGTCTTATGTTTATTTTTCAGTTTCAGTTCTAATTTTTCTTTATTTTGTGCATTGAGGGAAATGCCTATCTCGAGTTTTTTTTTGGGAGGTGTTAGCACTCATTTTGTTTAGGGAAATTCTAGTGCATATAGGTTGCATAATGTATTTGCCTTAAAAATTTAATCCAAAGAAAAATTTTGTTAGAACTTGTGTCTATGATAGGATAGCCGACTTTAATTTTTTCGCACCAATTAAAAAGAACTTAATTTTGGGGAAAGCATGAAGTAAACTTAGAATTTTTCTATTAATACCAAAAATTAAAAACACCACTGTTACTTGCTGAATTTGTTAGAATTTCCAGTAAACATTGCATGCTTGAATTATTTGTAAAATTCTATCATGGTTGTAGGAAGCTGCCACGGCAGACAACAAACAGAAATAGAAAAAGCACTGGCACGACAGGAAATAAAATTTTATGTTGTCTTTCCCTAGAGGTGCCCGAAACCGGCTCTAGGAAGAATCATGTGGAAGGACACTCTGATGCTATCAAAGTCCATGAATCTGAAAATCCTTGAAGTGACGGACAAATTAGCATGAGTGAATGAAAGTCTTCACGGGATGATTCTACTCAAAGGGTTCGAGGTTTTGTAATATGTTGTCTTTCCCTTACTACCATGATTAAATATATGTGCTTAATTGTGCTACCTCGGCAGCAACCTTATATACCATGACAACATCCTTGTTTACTTAGAATATTCTTCAGATTCAGCCTATACACAGTTTCTGCACACACTGCACTAGCATTGTACTTTAATTCTGAGGTAATTTATGCTCTTCCACTTTCACTAATTTAATGATAGGTGCCATGGCCTTGAGACGCTAAATTAAGTTTAAAACATGTTTTTCTTTCTGATTCGTTCAAAGGGCAAGTAAGTTTAGGTTTGCATTGCTTGAGGACAAGCAATAGTTCGAGTTTGGGGGTGTGTAAAGTACTCATTAGTCCTATATTATATATGCATTCTATCTCATATTATTGTTGTTCTTAAGTACATATTAGGCATATCTAGGTGCATACATGAATTGTTTACAATATTCTTTACTTTACCATATTTATGATGAAAATCTTTAATTTGATAAGGAAAAGATGTTGTTTTAGTTTAGTTTGCATTTCACAGCTAGATGTTGTTAGAAGGAGGACAGACCAGAGGAAAAGTGTAACGCCCCGGTTTTGGGCTTAGAAGTTTTGGGCGTTGACCGGTTTGGTCAAAGTGTTGTTCGAATCTAAATTAGGAAAGCCTAGTTCGGGTTGCATTAAAAATATGGAAAAATGTTCTAAAATCATCTTTTAATATAATTAAGTGAACTGTGAAATCAATTTTGAAAAATGGGTTTTGGAAGAGTGACATTTTGGCTAGTGACCAAAATGTAATTTTTTGAAAGTTTTGTGACTGTTTTATAAAGAGTTGAAACTTTGAATCTTTAAGGAGCTATTATTCCAAAAGTAGTTTCTCCAGATCTTTCTAAGATATTTTGAGATTTATTCTGATTTTAAAACATATCAAAAGTGGAGGGAAAGGCCATTTGGCTATTTTCTTAACTATCTTCTCTATTTTCTTTCTCTCAATCCAAACACTTGTTTTCCAGAGAGTTGTTTCTGATTTTCTCACCTAAAATCCTCCTTTCAACATTCTTTTGATTCCTAATCTACATATCTTCAAAACCTCATCATTTGCTAGTAGATTCAACAAGGTTTTTGATTCCAAAAAGTGGAGAAACACAAGTTTGGAGGTAAGAACGTCCTTCTCCTCTAGACTATCAGTTCTTTACTGAAATTCCCAAGTTCTCAACTCTTAATTGAAGTTTTATTAAAGGATTTTAAGTGGTGAAATGGATCTTGGCTTATAATGCAAGATTTGGTGATTTTTGGTGATTTTCGTTAGATATGATTAATCTGTGATTTGAGGTGTGTTTTTGATGTTAAATGAACTCTAAATTGATAAGGAAATGAGTTTTGATTAATGCAATCCCGGATAGGTTGTGTTTCCTAAGTTTAGCTTGTGATTCTTGGATGTTTTTGTGGTGATCTTGTGGATCTGATGTTGCTGGAGGTATAAGGATGTTTATAGGTTGTTTTTAGATGTTAGATGGTGTTAATGGATGTTAGGTTTTGCTGGTTTATGGCTGGGCTTTGTTGAGAAGTGGTTTTGATGCCATTTCGGTTGTGTTTGGTGGCCAAAATTGGAGTGTGAATGAGAGCAGCGAGTTTGAGTGCTTTCATTGAAGCTTTTGATGCATGATGATGCATTAAATCTCTGCTTTATTGTGTTTGATCAGGGGAGGCATCTTTGGATCCAAGTGGTGGTGATCCGGAGGCTTGATTTGGTGCTTTGGCTTGAGGCGAAGTGGAATCGGTGAGTGAAATTGGGTTTTCGGCTTTGAAACCAATGTCTTGGGAGCTTAGTTTAAGTCTAAACAACTTTGCTAAGCTCTAGTGTAAGTTTCGGAAATTCTCTCTAGTGGTGGCCATGATTTTGTTGTGATGCAATGTGGTTATTTGCATGTTTTGATTACTGTTTTGAAAGCATGATTTAATATGGTATTTGCTGTTTTGATAAGCCATATGTTAAAGGAAGCTCAAGGTAAGAGTTCCTTGTTTTTGAACATTGATTAAATGTGGTTTGATGCTTTTAAGTGCATGATGAATATGGCTTGGTTTAATGCTTTAAAACAGTGGATTAATTGATGAAAATGATGTATATTGGCAAGTGATGTTTTGAAAAGGTTGAGGTCACTAAGGTGGTTAAAAGTCCTTGAGTGAGCCTTGTTACTTAAGAACATCAAGGTGGTTAAAAGTCCTTGGATGATTCTTGTTACGGACACAAAGGTGTTTAAAAGTCCTTGTGTGGTCCTTTCTATGGTGTTTAAAAGTCCATAGGCCAAGGTGTTTAAAAGTCCTTGGGCTCAAGGTGTTTAAAAGTCCTTGAGGTGATTCAATTCATGGTGTTTAAAAGTCCATGGCCAAGGTGTTTAAAAGTCCTTGGGGTCAAGGTGTTTAAAAGTCCTTGAGGTGATCTAATTCATGGTGTTTAAAAGTCCATGGCCAAGGTGTTTAAAAGTCCTTGGGGTGAAAGTTGATGAACTTGTTTTCAAAGAAATGAAATGTATCACTTGTGGCCAATATGACATGTAATGAAATGAAGCATGAGATGCTTGTTTTAAGTATGCTTTTGAGCATGTGTAAATGATGTTTGAAGCATGTTTTATAAGTGTTTTATAAATGCATTATTGGATGGTTTTATTGAGCATTCCTCACTAAGCTTTTGCTTACGCTCTCTTCCGTTTTCTTAATTCAATAATGCAGAACATTAGAGTACTTGAGGGCAGCAAGGAGGGCAAGCATCCAAGTGGAAACAAAGCTCTAAGTATGGAAGGTTTTCTAAGTACATTTTAGCTTTTGGTAATTTGGCAATGGGGGACCTATGTGTATGTTTTGGGAGATGTTTTGAACTCCCTAAGTATGTTGAATGTTGTTGAGAATACTGGTTTTTGTGGTTGGCCTTTATATGCTTGAATTGGAAGTTTATGCTTGAATGGCTTACTTGTGTAGGAAGCATGCCTATAGATTTGGGGCTTTTCATATATGTGGATGTTTTGATGAATTGTTGATGCAAGTATGTCTCATATATGTTGAATTGCATGTTGGCAAAGTTTGGTGGCATTTGGAGCATGATTGGTTGGTCAATTGCATGTTTAAGTATGCATTTTTTTGGGCAATTTGTGCAGGGTGTTTCGGAACAGCACCTACCGTTTCGGAACGGGTGCCTTATTTGTGCCCAGGCGTCCGAAACGGGAGGGGCCGTTCCGAAACGGAAAGGCCACTGCCAGACCCCCGTTTCGGTACGCGTTGCGGAACGGGCTATGCCTGTTTCGGAACGGGTGACCGTTGGGGGCTGACATTGGCAGTTATATGTTTTGGAATGTTTGCGTTTTGGTCCTGAAACTTGTTTGTGCAATTGTATGAGTTTGGGAAGTCCTTTTGAGCTGAAATTTTACAGAGAAGCATGAAACATGATTAATTTCAAGATGGTAACTTCAATTTGGGTTAAGTCCTTATAATTATCAGAATTTACAATTTGGTCTCTAAAGTTGTATCTTGTTCAATTGAGTCCCTGTTTGATCTCTGATGTTTATGATCTTTGAGTATGCTATTGTATGAACATATCTAAGGCTTAATATGCATCTAGACAAGTTTAAAAAGAAAAAAAAAGGTCGTTAATCAAGGTTGACTTTTGGGTTGACTTTGGTTTTCCCCGTGTGACTTTCTTAATTCGGGTCAACCGTCTAGGCCGGGTTAAGGGGGTTACATTTGGTGGTATCAAAGCTGAGTTCTCGAGTAATTGGGAATGTATGTATGCATGATTGAAGTATGTATGCCTTGTATGCTTGTTGAGTGAAAGCATGTTTAATGGCTTGTGATTTTGATGCAATTGAAGTATGTGCTGTCATGTAGCATGTTGTGGGTACCCATTGCCAAATCAAAGCTAAAGGAAAGATGTTGTTTTGAAATGAAATTGAGCTTGAATACTTGGATTGCTTACCTTGCTGGGCCTGACTTTGTTTTATTTGTGTTGTGATTGCATGGTAAAAGTATGGCACCGCGTAGAGAGTTACGAGGTAATGTGCGAGCTACGGCTCCTAATGAGAACGAGAATGAGGAAAACACGGGTAGTGCGGTGTTACCTCCTCCTCCACCTGGTGGTGGTGGTGCTGGGGCTGAGGAAGCTGGAGCTGCAGCTGGCGCTGGAGCTGCTGGACCTGGGGCTGGTTAGGGGCAAGCTATGCCTGATATGACGATGTTAGTGCAAGCTATTGCTGGTGCTTTTCAAGCAGCGGTAGCTGGGGCTCGTGGAGCGGGGCATCAGGAAGATGCTGGTGTCAGACTACCTTTGGAGCGTTTGCGCAGTCTTGGTGGGACTGAGTTCAGGGGTATGCCTGCTGAGAGTTCTGAAGCTTGGCTAGAGAGTACCAAGCGAATCTTGGGCCAGATGAGTTGCACTGATGTGCAGAAGCTGGGTTGTGTTGTGTCCTTGCTGCAGAAGGATGCGTATACGTGGTGGACAACCACTGTTGCTGGGATGGCAGAAGCTGATGTGACTTGGACATTCTTTCAGAATGTGTTCAAGAGGAGATATCTGGGTGTAAGATATCTAGATGAGAAGAAGCGTGAATTCATGTCTCTTACCCAAGGGAGCATGAGTGTGGCTGAGTATGAGGTGCAGTTTGTGCGACTCAGTCAGTATGCACCGGAGCTGGTACCTGATGAGCGGGCAAGGTGCGAGAGGTTCCGTTATGGTTTAGAGACGGATGTAAAGATGTATTTGCTGGCCGCCGAGTATGATGATTTTGATGTATTGGTGGGCCGAGCCAAGGACGTTGAGATGAACTTGGGTTTATCTGTGAGAGGTGCTGGAGCAAGTGCTGGGAAGCGATCTGCTGAGTTTAGTTCCGGAGGTGGACGAAACAAGAGAGGACGTGATCAGAAGTATCAGTCTTCAGCTAAGAGAGGTGGTGGTGCACCTGCTAGAGGAGGCAATGCTAGAACTGATCCGAGTGTTTGTTGGATCTGTGGTTCACGTGGTCACATGAAACGTGACTGTCCTCGTGCCGAGAGAGTGGTGCAATTTCCTGTTGCGGCTGCTGGTAACGGGTGCTGGAGTTGTGGTTCTGCAGACCACTTGAGGCGAGATTGTCCGAGGTTGGCTGGTGATCAGGTGCGTGCTCCTGTTGTTGCTGCACCGCAGAGAGGTCGTGGGCGCGGCCGTGGTAATTTCCAGAGGAGAGAGGAAGATGGTCGTGGAGTGGCTCATGTTGTGGCTATTCAGCCTGAGGGTGGAGGCCAAGCGAGGGTGTATGCTCAGCGAGAGGGCAGGAATGATGCGGATGTGATTGCAGGTACCTTTACTTTGCAATCCTTGTCATTGCTTTCTTTGATAGATTCTGGATCTACGCATTCATACATTTTGCGTGAGCATGCTGAATTGCTTGGTTTGCCTGTTGAGTCTTTGGATGTTGGTGTTCGAGTCACTAGTTCTTTTGGTGAGACTGTGGTGACTCGTAAGCTTTATAGAAGGTGTCCCTTGGTCGTTCAAGAGCATGTTTTTCATGTTGATCTTATGGAGTTACTTTTTTATGGTTTCGATGTGATCCTTGGTATGGATTGGCTTGCTGAGCATCGTGCTGTTGTGGATTGTGAGAACAAGCGGGTTTCGCTTAAGCTTGCGGATGATTATGAAGTTGTTGTGGTTGGCGAGAATGTGAAGTTTCTTGCCAATGTGGTGTCTACCTTGGAGGCGAGCAGGATGCTGAGGCAAGGTTGCGAAGCTTATCTAGCTTTTGTGATGAATCCTAGCTCTAAAGAGTTGAGGGTACAAGATATCAGAGTTGTGAAGGAGTTTCCTGGTGTTTTTCCTGAGGAGTTGCCTGGTTTACCTCCTAACCGCGAGGTGGAGTTTGGAATTGAGCTGTATGAGAATACAACTCCTGTGTCCATTACTCCCTATAGAATGGCACCTAAGGAGCTGAAGGAGCTGAAGACGCAGTTGCAAGAGTTGCTTGACCGTGGTTTTATCCGGCCGAGTGTGTCACCTTGGGGAGCACCGGTCTTGTTTGTGAAGAAGAAGGATGGCACTATGAGAATGTGCATTGATTACCGTCAGCTGAACAAGTTGACTATCAAGAATCGGTATCCTTTGCCGAGGATTGATGATCTTTTTGATCAATTTCGGGGAGCTGCTGTGTTCTCTAAGATTGACTTGAGGTCAGGGTATTATCAGTTGAAGGTGAAGGATATGGATGTGCCTAAGACAGCTTTCAGGACAAGGTATGGGCATTATGAGTTCCTTGTGATGCCGTTTGGGTTGACAAATGCTCCTGCTGCTTTCATGGACATGATGAATCGTGTGTTTCATGAATACCTGGACAAGTTTGTTGTGGTGTTCATTGATGATATCCTCGTGTAATCGCGTACTGAGGAGGAGCATGAAGAGCATTTGAGGATTGTTTTGCAAGCTTTGTTGGAGAATCAGCTTTATGCTAAGCTGAGTAAGTGTGAGTTCTGGTTAAGGGAGGTGGTGTTTCTTGGACATATGGTTTCAGCGGAGGGGATTCGTGTTGATCCTCAGAAGATTGAGGCGGTGATGAGTTGGAAAGTTCCTAAGTCTGTTCATGAGATCCGTAGTTTCCTTGGTTTGGCGGGATACTACCGAAGGTTTGTGGATGGTTTTTCCAAGATTGCTGCTCCTTTGACGAAGCTGTTGCAAAAGGATGTTAAGTATGAGTGGACGGAAGCGAGACAGCAGGCTTTTGAGAAGCTTAAGGCGGCTTTGACGCAAGCTCCTATCTTGATTCAGCCTGAATCAGGGAAAGAGTTTGTGGTTTACAGTGATGCATCCTATGTTGGGTTGGGGTGTGTGCTGATGCAGGAGGGTAAGGTGGTGGCTTATGCATCGCGGCAGTTGAAAGTGCATGAGCGCAATTACCCTACGCATGACATTGAGCTGGCTGCAGTGGTTTTTGCTCTGAAGATCTGGAGGCATTATCTGTATGGTGAGAAGTGTACTGTGTACACAGATCACAAGAGTTTGAGGTATCTGATGTCTCAGAAGGAGTTGAATCTTAGGCAGCGGCGTTGGTTGTAGTTGCTCAAAGATTATGATCTGACGATTGAGTATCATCCTGGAAAAGCTAATGTTGTAGCGGATGCCTTGAGTAGGAAGGTAGCTGTTGAGCTGAGGGCTATGTTTGCTAGCTTGAGCATATCGCAAGATGGTGGTCTCGTTGCTGAGTTGCAAGTGAAACCCTCTTTGGTTCAGTTGATCAAGGATAAGCAGTTGTTGGATGATTCCTTGGTGTCTCATGTTCAGGATATCGCGGAGGGTAGACCTTCGGATTTCTGTTTCAATGATGATGGTGTGCTGTGTTTTGGGAGTCGGATAGTAGTGCCTGCTGATGCTGAGTTGAGGCGTGCTATTCTGACTGAAGGTCATAGTAGTCCTTTTGCTATGCACCCTGGTAGTACTAAGATGTACCGTGATCTTCGTGATGAGTACTATTGGGTGGGTTTGAAGAAGGATGTTGCGGAGTTTGTTAGCAAGTGTTTGGTGTGTCAGCGAGTTAAGGCTGAGCATCAGTTTCCTTCAGGGTTGTTGCAACCGTTGAAAATCCCTGAGTGGAAGTGGGAACGGGTTACCATGGATTTTGTATCTGGTTTACCTTTGTCTCCATCGAAGAAGAATTCGGTCTGGGTGATTGTGGATCGCCTGACGAAGTGTGCGCATTTCTTGCCTGTGCATACCACGTTTTCTTTGGATAGGTTGGCAGAGCTGTACATTGCTGAGATTGTGCGGCTACATGGTGTGCCTAAGTCAATTGTGTCGGATAGGGATCCGAGGTTCACATCGCGGTTTTGGCAGTGTTTACATCAAGCTCTGGGTACAAGGTTGCATTTCAGTACATCCTATCATCCTCAGTCGGATGGTCAGTCTGAGCGAGTTATCCAGATTTTGGAGGATATGTTGAGGTGCTGTGTGATTGAGTTCCAAGGTTCTTGGGAGAAGCATCTGCCTTTGGTTGAGTTTGCTTATAACAACAGTTATCAGGCAAGTATACAGATGGCACCTTATGAGGCTTTGTACGGGAGGAAGTGTAGGACTCCTCTTTGTTGGGCTGAAACTGGTCAAAAGTTGGTTTCGATGCCGGCTTTGTTGAAAGGGACCACAGAGAAGGTAAAGCTCATTTGTGAGCGGTTGAAGGCTGCTTCTGATCGGCAGAAGTCTTACGCGGATTTGAAGCGTAAGGAGATAGAGTATGCGGTGGGTGACCGTGTGTTCTTGAAGGTTTCGCCTTGGAAGAAGGTGATGCGGTTTGGCCGAAAGGGTAAGTTGAGCCCTAGGTACATTGGACCATATGAGGTGGTTGAGCGTGTGGGTCCTGTTGCGTATCGGTTGAGGTTACCTCAGGAGTTGGAGAAGATCCATGATGTGTTTCATGTCTCTATGCTCCGGAGGTATAGATATGATCCTTCGCATGTGATGCCTGTGGAGGAAGTGGTTTTGAATCCGGATTTGACCTATGATGAGGAACCGGTGAAGGTTCTGGATTCGGATAGCAAGGTTCTTCGTGGCAAGACCATTGAGTTGGTGAAGGTGCTGTGGAAGCATCGCGGTGTTGAGGAAGCCACGTGGGAGCGGAAGGAAGACATGCTGAAGCAGTTTCCTTATCTCTTTCCTTCAGGTAAATTTCGAGGACGAAATTTCTTAAGGGGGGAGAGTTGTAACGCCCCGGTTTTGGGCTTAGAAGTTTTGGGCGTTGACCGGTTTGGTCAAAGTGTTGTTCGAATCTAAAGAGGTGAAATTAGGAAAGCCTAGTTCGGGTTGCATTAAAAATATGGAAAAATGTTCTAAAATCATCTTTTAATATAATTAAGTGAACTGTGAAATCAATTTTGAAAAATGGGTTTTGGAAGAGTGACATTTTGGCTAGTGACCAAAATGTAATTTTTTGAAAGTTTTGTGACTGTTTTATAAAGAGTTGAAACTTTGAATCTTTAAGGAGCTATTATTCCAAAAGTAGTTTCTCCAGATTTTTCTAAGATATTTTGAGATTTATTCTGATTTTAAAACATATCAAAAGTGGAGGGAAAGGCCATTTGGCTATTTTCTTAACTAACTTCTCTATTTTCTTTCTCTCATTTTCTCTCAATCCAAACACTTGTTTTCCAGAGAGTTGTTTCTGATTTTCTCACCTAAAATCCTCCTTTCAACATTCTTTTGATTCCTAATCTACATATCTTCAAAACCTCATCATTTGCTAGTAGATTCAACAAGGTTTTTGATTCCAAAAAGTGGAGAAACACAAGTTTGGAGGTAAGAACGTCCTTCTCCTCTAGACTATCAGTTCTTTACTGAAATTCCCAAGTTCTCAACTCTTAATTGAAGTTTTATTAAAGGATTTTAAGTGGTGAAATGGATCTTGGCTTATAATGCAAGATTTGGTGATTTTTGGTGATTTTCGTTAGATATGATTAATCTGTGATTTGAGGTGTGTTTTTGATGTTAAATGAACTCTAAATTGATAAGGAATTGAGTTTTGATTAATGCAATCCCGGATAGGTTGTGTTTCCTAAGTTTAGCTTGTGATTCTTGGATGTTTTTGTGGTGATCTTGTGGATCTGATGTTGCTGGAGGTATAAGGATGTTTATAGGTTGTTTTTAGATGTTAGATGGTGTTAATGGATGTTAGGTTTTGCTGGTTTATGGCTGGGCTTTGTTGAGAAGTGGTTTTGATGCCATTTCGGTTGTGTTTGGTGGCCAAAATTGGAGTGTGAATGAGAGCAGCGAGTTTGAGTGCTTTCATTGAAGCTTTTGATGCATGATGATGCATTAAATCTCTGCTTTAATGTGTTTGATCAGGGGAGGCATCTTTGGATCCAAGTGGTGGTGATCCGGAGGCTTGATTTGGTGCTTTGGCTTGAGGCGAAGTGGAATCGGTGAGTGAAATTGGGTTTTCGGCTTTGAAACCAATGTCTTGGGAGCTTAGTTTAAGTCTAAACAACTTTGCTAAGCTCTAGTGTAAGTTTCGGAAATTCTCTCTAGTGGTGGCCATGATTTTGTTGTGATGCAATGTGGTTATTTGCATGTTTTGATTACTGTTTTGAAAGCATGATTTAGCATGGTATTTGCTGTTTTGATAAGCCATATGTTAAAGGAAGCTCAAGGTAAGAGTTCCTTGTTTTTGAACATTGATTAAATGTGGTTTGATGCTTTTAAGTGCATGATGAATATGGCTTGGTTTAATGCTTTAAAACAGTGGATTAATTGATGAAAATGATGTATATTGGCAAGTGATGTTTTGAAAAGGTTGAGGTCACTAAGGTGGTTAAAAGTCCTTGAGTGAGCCTTGTTACTTAAGAACATCAAGGTGGTTAAAAGTCCTTGGATGATTCTTGTTACGGACACAAAGGTGTTTAAAAGTCCTTGTGTGGTCCTTTCTATGGTGTTTAAAAGTCCATAGGCCAAGGTGTTTAAAAGTCCTTGGGCTCAAGGTGTTTAAAAGTCCTTGAGGTGATTCAATTCATGGTGTTTAAAAGTCCATGGCCAAGGTGTTTAAAAGTCCTTGGGGTCAAGGTGTTTAAAAGTCCTTGAGGTGATCTAATTCATGGTGTTTAAAAGTCCATGGCCAAGGTGTTTAAAAGTCCTTGGGGTCCAAGGTGTTTAAAAATCCTTGGGGTGAAAGTTGATGAACTTGTTTTCAAAGAAATGAAATGTATCACTTGTGGCCAATATGACATGTAATGAAATGAAGCATGAGATGCTTGTTTTAAGTATGCTTTTGAGCATGTGTAAATGATGTTTGAAGCATGTTTTATAAGTGTTTTATAAATGCATTATTGGATGGTTTTATTGAGCTTTCCTTACTAAGCTTTTGCTTACGCTCTCTTCCGTTTTCTTAATTCAATAATGCAGAACATTAGAGTACTTGAGGGCAGCAAGGAGGGCAAGCATCCAAGTGAAAACAAAGCTCTAAGTATGGAAGGTTTTCTAAGTACATTTTAGCTTTTGGTAATTTGGCAATGGGGGACCTATGTGTATGTTTTGGGAGATGTTTTGAACTCCCTAAGTATGTTGAATGTTGTTGAGAATACTGGTTTTTGTGGTTGGCCTTTATATGCTTGAATTGGAAGTTTATGCTTGAATGGCTTACTTGTGTAGGAAGCATGCCTATAGATTTGGGGCTTTTCATATATGTGGATGTTTTGATGAATTGTTGATGCAAGTATGTCTCATATATGTTGAATTGCATGTTGGCAAAGTTAGGTGGCATTTGGAGCATGATTGGTTGGTCAATTGCATGTTTAAGTATGCATTTTTTTGGGCAATTTGTGCAGGGTGTTTCGGAACAGCACCTACCGTTTCGGAACGGGTGCCTTATTTGTGCCCAGGCGTCCGAAACGGGAGGGGCCGTTCCGAAACGGAAAGGCCACTGCCAGACCCCCGTTTCGGTACGCGTTGCGGAACGGCCCCGAGTTTCGGAACGGGCTATGCCTGTTTCGGAACGGGTGACCGTTGGGGGCTGACATTGGCAGTTATATGTTTTGGAATGTTTGCGTTTTGGTCCTGAAACTTGTTTGTGCAATTGTATGAGTTTGGGAAGTCCTTTTGAGCTGAAATTTTACAGAGAAGCATGAAACATGATTAATTTCAAGATGGTAACTTCAATTTGGGTTAAGTCCTTATAATTATCAGAATTTACAATTTGGTCTCTAAAGTTGTATCTTGTTCAATTGAGTCCCTGTTTGATCTCTGATGTTTATGATCTTTGAGTATGCTGTTGTATGAACATATCTAAGGCTTAATATGCATCTAGACAAGTTTAAAAAGAAAAAAAGGGGTCGTTAATCAAGGTTGACTTTCGGGTTGACTTTGGTTTTCCCCGTGTGACTTTCTTAATTCGGGTCAACCGTCTAGGCCGGGTTAAGGGGGTTACAAAAAGATGCAAAGGCAACAGACCAGGGAGCTGTACTGATGCAGTTCTAGACAGAGAGAAGTGATGCCGAGTAGCCGCCGTTGCCATACCTGTCGCCCAAGACAGCAAGCTGAGGAATTGGAAAATTGGAGTGTGATCTGTAGAGCAGAAAATCCTGATTCCAACAATGCCATCCACTCAATTTTTTGACTTCTTGAGTAACGGATAGAGCCTTCGAAGGAGGAGATCAAGATGACTTGCGGTGCAAAACAACGAGAAGGAGTCCACATTCAACTCAAAGAAGTCAGAATTAAAGGTTGCATTTAATGCTAAAGCAACTTTGAAGACTTCTACTCCAAGGATGACTTGGCCTAGCTAATGCCTATATATACTCGACATATTTTGTAATTGTAGACATCTTAGGTTATCCTTTGGGCATAGTGTAGGTTTTCTTGCCGCCATTATGTTCTAAATTTTCTCTTGGGTTTGGGTTATGTTGTAAACTAGTGTGAGAACGATTGTTTAGGAATTAAGTTTGTTTTTGCAATAAAACTTCAAAGTTTTCTTATTCTATGCTCTTCATAGTTTTCAATTAAGTTCGAAAGATTAGATGTTAACTATCTATTTGTTCGGTATCAAGAGAGTCAAACTCAAGAAAGGGAGAAGTATGATCCTCATCCTAATCAGGTGTTGATCAATCCAGCCTTGAAGCGTTTTGCCGATCCTTGAAAGTCTGCCGAGTTTGGCGCCGAGCCATCCGTCTGTTCCACTGCCTAGGCAGCGAAAGTGTCAAAACAGCCAATCTGACATCTTCCGTCGAGGCAGCAAAGTCTGGCAGTGCAAAGCATCTTAACCTATTCAACACAGTTTCACACTACTAAGCAGCATAACTGTAACCCCCTTAGCCCGGCCTAGACGGTTGACCCGAACTACGAAGATTACACGGGGAAAACCAAAGTCAACCCGAAAGTCAACCTTGATTAACGACCCTTTTTTTCTTTAAAACTTGTCTAGATGCACATTAACCCTAGGCGTACTCTTGAGATAAGCATACTCAAAAATCACAGCAATCGGAAATCGATAAGGGACTCAATTGCACAACATACGAATTTAGGGACCAAAATTTAAATTCTAGAAATTAAGAGTACTTTACAAATTTTTAAGATACCACTACGAAATTAGTCATGTTTCATGCTTCTCTGCCAAATCTCACCTCAAACAGACATCCCAAACTCAAGCAATTGCATAAACGAAGTTCAGGACTAAAACGTGAAGATTTCAAAACATAAAACCATATATTTCAGTGCCCAACGGTCAAGTGTTTCGAAACGGAAATTGGCCGTTCCGAAACGCGGGACCGTTTCGAAACTTGTTCCAAAACACGGCTTGGCAGTAGCCAAAGTGTTTCGAAACACCTTTACCCGTTTCGAAACGCCCAGGCCAATTCATGCACCCGTTTCGAAACAGGCAAGGGTGTTTCGATGCACCCTGCCCAGAAACAACCAAAAAACCTGATTTTACTCATCCAAACACCATCAAACATGCTTTAAATCAGTCTTCAACATATCAACAACATGCCAAGCATCATAACAATCAAATTGCATTAAAATCTAGATACAAAACAAAACTTAGGTGCACCAATTCTTTCAACACATCCAACACTTGATCATGCTTTTAAAACAAGAAGCATAGCATAACAATTTATGAATAAGAATATTCAAATGTTGCAAAGCGATAAACAATAAGATTCAAACCACAAACCAAATATGGTCAACATACTCAATCTCATTACACATCCATATAAAAGACTTTCCCCCCATTGCCTTTATTATCTATAGCTATTAACCGAAACATACTTCTCAAGTGGAGCTCTCCTTTAATCCCTTGCTTCTTGGTGTCCCAACTTCAATTATCTGCATTGATGGACACAAAGGAGCGTAAGCACATAATGCTTAGTGAGGAATGCTCAAAACCAAAACACCATCAATGCAGCGAATCATAAAACCTTCTTAAAGAGTAAATATAAATAAAAAACCAAAGCATTGTTTGAAAAACCCCTTTTGAAACAACATGCTTTAAATCATGCATTGCTAAACATGAAAACCAACCTTTAGCTTAGAAAAGCTAATAACTCACTCCAAAACACATTCTTGCAAACGATCACTTAAGCCTTTTTCATGCATGAACATCAATGCAAAGTTAAACACAAATTCCTTGGAAAACACTTCCACTTCACAACATACTTTCCTCATTCTTGATGAACATCTCAAAACAAGAAACCTTTTGAAAACCATTAGCTCCTTCTAACTATCTCACGCATTAAACCAATGCAACACATGAACCACAAAAACAACATTCGCATTACATGCCATCTAAAACAAGCCCTCACAAGACTTCAAAGCATTTATGAGGTTCTATGCACATATGCACCATTCACATTAGCAAAATATAAAAGTGCTCAAGCTTAACAAGCATCACATGCATTCTTGCATCATTTACATATTTCCCATGCACCTTGAATCATTACCAAGCAACTCTTGCTTCATTACATCCAAACACATTATATTGGCATTCAAGCGACAATTCACAAACCATCACAACACATGACACAATCGGATACGCGGATTACAAGCGTTGTCCCACACGCTTCATACACACCATCGAACAACACAAGGTGGAGTTTACCGGTACTATCACAACCCCTCAACACCCGTGATGGAGTTTAACGGTACAATCACAACCCCTCGACATCACTCATCGGAAGTTGTATAACTCACTAGCGAGAGTCGGGACACACTACAAGGCATACACATGGGAGCTACCTCAACCATTGTAATCACCTTAACCAAGCTCACACACGGGAGCAACCCTCCACCGTTGTGACGCTTAACAAGGTCTACCCACGAGAGCCATCCTCCATCGCGGTGACACTTAACAAAGTCCACCCACGAGAGCCATCCTCCATCGCGGTGACACTAATTTCCTCAATCGCTAGGGTACTTGGATCGAGTTTACGGTACAATCACAACCCCTCAACATCCAAGGTGACTCAATTCACGGTGCACCCAATCCTATAGCCGGCTAACTATATCCGATTAAAGTAACCAACAACCACTTACATCACTTGCCAATATAACCATTTTAACACATTAATCCA
Source organism: Hibiscus trionum (assembly GCA_030270665.1). NCBI lineage: Eukaryota > Viridiplantae > Streptophyta > Magnoliopsida > Malvales > Malvaceae > Hibiscus > Hibiscus trionum. Next base: position 43,601,455 of record BSYR01000010.1, read on the forward strand.
CTGTTTTTACAAGCATAATCAAAATGGCAATTCCACAAGCATCACATGCTTAAGATCATATGCACTCAACACGTGCAAGTCAAAGATAGCTTACCTTGTGCAACTTTAACATAATGGCATTAATAAACCAACATTAAACCATGTCCAAACATGCTTAAAAATAGTAATTAAAACACAATCATCCCAAGTGCATTTTAAAAACCAAACATAGCCCAAACCAAGAGAGAAAATCCATTTACATACTCTTGAGCTTAGCTAAATTGTTTAGACTTAAACTAAGCTCCCAAAGCCTCATCCAAAATGTTTCAAAGCTGGAAAACTCTTTACCACTCACCGATACACAAAACTATGCTAGCCGACAAGCCTTCCAAGCATCCGAAGCCTCCAACGCCACCTCTATTGCCTCCGGATCATTCTCTCCTGTTTTAAACACATAACAACAGAGGATTAATGCATCATCATGCATTAAAATCACCAGCAACACACCTAAACTCGCTGCTCTACAAAAATCCAACATTTCGGCTACCAAACACAACCGAAATCACCTCCAAACTCTTCCGAAACATAACCCAGCCAAGATCCATCACTTCCAACCATTTTAAACATCAATTAACATCCAAAAAGGACCTAATCACGTCCTTATACCTCCACCTAGAACAGAACCCCAAAATCATCCCCAAAACCACCATTTTCACAAGTAAAAACTTAGGAAAATCAACATATTCGGGATTGCATTGATTAAACCTCCATTTCACATAATTTAAACATCCAAAATACATTAAAAAGACATCTCAAAACAGATCCCAATCATCCTATACGAATTTCTTCAAAATTAAATCCAAATCTTGAATTTTAAGCCAAAATCAAGATCACAACATTAAAACCTTTAATAAAACTCAATTTAAGAATTGAGAACTTGGGAATTTCAGTAAAGAACTGCGTATTTAGAGGAAAAGGACGTTCATACCTCTAAATGTGGATTTCTCCTTGTTTAGAGCCAAAATCCTTGAAAATTCAATAAGCAAATGAAGAGGATTTGACGTAGAATTGATTAGGAATCATTTGAGGATTGAAATCTCATCTTTAGGTGTGAAAACCAAAAGAAAAGTTGTTGTGGAAATGTGTTTGGCTGAGGGAATTTTGAGAGAAAATGAAATGGGAAAATTTTAACAAAAGTTAGTTATGAAACTAAAATATGGTTTTTTTCCCTCTTTTCTTTTTATTAATTAAACATTAAATGAGTCATTAAAAATCAAGAAAAATCTGGAGAAATCCTCCCTTGGGTAAATTAGCTCCTTAAAGATTCAAAGTTTCAATCCTTACAAAACAGTCACGAACTTTTCAAAAATTACATTTTAGTCACTAACTCGAAATGTCACACTTCCAAACCTTATTTTGTAAAATTGATTTCACCACTCTCTTATATATATATTAAAAGAGGATTTTTAGATATTTTTCCATATTTTTAATGCATCTCGAACTAGGTTTTCCCTAAAAGCACCTTTTATATTCGAACCAAAAATTAGACCGGTCCGGTTCAGACCCAAAACTTCTAAGCCCAAAATTGGGGTGTTACAATAACCTAACCCATTCTATCACCATGATCTCTTCTATCAATTACTTGTGTTAATTTACTTTTTTATAAACTAAAATTACTTGTGCATTTATTTTTCTGTGCAGGAATTGCAATTCGAATAAGTTGTCCAATCCATGTGGTAGACGATATCTTTTATACTATAACTTGAAAAGAGTGTGCATTTGTGCTCATATTTAGAGAACGCCTAAATGCTCTACAATGGTGTCGATGGATGATCTAAATCGATCTCCCGACCTAGGTAAATCAATAGGGAATCATTAGGACAATATTATGATATCGCAATTAATATAACAATATCGAAATCAATGTCTAGGCTTAGGATCCTTAATATCATTGGAACCCTCCATGGATGTTAAACCTAGCTTGAATTTACATCATCAAAACTCCATGGATTAATCAATAATTTTAGGGAATTAAGCTTACCCAACAAAGAGCAATGATTTGATAACAGTAAGATGAAGAAAATCAAAGCTTGAAATCTCCTACAATGGAGGTGCTTGCTTGCTCAAGGTAAGGAGGAAGATGAAAATGGTTAGGAGTGATGTTTTCGGTAAGCTTCCAATCCCCTTTTCTTTTTCTTTTTAATAATTTGGCCGAATGACATTTCCTTTAAATGAAGGAACACATTCCTATTTGATTATGGTACGATTACATAAATGAGGAGGGGATAATCGCAAGATTAGTCCCTCGACTCTCAGGAGTTCATAGCTTTGCCCCCAAACATCCAATTTTCACTATTTAACCACTAAAAGTTTCTATCTTATTCAAATAGGTTCTAATTCGGTAATTCGGTTTATTTAGAGATCAATAACATAGCAATGGACTTAATAAAAATGATCGAAACAATATTTGGACCTTTTCGATATTGGGTTTCATATCGTTAGAACCCTAATCTCGACTAGACCGATTTTTGGGGTGTTATAACTCCCCCTTAAGTAAAATTCATCCTCGAGTTTTTACCTGAACCGAAGAGATATGGATATTGATGTTTCATGGTCTCTTCAGGTTCCCATGTAGCTTCTTCAACAGTGTGGCTCCTCCAGAGCACTTTAACTAACGATACAGTTTTGTTGCGAAGCCTCTTGACTTCTATTACAAGAATTTGAACGGGTTCTTCCCTGTAGGACAAATTGGGTTGAATTTCTACAGATTCAGGTTCAACAATGTGTGAAGGATCAGAACGATACTTTCGGAGCATCGATACGTGAAAAACCATCGTGAATTTTACTCAATTCAGAGGGCAACAATAAATTGATATTGCACAAAGCCAACTCTTTCCATGACTTCAAAGGCTCCAATGAATCAGGGACTCAATTTTCCCTTCTTGCCAAACCTTAAAACCTTCTTCCACGGTGATACTTTGAGAAAGACTTTTTCACCAACTTCATACTCAATGTGTAACCCCCTCGACCCATCCTAGCCGATAGATGGAACCGAACAGGCCACACAGGGAATATTGAAGTAAGCCGAGATGGTTTACCTCAATAAACAACATTTTTTATCTTTTTATCTTATCTAGATACAAGTTACATTCGTAAGTGATCAACAAGCAGCGGATTGAAAGACAACACGAGAACTCGTCGATTAATACCAATTTCGGGTTAAGGGACCATTTTGTAAATTTGACAATTTGTAAAGGTTATTACCAAATTTGCATTACCATCCTTAAATTAAGTTCATTACACTGTAAAATTTCAGCTCAAGACAACCCTTGGAACTCATCAAATTGCATACATGACAAACAGGGACCAAAATTCAAAGAATCAGAACTTCAAAAATGCCCATAAATGAAATAACAACTAGACCTTTCGGAACATCTAACCCCGTATCGGAACGAGTGTATTGAAACATTGGCTCTTGTTTTGAAATGCGGGTTCGTTTCGAAACAGCTCTTGACCCATTTTGAAACAGGGTTTCATAGTAGCAAAGTGTACCGAAACGGACCTCCCCGTTCTGATACTTCAAGGCCATTTCAAGCACCCGTTTCGAAACATGCAAAAGTTTTCGAAACGTCTGAGCCTGAATTACTTAATTTTGCTGGTTTAATTCGAATTTAATTATTCGAATCCAATCCAACATACATCCAAAAATGCTTGCAACTCAAATACACATCAATACTCATGAATACATGGCAAAGGCACCGTCAAAGCACCACTGGCAATATCAAAGATAACTAAAGGCATGCTTCCTATGAAACAAGCACCAAAAGGTCAATTTTCAAATCCAAGCATAAACCGACTCTTAAAGGCCATTTACATTCTCAATTATGCATATCAAACATGCACCAAAATAGACAACACTAAAACAACCAACATTCAAAGCCTTGGACACCCTCATTGCCTTTATTACACTAGTTCAAAACCATGACATACATTTAGAGAAAACTTTTGGAAAATCCCTTGTAGATGCTGCCTCCAAACACTTAATTATCTGCATTTATGAACAAAGAGAGCATAAGCATACAAGCTTAGTGAGGAATGCTCAAAACCAAAACATCATCAATGCACAAAACCATTTTTCACTTTTCTCAAAACCATCATGCCTTCTTTGAAAAACCATGCACTTTATCATTAAAAATAAACATGCTAAACACCATGCAACATGAAACATATAATTTCCAGCAATTAAACCATTACTACATGAACATCAAGCCTTCAAAGCACAAACACCATTATGCTAAGCTTAAGGTAAAACATGCATTTTTCACAATATACATCAACAATATTTCCATAACATTACAATCCATTATATTGACTCACAAGTGATTAACATCATTCTCAAAAACATATCGGATACACGGATTACCAAGGGATGTCCCAAACCCTTCACACACTCTACCGGCATCTCAAGGCTCACACAAGGGAGCAACCCTCCACCGTTGTGACGCCCGTGGTGGAATATTCGGTACAATTACCACCCATCAGCACCACTCATTGGTAGATGTATAGCCCACTAACGAGAGACGGGACACATACAAGGTTTGACTCGGGAGCTACCCTCGACCGTTGCAACCTTCAATAATCCTCAATCGTTAGGGTACTTGGATGAAGTTTTCGATACAATCACAACCCCTCAACATCCAAGGTGACTTGTTTATAGTGCACTCAATCCTATAGCCAGCTAACTATATCCAATGTCATTTACAAAACACTTTATACAACATCACTTGCCAATATAATCCACATTTCAAGCATACCTCACTGTTTTTCTATAGCATTCATGAAAGCCATAATTTAAGCATTAAACCATGCATTAAAACCCAATGCATCAACACATGCATACAAGGACCACCTACCTAGTGCATCCTTCAACCACATGGCATCATCAAACACCTTTTATATACTCAAAACATGCTTTAAAACAGTAGGTAAGAGCATTTAAAATCAAGTGAAACCAAAAGCTCAAACTAGCACGATCCAGGAGAGAAATTCACTTTACTTACTTCCGAACTTAGTAAAGCGATTCAAGCTCTTACTAAGTTCCAAAAACCATTTCTAAAATGTTTCTATGCTGGAAAACCATGTTCCACTCCCCAACTTGCGAAACCACACTTGCCGATGCAACTATCAATTGTCTGATGCCTCGAAAACCACTTCATTTGATTCTGAAATAATATCTCTTGTTTTCAACACATTAAAAACAGAGGTTCAATGCATCATAATGCATCCAAAACTCCAGCACTCAAAAGAAAACCCGCAGCCCTCCTCTAAAGAATCAAATTAACCATTTGAAACAACCGAATACTCAATCGATTGATCTCCAACCTCAGCCCATCCATCACCCAACACATCTAACACATTTTAGGCATAAATCAACATCTAAAAACAACCTAAAACCATCCTTATACCTCTAGCAACTCAGATCTCACATTACACCCCAAAACCCAACCAAAAACATTTTAAAACCAATGATCTCAAGGATTTCGGGATTAATATGATTAAAACTATATTTCAACATCATAAACCTTCCAAAACATGTTTAGAAATCATCTCAAACAGATCAAATCAAGACTCCTCCGAAAATCACAGTAAAATCATCTTTTCTAACAAGATTTCACCATGTTATCAAACCAATAACAAAACCTCAATCAAAAACATAGATAAAGAGTCAAATATCTTGGGAATTTTATTAAAGAACCTTGATTAGAGGGTTAGCACGAAATTTACCTCCAATCCTTGCTTCTCTTCTAATTTGGCAAGTTTAGCTTTCAAGAATTTTGAAGAAATGTGAGAGAAATCAGAAGGAAGAAGTTGGAAATCTAGAGAGGAAATGAAAATGATTGAGACCTGGAAAATGAGAGAAAATAAAGAGTGTTTGGCTAAAGTGAAAGGAGAGAATGAAAAGATCGTCAAATTTTTGTTAACCAAAATAACTACATTTCTAATTAAATCAATTAAAGCCATTTTAATATTTAATAAATCATTTAAAACACATGCAAAATTAGAGAAAAGGCTTAATTGCCATTAAGCTCCCTAAAGATTCTAAGATCTTGACTCCTTTTTGAAAAACACCCTTTTTCCATAACTTTAAAACTTTACATTTTGGTCACTACTCAAAATGTATACTTTCCAAAACTTATTTCGCAAAATTGATTTAACCAACCTCTTAAATATAATTTTAGAAGATTTTAGGAATTTTTATCATATTTTTATCCAATCCCGAACCTTGATTTCCCAAAACCACCTCTTAATGATTCGAACAACCGATTATCGGTTCCACCAGCCCATCCCGACTCGCAAAACACCTAGACCCAAAACCGGGGCGTTACAACTCTCTCCCACTTAGGAAATTTCGTCCTCAAAATTTGACCTGAAGGAAAAAGATGCGGAAATTATCTCAACATGTCTGTCTTGCTTTCCCACGTGTCCTCCTCAACTTCTGGTGTCGCCACAACACCTTCACAAGTTCAATCGTTTTCCCACAAAGAACTTTACTACTCGAATACGGAATTCTCACTATTCTTCATGATAGGATAAATCCAGATTCAACTCAATCTCCTCAACTGGCATCACATGCGATGGATCCGATCTATACCTCCGCAACATAGAAACATGAAACACATCATGGATCTTCTTCAACTCGGGAGGCAACCTCAACCGATAAGCCACATGACCAACTCGCTCCACAACGTCATAAGGTCCAATAAACCTCAGACTATGCTTTCCATTATGTCCGAACCTCATCACCTTCTTCCAAGGCAATACCTTAAGGAACACGTGACCTCCATCCACAAACTCAATCTCCATACACTTTAAATCTGCGTAAGATTTCTGACGATCCGATGCAGCCTTCAGCCGCTCACATATGAGTTTCACTTTTTCAGTTGTTCCCTTAAGCATATAAGGCAAGGAAATCAACTTTTGCCCCGCCTCATCCCAACAAAGAGGCGTTCTACACTTTCCCCCATACAAAGCCTCATCCGGAGCCATTTTGTAAAACTAATGAATCGATTTTGATATAAAAAAATTAAAGACTAAATTGAAAAAGGGAAAATGAATTTTTCAGTCCTCAAAACTTCCCTAAGTGTTTAAGAAAATTTTCCAAGTCAAGACCTAAGCTTACTCAAATTTTTCAAAGTGTTTACCAAGTCAAAATAGTGATTTTTGAGTCACCATTTTGGAACGACCTTCAGGCGTTTCGGAACGTTTTGAAACTCTTAACCTCTTTTTCAGAACTAGCTTTCCCGTTTCGATACGGGTGTATCAAAACAGGTCTTTGTGTTTCGAAACGGATGAAGAACAATGGAACAATTTGAACCGTTTCGATACGACAGTATCGAAACGACCTCAAACGTTTCGAAACGAATTTCAAACTTCGTTTCAAAATATGACCGGTGCAATTTCATAACTAATTTTTAAGAGACAGATAAAGAATATCGAAACTCTTTTGAGCAGTTTTGATACACGTTTTGACAGTGGCAAAATGTTTTGAAACGGGGTTCAGCACATTTCGGAATAGGCTCTTTGCGTATCGAAACAATTGTGCCCGTTTCGGTGCAACCTATTAATTACACCCCAACGACTATTTCTATTTTGGTCTATTTCGAAACAGTGTCGGGTGTTTCGGAACGGGTAGTTGCAGACTGCATTTATGGTGGGAAGATAACATCCCAGCGGCTATAATAATGAAGGCACCAACCCAACGGCTAGAATTCAATGAGAAGGTATAAAAGGGACTTCTAAAAGCACCAAAAACAACTATTGATCTTAAGAGAAACATCCAAACATCAAATTCAAGCTTTTGTGCTAAAATTCCATATTTTCTTGTAAACCCCATTTGTAGAACTTTGTATTTCCAATCTTATTTGTTCAGTTGGGTTAGGTGCTTGTAAAAAGGCCTACATTTGTATTGCGAGATACTAGCTATTAGCCTTAAACTTCTTTGTAATCTTTAAGTGAGGATTGGGTAGAAAAATTGACCATTTTGTAAAGGTTTCCTCCTAAGCTTAAAAAAGGGGAAGCTCAACTAGTGGAGATGTTGGAAAATCCTTAGTGAAGCTAAGGTAGTGGATGTAGAATTCAATTGGAACTTGAATAACTCTAAATCCCTTGTCTAGCAAATTTTTATTTTCCACTCCACCTCCAAAATATCTAAAAATCCAATTCACCCCCTCTTGGCTTAAATCGATTCTACGATCCACTCAACACATTTGTATACTTGCCTGAAAAATGCTATTATAGGCAAAATCAACCAAAAACAGATGCTTTTCCCAAGAACCTTGGAAATCAATCACACAGCATCGCAACATGTCCTCTAGCACCTGGATAACTCACTCTGACTGTCCATGCATCTAAGGATGATATGATGTGCTGAAATTCAAACGCGTACCCAACACATGGTGTAAACATTCCTGAAACATCGATGTAAACCTTGGATCTCTATCCGACACTATGAACTTTGGCACAGCATGCAAACGCACAATCTCAACAATATACATCTCCGCTAACTTATCTAGCGTATACGTAGTATACAGAGCTAAGAAATGTGCACACTTCGTAAGACGATCCACAATCACCCATACATAATTATTCTTAGATGGTGTCAAAGGCAGACCAGGCACAAAAACCATCGTAATCCTTTCCCATTTCCATTCTGGTATCCTCAAAGGCTGTAACAGACTAGAAGGAAACTGATGCTCAGCTTTCACACGCTGGGAAACCATACACTTGCTTACAAAGTCAGCAACATCCTTTTTCAGCCCCACCCAATAGTACTCATCCTTCAAACCACGATACATCTTCGTACCACAAGGGTGCATAGCCAAAAGACTGCTATAAGCTTCAGTCAAAATAGTGCGCCTAAACTCAACATCTTCCGACAACACTATTCGACTTTTGAAACATAGAACTCCGTCATTATTGAAACAGAAGTATGTTGCATTACCATCAGCTATATCCTGGACATGAGGCACCAACGAATCATCAAGCAACCGCATCTCTTTGATTGGCTGAATCAAGTAAGGTTTCACCTGCAACTCAGCTACCAAACCAACATCACGCGAAATGCTCAACCGAGCAAACATCTGTCTCAGCTCAACATCTACCTTCCTACTCAATGCATCGGCCACAACATTGGCCTTTCCAGAATGGTACTCAATCGTCAGATCATAATCGTTAAGCAACTCCAACCATCTTCGTTACCTAAGATTTAACTCCCTTTGAGACATAATATACTTCAAACTCTTATGGTTGGTATAAACCACACACTTCTCTCCATAAAGGCAGTGTCTCCAAATCTTCAAAGCAAACACCATCGTAGCTAGCTCTAGATCATGAGTAGAATAGTTGCGCTTAAGCACCTTCAATTGCCTAGATGCATAAGCTACAACCTTCCCACCTTGCATCAACACGCAACCCAAACCAACATATGAGGCATCCCTATAAACCACAAACTCCTTACCCGATTCTGGTTGAATCAAGATAGGAGCTTGAGTCAAAGCTTCCTTCAACTTCTCGAAAGCTTGTTGCATAACATCCATCCACTCAAAGCAAACATTCTTTTCCAACAACTTGGTCAAAGGGGGAGCAATCTTAGAAAAACCTTCAACAAACCTTCGGTAATAACCAGCCAACCGAAGGAAACTGCGCACTTCTGTCACTGATTTAGGCATTTTCCAACTCATCACCGCCTCGACCTTGTGTGGATCAACCCGAATACCCTCGGCTGACACCACATGTCCAAGAAAAACTACCTCCCTAAGCTAAAACATACACTTGCTCATCTTAGCATAAAGCTCGTTCTACAACAACATTTGTAACACAATCCTCAAATTCTTATCATGATCCTCCTCGGTACACGAGTACACGAGAATATCATCGATAAACACTACCACGAACTAATCCAGAAACTCATGGAACACCCTATTTATCATATTCATGAATGCAGCTGGTGCATTTGTCAATCCAAAAAACATCACCAAGAACTCATAATGATCATACCTTGTCCTAAAAGCAGCCATAGGTACATCTACATCTTTAAACTTTAGTTGATAATACCCTGACCTCAAATCAATCTTCGAGAACACCGAGGCACCACAAAACTGGTCAAGCAAATCATCGATCCTCGGCAAAGGGTACTTGTTCTTAATCGTCAACTTGTTCAGTCGTCAATAACCAATGCACATACGCATTGTACCATCCTTCTTCTTTACAAACAGAATCGGCACACACCAAGGTGAAACACTTGGCCTTATAAACCCTCGATCAAGCAACTCATGAAGTTGCGTCTTCAACTCCTTAGGTGTCATGTGATAAGGAGCAATGGACACGAGAGTCGTATTTTCATACAACTCAATGCCAAACTCAACTTCTTGGTTTGGTGGCAACCCATACAACTCCTCCGAAAAAACACCCGGAAACCCACATATTGTTCGTATGTCATGTACTCGTACTTTCTTTGTACCAGGATTCATCATATACGCCAGGAAAGCTTCGCAACCCAACTCCATCATCTGACTCTCTTCAAGAGCAGAAATTGCAATGGACAAGAACTTCAAGTTCTCGCCCACGATTACTACTTCGTAATCATCCGCAAGTTTCAAGGTAATTCGCTTAACATCAAAATCTACCACAGCTCCATGCTCAACCAACCACTTCATTCCAAAAATCACATCAAAGCCATAATAAGGCAATTCCATCAAATCAACTGAAAATACATGGCCTTGAATAGATAAAGAGCATCTCCTATAAAGTTTTCTTGTAAGAACAGTCTCGCGAAAAGAACTTGTTACTTGCATCCATACGTCTAGCATCTCAACATGAATATCAACCAAATGTGCATGCTCACTCAAGATGTATCAATGCGTAAATCCATAATCAATCAATGCTAACAAAGACAAGGATTGTAAGGCGAAGGTACCTGCAATCACATCGGTGTCGTTACATCCCTTAAGATGTGCATACACCCTCGCAGGACCACCTCCCTCTTGCTGAACATCAACGACATGAGCCACACCTCGCATCCCATCCTCTCTCATTTGGAAGTTACCACGCCTGCGCCCACGACCTCTCTGCGGTGCAACAACAGGTGCACGACCCTGACCACCTCCCGCTAACAAGCGACACTCACGTCTCATGTGATCAGCTGATCCACATTTCCAACAAGAATTAGCCCCAGCCACCGGAGCCTGCACCTCACGAGCCGCACGAGGACAATCTCACCTCAAGTGCTCACGCGAACCGCATGACCAACATGTGTTCTGCTCAAACCTCGGCCTATTGCCCTGAGCTAGTGCACCTCGCCAAAGTTACCTCGCCTCACCGCAGACTAATATCTATGGTCACGGTTCATCTTGTTCTACCCACCACTAGGGCCAACATAAATAACTCTCTTGCCCGAGCTAGAACCACCTACACAAGAAGTCAAACCCAAGCTCTGCTCTATGTCCTTAGCTCCTGTCACTAGCACATCGTAATCCGTATAATTAGACGCAAGCATGAACGTCTTCACGTCCTGCACCAGGCCATACATGAGTCGATCACATCGATGACTATCAATCAACACCAACAATGGAGTATATTGGCTTAATCGTACGAACTAGACCTTGTACTCAGCCACCGTCATGTTCCCTTGCACCAGGTGTTGGGTCACGTCAGCACGCCCTGTGGCGCAACAGAAAAATTAATCTGACGTGATCCAGCCAGGATCCATGTACAGAACGAATCCGAGGTGAAAAGATGAAGAGTTACCTTTTAAAACTATGGAAACTGGAAAACTGACGGTATGTCGGAATAACCACGTCAAGTAAAACCGGAATCATCACAGGTTCGCAACGACCTCTACGGAGTCCACCCGAACAAAACGTACAAAGTTTCTGCTTCCTTAACACTTAGCGATAAATTCCGACAGGTTTAACTCCTTACAGGGAGAAGTCGAAATCCCTCCAGGGATTCCTGAGGGAGTCTGAAATCGACCAGGGGTTCTACCGGGACTTGGATTCGAACTAGGAAATCGCCAGGAATTTGCCAGGGGGCAAGAGGAACACGAGAAAAATATAGAACAACTTCTCAGAAGAAATCTGGGACTTTGTCGAAAATTCCATAGGGGAATTCCCAGGGATATGTCGAAATTTGCAAGGAGGAATAAGGATGATTTGGTTGCTAGCCCTTGTCCCTTTAAATAGTATTCAGAGACTTAATTCTAGTTGAATTCCTTAAATCCAAGTTCAACCAAAATTCATAGAATCTAATTATACTTGAAATTGGTTTATATTAAATATACATTATATTTAATAATATTAAATGAAATATATATATTTAATTAAATAGAATTTTATTCTACATAAAACATGGATTTAAATATACATTATATTTAATCCAAATATATATGTTTTTATTATATAGAATCTCATTCTATCTTTACTTGGATTTAAATATATTTAAATATATATTTTTAATTATGTGGAATCTAATTCTACATAAACTTGGAATTAAATATACATTATATAAATTCCAAATATATATTTAAATTTCTAGAATCTTATTCTATAATACTTAAGTCTCTAAATATTTTCCATACTCTAAATAATATTTGATAAATACAATATTTATCCAATATTATTCCCATTTAAGGGAGTTGCCGATTTCCCCTATCCCATAGGGTTTTTCGGCAACCTCCCTAAAATAGGGAGTATGGTTTCCAGTTTTTGTTTGTTTCATTCGAAGGCTGTGACCCTTGTAGGTTCATGCAACGTTAGTAGCAAAATTAGAATTGTTCTATTTTTTACAAAAAATGAGTGGCATCTAGCAATACATCATTGCTACCTAAGTTGCATAAAGTCATGCTTTGACTTTCCTAATTCCTGAATTAACTTCCTTTATGTATTTCATCCTTTTTGTCCTTCATATCTTAGATGAACACAAGTCATGGGTTAGTCACACTTACGTTGTCCATCTAGTGTTTCTTGATGTCTTGAGTAGATTATGATAAACGAATCTCTATGATATCTCATATCATAATATTCGAGCATGGCCATGCATTTTCTAATCTCATTCAATTAGTCTTCCATTATGTAGGAGAGACAAATCCTTTCTTGATCAAACATATTTCACTACATAGGTCATCACGTATCCAATCATTAGTCTTTATAACGTAGTCAGTTACGACACACGTTTGACTATGTCAAAATACGTAAATCTGTATGTTGAAATCATGTTGATCTCAAGTCTGAGGATTATACATATGTTTATCATGAGCAATGTTGTGACTGTCACATAATTACCCAAGAAACATGCTCATAGCGGGTCAATCTAGTATGTTGTCCTCTAACAAATACTTATGTGTTGATTTTGACATCTCTATGTCAATAACAACGCTTGTCATCAACGACATATTAGTCTTTATATATTATCACTGTCCATACCCGTAATAATATTCGACTAAGGATCCTATTTAACAATAATCGTATTATTGTATGGACATTACTATCCAATGGTTAGTTTGATGCACAGAAACATACCAAATGATAATAACGACAATGTCATTACTTGATAAATCTAGTAAAATAGTATGTCTATTCAATCATCATATGATTGGTATTTGGGCATACTCCAAAAATCTCCCACTAGCACTAAGACCAATCATTCTCGTATCTAATATGATATGGCTTAGTGTAACTGACATGCTTATGGTGTGTCAAAAGCTTTGTCATGGAGTTGACAAAGTTATCAACTTTGTGTGTATGTTGCATACTCTCACATCTCCAAGATGTAAGTACTTTAGAATATGTTTGGATTTATTGATGAGATCTGGGTTTTATTTGCTTACGCAAAGGTTCCATCATAACAGAGTTATGTAGCATCTAATATGCTGGGAACAACCCTTAGTTCAGAAGTGAACCATTTAGATCCAAACATCCTTCTTTATTGCTATGTCGATTGTAATACATTCAGCCTATGTTGTAGAGTTAGATACTGTCTCATGTTGCTAACTCGCAATATCTTTTATTAACGCAAAAGAGATTGCGATCTTTAGTTCCTTTTGATGAGTATGTCATCTACATACAATACTTAGGAAAGTAACAATTCTCCCACTAGCTCTTTTGAAAACAAGACTCCCCTTTGTTTCTAGATAAACCAAACCTTTTGATTGTATCTTCTGAAACGAATATCCCAACTTCGAGAAGCTTGCCTTAGTCTACGGATAGAGCTTTGTAGCTTACATACCTTCCAAGTGTTTACTGGAGTGACAAAACCTTCTGGATGTGTCATGTACACATTTGTTTCAAGTTTTCCCTTAGGAAAGTGGTTTTGACATTCCTTTATTTGATTCCATAATCATCGTATGTAACTACTTGCAAGTGAGATTAAGATGGATTAAACATAGCTACAAGTAAGATGCTTTATCATAGTGTATACTATGAAGTTTTTCGAAACCTTTTAGCGACGAATCATCCTTTGTATGTTTTATCATCCATGTCTGTTTTCCTTTTTGAAAAACCCATCCATACCTCTTAGGTTTTACCCTTTTAGGTAACCAAAGTCTATACTTGGTTTTAGACATGGATTCCATCTCATATCTCATGGCTCTTAGCCATTTCTCGAATTTTGGGCTCACCATTGCTTTCTGATAAGACCTAGTCTTTATCTTGATCCGAAAAGAAGAGTTTTTCCATGTACGGGTAGTGAGAAATCCATATTTCTCAAGTATATGGTATTCTCTTAAGGATCAACACAATGGTTGTGTTTTGTTCCAATGTTCCTTGATCATTTGTGGAACATTCTCAATCTTTGGTTCATAAATTTGTTGTCTAAAATTTCTTCACATTCCAAGTTCCTCTTTTTTTTTTCTTTTGTGAGAGGTAATCTCTTTCGAGAGAAACTCTCGTTTGAGCAACAAACATTTTGTTCTCGTTGAAAAATGAAATCCCTTATTGATAAGTATTCTCTTTCGAGATAAACTATCGTTTGAGCAACAAATATTTTGTTCTCGTTAAAGTTGAAGAAATAATATCCCTTTGTGAGAATTAATCTCTTTCAAGATAAACTCTCATTTGAGAAACAAACGCTTTGTTCTCGTTAGAATAAAAAACAAAAGGAGTTTTTAAGGTTCGAACTTTGTAAACAATTTAACATGTAAGTAACCTTAAAACTTCAACGGTGTTCTAGAACAATTCTTAGTCCATATCTTATATGACGTTTCGGGGGAAAACACGATTAAGTATGAGAGTTGTTTTTCTAGTGTGTAAAGAAGTCGAAAATGACCTGTTCTGAATCAAAACATGTCTAACATATTTGATTCTCTTTCAAAGACTTTTTCATTCCACTTGTGGGATTTAATTATGGGACAATCCCATATTCTTTAAATGTTCATCAAACTTTAAATATTCTTAAATTTGATCTCATCAAATTACCTTAATACTTTTAATGAGTTTGAGATTAGTCATTTGTAAATATTATTGATTTGATTAGTTTAAAGATCGTTGATTCGTTGTGCCATAAGAGATTAACATTTAAATAATCTCAAAATAAAAAATATCTTGTCCTTACAAGATAACTAAAACTTAGGCACAAAATAATAATCTTAAAAACTAAAACAAATCTATTTAAGCAAAAACACATGTCCTAATGGATGATGTAGCAACTCTTGCTTTATTTCCATTCACAGGTCCATATCTATTCTGATGCCTTCTCTTTAGAAGCCCCTGAGGTTGTTGCCTCACTCGTTTTTGCTTTCTTGACTTCTTGTAGGTGTGCGAGGCAGTTTCTCTTCCAATGTCCGGTCTTGCCGCAATGGAAACATTTTCCATCATTCTTGATTCCTTTCTTAGGTTTCAGTGCCTCATTTCCATCGGTTTTGGTCTTACCATCACCTTTAGACTTTGCTGCCGATTTACCTTTCTTCTTGCCCTTGCGGACAATCAGAACAAGTTTAGGTCCTACCTTCTTCAGGTTGATTTCAGCAGTTCTCAACATGCCGAGCAACTGTGGCAGCGTCTTGTTAATTTCATTCATATTTAAATTAAGGACGAACTGATTGAAACTATCCGGCAACGATTGTAGGATGACATCAGTAGCTAATTCGTCTTTCAGCGGAAAGTCGAGCTTCTCCAATGTTTGGATGCAGCTCATCACTTTGATGATGTGAGCTCCTATGGGAGATCCCTCACTCATCTTGCATTGAAACAGAGCTTTAGAGGTCTCGTACCTCTCTTGACGAGCTTGCCCTTCATAAATCTCCTTGAGATTTTGAATCATATCATAAGCTACCATGTCCTCATGTTGCTTCTGAAGCTCAGGGGTCATGGAGGCAAGCATAAGACAACCGACATCCAGCATGTCGTCCATGTGTTTCTTAAAACTTGTCTTTGTCAGCTCTGGAAGCAGTGGCAACCGGTTCATCAGGAACAGGTTCTTCAATGACATATTCATTCTTTTCCTGTTTGAGAACAATTCTCAACTTGCGGAACCAGTCAAGGAAGTTTATGCCATTGAGCTTATCCTTCTCAAGGATAGATCGCAGAGATAGAGTATTATTTGCCATTAATTCTACAACAAAGAAAATATGATACATAAGTTTTACTAAATTTTAAAATTTATAGATAGGTCTTTACTATAAATTTACTCCCACAATTTTCTTCAAAATTAAAAACCCTCTAGTTTTAATTTCAGAAAAACGTTTCAATAGTTTTTCTAGTGAGTGAGGATCTGTATTTCACCATTCCTAAATCAGTTTTGGCCAGTCTTTTAGGAAATGGTTATTTTGGTAAGTAACACCTTACTAATTACATCTCATGTAATTCCTCATCTTTTGGCGAACAACTCTTTTTCTTTAAATCATCTTATGATTATCCAAAACTTTTAACCACTAGGTTTTCTAATCCTATTAGAACAACCCAGCTAAGTCAATACCAATATCTCAACCGGCGAATATCACTAGCTTATTCTCCGCGTTTAACTAAGATAGATAAATGTGACATTGCTTTGGCAAAGCTCGCATTATATCGATCGAAGCTTTAACGAGGGTAAATATTGGATGGTTAAAATAGACTTAGAATTATAGCGAGGGATTTACTTAATTATATCATCATTTTTACATTGATCCTATCAATAGAACTATGTTTAATCATGCTTATAAAACATCCATTGCATCACACACAAGGTAAATATAAGCGGTAAATAAATATGCAATGATTATAGCCCTTCTTAACCTAAGGCGACCCGTCCCAAGCCAATGGAAGGACCATTCTACTGAAGATAGAATCTGCTTCTGAAACGCCTGGTCCACCAGGGAAGGCCCACCACGCTGCTATATTGGTCCTTGCTTTATCTCCATGAGTATTTACAATTTTCAGAAACTCGCGTTACATGCGAGGGAGTGAGATGAGAAGAGAAGTACAATAGAAGATAGAGAAAGGCACGACACGCAGACTGTATTTATAAAAACCAAAACTATAAAGGCTACGAGTTATAACCATGCAAAACAAACACCGTGCAATCTAACATGCATTTCAAACATCGTGTGAACAAAGTAACAGCGTGTTTACGGAGTTTTAAACTGATTATCCCTATGTTGCGGTTAATGGGCCAAATAAGGATCACGAGGTTTCATAAACCATTTGCGTTAACGAACAAATGCACCAGGTAGGTCAACATGAAATAGAGGTGGCGCACTAGGCACACTTAAGTACCAGGTCTTTGATGATGCCAATCCTAGACATGCATTTTTCATAACGTCTAACCATAACTCTTATGGATTCACCGTGAAAAATGGTTTGATAACTTTTATCAAATTAGAAGCCCTTTCAGAGATTTCATAAATCTATGAAACTATGAACAACTACTTGTTCTCTAGACTAACTATTAGTCTCAACATGTTAACATTTAACATTGAAGCAACCTAACATAGTTATGATTAACTCTTAATCATTCAGTGATAATCGAAATAAGTCTTTATTAGGTGTGATACGATAAACGATAAATATCTAAATCGAATCAAACAACATGCATCTCATACATAAACATCACCCAAGAATTTAAGTCCGAATTCGTATGATACAAGTAGCTTTGTAACCACTGTTGGATCAAGTCGGCACGCCCCGTGGCGTAGCGGAAAAATTAATTCGACGTAGTCCAGCCAGAATCCATGTACAGGAACGAACCCGGGGTGAAAAGATGAAGAGTTACCTTTTAAAACTCTGGAAACTGAAAAACCGACGGTATGTCAGAATAACCACGTCAAGTAAAACCGGAATCGTCACAGGTTCGCAACGACCTCTACGGAGTCCACCCGAACAAAACAAACAAAGTTTCTGCCTCCTTAACACTTAGGGATAAATTTCGACAGGTTTGAACACCTTCCAGGGAGAAGTCGAAATCCCTCTAGGGATTCCTAAGGGAGTCTGAAATCGACCAGGGGTTCTATCGGGACTTGGATTCGAACTAGGAAATCGCCAGGAATTTGCCACGGGGCAAGAGGAACACCAGAAAAATATAGAACAGCTTCTCAGAAGAAAATCTGAGACTTTGTCGAAAATTCCAGAGGGGAATTCTCAGGGATATGTCGAAATTTGCAAGGAGGAATAGGGATGATTTGGTTGCTAGCCCTTGTCCCTTTAAATAGTATTCAGAGACTTAATTCTAGTTGAATTCCTTAAATCCAAGTTCAACCAAAATTCATAAAATCTAATTCTACTTGAAATTGGTTTATATTAAATATACATTATATTTAATAATATTAAATAGTATATATATATATATATTTAATTATGTAGAATCTTATTCTACATAAAATATGGATTTAAATATACATTATATTCAATCCAAATATATATGTATTTTTATTATATAGAATCTCATTCTATCTTTACTTGGATTTAAATATATTTAAATATATATATTTAACTTTGTGGAATATAATTCTACATAAACTTGAAATTAAATATACATTATATAAATTCCAAATATATATTTAAATTTCTAGAATCTTATTCTATAATATTTAAGTCTCTAAATATTTTCCATACTCTAAATAATATTTCATAAATACAATATTTGTTCGTTTCATTCGAAGGGTGTGACCCTTGTAGGGAGTTGCCAATTTCCCCTATCCCATAGGGGTTTTTCAGCAACCTTTCTAAAATAGGGAGTATGGTTTCCAATTTTTGTTCGTTTCATTCGAAGGGTGTGACCCTTGTAGGTTCATGCAACGTTAGCAGCAAAATTAGAATTGTTCTAATTTTTACAAACAATGAGTGGCATCTAGCAATACATCATTGCTACCTAAGTTGCATGAAGTCATTGTTTGACTTTCCTACTTCCTGAATAAAATTCATTTATGTATTTCTTGCTTTTTGTCCTTTATATCTTCGATGAACACAAGTCATGGGTTAGTCACACTTGCGTTGTCCATCTAGTGTTTCTTGATGTCTTGAGTAGATTATGATAAACGAATCTCTATGATATCTCATATCATAATATTCAAGCATGGCCATACATTTTCTAATCTCACTCAATCAAGTGGCCGAAGATATTTCTCTCATTATGTAGGAGGGACAAATCCTTTCTTGATCAACCATATTTCACTACATAGGTCCTCACGTATCCAATCATCAGTCTTTATAATGTAGTCAATTACGACACACATTTGACTATGTCAAAATACGTAAATCTTTATGTTGAAATCATGTTGATCTCAAGTCTGAGGATTATACATATGTTTATCATGAGCAATGTTGTGACCGTCACACAATTACCCAAGAAACATGCTCATAGCGGGTCAATCCAATATGTTGTTCTCTAACGAATACTTATGTGTTGATTTTGACATATCTATGTCAATGACAACGCTTGTCATCAACCACATATTAGTCTTTATATATTATCACTGTCTTTACCTGTAATAATATTCGACTAAGGATCCTATTTAACAATAATCGTATTATTGTATGGACAATATTATCCAATGGTTAGTTTGATGCACAGAAACATACCAAATGATAATAACGACAATGCCATTACTTGATAAATCTAGTAAAATAGTATGTCAATTCAATCATCATATGATTGGTCTTTGGGCATACTCCAACAACAGGGACATGAACTCCAGCTTCTTATCGTCCAAGTATCTGACTCGAAGATACTTTCTTTTAAAGGCAGAATGAAAGAAAGTCCAACCCACCTCTTCTGGCTCCAATGCAACAATCACAGTCGTCCACCATGTATACGCATCACCATGCAACAACGACACTGAGCAACCTAGCTTCTATGTATCATTGCACGCCATCTGATCCAGGATCCGGATCGTACTGGCCAACCTTGCCTTGAATGCCTCAAGAGACAAACCAGGATATTCCACTCCTCCCAAACTTCTCAAGCGCTCCAATTGCAAAACTCGTTTGCCCAGCAGCATGCGCTTGCACTTGCACTCCAGCAACAACATCCTGGAATGCTCCTGTCATTGCCTGTACCAAAGGCGTCAAGTCTCCCAACACCGGACCAGCCTGTTTGTGTTGCCCTTGATCCTTACCCCAAGGTAGGGGTTGCGGTGGAGGAGGTAAATTCGCACCAGGAAGAACCTCGTTCCCCTGATTATGTTGCTCATCAATAGGAGAAACCAACCCATAACATAATTCTCTCCTGGGTCCCATTGTGCTATTAACATTAAGGCATGAATATAAACAAACAAAAGATCATGCCAACTTCTAACAAGGACCCAAGACTTCAAATCCAATTTTAAAATATTTCACTAGGTAATAAGGTAATGAGCATTCCAATTCCCCCCCCCCCCCAACATAGCATAAAGTATACAACATGCATGTCTCAACCATCATGCATCACAAGCATTAAAATTTAGCCCAATATAACATCATTTATAACAGCTCACACTCATAATCATTCACCATATATAACATCACCATCACATACTTAACATTACATGCTTAAAACATTCACCGGGCAAAGAAACCATTACCAATAACACACCTTCACATCAAAATCACTTACCAACAACTCACCATCATCCCAACCTTTCGAAACCTGGCTCTGATACCATCAAATGTAACCCCCTTGACCCAGCCTGGCCGATAGACCGAACTGAACAACTCACATGGGGAATATTGACATAAACCGGGATAGTTTACCTCAATAAACGACCTTTTTTCCTTTTATCATATCGAGATACAAGTTACATTCCTAAGTGATCAACAAGCAGCAGACTGAAAGACAACACGAGCACTCGTCTATTAATACAAATTTCGGGTTTAAGGACCATTTTGTAAATTTGACAATTTGTAAGGGTTATTACCAAATTTGGATTACCATCCTTAAATTAAATTCATTACATGCTTCTCTGTAAAAACTCAGCTCAAGACAACCCTTGGAACTCATCAAATTGCATACCTGACAAACAGGGACAAAAATGCAAAGAAACAAAACTTCAAAAATGCCCATAATTGAAATAACAACCATACGTTTCGGAACATCTAACCCCATATAAGAACGGGTGTATCGAAATAGGGGCTCATGTTTCGAAACACGAGTTTGTTTCGAAACAACTCTTGACCCATTTCGAAATAGGGTTCCTTAGTAGCAAAGTGTACCGTAACGAACCTCCCTGTTCCGATACTTCAAGGCCATTTCAAGCACCCATTTTGAAACAAGTAAGGGTTTTCCGAAACATATGGGCCTGAACTGCTTAATTTTGTTGGTTTAACCATCAAAAACCAATCCATCATATATCCAAACATGCTTGCAACTCAAATACACATCAATACTCAAGAATACATGGCAAAGGCACCATCAAAGCACCACTAGATATATCAAAGAGAACTAAAGGCATGCTTCCTATAAAACAAGCACCAAAAGGCACCATCAACACCATTTCTCACTCTCTTCAAAACCATCATGCCTTTGAAAAACCATGCACTTCATAATTAAAAATTAGAATGCTAAACACCATGCAACATGAAACTTATAATTTCCAGCAATTAAACCATTGTTACACGAACATCAAGCCTTCCACGCATAAACACCATTATGCTTAGCTTAAGGTAAAACACGCATTTTTCACATTATGCATCAATAATATTTCTATAACACTACAATCCATTATATTGGCTCATAAGTAATTAACAGCATTCTCAAAAACATATCGGATACACAGATTCCCAAGGGTTGTCCCAAACCCTTCATACACTCTACCGAAATCTCAATGCTCACACACGGGAGCAACCCTCCATCGTTGTCACACCCGTGGAGGAGTATTCGGTACAATTACAACTTGTCAACACCACTCATCGGTAGATGTATAGCACACTAACGAGAGACAGGACACACACAAGGTTTGCACCCGGGAGCTACCCTCGACCGTTGCAACCTTAAATAATCCTCAATCGTTAGGGTACTTGGATGGAGTTTTTGGTACAATCACAACCCCTCAACATCCAAGGCGACTTGTTTATAGTGCACTCAATCCTATAGCCGGCTAACTATATCCGATGTCATTTACAAAACACTTTATACAACATCACTTGCCAATATAATCCACATTTCATCAATACCTCACTATTTTTTTCCCAAGCATTCATGATAAGCCATAATTCAAGCATTAAACCATGCTTTAAAACCCAATGCATCAACACATGCATACAAGGACCACCTACCTAGTGCATCCTAAACTACATGGTATCATCAAACACATTTTATATACTCAAAACATGCTTTAAAACAGTAGGTAAGTGCATTTAAAATCAAGTGCAACCAAAGCTCAAACTAGCACAATTCAGGAGAGAAATTTACTTTACTTACTTCCGAACTTAATAAAGCATTTCAAGCTCTTAATAAGTTCCCAAAACCTTTTCTAAAATGTTTCCTTGCTGGAAAACCAAGCTCCACTCACTGACTTGCGAAACCATACTTGCCGACGCAACTATCAATTGTCCGAAGCCTTCAAAACCACTTCGTTTGATTCCAGAATACTAACCCTTGTTTTCAACACAGTAAAACAGAGGTTGGCTGCATCATAATGCATCCAAAACTCCAGCACTAAAAAGAAAAACTGCAGCCCTCCTCTAAAGCATCAAATTACCCATCCGAAACAACCAAAAATTCAATCGATTGATCTCCAACCTCAGCCCAGCCATCACCCAACATATCTAACACATTTTAGGCATAAATCAACATCCAAACATAACCTAAAACAATCCTTATACCTCTAGCAACTCAGATCTCACATTGCACCCCAAAAACCCAACAAAAACACTTTAAAAACAAATGATCTAAAGGATTTCGCGATTAATGTGATTAAGACTCTATTTCAACATCATAAACCTTCCAAAAATTGTTTAGAAATCATTTCAAAAAGATCAAATCAAGACTCCTTCGAAAATCTCATTAAAACCATCTTTTCAAACAAGATTTCACCATGTTATCAAACCAATAACAAAACCTCAATCAAAACATAGATAAAGAGTCAAATATCTTAGGAATTTCATTAAAGAACCTTGATTAGAGGGTTAACACAAAATTTACCTCCAACCCTTGCTTCTCTTATAATTTGGCAAGTTTAGCTTTCAAGAATCTTGAAGAAATGTGAGAGAAATCACAAGGAAGAAGTTGGAAATCAAGAGAGGAAATGAAAATGATTGAAATCTGGAAATTGAGAGAAAATGGAGAGCGTTTGGCTGAAGTGAAAAGGAGAGAATGAAAAGATCGTCATTTTTTTGTTAACCAAAATAACTACCTTTCTAATTAAATCAATTAAAGCCATTTTAATATTTAATAAATCATTTAAAGATTCTAAGATCTTGACTCATTTTTGAAAAACACCTTTTTTCCATAACTTTAAAACTTTATATTTTGGTTAGTGCTCAAAATGTGTACTTTCCAACCTCTAAAATATAATTTTAGAAGATTTTAGGAATATTTATCATATTTTTATCCCATCCTGAACCTTGATTTCCCTAAACCACCTCTTACCGATTCGAACAACCGATTACCGGTTCCACTAGCCTAACCCAACTCGCAAAACAACTAGACCCAAAACTGAGGCGTTACATAACGTCTCATCTCCTAAGATCAGCATAAGCCTTTTGTCGATCAAAGGAAGCTTTTAGGCGATCACGGATCATGGTGACCCATTTTTCAGTTTTCCCAAGTAAATCAGAGCCCAACATCTTACCTTCACCAAGCTTAGACCAACACAATGGAGTCCAACATCGCCTACCGTATAATGCTTCATACAGGGCCATTTTGATTGATGGTTGATTACTATTATTGTAGGGGAACTCAATAAGGGGCATGGATTTTTCCCAAGTTCCACCAAAGTCGAAGATGCATGCTCGACGCATATCTTCCAAAATTTATATAGAAAGGTTCATTAACAATAAAAATTTCTAAGGGTTCAATGAAAGAGTCTTTCGATAATTACCTGAATTACCCTTTCTGACTGGCCGTAAGATTGAGGGTGAAAGGTTGTGCTAAGATTAACTTTGGTGCCCAGAGCTCCTTGTAAGGTTCTCCAAAACTGAGATGCAAATCGGGGATTTTGATCGGAGATAATAGACTTGGGTACTCCGTGAAGTCGGATCACTTCCTTGACATACAAGTCAACTAATTTAGGGAGACCATAGTCCATTCTAACCGGTATGAAATGAGCTAACTTTGTGAAACTGTCTACAATAACCCATATATCATAATGTTTCACGGTAGTTAATGGTAGACCACTAACAAAATCCATAGTGATCTTCTCCTACTTCTATTGCGGTGGATCAATGGGTTGCAACAGTCTGGTAGGAGCACAATGTTCTGCTTTAAGACGTTGGCACGTGAGACACTTGGAAATGTAATCGGCTATGGCTTGCTTCATGATCGGTTACCAATAGAGTTCACTTAGGTCCTTATACATCTTCACGGACCTGTGGTGAACAGAAAAATAACTCGAATGAGCTTCAGAGAGAATATTAGTATGAAGAGATTCATCGTTAGGTACACAGACCCGGTCATGAAAACACAAGAGCCCTTAAGAATTAATTCTGAAGTCGGGGTTTTCCGATAACTTAGAGACAATGGATTGAAGCTCGGGATCTTGCTCTTGCAAAACCTTGATTCGAGAAATGATGGTAGATTGAAATTGAAGCTCAGCCACAAGATAATGATGCTTCTAAAGCCGGAAGTGAACAGTAATTGCCCGAGAGGGTACAAGGCAACGATATTATAGCATGTCAATGTACCATACAATACATATAACTATGTATTCACTGTTAATACTTACCAGGTAAAGGTTTGCGGCTGAGTACATCAGCTACAACGCTGGCTTGCCCAGATGATAATTAATGACAACATCGTAATCTTTAAGGAGTTCCATCCATCTTCGTTATCGAAGATTCAACTCCTTTAGGGTCAATATGTACTTGAGGCTTTTATAATAGGTGAAAAGGTAACATTTTCTCTGTAGTGGTAATGTCTCCAGATTTTCAATGCAAAAACAACTTCAGCCAACTCAAGGTCGTGAGAAGGGTAATTCATTTCGTGCGGCTTAAGTTGTCTCGAAGCATAAGTGATGACTTTGCCTTCTTGCATCAATACACATACTAAACTGAGATGTGATGCATCACTATAAACTATGTAGTCTTTACCAAACTCGGGTTGGGCCAGGACTGTTGAATGAGTCAATACTTGTTTCAATTGATCGAAAATCCTTTGTTGATCTTTAGTCCAAACAAAAGGAGCTTCTTTCCTCAACAATTTGGTTAAAGGAGCGGCTATCATAGAAAACCCATTTATGAATCTCCTATCATTGCCAACAAGCCCAAGGAAGCTTTTGACTTCACCGATGTTCTTCGGTGGATGCCAATCTACCATAGCTTGGATTTCCTTCGAGTCCACATGAATACCCGAAGCCGACACAACATGTCCAAGAAAGCAACTTCGGTGAGCCAAAACTCACGCTTAGAAAATTTTGCGAACAACTGCTTCTTCCGTAAGGTCTAAAGCACGATACGAAGATCATCTCGATGTTCTGCAACATTCTTAGAATAGATCAATATATCATCTACAAGCACCACTACAACTTTATCAAGATAGGGTCTAAAGACCCGATTCATCATATCAATAAAAGCTGTCGGTGCATTGGTTAACCCAAAGGGCATCACCAATAATTCATAGTGTCCATATCTTGTACGAAAATCAGTCTTCGGTACATCACATTCTTTAACTTTTATTTAGTAATAACCCGACCTTAAATCAATCTTGGAAAACAAAGAGGCATCCTTTAGCTGATCGAACATGTTGTCTAATTTAGGTAATGGATACTTGTTCTTGATGGTTACCTTGTTCAACTGTCGGTAGTCAATACACAATCGCATAGAACCATCTTTCTTCTATAAAAATAGAATCGATGCTCCCCAAGGCGAAGAGCTCGGTTGAATAAAGCCTTTGCTCAGCAATTCTTGAATTTGAGCTTTCAACTCCTTTAGTTCAACAACAACCATACGATATAGTGCAATGGAAACTGGAGTAGTCCCAGGTTTCACCTCAGTGCCAAACTCCACTTCACGGGTTGGGGGCAATCTCGGAAGTTCATTAGGGAACACATCGGGGAATTCACACACAATATCAATGTCTCGTAATTGAGACTCGTCTTTGGCTTCTAATGTCAAAGCACACAATGAAGGATTCCTCGCATTCATCAAAACAACACTTTCGTTTCCAAGACCGCGGAGATAAAACTTCCTCTTACAACAATCTACCCAGGCTTGATGCTCATTAAGCCATTCTAAACCTAGGATAACATCGAACTCATGGATCGGTAAGGCCAACAAATTGACCGAGAAAGGAATCCCTTGAATCATTAAAGGGCAGTTCTTGCACACAACCTTTACGGTGACACAATCTCATAAGGGATTGGTTACAGAAATTCTCGATGCTATTTGTTCATAAGACATATCCTACTTCTTAACTACAATGGTGCTTATAAAAGAGTGAGTAAAACCAGGGTCAATCAATGCATATAAAGGATGTGAATATAGTTCAATGGTACTTGCAATGACATCAGGCTCGTCCTCATCTTCCCTACTCCTCACTTGATACGTCTAGGCAGGGGCTTTAGAATCTTGCTTATTGAATGATTTCCCCGATACACTTGATCTTTTGTAGGTTCCCGTTAATCCTTTCTTTGATCCTTTACCTCGAAAGGATTGAGCAGGTGAGGCAGCAGTATTCAGAGTGGTTGTAGGTTTGGTTGCATTTAATGGGTAGTCACGAATAACGTGACCTTGCTCACCACAGTAATAGCAAGCTCCAGTCTACTTACGGCATTGACCCGTTGGGTGCCTATTCTAACAGTAATTACAAATTGGATGTTTGTTGCCTCGATTCAAACCTCTAGTGCTATCAACAGATGCTGACTTAGCAAAAGATTGTGTCACAGATAGAGGCCTATCAATGTTTCTAGAACGAGGAGGCTGTGGATAAACATTATGCTTAGAGCCTTGATATCACCCTTTCTTGTTCCACTTTAGAGGTCGAGAATCCTCCCTCAATCTCTTCTCAAATTTTCTAAACCCACCGGCTCGTTGAGCTCTCTATGCAGTTTCGGTGGCTTTAACTCGGTTCACCAGATCTTGGAAATCAACGATGCTCAATGCAGTAAACATAGGGCGTAATTCATCATTGAGCCCGACAATGAACATTCGACACTTCTCTTCCTCCTTCTTGATATACTCAGCACCATTTCTACAATAGATACAGAAATCATGGATGTACTACTCGATCGGTTATCCGCCTTGTTTGAGGAGGAGGAAGATACTTCACCTCTAAGCGAGATAAAACACACTGATGTACTTCTTGCGAAATTCTTTCAAGAAGAACTCCCAAGTTACAATGTCCTTAGAGACCGTCAATATAGTAGTTTCCCACTAGTGGAGTGCCTCGTTAGCTAGCAACGCGATGGCACACTCGAGTTGGAGCTCGTCCGAGCATTATAGTTGCTTGTTCAAAATCTGTAGAGTGTTGTCCAACCAATATTTGGCAACTTCAGGATTGTCGTAGACTTGTCTGGTAAAGGTGTAAGCTCGATACTGTTATAGCTTATCGGTAGGAGCTCGAGTATGTTGGACAGCAAGAGCGATAGGTTGAACAACTTGCTTAGCCCTCATTGCAGTCAAAAACTGCTTGAACATGTCAGTTATATTCTTATAACATTCAGCCTGAGCAGTAGGTGGTACAGGGTGGGTATTCTGAACATGAGGGTCCTGCGGATGTGGTGAATTCGAAGGATATCCTCCACTTATCTCCTCGCCATGAGTCGATGAGCCGGTGGCAAGCTCGTCAATGTGAGCTTCATTACTTTTAGACATATCTATATGAAAGATCAGATTAGTCGACAAGTCACAATATACATAATATATAAATCCTAGGTTGAAAAGTAACACAATAACAATGGAATAAGCTTCGGTTTAGTCCTAGAATCGACTAAACTCTAGCTCAAATACCATAAATGCAACACCCCCATCCCGGCCTGGTCGAAAATCGGGTCGGAGTGTGTTATCGGTAAACAGTACGATGATCAGTGCAATAAATTTCAATTCATAAACAATATATAAGCAATGTTATACTATAAAACTTTACTGAAGATACATACTAAACCCATTTATCCATTGTGAATCGATAATTAGTCATCTAGGACCAATTCCTAATTATTACATGTTTTAGGGACTAAGCTGTCAATCTGACAAATTAGAGGTCCTTCAATGCAATTGATTAAACCATAATGAAATTCAATACAATATCAGCAAGTTTTTAAGTTTTCATGCAATTTGGAATTCATTTACTCATCCAATTTAGTCATCCTAAATACAGTGACCAATTGTGACCAATGTAAACCTTCAGTTTCTGCCTTTTTAACCAACTTAACTAACCCTATATCGAAACACCTTAAAGTTGTTTCGATACGGGTACACGATGGTCAACCGTGGTTGACTTTGCCCATTACTCGTATCGGTACATGGAAGCTCTGTTTCGGTACAAAATGACTTTCATTGACTTTGACTCGTTTCGATACATGTTAGGCTCGTATCGAAACAAAGAATTATAGTAGCAAAATGTTTCGATACAGCTCTAACCCGTATCGATACGCCCTATTCCTTAGGTTCAATTATGCTTAACCGTATCGATACGTCATTACCCCGTATCGATATGGCCTGACTTGTAATGAAAGATTTTTGCTAGTTTTTAATCAAATTGACTTACTAAACGATGTTCAAATGCAATGAAAATTTACACACAACATTTCAATACTATAAACTACAGGCATGCCCAATTTCATCTTCATTCGAATATGTTTACTAGGTTTTTACCTATGTGAGCCAAACAATCCCTTTTTACCAACTTTTAGCCATACTAAAAGTCATTTTAGGGCCTTTAACAATATTACAACTTATACACAATACACCCATTGTAACTTCCCCCTTCCCGGTCCGGTTGAGAGCAGGGTCGGAAGGTGATACCGATGATCGATACAATGATTGGTACAATAAAATTTCATTTCAATATTAGCGTTTTCACCATTAAAATGCAATGAATCATTAATATCATGTAACTTAATCCAATTGACCCATATAAGAAATAATTAGTCATTCAAGGCTAAATCGTAACTATTACAAGTTTTAGGGAACAATTTGTAAATTAAACAAATTAGGAGTCCTTCAATAACTTTGATTATAATAGATTGAAATTCACCACAATGTTAAAATTCTTCTAAAAATTTCATACAATATGGAGTCCATTAGTTTATTCAATTTTATCTTTTAAAACTCAGACACTAAACTGTGAACATTGCAATCTATTTAAAATGCCTTTAACTAACTTAAATAACCCTGTCTCAAAACACCTTAGGGCCATTTCGAAACGGGTGGACGATGGTCAACCCACGTTGACTTTTCTCTTTAGACTGTTTTGATAGGGCAGCGCCTTGTATCTGAACGGCTTGACTTCACTTGACTTTCACCTTGACCCGTTTCGATACGCTATGAACCCGTATCGAAACAATCGATTCTAGTGACCAAATGTTTCAAAATGGCTAAATCCGTTTCGGTACGCCCTTATCTTTAGGTTCATTTATGCACACCCGTATCGAAACGCCATCAACCGTTTCGATACGGCCTGACCTGTAATGACAGATTTTTACTAGTTTTTATTCAATTTGCTCTACCGAACGATGTCCAAAGAAACTTTACACACAACATTTTCAATGGTATAAACTACTAGCCTACAAAATTTCATGACCATACGAAGATGTTTACTATGTTTTGACCTTTATGAGCTAAGTATGCACTTTTAAACCACTTTTAAGCCAAACAAAAAGGCCATTTCGGGCCATCAACCATATTAAAACATAGGCATATCACAAACATTTCAAAATGGGTGCAAATGACTAGGTCAATTACTTTGCCACCTTCCTAGGAGTTCATAAGTCAAAACACATTACTTTAGGGCTTGTAGTGACTTGGCTTGCCTTGACAATCCTAACCTCCAACAAGCGATCCTTTCAACCTGAAATGCATGAGATGAAACACATTAGGAATACATTGCCTAGTGAGGTAGTCATAAACAATATGAACAACAATATATCAAGTATCAATATACATGATCTCATACTCATCAATGTCAATGCTATGCAACAATATACTATGTTTAACATATTCATTTTATCATTAATCCTTGGATTGAATCAAGATAGTGGATACGCGAATTCCTACGCCTCGCCAAGATAATGAATGGTCTAGACCCTCCGCCTCGCCAATATGACCAATATCAATACACATTCCTCCGCCTCGCCAAATCAATATAAGCCGTAGCCATAGGACCGTAGTCCACCCGTACACTGAGCTCATGAATTCTATGGCATGCCAATTGTATCCAATGTCTATTCAAATCCAAGGTTTCAATGTTCATTTCCATATCCTATGTTTAATGAGGATTCCAATGACCAATGATCTCAATATTATCAATGCTTCATGGTCCAATATCAATATCAATATACGATGATTTCTTTACAATGTTACAATGACAATAACTATATCAATGACTATGCACAATGACAATACCAATAACTATGTCAGATATTTAATAACAAACTTACCGACATTTACCAAGGTGTCCAAATAACAATCCAATGTAACTTCTTCAATGATAATATTAGCGATATAATCTAAAACATCAATAAAAGGTTCGGGAAGGCTTTTCGCCTAATCCCGAGACTCTGACTACACTCACCTTGATAATCCGAAGCTTTCAAGGCTCTCGAATGATAATATCCTTGTTCCAGGCTTTGGATGGAGACAATGGATGCTCTTTTATCAACTTCTTGAGCTAGGAAATCAAAAGGAGACTATTAGGATCGATATTACGATATCGAAATCAATATAACAATATCAAAATCGATAACCGATCTGAATATATATGGCAACGATGAGATATCCATAGATGGTTAAAACCCTAGATTAGGATTAAACTCAATACACCCACGAAAGCCGATAAGCGATTGAGGAGTATAGCTTACCTGATCGATTGTAACGATTTGATAACAATAAATCGAAGAAAAACGAAGCTTGAAGCTAGCTCTAATGGAGGTGCTTGTTTAGGTAGGAGATGATGAAGATGAGGAGATAGGGAGGTTCTTGCTTACTTAATAATCGGGTAAGTTTTGTATCACCTTTCAATATCTTTCTTTTTATTTATTATTGCTTACTTATAAGGCTTTCCTTAAGGTGAAGCAACTTCAGCAGATTTCCCCACGTTTGGGAGATTAAAATTTGAGGAGGAGCTAATCGCGAGGTTAGTCCCTCAACTCTCTCTATATTTTGGTTTTGACCTCATAGTTTTCAATTTCCACAATTTAACCACTATAATATTTCTGATACTATTCAATAGAGTACAATAACAATGATTTAGCTTAACTAGAGTCCGATATCAATAATTAACTAGCCGATACAATGCTTGGATTTTTATCAATATGTGATTTCCGATCACCGGAACCTAATTCCGACTAGACCCGATTTTGGGGTGTTAAAACTCTCCCCTCCTTAAGAAAAATTTGTCTTCAAATTTTTACCTGAACCGATGAGATGAGGATACTATTGTTTCATGGTCTCTTTAGTCTCCCATGTGGCTTTTTCAACATTGTGGCTCCTCCATAGCACTTTAACTAACATTATAGTCTTGTTACGAAGTCTCTTGACTTCTCTTGCTAGAATGTGAAATTGTTCCTCCTTGTAGGATAGGGTTGGTCGAAGTTCTACAGACTCAGGTTCCACAATGTGCAAAGGATCAGAACGATACTTCCGAAGCTTCGATACGTGAAAAACATCATGAATTTTACTCAATTCAGAGGGAAACAATAGTTGATATTCCACGAGGCCAACTCTTTCAATGACTTCAAAGGGTTCAATGAATCGGGGACTCAGTTTTCCCTTTTTGCCAAATCTTAAAACCTTATTCCACGGTAACACCTTTAGGAAGGCTTTTTCACCAACTTCGCACTTGATGTCTCTTCTCTTGAGATCATCATAAGCCATTTGTCGATCAAAGGGAGCCTTTAAACAATCATGGATAATGGTGACTCACTCTTCAGTCTCTCGAAACAAGTCAAGACCTAACATCTTGCCCTCACCAAGCTCTGACCAACACAATCGAGTTCTACATCGCCTACCATACAATGCTTCATACGGGGGCATTTGGATTGATGCTTGGTAACTGTTATTGTAGGCAAATTCAACAAGGGGTAGAGATTTCTCCCAAGTTCCGCCAAAGTCGATAATGCATACCCGAAGCATGTCTTCAAAGATCTGTATAGGAAGGTTCAATAACAGTACAAGTTTCTAAGATTTCAATGGACAAATTTTTCGATGATTTACCTAGATTACCCTTTCTGACTGGACGTCAGATTAAGGGTGAAAAGTTGTACTAAGATTAACTCTGGTGCTCATAGCTCCTTGTAAGGTTCTCCAAAACCGAGATGAAAATCGTGGATCTCGATCGGAGATAATAGACTTAGGTACTCCGTGGAGTCGGCTTACTTCCTTGATATACAAGTCAGCTAATTTAGGGAGACTGTAATCCATTCTAACCGGCATAAAAAGGGCTGACTTCGTGAAACGATCTATAATGACCCATATAGCATCATTCTTCGCGGGAGTTAACAGTAGACCACTAACAAGATCCATAGTGATCTTTTCCCATTTCCATTTCGGTGGATCGATAGGCTGCAATAACTGGTAGGAGCATAATGTTCTACCTTAACACATTGACACGTGAGGCATTTGGAAATAAAATTAACTATGTCATGCTTCATGCCTGGCCACCAATAGAGTTTATGTAGGTCTTTATACATCTTCACAGACCCGAGGTGAACAGAAAAAGAGCTCAAATGAGCTTCAGAAAGAATATCGGTGCGAAGAGATTCATTACTAGGTACACAGACTCGATCATGAAAACAAAAGAATCCTTCAGAGTTAATTCTGAAGTTAGGGTTATCCGATAGCTTGGAGACAATGGATTGAAGCTCAGGGTCTTGCTCTTGCAAACCCTTAATTCTCGAAACGTTGGTAGACTGAACTTGAAGTTAATCTACAAGACAACAGTGCTTCTGAAGTCGGAAGTGAGCGTTAATTGCTCGAGGGGATACAATATAGCAATGTTACAAGAAGTTATTGTATCATACAATACATATAACTTCAAATTTACTGCCAATGCTTACCAAGCAGAGGTTTGCGGCTGAGTGCATCGGCTACAATGTTGGCCTTGCCCAGATGTTAATTAATAACAAGATCATAATCTTTAAGGAGTTCCTTCCACCTCCGTTGCTGGAGATTCAACTCCTTTTGAGTCAATAGATACTTATGGCTTTTATGGTCGGTGAAGAGGTAACACTTTTCTCCGTAGAGGTAATGTCTCTAGATTTTCAATGCAAAGACAAATGCAGCCAATTCAAAGCCGTGGGTGGGGTAATTCATCTCCTACGGCTTAAGTTGTCTCGAAGCATAAGTGACGACCTTGCCTTCTTGCATCAATACACATCCTAACCCTAGGTGCGATGCATCACTGTAAATTGTATAGTCCTTTCTGAACTCAAGCTGGGTTAGAACTGGTGCATGACTCAATATTTGTTTCAACTGATCGAAACTTTGTTGTTGAATCTCGGTCCAAACAAAAGGAGCTTCTTTCCTTAACAACTTTATTAAAGGAGCGGCTATCATAGAAAACCCTTTCGCAAAACTTTGATAATAACCAACCAGCCCAAGGATGCTTCTGACTTCTCCAATATTCTTCGGTGGATGCCAATTTATAATAGCTTGGATTTTTTTCGGATCTACTTGAATACCCGAAGCTGACACGATATGTCCCAGAAAGGCAAATTCGGTGAGCCAAAACTCACACTTAGAGAACTTCACGTACAACTGCTTCTCTCTTAGGGTCTGAAGCACAGTACGAAGATGATCTCAGTGTTCCGCTTCATTCTTGGAATAGATCTAAATGTTATCTATAAACACCAATACGAATTTATCATGGTAGGGTCTAAATATCTGATTCATCAAATCCATGTAGGCTGCCGGTGAATTAGTTAACCCAAAGGGCATCACCAAGAATTCGTAGTGTCCATATCTTGTATGGAAGGCAGTCTTTGGTACATCACACTCCTCAACTCTCATTTGATAATAGTCCGACCCTAAGTCAATCTTGGAAAACAAAGAGGCATCTTTTAGTTGATTAAACAGGTCGTCTATTCTAGGCAATGGATGTTTATTCTTGATGGTTACTTTTTTCAACTGCCGGTAGTCAATACACAATCGCATATAACCATCTTTCTTCTTAACAAAGAGAAGTGGAGCTCCACAGGGCGAAGAGCTCGGTTGAATGAAACCCTTGCTTAATAACTCTTGAATATGAACCTCTAATTCTTTTAATTCCACAACTGCCATGTGATATGATGCAATGGAAATTGGAGCAGTCCCAGGTTGCACCTTGATGCCAAACTCCACTTCACGAGTTGGGGGCAATCTTGGAAGTTCATCAGGGAAGACATCAGGAAATTCACATACGGTGTCAATGTCTCGCAATTGTGATTCGTCCTTGGACTCCAACGCCAAAGCGTACATTGATGGGTTCTTCGTGTTCATCAGTACAACCCTTTCCTTACCCAAACCTCGAAGATAGAAATTTCTTTTACAACAATCTACCCAGGCTTGATGCTCACTAAGCCAATCTAAACCTAGGATGACATCAAATCCATGGATCGATAAAGCCAACAAATTGGCCGGAAAAGGAAACACTTGGATCATTAAGGGGCAGTTCTTACACACTACCCTTACGGTGACACAATCTCATAAGGGATTGGTTACAGAAATTCTTGATGCTATTGGTTTGAAAGACATATTATACTCCTCAACTACAATGGTACTTATAAAAGAATGAGTAGAACTAGGTTCAATCAATGCATATAAGGAATGTGAATATAGCTCGATGGTACCTGTAATGACATCATGTTCATCCTCTTCTTCTTTGCTCCTCACATGATACATTTGGGTAGGGGGTTTTGAATCTTGTTTATTAAAGGGTTTCCCTGGACCACTCAATTGCCCAAAAGTTCCCGATGATCCTTACTTCGATCCTTTACCTCGAAAGAATTGAGCAAGAGAAGCAGTAGTAGTCGGTGTAACAGTAGATTAGGTTGCATTCAATGGGCAATCACGAATAAAGTGACCCTACTCACCACAGTAATAACAGGCTCCAGTATGCTTATGACATTGACCCACTAGATGACGATTCTGACAATAATTGCAAAGTAGATGCGAGTTTCCTCGATTTGAACCTACAGTGCTATCAATGGATTCTGCTTTAGAAAAAGACTGCGTCACAGACTGAGGTCTCTCAATGTTTCCATAACGGGAGGGCTGTGGATAGATATTTTTTTTGGGGCCTTGATGTATCTCTTGCTTGTTCCATCTTGGAGGTCGAGAATCATCCTTGAACCTCTTCACGGTCTTACTAGACCCACCAGCTCGTTAACTTCTATTTGCAGCTTCGGTGGCCTTAACTCGACTCACAAGGTCTTAGAAATCGGAAAAGCTTAACGCAGTGAACATAGGGTGTAGTTCATCATTTAGCCCTGCAATGAACATTCGGCACTTTTCTTCCTCCTTCTTAATGTACTCAGCACCGTATCTACAATACTTCTAGAAATCATGAATGTATTGTTCTATCGATCGTCCGCCTTGTCTGAGGTGGAGGAAGATGCTTCACCTTTCAGCAAGGTAAAACTCGCTGACATATTTCTTGCAGAATTCTTTAACGAAGAACTCCCAAGTCACCTTGTCTTCAGAGACAGTCAAAATAGTAGTTTCCAACCAGTAAAGTGCCTCATTAGCCAACAACGCGATAGCACACTCGAGCTTATGCTCGTCCGAGCTCTGAAGTTGCTTGTCCAAGATCCGCAAGTTGTTATCCATCTAGTATTCGGCAACTTCAGGGTTGTCGTCATCTTGTCCAGTAAAATTATAAGCTCGATACTGCCAGAGCATATCAATAGGTTCTCGAGTGTGTTGAACATCATGAGCAATAGGTTGCACGACTTGTTCGACCCTCATAGAAGTCATAAACTGCCTGAACATGTTGGCCATATAATTATAACATTCGGCCTGAGCAGTAGGTGTTGCAGGCTCGGTACCATGAACAGGAGGGTCCTACAGTTGCGGTGGATTCTTAGGATTTCCTCCTCTAATCTTCTTGCCATACGTCGAGGAGCCGGTAGCAAGCTCGTATATGTGAGCTTTGTTAGTTTTAGACATATCTATATGAAATATTAAATTAGTCGACAAGTCACAATATACACAATATATATCTCATAGGTGGAAAAGTAACACAATAACAATGTAACAAGTTTCGGTTTAGTCCTATAATAAACTAAACTCTAGCACTGGTACCACAAATATAACATCCCCCTTCCCGGTCCGGTTGAGAGACGGGTCAGAAGGTGATACCGATGATCGATACAATGATTGGTATAGTAAAATTTCATTTCAATATTAGCATTTTCAACAATAACATGCAATGAATCATTACTATCATGTAACTTAATCCAATTGACCCATATAAGCAATAATTAATCATTCAATGCTAAATCACAACTATTACAAGTTTTAGGGACCAATCTGTAAATTCAGCAAATTAGGACTCCATCAATACAATTGATTATACTAGATTGAAATTCACCACAATATTAACATTCCTTTAAAATTTCATACAATTTGGAGTCCATAAGCTTATTCAATTTAATCTTTCAAAAGTCAGAAACTAAATTGTGAACATTGCAATCTGTTTAATATGCCTTTAACTAACATAACTAACCCTGTATCAAAACACCTTAGGGCCATTTCGAAACGGGTGGACGATGGTCAACCCACGTTGACTTTTCTCTTTAGACTGTTTCGATAGGGCAGCGCCTTGTATCTGAACGGCTTGACTTCACTTGACTTTCACTTTGACCCGTTTCGATACGCTATGAACCTGTATCGAAACAATCGATTCTAGTGACCAAATGTTTCAAAATGGCTAAATCCGTTTCGGTACGCCCTTATCTTTAGGTTCATTTATGCACACCCGTATCGAAACGCCATCACCCGTTTCGATACGTCATGGCCTGTAATGACAGATTTTTGCTAGTTTTTATTCGACTTGCCCAACCAAACGATGTCCAAATGCATCAAAATTTTACACACAACATTTCAATGGTATAAACTACTAGCATGCCAAATTTCATGATCATACAAAAGTGTTTACTATGTTTTGACCTTTATGAGCTAAGTATGCACTTTTAAACCACTTTTAAGCCAAACAAAAAGGTCATTTAGGGCCATCAACCATATTAAAACACATGCATATCACAAACATATCAAAATGGGTGTAAATGGTTAGTTCAACTACTTTTCCGCCTTCCTATGAGTTCATAGGTCAAAACACATTACTTTGGGGCTTGTAGTGACTTGTCTTGCCTTGACAATCTGATCCTCCAGCACACGATCTTTTCAACCTGAAATGCATGAGATGAGACACATTAGGCACACATTGCCTAGTGAGGTAGTCATAAACAATATGAACAACAATACATCAAGTATCCATATATATGATCTCATACTCATCAATGTCAATGCTATGCAACAATATACTATGTTTAACATATTCATTTCATCATTAATCCTTGGATTGAATTGTTGAGTCACGTCGGCACACCCTGTAGAGCAGCGGAAAAATTAATCCGACGTAATCCAGCCAGGATCCATGTACAGGAACGAATCCGGGGTGAAACGATGAAGAGTTACCTTTTAAAACTCTGGAAACTGGAAAACCGACGGTATGTCGGAATAACAAAGTCAAGTAAAACCGGAATCGTCACAGGTTCACAACAACCTCTACGGAGTCCACCCGAACAAAAACGAACAAAGTTTCCACCTCCCTAACACATAGGGATAAATTTTGACAGGTTTGAACACCTTCTAGTAAGAAGTCGAAGTCCCTCCAGGGATTCCTAAGGGAGTCTGAAATCGAGCAGGAGTTCAACCAGGACTTGCAATCGAGCAAGGGAACCTTCAGGGATTTGCCAGAGGAAAGTAGAACACCAGAAAAATATCGAACATCTTCTCAGAGAGCTTTCTGGGATATGTCGAATTCCAATGGGAATCCCTAGGGGTGTTGTCGAAATCTTCAAGAGGAGGAAGAGGGATGATTTGGTTGCTAGCCCTTGTCCCTTTAAATAATATTCCGAGACTTAATTCTAGTTGAATTCCTTAAATCCAAGTTCAACCAAAATTCATAGAATCTAATTCTACTTGAAATTGGTTTATATTAAATATACATTATATTTAATAATATTAAATGATATATATATATATATATTTAATTATGTAGAATCTTATTCTACATAAAACATGGATTTAAATATACATTATATTTAATCCAAATATATATATTTTTATTATATAGAATCTCATTCTATCTTTACTTGGATTTAAATATATTTAAATATATATTTTTAATTATGTGGAATCTAATTCTACATAAACTTGGAATTAAATATACATTATATAAATTCAAAATATATATATTTAAATTTCTATAATCTTATTCTATAATATTTAAGTCTCTAAATATTTTCCATACTCTAAATAATATTTGATAAATACAATATTTATCCAATATTATTCCCATTTAAGGGAGTTGCCGATTTCCCCTATCCCATAGGGGTTTTTCGGCAACCTCCCTAAAATAGGGAGTATGGTTTCCAATTTTTGTTCGTTTCATTCGAAGGGTGTGACCCTTGTAGGTTCATGCAACGTTAGCAGCAAAATTAGAACTATTCTAATATTTACAAACAATGAGTGGCATCTAGCAATACATCCTTTTGTCCTTTATATCTTATATGAACACAAGTCATGGGTTAGTCACACTTGCGTTGTCCATCTAGTGTTTCTTGATGTCTTGAGTAGATTATGATAAACGAATCTCTATGATATCTCATATCATAATATTCGAGCATGGCCATGCATTTTCTAATCTCACTCAATCAAGTGGCCGACGATATTTCTCCCATTATGTAGGAGGGACAAATCCTTTCTTGATCAACCATGTTTCACTACATAAGTCATCACGTATCCAATCATCAGTCTTTATAATGCAGTCAGTTACGACACACGTTTGACTATGTCAAAATACGTAAATCTTTATGTTGAAATCATGTTGATCTCAAGTCTGAGGATTATACATATATTTATCATGAGCAATGTTGTGACTGTCACATAATTCCCCAAGAAACATGCTCATAGCGGGTCAATCCAGTATGTTGATCTCTAACAAATACTTATGTGTTGATTTTGACATCTCTATGTCAATGACAACACTTGTCATCAACCACATATTAGTCTTTATATATTATCACTGTCCATACCCGTAATAATATTCGACTAAGGATCCTATTTAACAATAATCGTATTATTGTATGGACATTATTATCCAATGGTTAGTTTGATGCACAGAAACATACCAAATGATAATAACGGCAATGCCATTACTTGATAAATCTAGTAAAATAGTATGTCTGTTTAATCATCATATGATTTGTCTTTGGGCATACTCCAACAAAGTGCACTCTAAACTAAAATTCGTACGTGCTCTTTAGAGTCGGGCAATGGGGGTAGTGCCATCCAGATCCAAAGTGAGAGTCCGATGATGAGAGATTCGTTCGGGTAGGTTAGGTGAAACACCCAAGCTTTGTGGCGATGATAGATACCGCCATGAGAGTCCGATGATGCGAGATTCCACAAGGGTAGGACTTGTCTCTATGTCAAGCTAATCTGCATATCCGAGTAAAGATAGAAAATGAAATGCCAATATATGATTATGAGCTATGATTCACATGTACCAATGTATGAAATGATTTTATTCAATGAGAAATGCATATGAGATTTTGAGATTATGAAATGCTTTGTATATCAAGCATGTGTGGCTTTGCCATGAGTTTTTCATTGGTTGAATGCATGAGATAGATAGATGGTACATGTGGTTTTCAAAAGATGTATTGCTTTGAAATGGATTTCAAGCATGAAATAGAAAGAGCATGGTTTTAGAAATGGAGTTCATGATAATGTTTTAAAAGCTTGCATTGTTGTGTCGGTGGTTTTAGAGCATGCCCCACTAAAGCTATTGTGCTTACATTCTCTTTTACCAACAATGCATATAATTGAGGCATCTTGGGCAGCAAGGAGGCTTAAAGGAATCCAAGGAATAGATAAGCTCAAGTATGATATTTTACGTTTACCTTAGTAATGATATATGACAATGGGATTTTATGGTTAGTTTTGGGAGATGTATTTTGGACTCACTGATGTTTATGCGAGTTATGTGTGCCCTATTTGGTTCGTAGAAGGTCATTATATTGGTTTTGATGCTTTACCCTGCCTTTTGGGATGTTTATGGTTTGTGGATTAAGCATGTTCTTCTTTATGTCATGTGATCTAGCGATGCTATGCCTAGTGCTTGATATGTGTTTAGAATTGGATGCCTTTGTGTTAGTGTTGATGTTATAAGCATGTCCATAAGTTTTGGTGATGTTTTGATGAGGTTAGCCATGAGTTTAGGGCTGTTTTTGGGATACTTCTGGTAAGCGTATCGATACTCGGGCTTGCGTATCGATAAGAATAAGCCAAATTTGTGCCAAATGGTACAGGGATATCGGTACGAATGAGAAGTGTATCGAAACAGGTAGGCCAAATTTGAACGGCGTATTGATACTCGGGAAAGTGTATCAATACCCTTCTTCCGAGTTTGGTCACTGCCATCTCGCGTATCGATACGACCCATAGGTGTACCGATACGCGACCGTTAAAATTTGTTAAAATCGTCTTTTAGGGTTCTAAGACATTACATTTTAGTCCTTGAACATCATGTATGCAATTAGATGGGTTTGGATGGTCTGATTGTAATGAAAATTTGCAGAGAATCATGAAATGTGACTAATCGAATATTGGTAACCTTAAAATAAAAAATTCCCTTGTATTCTACAAGATTTACATTTTGGTCCCTAAATGCTTATTTTATACAATTAAACCCCTTAATGAAATCCGATCGTTGCGTCGTTTCTTCCTATGCCCTTTAATAATCACATAGGATCTAAACTGCCTCCAATGAAGTTAAAAAGAAAAAAAGTGTCTTCAATTAGAGTTGGCTTTAACGAGTTGGCTTCGGTTTCCCCTGTGTAATCACCTTGGTTCGGGTCAACCGTCTAGACCGGTCTAAGGGGGTTACATGGCCATCTTGAGTGCTAAAAAAATGGCAGAAACTTTCTGGAAACTTGAACAATGAAGAACTCGAAAGTACTCACACAATCTGTTATGCAAACCCGATTCGAATACGTTCAACGTCAACAGACTTGGACCCTCTAGATAGAAATATAGGAACCCAAAGTATCAAGGAAATTCAACGCAACAAAACTAAGTCTGAAATGTCAAAGAAGTTCTAAAAAGAACCGAATTTGAGAGAAAACTCACAAATAAATTTTTCATTCAAAAAGTCTAACCTTTTTACATTGTTTTAACCATATATATATATGAAAATAAAGGGTATAGCCGAATTCAATGTGTGGCTGAAAATTAAAAGAAAAAAATTTTAAAATATAAACTTAATAACTTCTTTTGGGCGACATTACATGCGAACCATGCATTTTGAACATTTAAGCGCCACATTTATCACATTTAACATGTGATTTTTTTGTTTGAAATTCAAACAAATAACCCCTCCTTCTTATCTGCATGCGAGCCATTTGAATACTTGCCTGGTAACTGTTATTATATGCAAACTCAACCAACGACAAGTGCTTCTCCCAAGAACCCTGAAAATCTATCACACAGCATCTCAACATGTCCTCAAGCACTTAAATCACACGTTTCGACTGTCCATCCGTCTGAGGATGATAAGAAGTACTAAAATTCAGCCGTGTACCCAAGGCTTGATGTAAACATTCCCAAAATCGTGTTGTAAACCTCGGATCTCTATCTGACACAATGGTCTTTGGCACACCGTGCAACCGCATAATCTCAGCCATGTACAGCTCAGCCAACTTATCCAAGGTATACATAGTATGCATAGGAAGAAAATGTGCACACTTCGTGAGCCGATCTACAATCACCCAAACTGAATTTTTCTTTGGTGGCGACAAGGGCAATCCAGACACAAAATCCATGGTGATTCTCTCCCACTTCCATTCTGGGATTCTCAAAGGCTGCAGCAACCGAGAAGGAACCTGATGTTCAGCCTTCACTCACTGACACACCATGCACTTACTAACGAACTCAACCATGTCCTTTTTCAACCCCACCTAGTAGTACTCCTCTTTCAAATCACGATACATCTTTTTACTACCATGGTGCATAGCAAAATGGCTACTATGAGATTCAGTCAGAATAGTGCGCCTCAACTCAACATCATTCGACACCACTATTCGACTCCCAAAGCACAACACACCAGCATCACTAAAGCTGAAATCCGAAGGTCTACCCTCCGCAATGTCATGAACATGCGAAACAAGAGAATCATCAAGTAACTGTTTATCTTTGATTAACTGAATCAGAGATGGTTTCACTTGCAATTCTGCAATAAGACCACCATCACGTGATACACTAAAGCGAGCAAACATCACCCTCAACTCCACAACCACTTTTCGGCTCAAAGCATTGGCCACAACTTTAGCCTTGCCCGGGTGGTACTCAATCGTCAAAACATAATCTTTAAGAAACTCTACCCAACGACGCTGCCTAAGATTCAACTCATTTTGAGACATAAGATACTTCAAGCTCTTATGATCTGTAAACACAACACACTTCTCACCGTACAGGTAATGCCTCCAAATCTTCAAGGCAAACACCACAACCGCAAGCTCAAGATCATGAGTAGGGTAGTTGCGCTCATGCACCTTCAACTGTCTAGATGCATAGGCCACTACCTTACCCTCCTGCATCAACACGCAGCCCAAACCAACAATGGATGCATCACTATAGACCACAAACTCCTTACCAGACTCAGGTTGAATCAGAACAGGAGCTTGCGTCAAAGCTTCTTTCAACTTCTCGAAAGCTTGTTGTCTTGCATCAGTCCACTCAAAGCGAACATTTTTCTGCAACAACTTGGTCAAAGGTGCTGCTATCTTCGAGAAACCCTCGACAAACCTACGGTAGTACCCAGCTAAACCAAGGAAACTCCACACCTCCGTCACTGACTTAGGTACTTTCCAACTCATCACAACATCTACCTTATGCGGATCAACGTGAATACCCTCAACTGACACAACATGTCCAAGGAAGACCACCTCCCTAAACCAAAACTCACACATACTCAGCTTGGCATACAACTGATTTTCCAATAACGCTTGCAAAACAATTCTTAAGTGTCTATCATGATCCTCCTCGGTACGCGAATACACAAGGATATCATCGATGAACACCACCAAAAACTGATCCAAGAATTCATGGAATACACGATTCATCATGTCCATGAAAGCAGCAGGCGCGTTGGTCAAACCAAACGGTATCACCAAGAATTCATAATGCTCGTACCTCATCCAAAAAGCTGTCTTACGTACGTCCACATCCTTCACCTTCAGCTGATAATACCCCGATCTCAAATCTATCTTAGAAAACACTGAGGCTCCCCGAAACTGATCAAAGAGATCATCAATTCTAGGCAAGTGATATTTGTTCTTGATTGTCAACTTGTTCAGTTGCCGATAGTCTATGCACATCCGAATTGTCCCATCCTTCTTCTTCAAAAACAAGACCGGTGCACCCCAAGGTGACTCACTCGGCCGGATAAAACCTCGATCCAACAACTCCTACAATTGCGTTTTCAACTCTTTCAGCTCATTAGGTGCCATGCGATAAGGAGCAA
This sequence comes from Hibiscus trionum, assembly GCA_030270665.1. NCBI lineage: Eukaryota > Viridiplantae > Streptophyta > Magnoliopsida > Malvales > Malvaceae > Hibiscus > Hibiscus trionum. The sequence continues at coordinate 43,645,972 of BSYR01000010.1, forward strand.
TGGACACCGGAGTTGTATTCTCGTAAAACTCAATACCAAACTCCACTTCCCTGTTTGGTGGCAATCCATGCAATTCTTTCGGAAAGACACTCGGAAAATCGCGAATAGTTCGGATGTCCTGCACACGCACATCCTTGGTGCCAGGATTTATCACATAGGCAAGGTAAGCCTCGCAACCCAACCTCATCATACGGTTTGCTTCCAAAGCTGAAATCACATTCGACAAGAATTTCACAATCTCGCCTACTACAACTACTTCATAATCATCGGCCAGCTTTAAGGTGACTCGCTTGACATCAAAGTCAACCACCGACCTATGCTCCGACAACCAATCCATGCCATGGATTACATCAAATCCGTAGAAAGGTAACTCCATCAAATCCATAGGAAAAACATGTCCTTGTACAGATAAAGGGCATCTCTTATACAACTTCCTAGTGACTACAGTCTCACCAAAAGAACTAGTCACTTGCATTCCTACTTCAAGTTACTCAACATGTATATCAAGCAAATGTGCATGCTCACTCAAGATATAAGAATGCATGGATCCAGAATCAATCAAAGCCAGCAAAGATAAAGACTGAAGCACAAAGGTACATGCGATGACATATGTATCATTGCGCTCCTCGCACTGAACATAAACCCTCGATGGTCCACCTCCCTCAGGTCAGACAGCTACTATATGAGTGATACCCGCTACCCCTCGTCTCTCCTCTGAAAGTTCCCACGGTCCCGCCCACGACCTCTCTGAGGTGCAGCTACCACAGGAGCACGTCCTTGGCCTCCACCAGCCAGAAAAGGACACTCCCTCCTCATGTGATCTGCCGAACCACAATTCCAACATGAATTCCCTGTCACCACAACATGAGCCTGGACCCCTCTAGCCACTCGAGGACAATCTCGCCTCAAATGGTCCCTCGAACCACAAGTCCAGCATATATGCTGCTCAGATTTCACTCGGTCTCCTTGAACCTGACCACCTCGGCCCGGAGCACCTCGCCTTCCCTCAGGCTGATGTCTCCTATCTCGACCTCTTTTGTTCTGTCCACCACCAGAACTGTACTTAGCTGCTCTCTTTCCAGAGCTAGAACCAACACCTCGAGACGACAATCCCAAGTTCTGCTCGATGTCTTTGGCTCAACACACAAGCACATCGATGTCAGTATAATCTGCAACCAGCTTATACGTCTTAAGTTCTTGTACCAGCCCGTACCGGAAGCGATCACATCGGTGCCTCTCACTAAGTATCAGCTCAGGAGCATACTGGCTTAGATGTACAAACTGGACCTCGTACTCAGCCACAGAAAGGTTGCCCTGAACAAGCGACATAAACTCACGTTTCTTTTCGTCCAAGTATGTCACCCCTAGATACTTCCTCTGGAAGGCACCTCTGAAAAACTCCCAATCAACCTCATTGGGTTCCATACCAGCAGTGGTAGTCATCCACCAGTTGTAGGCATCGCCTTGAAACAAAGAAACTGCGCATCCCAGCTTGCGCACCTCATTACAGCCCATCTGATCCATGATACGGATCGTACTTGCCAACCAGGCCTCAGACGCCTCAGAAGACATACCATAAAACTCCACAGCTCCTAGGCTCCTCAACCTCTCTAAAGGTAAGCCCGCCTGCCCAGCTGCAGGGGCCTGTACATGCGCTCCAGCCACAGCAGCCTAAAACGCCCCAGTGATCGCCTAAACCAGTGGCGCCAAATCACCCAAACCAGGACAAGCAAGTCCTTTCTGCACCTGCTCCCCACCTCCAGGTGGTGGCGGAGGAGGTAGATTTCCACCAGGAGGGACATCAGCCCCTTGTTCACCCTGGTCACCCTGCTCAGCCGTAGGCACTATCGTATTCGACCTCAGTTCTCTTCTTGGACCCATAGTGCTATTTTAAACAAAGCATAACAACAAAACAAATCAAACCATTTATGCCAGCTGCAAGCAAGAATCCAGGTTTACAAAACATTTGATTAGTGTAATAAGGCAATGGGCTCCCCAATTTCCCTCAACATAGCATAGCATACATGAAACATCATGCTCAACACGCTTTTCATCATCCAAATTCAGCACGTAACAACAATGCATCATCATCACGCAATTATATCCATTCCACGTGCGATTCACATAAATCAAGCATGGCATAAGCTTCAAAATTCAATCAATTGCATGCTTTTCACAAAACATACATCAACACATATCAATTATCATACCAACATCCCCAATTCTTTCGTAACATGTCTCTGATACCAGAAAATGTAACCCCCTTAGCCCGGCCTAGATGCTCGACCCGAACTACGAAGATTACACGGGGAAAACAAAAGTCAACCCGAAAGTCAATCTCGATTAACGACCCTTTTTTCCTTTTTGTCTTTTCTAGATGCTCATTATTAGCCTATATGATTGGCAAAACATTTCAGCGGAAGCGAAAAAGCGAACGGAACCCAAACATGGGTTCAAATGCATAGAAACATCTTTTAAGGACTAAAATGGAAATTTCCAGAATTATAGGGACTAAACAAGTTTTAATGTTATCGATCCGTAATTAATCATATATCATGTAAACATGTCAAATTTCATCTCAAACAGATCATTCAAACTCATTAAATTAAGCAACCAAAACTCAGGGACCAAAATGTAAGAAACAAAAACCTGAAACAATTCAAATTCAAACTCAACGGTCAGGCATTTTGAAATGGATGGCCCTGTACCGAAACGGTCGTTTCGAAACATGGATGACTGTTTCGATACTCAGGTGCGTTCCGAGACCCGTATCGAAACAACCTCCTCCAGTAGCAAAACTGTTTCGGTACGTCCCTACTCGTTGCGAAACCTCATGGCCATTTCAGTCATCTGTTCCGAAACAGGCAAGGGCATTCTGATACGCCTTGCCCTACAATAGCATATTTTTCTGGTTTTTCACGTCTATTCATAATCGAAACATTCCCGAAACATGCCACAACATAAATACAACATAGTTACACACCAATGATCATCATTTAGAGGCATTAGCTACGACATGACATCCAATATGCAAGCATAGATACTAAAGGCATGCTCCCTAGTCCACCAAAGCTATACCAAGCTAAAATCAACATTCACATTCAAAATCAAACTATAATGTCCATTTACAACTCAAGGATAAACCATCAAACATGCTCAAAGTAAAGGAAAACATCCTCAACCATTCAAAAGTATAATCCCACCCATTGCCTTTTATTACATCGAAATAAAGCCACATACTTTCAAAGATTAAAAGCTTGGATTCCCCTTGCTTGCTTGCTGCCTCGAAAGCCTAGTTTTTTGCATTGATGAAACACAAGAGCGTAAGCACAAAGCTTAGTGAGGACCGCTATGCTACATTCATCAATGCATTTCAAACCATTGGCAAAATCACCATTTCATATCTCATACCTTTACATAAAACATGTCCATTCAAGAACATCAATGCACTTTCTAAAACATGCTCATATGCAACATTTAAACCAGCAAATAAACCTTTTCTCATTCTTCACCAAGCATCTCATGCATCCTTGCATCATTTACAAGCATCCCATACTTAACATTAATCCTTTACATTAGATTGGCTCGCAAGTGGTAATCCAAAAATCATATCAACACTAGACACAATCAGATACGCGGATTACAAGCGTTGTCCCACACGCTTCATACATACTACCGGACTACACAAGGTGGAGATCAATGGCACAATCACAACCCCTCAACACCCGTGATGGAGATTAATGGCACAATTGTTAGGGTACTTGGATGGAGATTACGACACAATCACAACCCCTCGACATCCAAGGCTACTTTATTCACGGTGCACCCAATCCTATAGCTGGCTAACTATATCCGATTAACACAACCAAAAACCATTTTCATCACTTGCTAATATAATCATTTAACCTCATTAATCCACTATTTTACAAGAATAAACACAATGCCATTTCCACAAGCATATCATGCTTAACATCACATGCATTTAACACATGAAAACCGAGGATCACTTACCTAGTGCATCCTTAACATAATGGCATTAAAATCCAGCAACATTCATGCTTAAGACATGCTTTAAAACAGTAAACAAATCCACAGTTAACTCAAGTGCATTTTCATCAAACATATCACATTTCCAAGAGAGGGATTTCTGAATCACTTACTCTTGAGCATAGCTAAGTGTATCAAACTTACACTAAGCTCCCAAGACCACGCTCAAAGTGTTACAATGCAGGAAATTGCATTTCCACTCACCGATACGCGAAGCCTTGCTCGCCGACACGAAAATCACTCCTCCGAAGCCTCCAACAACACCTCGTTTGCTTTCGGATCAAGATCCCTTGTTTTCACATCATCAAAATAGAGATCTAAATGCATTAAAATGCATTCCAGCACCAGCAACAATTCACAACCTCGTTTCCCACCCAAATTACACCAAAATACCCATCCAAAGCAATCGAAAACTCAATCAATTGCTTCCTAAACCAAGCCTAACCAACATACAACACTTCCAACTCATTATAAACACCAAAACACATCTAACAAACAACCTAACCCAGCCTTACACCTCCAGCAAACATGATTCCACCATTTCAGCTCAAAAACTCACTTAAATCAACCAAGAAACTCAAGGATCTCAAGGATTTCGGGATCTATGTTATCAACACTTCATTTTAACATATTAATCAACTTAGAACTCAATTAAAATCAACACAAAACATAGCTTAACTCCTCAAGTCCGAAAATTAAGATTTCAACCACAATTTCATAAGATTTTGATCTCGAATCAACACTATAATGAAAACTCAGCCAAAAATAGTATTTAGAAGCCAAATATCTTGGGAATTTCAATAAAGAACTTTGGTTAGAGGTTGAGAATGGGATTTACCTCCAATCCTTGCATCCCTCAATGAATGAAAAGTTTTCCTTAGCAAAATCTTGAAGAACTAGGAAAGATTTCTTGAAAATGGTTTAGGAAATATTGAGAGAGTTTTTGGGAGAAAGAATTCTAGAGAAAGATGAGTGAAATAATGTTTGGCTGAAATAACCGTTCTCAACCGGTCCGATCCGATGTCTAAAACATCTAGGCCCAAAACCAGGGTGTTACACCACGTGTGCTACGTTCCCCGAGCTATCATCTCTAAGCTGAAATTACCACGGCCGCGCCCACGGCCCCTTTGTGGCTCAGCTGCTCTCACCGGAGCCTGTCCTCTCTCACCGGCTGAGGACAATCTCGTTTCATGAACCCACGAGAACCACAATTCCAGCATGTACCCACATTGCCCCAACATTTTCTCGTGTACCTCCTACCGCACCGATTTCACTCAGGTGTACGAACAAAAGCATTTTGTCCATGCTCACCTCTCCCTAAGTTACCTCCTCCACGTCTAGGATCCATGTGAGACCCTCCATCTCTAGGCCTCTTAAAACGATCCCTTCTCGCATCATAACATGTAGCTCGTTTCCCTGAGCTAGGTCCTCGTGCTCGACCCGCTAGACCAAAACATCGAAATCAGAATTATCCGATGCAAGCATGTATGTATTCACATCTGCCACTAGACCGTATCGGAAACGCTTGCATCTCTCCCACCCATTAGGGATCAACTTTGGTGCATACGGACTGAGACGCACAAATTGTACTTCATATTCATCCACAGACATGTTTCCTTGTACCAGGGACATAAATTATGTAACCCCCTTAGCCCAGTCTAGACGCCCGACCCAAACTAAGAATATTATACGGGGAAAACCAAAGTCAACTCGTAAAAGTCAACCTCGATTAACAACCCTTTTTTTCTTTTTATCTTTTCTAGATGAACAATATTAACCTATGTGAATAGCATGACACGTAGGAGAAAACAGCGTAGCGACCGGAGCTCGTTAAAGGGTTCAATTGCATACATTTGACTTTTAGGGACTAAATTGTAAATTTCCAGAATTACGCGGACTAACCAGATTTTTTAGAGTTACCAAACAAAAATTAATCATGTAACATGGCAGCATGTCAAAACTCATCTCAAACGATACATCCAAACTCAATTAATTAAACATACGAACATTCAGGGGTCACTTTGCAAGAAAGATAAACTTGGACCAATTCAAAATCAGTGTTCAACGGTCACCTGTTCCGGAACGATGTACCCCGTATCGAAACGGCCGTTTTGAAACCATGTTGACCGTTTCAATACGCGGGTGCTTTCCGAAACTAGTTTCGAAACCAGGCTTCACAGTAGCAAAATGTTCCAGAACGTTCGCACTCGCTCCGAAACCCCCTGGCCAATACAGGCCATCGTTTCAATACGGATGAGGGTGTTCCGAAACGTCCTGCCCTGCAACATTAGATTTTGCTGGTTTTATACAACTTTCCACATCCGAAAATATTCCCACACATGTTACAACCCACATACAGCTTGCATACACATCATAGACCACAATCAAGAAGCACAAGCTAAAACATAGCATCATTCATACAACCATTAGAACTATAGGCGTGCTTCCTAGTCTTCAAAACCATACAAAGCTAGAAACCACATTCAAGCACAAATCAATCCTCAAAGGCCATTTACAAACCAAAATAAGCAAACCAAACATGCTTAAGGTATTTAACATCACCAAATACTAACAAGAGTAGAAATCTCACCCATTGCCTCTTATTACACCAAAGTAAAACCACATACTTTTCTTAGACCAAAGTGCTTGGATTCCTCTTGCTTTCTTGCTGCCTCAAAAGCCTAATTATTTGCATTGATGAAACAAATGAGCGTAAGCATAAAGCTTAGTGAGGAACGCTAAATCGAACATTCATTAATACATTTTACACAACCGGAAAATCACCATTTATCAACACATGCCTTACTTAAAACATGCCCTCTCAAGGCATCAATGCACTTTTTAAAACACGTGCTCGTATGCATCACTTAAAAACAACAAATAAACTTTTGCTCATGCTTTACCAAGCATCACATGCATTCTAGCATAACCCACAAGCATCTCATGCTCAAACCATTAGTCAACAACATTATATTGGCTTACAAGTGATCAATTCTCAAACCATACCAAAACCAACTCAAATGACACTGTCGGATACGTGGATTACAAGCGTTGTCCCACACGCTTCATACACACTACCGGACTACTCAAGGCTCACACACGAGAGTAACCCTCCATCGTTGTGACACCCGTGGTGGAGTATAACGATACAATCACAACCCCTCAACACCACTCATCGGTAGATGTATAATTCCACTAACGAGAGCACGGGACACATAACACAAGATCCATACACGGAATTAACATCCACCATTGTGATCTTAACCTCAATCGTTAGGGTACTTGGATGGAGTATACGGTACAATCACAACCCCTCGACATACAAGGCGACTTTATTCACGGTGCATCCAATCCTATAGCCGGCTAACTATATCCGATTAAAGTAACCAAAAACAATTTCCATCACTTGCTAATATAATCATTTAACATCAATATTCCACTGTTTTATAAGAATAAACACAATGCCATTTCCACAAGCATAAACATGCTTAACATCAAATGCATTTATCACATAAAACCAAGGATCACTTACCTAGTGCATCCTTAACATAATGGCATTAAAATCCAGCATTAACCATGCTTAAAACATGCTTTAAAACAGTAATCAAACCACATTTAACTTAAGCGCAATTCCATCAAAACATAGCACATTTCCGAGAGAGACTTTCGAATCACTTACTCTTGAGCTTAGCTAAGTGTTTCAAACTTACACTAAGCTCCCAAGACCACGCTCAAAGCGTTACAAAGCTGGAAAATCCATTTCCACTCACCGATACACGAAACCTCATTTGTCGACGCAAAAATCACCGTTTTGGAGCCTCCAAAATCACCTCGTTTGCTCCTGGATCAAGATCCCATGTTTTCACATAATCAAAACAGAGATCTAAATGCATTAAAATGCATTTCAACACCAGCAATCAATCACAAACTCGTTGCTCACCCAAACTACACCAATTTACCCATTCGAAACAACCAAAAACTCAATCGATTGCTTCCTAAACCAAGCTCAGCCAACATACATCACTCCCAATCAATTATAAGCATCAAAGCACATCTAAAATCAACCTAAACCCTTCCTTATACCTCCAGCAAGCATTACTTCATCATTTCACCTCAAAAACCCAACTAGAACTATCAAGAAATTCAAGGATCTCAAGGACTTCAGGATCTATTTCAACAAAACCTCTTTTCAACATATTAACCACCTCAAAAATTAATTAAAATCAATCAAAAACAAAGCTTAACAAAACAAGTCCGAAAATCAAGAGTTTCATCATATTTTTGCAAGATTTCAATCTCAAATCAATACTATAATGAAAACTCAACTAAAAACATTAATTAGAAGCCAAAGATCTTAGGAATTTCAATAAAGAACCTTGATTAGAGGTTGAGAACGGGATTTACCTCCAATCCTTGCTTTCCTCAATGAATGACAAGTTTTTGCTTCACAAAACTTGAAGAATTTAGGAAGAATTATTTGAAATGAGTAAGAAATCAAGAAGAAAGTGTTTGAGAGAAAACAAATCTAGAGAAAATGAGTTAAAAATGGTGTTTGGCTGAAAATGTGAAGAGAAAGGTAGTTACATGATGAAATCTCACTAATTAACTACCTAATTAAATAAATAAAATAAAGGACAATTAAAAACTATTTAATTAAAACCATTTTAAACACATGTCATATTAAGGAAAGGCTAAATTGCCATAAAGCTCCCTAAAGATTCTAAGATTTTGGCTTCTCCTTTAAAAATTGCATTTTCCACAGTTTTGAAACTTTACAATTAGGTTACAACCCAAAATGTACCACTTCCGAAACTCTTTTTGTAAAATTGATTTGACCAACCTCTTAAACACAGTTTTAGAGGATTTTAGCAATTTTACCACATTTTTATCCTATCCCGATCCTTGATTTCCTTAAATCACCTTACGCGATTCCAACCGTATCCGACCGGTTTGGTCCGATGTCTAAACCATATAGGCCCAAAACCAGGGTGTTACATCTCTCCCCCACTTAGGAAATTTCATCCTCGAAATTTTACCTGAATGAAAAAGGTGCGGAAACTGCTTCAGCATGAACGCCTTGCTTTCCCACGTCACCACAACACCTTCACAAGCTCTATCGTCTTGCCACGAAGAACCTTGCTGCTCACATCCAGAACCCTCACTGGTTCCTAATCATATGACAAATCAGGATTCAACTCTATCTCCTCAACATGCATCACATGCGAAGGATCTGATCTGTATCTCCGCAACATCGAGACATGAAACACATCATGTATTTTTTTTCCAGCTCCGAAGGCAACCTCAACCGATATGCCATAGGACCAATACGCTCCACAACCTCGTAAGGTCCAATGAACCTTGGGCTGAACTTACCCTTACGCCCAAATCTCATCACCTTCTTCCAAGGTGACACTTTCAAAAACACACGTTCGCCAACTGCGAACTCAATCTTTTTACGCTTCAGATCCGCGTAAGACTTTTGCTTATCCGATGCTGCCTTGAAACGCTCACAAATGAGCTTCACCTTCCCAGTGGTTCCCTTTAACATAGCTGGCATCGAAATCAACTTTTGCCCAGCTTTTACCCAACAAAGAGGGGTTCTACATCTTCTCTCATACAAAGCCTCGTATAGAGCCATTTGAATACTTGCCTGATAACTATTATTATACGCAAACTCAACCAACGGCAAGTGCTTCTCCCAAGAACCCTGAAAATCTATCACGCAGCATCTCAACATGTCCTCGAGCACCTGGATCACACCTTCCGACTGTCCATCCGTCTGAGGATGATAAGAAGTACTGAAATTCAACCGTATACCCAAGTCTTGATGCAAACATTCCCAAATTCGCACTGTAAACCTCAGATCCCTATCTGACACTATAGACTTTGGCACACCGAGCAACCGCACAACCTCAGCAATGTACAGCTCAGCCCAACTTATCCAAGGTATACGTAGTATGCACCGGCAAGAAATGTGCACACTTCGCGAGCCGATCAACAATCACCCAAACCAAAGTCTTCTTTGATGGTGACAACGGCAACCCAGACACAAAATCCATCGTAATTCTCTCCCACTTCCATTCTAGGATTCTCAAAGGCTGCAACAACCCAGAAGGAACCTGATGTTCAGCTTTCACTCGCTGACACACCATGCATTTACTAACAAACTCAGCCACATCGTTTTTCAACCCCACCCAATAGTACTCATCCTTCGAATCACGATACATCTTCGTACTACCAGGATGCATAGCAAAAGGACTACTATGAGCTTCAGTCAGAATAGTGCACCTCAACTCAACATAATCTGGCACCACTATTCGACTTCCAAAGCACAGAACACCGTCATCAATAAAACTGAAATCCGAAGACTTACCCTCCGCAATGTCCTGAACATGAGGAACAAGAGAATCATCAAGGAATTGCTTATCCTTGATCAACTTAATCAGAGATGGTTTCACTTGCAATTCAGCGGTAAGACCACCATCACGCGATATGCTCAAGTGAGCAACCATCGCCCTCAACTCCACGGCCACTTTCTTGCTCAAAGCATTGGCTACAACTTTGGCCTTGCCCAGGTGATACTCGATCGTCAGATCATAATCTTTAAGCAACTCCACCCAGCGACGTTGCCTAAGATTCAACTCCTTCTGAGACATGAGATACTTCAAGCTCTTATGATCCGTGAACACAACACACTTCTCGCCGTACAGGTAATGCCTACAGATCTTCAAAGCAAACACAACAGCCGCAAGCTCAAGATCATGAGTAGGGTAGTTACGCTCATGCACCTTCAACTGTCTAGATGCATAGGCTACCACCTTACCCTCCTGCATCAACACGCAACCCAAACCAACAATGGACGCATCACTATAGACTACAAACTCCTTGCCAGACTCAGGTTGAATTAGGACATGAGCTTGCGTCAAAGCTTCCTTCAGCTTTTCAAAAGCTTGCTACCTTGCATTTGTCCACTCAAAGCGAACATTCTTCTGCAACAACTTGGTCAAAGGTGCAGCAATCTTCAAGAAACCCTCGACAAACCTTCAGTAATACCCGACTACCAAGGAAACTTCGTACCTCTATCACTAACTTAGGCACCCTCCAACTCATCACAACCTCTACTTTGTGTGGATCAACGTGAATACCCTCAACTGATACAACATGCCCTAGGAAGACTACCTCCTTAAGCCAAAACTCACACTTACTTAGCTTGGCATACAACTGGTTCTCCAATAACGCTTGCAAAACGATTCTCAAGTGTCTATCATTATCCTCTTCGATACGAGAGTACACAAGGATATCATCGATGAACACCACCACAAATTGATCCAATAATTCATGGAATACATGATTCATCATGTCCATGAAAACATCAGGTGCGTTGGTCAAACGAAAAGGCATCACTAAGAACATATAATGCTCGTACCTTGTCCGAAAAGCCATCTTAGGTACGTCCACATCCTTCACCTTCAGCTGGTAATACCCAGACCTTAAGTCTATCTTAGAAAACACTGATGCTCCTCGAAACTGATCAAAAAGATCATCAATCCTAGGCAAGGGATACTTGTTCTTAAATGTCAACTTATCCAGTTGCCGATAATCTATGCACCTATGCATCGTCCCATCTTTCTTCTTTACACACAAGACTGGTGCACCCCAAGGTGAGACAATCAGACGGATGAGCCCTCAATCCAACAACTCTTGCAGTTGCGTTTTCAAATCCTTCAACTCTTTAGGTGCCATACGATAAGGAGCAATGGACACCGGAGTTGTATTCTCATACAACTTGATACCAAACTCAACTTCCCTGTTTGGTGGTAACCCAAGCAATTCTTCCGGAAAGACACTCAGAAAATCACAAACGGTTCTAATGTCCTGCACACGCACATCTTTTGTGCTAGGTTTCATCACATAGGCAAGATAAGCCTCACAGCCCATCCTCAGCAAATGGCTTGCTTCCAAAGACGAAATCATATTCGACAAGAATTTCACTTTCTCGCCTACTATCACCACTTCATAATCATCGGCAAGCTTTAAGGTGACCCGCTTGACATCAAAGTCAACCACCGTTCTATGCTCAGTCAACTAATCCATGCCAAGGATCATATTGAAACCGTAAAATGGTAACTCTATCAAATCCACAAGAAAAACATGACCTTGCACAGACAAAGGACATCTCCTATACAACTTCCTAGTGACTACCATCTCACCAAAAGAACTAGTCACTTGCATTCCTACTTCAAGCAACTCAACAGGTATATCAAGAAAATGCGCATGCTCACTCAAAATATAACAATGCATAGATCCAGAATCAATCAAAGCCACCAATGATAAAGACTGAAGAGCGAAGCTACCTACGATCACATCAGTATCATTGCGCTCCTCGTACTGAGCATAAACCCTTGTCGGACCGCCTCCCTCAGGTCAGACAGGTACTACATGAGCAATGCCTTGCTGCCACTCGTCTCTTCTCTGAAAGTTCCCTCAGCCGCTCCCACGGCCTCTTTGAGGTGTAGCCATAGCCGGTGCACGTCCTTGGCCTCCACCAGCCAACAATGGACAGTCTCGCCTCATGTGATCCACTGAACAAAAGTTCCAACACGAATTCCCTGTTACCACCAAAGGAGCCTGAACCTCTCTAGCCGCTCGAAGACAATCTCGCCTCAGATGACATCGAGATCCACACGTCTAGCACGTGTTCTATTCCGCTCTCATCCGATCTCCCTGAGTCGGTGCACCATGCCCCACATTGCCTCGCCTAGCAGGATGATATATCTTATATCGTCCCCCTTATTCCGTTCTCCTTCGGAACTAGACTCAACCGCTCTCTTTCCAGAGCTAAAACCAACTCCTCGGGATGTCAAACCCAAGTTCCATTCAAAGTCTTTGGCTCGACACACCAGTACATCGAAGTCGGTATAGTTTACAACCAACATATAGGTTTTGACTTCTTGCACCAATCCATACCAGAAGCGATCACAATGATGCCTCTCACTCGGTATCAGTTCAGGGGCATACTGGCTCAAGCATACGAACTGGACCTCGTACTCCGCCACGGAAAGGTTGCCTTGAACTAGCGACATAAACTCGCGTTTCTTCTCGTCCAAGTATCTCACCCCCAGATACTTCCTCTTAAAAGCGCCTCGGAAAAACTCTCAATCTATTTTATTGGGTTCCATTCCAGCGGTGGTAGTCTTCCACCAACTATACGCATCACCCTAGAGAAGGGAAACAGCGCACCCCAGCTTGCGCACATCATTACAGCCCATTTGATCCATGATACGGATCGTGCTCGCCAACCAAGCTTTTGACGCCTCAAGGGACATACGAAAGAACTCAACAGCCCCTAAGCTCCTCAACCTCTCCAAATTTAAACCTGCTTGCCCAGTTGCAGGGGCCTGTACAAGCGCTCCGACTGCTGCAGCCTGAAACGCCCCGGTGATCGCCTGTACCAACGGTGTTAGATCATCCAAACCCGGAACAACGTGTCCTTGTTGTTCGTGCTCCCCACCTTTAGGTGGTGGCGAAGGAGGTAAATTTCCACCAGGAGGGACATCAGCCCCTTGCTCACCCTGGTCGCCCTGTTCAGCCGTAGGCGCTATCGTGTTCGACCTTAGCTCTCTCCTCGGACCCATACTGCTATTTTTAACAAGCCATAACAAATAAACAAAACAAACCATTTACGCCAGCCTCAAGTAAGGATCCAAGTACACAAAAACATTTAATCAGTGTAATAAGGCAATGGGCACCCCGATTTCCCTCAAACATAACAAAGCATACAATGACACATCATGCTCATCATGATTTCCATCATCCAAAAACAGCACATAACAACATCGCATCATCAATGTGCAATCATATTCATCTCTACTGATGGAGATTTTCGAGGAGCCTAAAGAGTTTTCTCTTGACCAGCACATCACTATGACAGAAGACTACCACAACAGCTGGTTGTCGCAGCAGTTGCCTCGGCAGCAAAAGAAACTTTCCCCTGTGACAAACTTCGACAAAAAAGAGGTAAGTACATGGTTAGGTAGTTATATAATTTTTCCTAATCACATGTTCATGCCTTCAGGAATAGGAACAAGAAGGAAGGTTCACATGGATTACAAGGGAACGAGGAAGAAGGACTCCTCCACCATGAGGATAATCACTGCCATGGCAGAGAAAAACAAAGAAAAATTGTCGTTTCACCCTAGAGGTGCCCGAAACAGGCTCTAGGAAGAATCATGTGCGAGGACACTCTTCTGCTATCAAATTCCATGAATGTAAAAATTTTGCAGTGATGGACAAATTAGCATTAATGAATAAAAGTCTTCACGGGATGACTCTACTCCATGGGTTCGGGGTTTTGTAGTTTGCTCCTATCTTAATTTCAAACCTATAAGAGTAGTTGTGATGAGCTGAAGCCCTTATTGCCATGATTAAATAATTGTGCATAATTGTGCTGCCTTGGCAGCAACCTTATATGTCATAACAGCATCTTTGTTTATCTAGTTATTCTTCATATTCAGCTTGTACTCAATCCTGCACACACTACATTCGCATTAGAAATTAATTCTGAGTTATTTTTTTGCTAAGTTCCCTTCACTACTCTTATATAGGTGCCACGACCTTGAGGTATGGAATCGAGTAGAAAAACGTGTTTTTCTTTCTGGTTATTATAAGGGTAAGTATGTTTAGGTTGCATTGCTTAAGGACAAGCAATAGTTCGAGATTGGGGGTGTGTAAAGTGTCCACAAGTTCTATATTTCATGCAAATTCTATCTCATATTATTGTTGCTATTGAGTACATCTTAGGTATAATTAGAACCATGCATTGCATTTTACAATATTTCTTTGCTTTGCCATGTTTTTATAGATTATCTTTTATTTGGTGAAGAAATGTACTGTTATAGTGTACTTTTGGTTTTAGGTACTAGAGGCTGACAGAGGGAAAGAGGAGCTGAGGATGTGATGTTGAGGCAGAGAACCATGGAGCTGTACTGATACAGTCCCAGAGAGAGACAGCAGCTGCCGAGTAGTTGTCGCCGCCCACCTTGCCTCCCAAGACAGCAGACTATGGACTTGGAGAACCGAAGTGCAATTTGTAGAGCAGAAAATCCTGATTCTATCGATGTTGTCCACTCAATTTACCGACGTCTGTAGCAGCGTGCAGAGCCGTCGAAGTTAATCTCGAGATTGCTTGCGGAACAAGGCAACATGATAAAGTCCACATTCAACTCAAGGATGTCAGAGTTTAAAGTCACATTTAATGTGGAAAGCTACTTTGAAGACTTCTACTTCAAGAAGGACTAGACCTAGCTAATGCTTATATATACTCATTGTAATTCTAATTCAAGACAACATAGGTTTTCCTTAAGCATAGTTTAGGTTTTCTTGCCTCTGACATGTTCTAATTCTCCCTTTGGGTTTGGGTTATGTTGTAATTAGTTGTGAGAACGATTGTTTAGGTTTTGAAGTTTGTTTTTGCAATAAAAAACTCTTAGTTTGCCTAATTCATGTCCTTCACTTCCTTCAATTAGTTCAAAAAGTCCAGTTGAGGAAATCCATTTGTCGGGCACGAGAGTGTCAAACTAACGAAAGAATTAAGCACGGTCTCATCATGACGAGGTGTTGACTAATTCGGCTTGGACATAAGTTAGAATTTCAGCGGCTAAAAGGAGCAACCAAACGTTGATGACCTTTGTTAGGTTTACGCTGAGATTGCTAGGTATTGCATACATCACGCAGTAACATAATCCTAGCCTAGACATAGGTAGGATTACTTCAGAATTGCTTCGCTGAACTTAGAGTATCTGCCAGACTTGCCGCTGGGACTTCTCTCCATCTCACCTGCCGAGACATCAAAAGTTGCAAGAGCAGAGTGCCGCCGTGGCAGCAAAAGTTGTCGCCGCTTCAATCCACCATTACCTGTAAACCCCTTAGCCCGGCCTAGACGGTTGACCCAAACTACAAAGATTACACGGGGAAAACCAAAGTCAACCCAAAAGTCAACCTTGATTAACGACCCTTTTTTATTTTTAATCTTGTCTAAATGCATAATAACCCTAGGTGTATTCTTGAAAAGAACATACTCAAAAATCACAGCATTCGGAAAACATTTAGGGACTCAATTGCACAACATACAAATTTAGGGACCAAATTGCAAATTCTGAAAATTAAGAGGACTTAACCAGTTTTAAAGTTACCATCATGAAATTAATCATATTTCATGCCTCTCTGCCAAATTTCACCTTAATCGGACATCTCAAACTCAAACAATTGCACATACAAAAATCAGGACAAAAACGTAAAGCTCGCAAACTTCAAAACCATTCAAATCAATGCCCAACGGTCAAGTGTTTCGAAACGGGGTTAGCCCGTTCAGAAACGGGGCTTGGCAGTAGCCAAAGTGTTTCGAAACACCTCTACCCGTTTCGAAACACCCAGGCCAAATCAAGCACCTGTTTCGAAACAGGCAAGGGTGTTTCGAAACACCCTGCCCAGAAACAGCAGATAGGCATGTTTTAACACATTTAAACCCCATCGAACACGCTCCAAACCATTCCACAACAAATCAACAACATGCCAAGCATCATACTTACCAAATTGCATCAAAAGCTAGATACAAAACCACCCCTAGGTGCACCAACTCTTTCAACACATCCAACACTTAATCATGCTTTTAAAACAAGAAACATAGCATAACGACTTATGAATAAGAAGATTCAAACGGTTGCAAGCATTAAACCACATAGTTCAAATCATAATCCGAACTTGTTCAACATACACAATCTCATTAAACATCAACATAAAAGACTCTCCCCCCATTGCCTTTATTATCTATAGCTATTAGCCGAGACATACATCTCAAGTGGAGCTCTCCTTAAATCCCTTGCTTCTTGTTGTCCCAACTTCAATTATCTGCATTGATGGACAAAAAGGAGCGTAAGCACAAAATGCTTAGTGAGGAATGCTCAAAACCAAAACACCATCAATGCAGCGAGTCATAAAACCTCTTTAACAAGGAAACACATTTCGAAACCAAAGTAGTGTTTGAAAACCCCTTTTAAACAACATGCTTTAAATCATGCATTACTCAATCATGAAAACCAACCCTTTGCTTAGAAAAGCTAAGTAACTCACTTCAAAGCACATCCTTGCAAAACCATCAATTTAACCTTTCCATGCATGAACATCATATGCAAAGTTAAACACAAATTCCTTGGAAAACACTTCCACTTCACATTATACTTTTCTCATTCTTGAAAAATCATCTCAAAGCAAGAAACCTTTGAAAACCACATACTCCTTCAATCTATCTTATGCATTAAACAAATACAACATATGAACTACAAAATCAACATTTGCAATACATGCCTTTTAAAACAAGCCTTCACAAGACTTCAATGCACTAAAGAGATTCTATGCACATATGCACCATTCTCAATAGAAGATAAACACTTGTTCAAGCTTAACAAGTTATACATGCATTCTTAGAACATCACACACTTCCCATGCAACCATGCATCATTTCAAGCATCTCATGCTTCATTACTTTCAAGAACATTATATTGGATTCTAAGCGATAATTCACAAACCATCATAACACAAGACACAATCGGATACACGGGTTACAAGCGTTGTCCCACATGCTCCATACACACTTCCGAACAACACAAGGTGGAGTTTACCGGTACAATCACAACCCCCTCAACACCCATGATGGAGTTTAACGGTACAATCACAACCCCTCAACATCACTCATCGGAAGTTGTATAACACACTAGCGAGAGCCGGGACACATCACAAGGCTTACACATGGAAGCTACCACAACCATTGTAATCACCTTAACCAAGCTCACACACGGGAGCAACCCTCCACCGTTGTGACGCTTAACAAAGTCCACCAACGAGAGCCACCCTCCATCGTGGTGACTTTTAACAAGGTTCACCCACGAGAGCCATCCTCCATCGTGGTGGCACTAAACCAAGCCCACCCACGAGAGCCAACCTCCATCCTGGTGACACCAATTTCCTCAATCGCTAGGATTCTTGGATGGAGTTTACGGTACAATTACAACCCCCTCGACATCCAAGGCGACTCAATTCACGGTGCACCCAATCCTATAGCCGGCTAACTATATCCGATTAAAGTAACCAAGAACCACTTACATCACTTGCCAATATAACCATTTTACCACATTAATCCATTGATTTTACAAGCATAACCAAAATGCCAAAACCACCAATTACCATAATCATTTCACTGTTTTGAAGCATTAAACAAAGCCATTAAACAACATGCAACACTATGCATCATTTCCACAATTCCAATGTACCAAAACCAAGGATCTCTTACCTTGAGCATCCATCACACATGACTTTCAAAACCAGCATTAAACCATGCTAAAATATGCTTTCAAAACAGAATTTAAACATGCAAATCACATGCATTGCATCCTACCATCACAAGTGCATTAAAAACCAATTCATAACACAACCAAGAGAGAAATTCCATTTACTTACTCTTGAGCTTCGCTAAGTTGTTTAGACTTAAACTAAGCTCCCAAAAACCTTCAATCATTGGTTTCAAAGTTGAAAACCCAACTTCACTCACCGATACACAAAACTAGGCTAGCCAACAAGCCTTCCAAGCATCCGAAACCTTCAACGCCACCTCTATTGCTCACGGATCATTCTCCCCTGTTTCAAGCACATAACAACTGAGGATTAATGCATCATCATGCCTTAAAAACCCCAGCAACACAACTAAATTCGCTGCTCTTTGTAAATCCAACATTTCGGCTACCAAACACAACCGAAATCACATCCAAACACTTCCAAAACTTAACCCAGCCAAGATCCATCACTTCTAACCATTTTTAAACATCAATTAACATCCAAAATGATCCCAAACACGTCCTTATACCTCCAGCATTAACAAAACACCAAGATCACCCCAAAAACCACCATTTTCACAAGTAAAAACTTAGGAAAATCAACCTATCTGGGATTACATTGATTAAACCTCAATTACAAATCATTTACACATCCAATAAACATCAAAAAGACATCTCAAAACACAGCCCAATCATTTAGTACGAATTTAATTAAAATTAAATCCAAATCTTGCATTTTAAGCCAAAATCAAGAACACAACATTAAAACCTTTAATAAAACTCAAATCAAGGATTGAGAACTTGGGAATTTCAGTAAAGAACTGAGTATTTAGAGGAGAAGGACGTTCATACCTCTAAATGTGAGTTTCTCCATGTTTAAAGCCAAGATTCTTGAAAATTCAATAAGCAAATGATAAGGATTTGGTGTAGGAATGATTAGAGATCAATTAGAGATTGAAATCTCATCTTTAAATGTTAAAATCAGAGGAAAAATGGCTGGGGAAATGTGTTTGGCTGAGAGAAAATGGAGAGTAAATGAAGTGGGAAAATTTTAAAAAAAAGTTAGTTATGAAAACCAAAATATTCATTTCCCTCTTTTTCCTTTTATTAAATATCATTAAATAAATCTTTAATATTAAGAAAAATCTAGAGAAGACTCTTCTTGGGTAAATTAGCTCCTTAAAGATTCAAAGTTTCAATCCTTTTAAAACAGTCACCCACTTTTCAAAAATTACATTTTAGTCACTAACTTGAAATGTCACATTTAGAAACCTCATTTTGTCAAATTGATTTCACCACTCTCTTATATATAATAAAAGAGGATTTTTAGATATTTTTCCATATTTTTAATGCATCTCAAACTAGGCTTTCCCTAAAACCACCTTTTATATTCGAACCGAAAATCCGACCGGTCCGGTTCAAACCCAAAACTTCTAAGCCCAAAATTAGGGTGTTACAACTCTCCCCCTCTTAGGAAATTTCGTCCTCGAAATTTCAACCGGCGAAAAGAGCACAACTAAGCTTCTCAAATCAACCCACAAGGCAACACAGGAGACTTAACCACCACTGAACACTCTCCACACAAAACTCCACCAACCCAACACCACCACATATTGTTCATAGATTCCAGAACACTCAGATGTTAACCACATCTTAACCTTTCACACTTCCGGACTGCACATAGCCCCAACAACAACTTGAAAAACCTCCAAACTTTTACAGCATACACCACCTCAGCTCATAACTCCCAAAACTCGTACACACGGTGACACCAACCAATCCAGTTCAGCCACCATGTGACCCACAACCTTCACTGCTTCTAAAACCCCTTGCACAACTGCTCAACCTCTTCCAAAGGTTACCACATCAAGCAAAAATTCTTAAGCATCAACTGCTTATTCAAACTTCTCAACGTATTGATGACATTCCTTCACATTCGCTGCTATCATCACCATAACGACTCACCAGGACTACTCACCTAACATCCGAAAATCACGTCACAAAACCCCAACCTTGACTCCGCCAGCCGTTCCACACACCACCAGCTGACTTCAGAAGGAATTTACTTATACACAACTAGCCAACCACTTCTCACAAGAACCCGTCCAACCAACAATGGCCCTTGAACTTACATTGCCTTTCCACTTCAAACTTTGACTACAACACTAGCCTTACCAGGACACCGCCCATTCTATACATACATATTAGATTACGAAACTTCTATTCTCCCAGGCTAACCCTTTTCTACAACCCACGACACAACCTCTTCTCAACTCTTCGAAGGTTGCTACGAACCATCACCTACAAAAAACAACCCTTCTATTACGACATCAATGCCAAGTTACCTCAGCACTCTGGAACACATCCACTAACTTACTACATCACTTAACACCAAGAAACTACCACTTCTACCAGCTATTCACAACCACTTTGACTGATTCTAACCTCAACCGATAATCTCCTCACCACCATACCGCTAAACTCTTTAAGCGCCAAACACTTTCCTTTTGTCAACATGCTATATCGCACTCACTATTACTGACAACTCACCTACAGCCCTCCATTACCCCAAACATTCTCCTAGCACCAAAACAACTTTTAAAACCCATCATCCAACCTAACCCTATCACAACACTAACGGACCCGATTAACTATTAGCGAGTGTGAACGTTCGTATGCATGGTCACCTATATGCCCTATCAATGCCTGTGTACATGTATGCAAAACCTCTAATGTCATGTCGCATGTATGCATGTACCAACATATATAATATAGCATATAACAAATAATTTTAACTGTGCATGTATGTCGGTTCACACCCACCAATAACATCCTCAGAATCCGCCTAAGAACAACCTCTTACTTCACTTCTAACTTGACCAACTCCATCATTCTGACAACCCATTACCCACAAAATACCCACTGATACCCACTTCACACTAAAGTTGTTTTCAAAACAACACCAACTACTACCCCAAACATGCTAGCAACGAGACCATACCCACTATGCAAGGAAAAACCAAACTGAAACCAAACTAAGATAACTAAGGCAAAGATTACTTAACAAGGTTACCTGTAAACACCTCACCGCCCCGGAGCTTTAACAGACGAGCTCCCTTCCCCGCAGAACCATCATTCTCCAGCCGTACCGCTGCAGCATCAGCTAACACATTAAGGTCATTACCATTTCCCTGCGGTAAAGAACTCTGGCTACCCCGAGCCAACTTCAAACAATTTCGTCTCAAATGCCCAACAGACCCACAATTCCAACAAGATTCATTCCCCAAGCTCCTCACACCTTTCTTCCCTTCCTGCCACCTTTGAACTTTGTCTCGGCCGCGCCCACGACCCTTCAGAGACCCTTTTGCTACCACTAAAGCTGATCTCACCACTTGTGGACAATTTCGCTTCACATGCTCCTTAGAACCACAGTTCCAACAAACTCTCGCACCCCAACAACCTCCAACATGGCGCCCTCCACAACGGTCACACACCGGTAACTGAGCTACCACTCCTTGATCATGTAGCACTTGCCCCACATCTGCACTACCACCCAGACTTCGATTCAAGCAAAACCTTCTATCACGTAACCTATTACGCTGACCGCTCCCGAGGTCAGTACCCACAGCTCTCTTGCTTAAACTTTTCTCACCTTCATAAACGGAAACCACACCCTCACGTTGCTTAACCCTTGGGAATTTCTCTCCAAGGTACCTTTCATAAAAGGCAGACACAAAGAAGTCCCAATCTATATCATGGATATGCGATGCCACCGCCACAGATGTCCACCAGGCACAGGCGTCCTCCAACATCAATGAGACAACACTTCCCAGCTTACAAGTGTAGTCACAACCTTCCTGATCCAAAATCAGAATTACACTGGCCAACTAGGCCTCAAACATCTCAGGTGTCGAACCATGATACTCCACAGCTCCCAAATCGTCCAAACGCTGATTCGACATACTCGCACGTCCCACAGCCGGCACGTCTACAGGCCTCACTTTCGCCACAGCCTGAGATGTTCCCAACACCTCTTGAACAAAAGGTGATGAACTCTTCATCACAGAACCAGCTTCTTCCTCCTGCCTCACTACCTCAACTCCAGGCACTGTAGGCTGAAACGAAACACCTCTACCAAAAGGTGAATTCCACGCCTTAACAACCTGCTCTAAAGCAGCAACCATCTCACCCAACTGCCATTCTCTCATCGATTTCACCATGCTATTAACAACAAGCTATCATAACAAAACAAGCAAAACGATCAGGCCAGCTTCAAGCAAGGATTCAAAACTCCAATTACAACATAACACAATAGCTATAATAATAATAATAAGGCAATGGGTATCCCGAATTCCCCCTTTTACATGACATAACAGTCAATAAAAACATGGATATCACAACATCGAGCATATCAACCAACATACTTCGATCATACTCTCATCAAACAACATTCACTCGCAACAGCATAACATCAACATATCATACCCATTACACTTTCATCATTCATAAAATCAGCTCACATCACCAGCATATCATCAGCACAAATCCACATTAGCTCAATGAAGATTCACAAAAAAAAGCATGACAAAAACATCAACAATTCGCTCACAGACACACATTTCAACCGACTTTCAACCACACATCAGAATAAACATTAAACACTTATTACAACAATTTACCATTTCCCCCAAGCATTCGCAACTCAGCTCTGATACCACCAAATGTAACCCCCTTAGCCCGGCCTAGACGGTTGACCCAAACTACGAAGATTACACGGGGAAAACCAAAGTCAACCCGAAAGTTAACCTTGATTAACGACCCTTTTTTATTTTTAATCTTCTCTAAATGCATAATAACCCTAGGTGTATTCTTGAAAAGAACATACTCAAAAATCACAGCATTCGGAAAACATTTAGGGACTCAATTGCACAACATACAAATTTAGGGACCAAATTGCAAATTCTGAAAATTAAGAGGACTTAACAAGTTTTAAAGTTACCATCATGAAATTAATCATATTTCATGACTCTCTGCCAAATTTCACCTTAATCGGACATCTCAAACTCAAACAATTTCACATACAAAAATCAGGACTAAAACGTAAAGCTCGCAAACTTCAAAACCATTCAAATCAATGCCCAACGGTCAAGTGTTTCGAAACAGGGTTAGCCCGTTCAGAAACAGGGCTTGGCAGTAGCCAAAGTGTTTCGAAACACCTCTACCCGTTTCGAAACACCCAGGCCAAATAAAGCACCTGTTTCGAAACATGCAAGGGTGTTTCGAAACACCCTGCCCAGAAACAGCAGATAGGCCTGTTTTAACACATTTAAACCCCATCGAACACGCTCCAAACCATTCCACAACAAATCAACAACATGCCAAGCATCATACCTACCAAATTGCATCAAAAGCTAGATACAAAACCACCCCTAGGTGCACCAACTCTTTCAACACATCCAACACTTAATCATGCTTTTAAAACAAGAAGCATATCATAACGACTTATGAATAAGAAGATTCAAACGTTGCAAGCATTAAACCACATAGTTCAAATCATAATCCGAACTTGTTCAACATACACAATCTCATTAAACATCAACATAAAAGACTCTCCCCCCATTGCCTTTATTATCTATAGCTATTAGCCGAGACATACATCTCAAGTGGAGCTCTCCTTGAATCCCTTGCTTCTTGCTGTCCCAACTTCAATTATCTGCATTGATGGACAAAAAGGAGCGTAAGCACAAAATGCTTAGTGAGGAATGCTCAAAACCAAAACACCATCAATGCAGCGAGTCATAAAACCTCTTTAACAAGGAAACACATTTCGAAACCAAAGTAGTGTTTGAAAACCCCTTTTAAACAACTTGTTTTAAATCATGCATTACTCAATCATGAAAACCAACCCTTAGCTTAGAAAAGCTAAGTAACTCACTTCAAAGCACATCCTTGCAAAACCATCAATTTAACCTTTCCATGCATGAACATCATATGCAAAGTTAAATACAAATTCCTTGGAAAACACTTCCACTTCACATTATACTTTTCTCATTCTTGAAAAATCATCTCAAAGCAAGAAACCATTGAAAACAACATACTCCTTCAATCTATCTTATGCATTAAACAAATACAACATATGAACTACAAAATCAACATTTGCAATACATGCCTTTTAAAACAAGCCTTCACAAGACTTCAATGCACTAAAGAGATTCCATGCACATATGCACCATTCTCAATAGAAGATAAACACTTGTTCAAGCTTAACAAGTTATACATGCATTGTTAGAACATCACACACTTCCCATGCAACCATGCATCATTTCAAGCATCTCATGCTTCATTACATTCAAGAACATTATATTGGCTTCTAAGCGATAATTCATAAACCATCATAACACAAGACACAATCGGATACACGGATTACAAGCGTTGTCCCACATGCTCCATACACACTTCCGAGCAACACAAGGTGGAGTTTACCGGTACAATCACAACCCCCTCAACACCCGTGATGGAGTTTAACGGTACAATCACAACCCCTCAACATCACTCATCGGAAGTTGTATAACACACTAGCGAGAGCCGGGACACATCACAAGGCTTACACATGGAAGCTACCACAACCATTGTAATCACCTTAACCAAGCTCCACACGGGAGCAACCCTCCACCGTTGTGACGCTTAACAAAGTCCACCCACGAGAGCCACCCTCCATCGTGGTGACTTTTAACAAGGTTCACCCACGAGAGCCATCCTCCATCGTGGTGGCACTAAACCAAGCCCACCCACGAGAGCCAACCTCCATCATGGTGACACCAATTTCCTCAATCGCTAGGATTCTTGGATGGAGTTTACGGTACAATTACAACCCGCTCGACATCCAAGGCGACTCAATTCACGGTGCACCCAATCCTATAGCCGGCTAACTATATCCGATTAAAGTAACCAAGAACCACTTACATCACTTGCCAATATAACCATTTTACCACATTAATCCATTGATTTTACAAGCATAACCAAAATGCCAAAACCACAAATTACCATCATCATTTCACTGTTTTGAAGCATTAAACAAAGCCATTAAACAACATGCAACACTATGCATCAATTCCACAATTCCAATGTACCAAAACCAAGGATCTCTTACCTTGAGCATCCATCACACATAACTTTCAAAACCAGCATTAAACCATGCTAAAATATGCTTTCAAAACATAATTTAAACATGCAAATCACATGCATTGCATTCTACCATCACAAGTGCATTAAAAACCAATTCATAACACAACCAAGAGAGAAATTCCATTTACTAACTCTTGAGCTTATCTAGGTTGTTTAGACTTAAACTAAGCTCCCAAAAACCTTCAATCATTGGTTTCAAAGCTGAAAACCCAACTTCACTCACCGATACACAAAACTAGGCTAGCCAACAAGCCTTCCAAGCATCCGAAATTTTCAACGCCACCTCTATTGCTCACGGATCATTCTCCCCTATTTCAAGCACATAACAACTGAGGATTAATGCATCATCATGCCTTAAAAATCCCAGCAACACAACTAAATTCGCTGCTCTTTGTAAATCCAACATTTCGGCTACCAAACACAACCGAAATCACATCCAAACACTTCCAAAACTTAACCCATCCAAGATCCATCACTTCTAACCATTTTTAAACATCAATTAACATCCAAAATGATCCCAAACACGTCCTTATACCTCCAGCATTAACAAAACACCAAGATCACCCCAAAAACCACCATTTTCTCAAGTAAAAACTTAGGAAAATCAACCTATCCGGGATTACATTGATTAAACCTCAATTACAAATCATTTACACATCCAATAAACATCAAAAAGACATCTCAAAACACAGCCCAATCATTTAGTACGAATTTAATTAAAATTAAATCCAAATCTTGCATTTTAAGCCAAAATCAAGAACACAACATTAAAACCTTTAATAAAACTCAAATCAAGGATTGAGAACTTGGGAATTTCAGTAAAGAACTGAGTATTTAGAGGAGAAGGACGTTCATACCTCTAAATGTGAGTTTCTCCTTGTTTAAAGCTAAGATTCTTGAAAATTCAATAAGCAAATGATAAGGATTTGGTGTAGGAATGATTAGAGATCAATTAGAGATTGAAATATCATCTTTAGATGATAAAATCAGAGGAAAAATGGCTGGGGAAATGTGTTTGGCTGAGAGAAAATGGAGAGAAAATGAAGTGGGAAATTTTTTAACAAAAGTTAGTTATGAAAACCAAAATATCCATTTCCCTCTTTTTCCTTTTATTAAATATCATTAAATAAATCTTTAATATTAAGAAAAATCTGGAGAAAACTCTTCTTGGGTAAATTAGCTCCTTAAAGATTCAAAGTTTCAATCCTTTTAAAACAGTCACCAACTTTTCAAAAATTACATTTTAGTCACTAACTTGAAATGTCACATTTCGAAACCTCATTTTGTAAAATTGATTTCAGCACTCTCTTATATATAATAAAAGAGGATTTTTAGATATTTTTCCATATTTTTAATGCATCCCGAACTAGGCTTTCCCTAAAACCACCTTTTATATTCGAACCGAAAATCCGACCGGTCCGGTTCAAACCCAAAACTTCTAAGCCCAAAATTGGGGTGTTACATTACCCGCCAAGGCAACAGATCGTGGCAGCGCAAAACAACCTAACCTATTCGATGCAGTTTCACACTAAGCAACAACATAACCCTACTCTCTCTATCAACCTCATCACTTCCTTTTTAATTACTTGTGTTTTTATTTTACTTTTCTTCTCAACAACTATCTTACTTGTTCATTTACTTTTCTTGTGCAGGAACAACGATTAGAATCAAGTTGTCCAATCCTTGTGGGAGATGATATCTTATATACTATAACTTGATAGGAGTGTGCACTTGCGCTCATAAATAAATAACACCAAAACGCTCTACAGATCCCTTTGACTAAATTTTGTGGTGGAAACTTCTCAATCATGTCCACCTTAGCCTTGTCTACCTCGATTCCCCTGGATGAGATCTGTGTCCTAGCACGATACCTTCGTCCACCATAAAGTAGCACTTCTCTCAGTTTTAAAACTTGGTCAAATTCTTCACAGCGTGCTAACACCTTCTTCAAATTGCCGAGTGATCAGTGCTTAAAAGTTCTATATTTTACCCATCATTTATCCTTATTTTTGCTGCACTCAAGCATGTTTAACTGCATTTTAGGTTAAGTTTTGCATAAACATCACATTTAGATAAAACTGTGCAGATACTGCTAAATTTGGTTACTTTTGCAGGTATCTGCCATGGCAGCAGTCGTGACAGCATCCAGGGCAGTAGTCGTGACAACACCCAGGGCAGCAACCGTGACAGCACCCAGGGCAGCAGCCATGACAGCACCCAGGGCAGCAATCGTGGCAGGCGCTGGGCAGCGATGCAGAAAATCTGGAATGAGCAGTCAAGGAGGACGTTGCTGCCATGGTTGCTGCCGTGACAGCAGAGGACGACAGTAGTTTTGAGGAAAAGAAGCAAAGTGGACCTCGACAGATAGAGAAAATTCAGCCCGTCTGTCGTGTGAAAACCTCATATTTTTCCGAGCCCCAGATCAAAAGATATGTCAAGCCCAAAGTTCAAGGAGAGAAAATCCCAAGAAACAAGGAGGACGGCTGGAAAGTAGATTCCTTGAAGATTTAGTCTTTATTAGAATCATACTTTTAATTAAAGTTGTAATCCTTGTTAAATTAGATAACTTGAGCCCAAAGCTTATATAAGGGCATGTATTTTAACCGAGAGAGCAGCCCCCATATATCATATCCCATAGCCGATTACCCCATAATCGACAACCAAAAACCCCTCCGCCGTTTACCCGCCGTCGCTATGTTCTAAAAACCCCTAGGGCCACGGGTTGATTTGTAAAGTATTTGCAAGGGTTGTTTTGTTTTAGGTATTTTCAGTTCAATAAAATAAACTTCAAGTTCTCTTATTTTGGTTATTAATATCATGCAAGAGCATCGGGAGAGCATTGTGAGGTTATCTATTTACTTAGCATCGGGAGAGTTAAGTATACGAAAGAAATAAGAGCAAGTTCTCTAGTTTATAGTTGAACTATCTCGTGCCTAGGGATATGGCGAGGTTAAGTGACTAAAGAAGAATTCATACACATCGGTGTTCATCCTTCGATTCACGCCGGGAGGTATCATCAAAGACGTGATCATCGACAGACTTGGACCTAGGGATAGGCCAAGGCAGATCTGGGATTCTTGCCAAACTTGAAAGTACTGAGTTGAGTGTTTGCTGCCGCAACAATCAACGGACTGTCGCCGCGACAGGTGCTGTCCGTGACGGGCGCGACGACAGAACTGGATTTCCTAAACTCTGCAATACCTGCACTATTGAGCAATTCAATACTAGCCCATTCACTCTATCTTGATTTCTCTACTCTTTTATTTTTCTAGTATTCTTATTTATTTTCGTGACAAACAGCTCAAATACTTTCTTTTCCCCTTGTGTAGATAGCGAAGGAAAGGGTTAGCCCAGTCCCTATGGAGACGATATCCGATACTCCAGTATCACTTTATTACTTGCGACGTGTACACTTGCACTCAATTGCGATAGACTCTTTTACACGCAACAAGTTTTTGGCGCTGTTGCCGGGGACTGGCAACACACTCTTACCCTAGCTTCTGCACTTTTCTTTTCTTTTTCTTTTTATTTTTTTTATTTTTTTTCTTTTTCTTTTTCTATAAAAAAAAAACTCAGGTGAAATACAGGTTTAAGGAGCATTAACATGTCAGGAAAAACCATTCGAGAGCTGATGTGGGAAAGTTCTTGCAATTACCGTAAAGGTAATCATGCATTTGAAAGTCGTCCCTATTTTTTCGGTGAATATATGGACAACCAACGATGGAACCAACAAGAACAAGATATGCTGCCACAACAGCAACAGGGACAGCAAATGCTGATGCCGCAGCAGCAAAATTTTTTATGGTACGATCAAAACCCGCAAAATTTTTTATACCATAACAGTTTTGCTGCAGAACCCGACCTGCCCTGGCAATGTCATCATCCTCAAGAGCAGTCAAAATCCTTAGAAGACACACTGGAAGCTTTCATGGCACTCACTCAAGAAGTGTCGGCTTCTATGGACAAAAGTATCGCCGAGATGGATGCACTCTTAAGCAGACCGGTCCTTATTCATGCCACGGATGAACCTGAAATCCTGAGGCAAGATGACGAGGATGCCCATGTGAAGGAATACCCAACATATGATGAGTCTGAGCAACAACTTGCCATAGCAATGATCGAGGAGCCGGAATGGAGCAACAACACGACAACGCTAAGTGAAATTCAAGAGAATGTCACGGCAGCAACCACTTCCAAGGCAGAAACCCTAGTCAAAGCAGAAATTGCCGCATCGGCAGAAACTGCCGCCTCGGCAGCAACTGATGCTGAGGCAGCAACCACATCAGAGGCAAATTCTCAACCCACTACCTCGATTATGCCTGACCAAGATTGCACACATCCATCCCTGTCATGGCACTCGCACGACCACCTAGAAGAGCTACCCAATGACAATGCCTCGCCGATGGAATATGAGCAGGTAATAAACGAACCTTTTGAATTTTTGAAAACTCACAAATTCCATTGCAGGTATTAGAGGAACCAACACCGGTGGACACAAAATCATCAAAGTCTCTACTGATGGAGATCTACGAGCGGTCAACAGAATTTGGTATAGAGAGTGATGGCACTTACCAATGTCCCATTGACCTGCAAAGTAACCTGACAACGGACTGTCAAAATAACTGGCTGCCGCAGCAGCAGACACGACAACAAGGGCTACATTCAACCACAACAACATTCAACGAAAACAAGGTAAGTTTGTGGCCGAATGTCAATTTGATTTTTCTAATCATATATCCATGCCCTCAGAAACATTACCAAGAAGGGAGGACTTCATGGACTACAAAGGGAAGAGAAAGAAAGGAGCCTCCACCATGAGAATAATCACCAGATGGAGGGTACGGATGGACTTCAAGAAGTACCGGAAACGACCCATCAAGCATCAATAGAACAGGGAGTAGTTACTTTAGGAGATGCCCCTCAAGGCACTCCTAATTTAACTTATTTCATTTCTATCTTATTTTATCTTTATTATTTTAGGAATTAGAAATTTGATATTAGTTTTTAGTTTGTTTTTGTTATTAGGTAAACAGAGAAAAACCCTTGCAATGACGATACAAGCAACCCAAGGAAGCTCTGCCTCCACCCCTGCCCCGGCAGCACTCATACTCTCAGGGAAGCACCCACAGCTCCTCCGACAAAGTTCAAAGAGACTGCCCGCCGACAGCTCCTCATCCAAAACTCCAGCAGCAGCAACGACAGCCGCACAACTTAAGTTTTCTTTTTCTTTTTCTCTGTCGCCTGCTATATATATTATCTTTTTGTGATGTTTAACTTTTCTATCATTTTTATTTTCTGTTTTTCATTTTTATGTCTTGTGTCATGCATTGAGGACAATGCAACCCTTGAGTTTGGGGTAGGCAGTCCTCCTAATTATTAATATAACATTGCATTTAGTTTTGCATTGTGTCGCATTTATTTTATGCAAAAAAAATGAAAATTTTGAAAATTTTGGCTGAAAACTGTGACTTGAACTTACCTGCCGTGACAGCTCTGTCGTGGCAGCGACTTTAGGATAGTTTTAGGAGAAGTTTAGAGCCTTTCTATAGTTCTGAAAACTTAAACACCATTGTGACTGTTATACTGCTTAGAACTCTTTTAGTCAACTAGAATAGGAAGCTTAGCACTTGAATAGCCCCTAGAGGTGCCTAACACTGGCTCTAGGAAAGAAGTTTAGCAAAAGAGACTCAACAGCCCTAGAGGTGCCCGAAACCGGCTCTAGGAAGTTAGCTAGAGGTTCCCGAAACCGGCTCTAGTGAAACTTTAGCTTAAAAAAAATAGAGTCAAAACAAGAAATCAAAGGAGCATAAAAAGTGCCTTCAAAAGATAAACTTTGGCATAAAAATTCGAGTTAAGAGTTGTATATTCTAGTGAAACTAAGAGAGTCTTGGCATATAACTGTTCACAAGCATGCACACACTGCACGAGGACTATAGTGAGATTCCAGACAGATCCTAAATTATCCAACAGGTTGCTGCCGTCACAGGGAACGAACGACGGGTAAGGGAAAGTTCACTGTTTGAAAGCCAAAACAAAAATATTTCATTTTTTTTCTTTTCGGTCTGAATTGCTTGAGGACAAGCAAAGATTCGAGTTTGGGGTGTGATTAGTGCTTAAAAGTTCTATATTTTACCCATCATTTATCCTTATTTTTGCTGCACTCAAGCATGTTTAACTGTATTTTAGGTTAAGTTTTGCATAAACATCACATTTCGATAAAACTGCGCAGATACTGCTAAATTTGGTTACTTTTCCAGGTATCTGCCGTGGCAGCAGTCGTGACAGCATCCAGGGCAGCAGTCGTGACAGCACCCAGGGCAGCAACCGTGACAGCACCCAGGGCAGCAGCCGTGACAGCACCCAGGGCAGCAATCGTGGCAGGCGCTGGGCAGCGATGTAGAAAATCTGGAATGAGCAGTCAAGGAGGACGTTGCTGCCATGGTTGCTGCCGTGACAGCAGAGGACGACAGCAGTTTTGAGGAGAAGAAGCAAAGTGGACCTCGACAGATAGAGAAAATTCAGCCCGTCTGTCGTGTGAAAACCTCATATTTTTTCGAGCCCCAGATCAAAAGATATGTCAAGCCCAAAGTTCAAGGAGAGAAAATCCCAAGAAACAAGGAGGACGGCTGGAAAGTAGATTCCTTGAAGATTTAGACTTTATTAGAATCATACTTTTAATTAAAGTTGTAATCCTTGTTAAATTAGATAACTTGAGCCCAAAGCTTATATAAGGGCATGTATTTTAACCTAGAGAGCAGCCCCCATATATCATATCCCATAGCTGATTACCCCATAACTGACAACCAAAAACCCCTCCGCCGTTTACCCGCCGTCGATATGTTCTAAAACCCCCTTAGGGCCACGGGTTGATTTGTAAAGTAGTTGCAAGGGTTGTTTTATTTTAGGTATTTTCAGTTCAATAAAATAAACTTCAAGTTCTCTTATTTTGGTTATTAATATCATGCAAGAGCATCGGGAGAGCATTGTGAGGTTATCTATTTACTTAGCATCGGGAGAGTTAAGTATACGAAAGAAATAAGAGCAAGTTCTCTAGTTTATAGTTGAACTATCTCGTGCCTAGGGATATGGCGAGGTTAAGTGGCTAAAGAAGAATTCATACACATCGGTGTTCATCCTTCGATTCACGCCGGGAGGTATCATCAAAGACGTGATCATCGACAGACTTGGACCTAGGGATAGGCCAAGGCAAATCTGGGATTCTTGCCAAACTTGAAAGTACTGAGTTGAGTGTTTGTTGCCGCAACAATCAACGGACTGCCGCCACGACAGGTGCTGCCCGCGACGGGCGCGACGACAGAACTGGATTTCCTAAACTCTGCAATACCTGCACTACTGAGCAATTCAATACCAGCCCATTCTCTCTATCTTGATTTCTCTACTCTTTTATTTTTCCAGTATTCTTATTTATTTTCGTGACAAACATCTCAAATACTTTCTTTTCCCCTTGTGCAGATAGCGAAGGAAAGGGTTAGCCCTGTCCCTGTGGAGACGATATCCGATACTCTAGTATCACTTTATTACTTGCGACGTGTACACTTGCACTCAATTGCGATAGACTCTTTTACACGCAACACCGAGGCAATTATCAAAACTGTCTCTGAATACCAAGAAGTCATCCATGAAGATTCAAGGAAATCTTCCACCATATTGGGGAAAATCGCCATCATACAACTTTGGAAGTTTACCGGAGCATTGCACAATCTGAACGACATCCTTCAAAACGCATACGTACCGAAAGGACACGTGAAGGTGGCCTTTTCCTGGTCTTCTGGCGCAATGGCAATTTGGTTATAACCTTAGTATCCATCAAGAAAACAATAAAAAAATTCCTACAATACGGTCAAGAATATGGTAAATAAAAGGGTAAAGGAAAATGATCTTTCCTAGTCGCCTTATTCAATTTACGGTAATCCATACAAATTATCCAACCGGTAACAGTTCTAGTTGGAATGAATTCATAGTTTTCATTACTTACCACAATCATACCTCCCTTTTTCGGTACACATTGTACCAGACTTACCCATGAACTGTCGAAATTGGATATATGATACCAGCTTCAAGCCACATTACGATCTCCTTCATCACAACTTGCTTCATAGTAGGGTTAAGTCTCCTTTGAGCCTCAATGGAATTACTATGGCCTTCCACTAGTAGGATCTTATGCACTCAAATTGTCAGGTTGATTCCCTTTAGATCTATAATTGTCCAACTGATGGCCTCCGTGTGCTGTGTCAACATGTCAACCAATCTCTTTTCTTGTTCAGGCTGCAACTTAGAAGAAATGATTACGGGAAAGGTGTTATCCTTTCCCAAGTAAACATACTTCAATAGCCCTAGCAATGGTTTTAATTCTAAAATAGGAGGTTGCTCAATGGAATATTTGTCTCTTTTACGTTCCTTACCTGAGTAATCAAGAGCTTCGAAACTTTTACTTGGTCGACTTACAATCCAATTTGCTTCCTGTTGTGCCTTATTGTCCAGCTCCTCTAGTTCCTCAAGATCGGCAAAGAAATTGTCGTGGCAATATTCCTCCACATCGAAGTTAAATAATGTGGTGGCCTAAATAGTCTAGCATTCTTCTGGATCATCAGCATACTTTAGGGTTTTGAAAACATTGAGTGTAACTTGTTGATCATTAACACGCATAGTGAGCTCTTCTCTCTCAATATCGCTCAAAGTTCTCCCCGTTTCTAAGAATGGTCCCCCAAGAATAATGGACGTGAACTCATCTGCTTCACAATCCAAAACAATAAAGTCAACGGGAAAAATAAATTTATCCACTCATACGAAAATATCTTTGATCTTTCCCTCTGGATGCACATAAGATATGTCGGAAAGTTGTAGCATGACAATTTTGAGTCTCACCTTCCCTATGCCTAACCTTTGAAAATAGATTTGGGCATAAGGTTTATGCTTGCTCCAAGGTCGCACAGTTCCTTCCCGACATAGTGATTGCCAATGGGATAAGGTATTGTAAAACTTTCTGGATCTTTTAGTTTTGGTGGCACTCGGTGTGCAACATTGCCATACATCATTATGTCAAGGAAATTGTCTCAAACTCACTCAGCCTAGTTCGCTTAAAGATAATGTCTTTAAGGAACTTAGCGTAATTCGACATCTACTCTATTACCTCGACCAGTGGTAAGTTGATGTGAACTTGCTTCAAGATGTGAAGAAACTTTTTGAACTAGTATTCATGCTTCTGCCTCTTTAGCCTTTGTGGGAATGGTGGTGGTGTTTACATCCCTAGATAAGACTGAGACATCACAAAGGTCCCCCCCAAAAGGTCTAAAGTCATTACTAGGCTATAATAGACCCACAGGCCCAATACCCTAGCCCAAACAATCCCACGGCTTGCCCAAGTTTTCATTATGATTAACAAGCCCCGAGCAGATCGACGATACTGGGGGCAAAAGATGCACGGGGAAAAACTCTCTAAATGGCTAGGAAAGCCCTTATCTAGGGCGGAACCGGTAAACCCATCATTAGAATTGAGAGCGTGGGGAGATTCAATCGCAACATCCAACAACCCATCATCCTCATCAGGGAGAGAATCGTCAATGTCAATAAATGTACGATCTCCCTCAAACTCCTCCACCGAAATCTTAATCCTATGACTAAATCCAGCCAAATAAACCAAACAGCTTGCAGGGATATTAGAAGATTCTTGAGTGGAGACGAGGACACTTGCTACATCAAATATGTCTCTCTTAGTCGTTTCGCTATCAACCTCCAGGACCTCACCCCAATTACACACTACATCTCTAAAAAACTTATCATGCCAAACTTGAAGTGGGATGTCAAAAAGGAGACCCAAACTTTAACCTGTCTCTTATAATCGAAACCACATAAAGGCTCCAAAGAAACAAAACATTGCTTGATCATATTGCACCTTAAATTTCAGCACTGCTTTAAATCGTCCGAAGTAGCGATACGGAGGACAACGAGCAAGCCAAACCAAGGACACACTTTGACTTTAAGACCCTCTAAATTTAACATTTGTTGAACAAATTCCGCATTATACATACCTTTAATTTGAGCTACAAAGCAGTTCTGCAACCATAACATTTCTTGGCATGTAATTTCACATGGGGAAAATGTCGATATATCTTATTATCTTCCGAAGGATCTACAACCTTCTAATGATCCCCAGAAACCAGATTATTAATTTTACACGAGCATTGGTTCGACTTAGGGTCAACTTCAACCGGTGCTTTTATACAACTTGTCTTGGATACAACACCATCACCTCTAGAGCCATTTGTGTCTGAAACATCATTCAGGGCATCTCTCATCATAACATCCTTGTAAGACCTCCCATCTCTGGTGGAAAAGCTCGGCTTCCCAACCTTGGAACCATTGGATAATTTCCTTCAAACAAAACCTTTTCCAATGGCTTGAAACAGAGGCAGCATAAACCCTAATGAAAAAACCATTCATCTTTCTACAATTGCCACTTGCAATGGCTCTACTTACACTTACGGAGTCTCTAAATCTCACGAATGCAAAAGTTGCCATGCTTCTGCGACGTTTCTTATTCGAATATGCAATATAATTGTACATCACCTTCCCATAAGCCCGAAAAGCTTCCCTAAGTGTCCAAGGATGGAACCATTTACAGACATTATTGACAAAGATTGAGAACCCAACACGAATACGACGGACATTAGATTCGATTGCTCTTTTTGTAGGCAAACTTTGTTGGTCGATCCCGATCTTCTGAGCCTCCTATCGTTGTGACTGACAATACTGACCTTTCACATGCCCTTGCTCTATTGTTTTGGATAGAAGAAATGGTTGCATAATTTTCTTACTACTTTGGTATTTTTGGTTTTATGCTTGTTGGTGATGTGGTTTGTGGATCATCGTTATTGTTGTATTGTTGGTCGATTGAGTGCTTGAGATGGTTTTTTTATGGTCTTATGGTGGGGTTTTCCTGGGACTATATTGTAATGATTATATGGGAAACGGTTATCTAGAAGCAATGTTAATGTCTTAAGGTTAAAGAGAATGCTTGTACGCTTATAGTGTTTATAATTTGTGGTCTGTGTATAATTATGAAATCTCAGGCATGGTGGCCAGAGATGGTGATTGGCGGTGGAGTGTTGATGAAGGTGATGAACGACTGTTGGTTTGTGTATGGGGACGATACAATGGTTAAGAAACAAAATACAATCTGAAATTTATTAACAAATGGATCACAAGAGTGTATTAGCCCATTACATGCATTAGGCTTATATAGCCCACAACATAACTAATTGCTAACAGCCCAAACAGCTTAACAACTTAACTAACTAATTAATCTAACATTCTCCCTACGTCCTCAACTTTCCCAATCTTTATGAAGTTGAGCAACGAAAAAATGCAATCATAGTGAATTGGAACCCCACACAAAACGTAAACATATTATGCATTCACCTTTCTTTCCTTCCTCACTCAATGATACATCTTGTTTTCTGCTCCATCAATCACACAGTAGAATTTTTTTTATCTCGGCTTCCTTTCTTTTCATCTTTCTCTATTTCTTGGTCAACAAACTATACATTTACCTTTCCTTGAACATTTGATCTAGCTATGAACATATGCATCTTTGACAGTATACCATAAGGAAGTTTTTTTTCAGCTTCCTTTATTATTCTTCTTCTTATATTTCTTGATAAAAAAATCATGCATTTATCTTTCCTTGAACATTTGATCTAGCTATGTACATATGCATCTTTGGCAGTGTAATACAAGGAAGTCTTTTTTTTTGGCTTCCTTTATTCTTCTTCTTATACTTCTTACTTTCTTTTATGGTTGCAAATTTTTCTACTTCAAAACAAGAGATGAATGCATTTTATGTAGAAAATGCCTTAAACAACCGAATCAACAATAGTTGAAAGGTAGCGCCTCAATTTGAGAACAAAAATAGTGGATATGTGAACCATTATTATCAATCCAAATAATTCCAACAGCAACAAATATAGCATGGTGAATTCAAAGTAAACTCGTCAATTGAACAAATAAACTCACCATGTAGAAATCATTGAACAACAAACTTTATCAAAATTATTAAGTGCATAGTAGTAAATGAAGAAACAAGATATCATATAATTCTTGAACAAGAACTCGGTATTCACCAACTTTTTAGAACTCAACCAGCAACAAGAATAGTTGCAATTAGTTCACAATGCAGTGGTGAAAAACACTTTAACTTTCAAAAAATTATCCATCTAGAAATACTACAATCAAGATTGAATCAAATAAGAACAATTGGTTCATCGCATTCCTTAGTGTACCCAATAAAATAAAAAGCGCCATTCACTAACGAATGATCACCCAAGAATAGTGAAACAACAATTGGACCAGAAATTACACATACATTATTTGAATATTCAACAATTGTTGGGCTCCAATTCATCGACTTATAAAGCCAAAACACCATAAAATTTAAAAACACTAAGCTATCAACAATAAACTTGAATCCCCAATTTAAAAAAATTATTAGAAGAAATTGAAGCTACCAGTAGCATTCTTTCATCAATTATTTCATCAAAACAGCAACCACCAGCAGCATTTTTTCTAATAATATCATAGGAATATGTATTTCGAGCTATAGTGTTCTCATTCCAACAATTAGTAGAAAATTTTAATGACTAAAAAATGAGGAACTAAACCATACGAGCAGCTAAATTTGGAATATTAGACCGAATCAGGTGCTATACCAACTAAGGGCCCCTTTGGCATTGCTTAAAACTGAGCTTTTGCTTAAAAAAATACTTTTCACCAATAAGCAATGTCAAACACTTTTTTTGATTGGTGTGAGAAATCACTTAAAAAATTGATTTTCCACCCAACCTCAAAAGCTAAGATTTCTAGCTTTTGAGATGGAAAATCACTTTTAGGTGGAGGTTATTTTTTTATCCTTAGTTATTAACATTAACATTAATAGTAATAGTAATATATTAAATAATATTAAATATAATAATAATAATTATATTAAAATAATATTTTAATCTTAAATAAAATAATTATTAAATATAATAATTATTAATATTTTAATATTTTAAATAAAAATAAGTATTAAAAACTTTAATATTATAAAATATTTTATATATATAAATAATTAATAAAATATTTAAAGTTCATATTATATATATATATATATATTACTAATGAATCGCCAAGGTTTTTATATTTTTATTATTGAAGTTGATTTTTTATATAATAATATTAATAAATTTTATGATAACGAATTTAAACAATAGTTACGTTCATTTATTTCTACTTTACAATATCATGTCTAAAATGAACATTTTATCTTTCCTTGAACATTTGATCTAGCTATGTACATATGCATCTTTGGTAGTGTAATACAAGGACGTCTTTTTTTGGCTTCCTTTATTCTTCTTCTTATACTTCTTACTTTCTTTTATGGTTGCAAATTTTTCTACTTCAAAACAAGAGATGAATACATTTTATATAGAAAATGCCTTAAACAACCGAATCAACAACAGTTGAAGGGTAGTGCCTCAGTTTGAGAACAAAAATAGTGGATATGTGAACCATTATTATCAATCCAAATAATTCCAACAACAACAAATATAGCATGGTGAATTCAAAGTAAACTCGCCAATTGAACAAATAAACTCGCCAATTGAACAAATAAACTCACCATTTAGAAATCATTAAACAACAAACTTTATCAAAATTGATTAAGTGCATAGTAGTAAATGAAGAAACAAGATATCATATAATTCTTGAACAAGAACTCGGTATTCACTAACTTTTTAGAACCCAACCAGCAACAAGAATAGTGGCAATTAGTTCACAATGCAGTGGTGACAAACACTTTAACTTTCAAAAAATTATCCATCTAAAAATACTACAATCAAGATTGAATCAAGTAAGCACAATTGGTTCATCGCATTCCTTAGTGTACCCAATAAAATAAAAAGCGCCATTCACTAACGAATGATCACCCAAGAATAGTGAAACAACAATTGGACCAAAAATTACACATACATTATTTGAAGATTCAACAATTGTTGGGCTCCAATTCATCGACTTATAAAGCCAAAACACCATAAAATTAAAAAACACTAAGCTATCAACAATAAACTTGAATCCCCAATTTAAAAAAATTATTAGAAGAAATTGAAGCTACCAGTAGCATTCTTTCATCAATTATTTCATCAAAACAGCAACCACCAGCAGCATTTTTTCTAATAATATCATAGGAATATGTATTTCTAGCTATAGTATTCTCATTCCAACAATTAGTAGAAAATTTTAATGACTAAAAAAATGAGGAACTAAACCATACGAGCAACTAAATCTGAAATATTAGACCGAATCCGGTGCTATACCAACTAAAGGCCCCTTTGGCATTGCTTAAAAATGAGCTTTTGCTTTAAAAGAAATATTTTTCACCAATAAGCAATGTCAAACACTTTTTTTGATTGGTGTGAGAAATCACTTAAAAAATTGATTTTTCACCCAACCTCAAAAGCTAAGATTTCTAGCTTTTGAGAGGGAAAGTCACTTTTATGTGGAAGTTATTTTTTTATCCTTAGTTATTAACATTAACATTAATAGTAATAGTAATATATTAAATAATATTAAATATAATAATAATTA
Source organism: Hibiscus trionum (assembly GCA_030270665.1). Lineage (NCBI taxonomy): Eukaryota > Viridiplantae > Streptophyta > Magnoliopsida > Malvales > Malvaceae > Hibiscus > Hibiscus trionum. The sequence goes on from BSYR01000010.1 coordinate 43,686,228, forward strand.
TTATATTAAAATAATATTTTAATGTTAAATATAATAATTATTAAATATATTAAATATAATAATTTTTAAAATTTTAATATTTTAAATAAAAATATGTATTAAAAATTTTAATATTATAAAATATTTTATATATATAAATAATTAATAAAATATTTAAAGTTTATATTATATATATATATATTACTAATGAATCGTCAAGATTTTTACATTTTTATTATTGAAGTTGATTTTTTATATAATAATATTAATAAATTTTATGATAACGGATTTAAACATTAGTTAGGTTCATTTATTTTTACTTTACAATATCATGTCTAAAATGGACATTTTATCTTTTCAAAAGTATTTTTTAATATCAATACCAAACACTAAAATCTTACAATTAACTTTTCAAAATCACTTTTAAAATTACTTTCTGACAGCACTTTTAAAAGTATTTTTCAAAAGCCGTGCAAACTGGCCCTATAAAATTAAAAAATGGATCACCAATCATATATTAAAGGACGACTCGAAAGGTTTTCGACCACCATGAACCGATGATTGGAGGAATCAAATAGATTTTTTGAACTCGAACTAAACCAGACTTGAGATATGAAACGACAGTAGCAGCTGGTGAAGCAATCAGCGGTGCAAATGAAACTCCGCCTAAGAAAATCGAAGGTCGATTAAGGAAGCAACGTCAAGGTCACTAGTAAGGGGTCGAAACGGATCTAAAATGAAACAAGAAGCAACGTTCGAACAGCAACACCGGAGCAGATTAAATGGCGTCAGAACCGTTGGTGACGAACGATACCATGTGAAAACTCAAGCATGGTGGTTGGAGTTGATGACCCGCGGTGGAGTGGTGATGAAGGTGATGAACGATAGTTGGTTTGTGTATGAGAAAGATACAATGGTTAGAAAACAAAATACAATATGCATTTTATTAAGAAATGGATCACAAGAATGTATTAGCACATTACATGCATTAGACTTATATAGCCCACAACCTAACTAATTACTAACAACCCAAACGGCTTAACAAATGATCTAACAGCTTAACTAACTTATTAGTCTAACAATAATACACAGTGTATTTAATTTCTTGTAATCGGATGTTGATGGCAGTGGAATAAATCATGGATATTTTTTCTCTCCTTCCAATGTCAAGTTCAATCTTGAATGAATCTAGTTATGAAGGGGTTAATGACATCCGATTTTGATTCGAAAAAAAATTAATTTCTAACCTATATTATTAAATTGGATAAACTACATCACTTGTTACTTAATTATAAGTCATTTTTCTTTTAAAGGTAACAATTTAGTCACTTTTCTTTGTGACAAGCATATCACTCTGCTGCTACAATTGAAACAGATAACATGGTATAATAACAATTCTAGACTCAAAATGTATACATTCTATTAGTTTGGTCATAATTTGAATAATTCAATAAACATTATTATTCATATTTAAAAATTTCATTAGTGAAGTGATTTTGTCTACTAGCATATGTCATTAAGGTTATAATGAGTATGTTTTATTAGTTTGTTAGTTGTCTAGTAATGAAGTGATTGTGTCTGTCGAACTATCGCATCTGTCAATTATCAAGTTGAGGGACAGTAACATGGAGTGCGGCAAGTGGTCGGAAGGTGTGTTAAGAGGGTGCAATGTTAAAATTTTAAACACGAAGGGTTAAATTTTTTTATTTTTTTAATTAGGATCAATTTGATAGAATGTATAAGTTTTGAAACTAAATTTATTATTACATTAGTCCAATGTTTCATTTTCAACAGCAGCGTATCATATTTTGATACACAAGTTGTCTACAAATTTTATACAACCCTTCATATTTAAACTATAAAATCTAAAACCTAAGTTCTTAACCCTAACACCCAAAAACTTAAACCCTAAACTCTAAATTCTAATCATAAATCCTAAATCCTACACTCTAATTTGATTTAAAATTACCCCTCGATATTATAATTTGATTTGATTTTCTTTAAATAAAATCCTTTTGAGCTGGTGTTTTAGAAAATAAATAATAAGACCAAAGTAGATAATGCTGAGTATGCTGTAAAGGTTCATGGAATTGAGATATCGCCTAATCCAATTTCTAGGGGAAGCCTGCGACCTTTAGTACCTTTTCGACAAGAAGTAAACTTTTCAACATTTTCCAATAAATATATTTTCGATATGTTTGTTGTATATACAACACTGGTTTGTAGGGTGTCTGGTAGTTCCGAAGCTCGATACCATTTATTATTGGCTAATTATACGATAGCTTTGTGTCTCGTCCAATGATTGATGTAGTATGCAACCAAAATCAATGGTGTTTTTTAGCTTCTGACTGAAAGTGGGTTGTATTTTTCTGGGGGGAAATTGGTGGTTGAGGTCTCGTATTGTGCATGGTACATTCACGCTCAGACTCTTGACCTTTGTGACGAGACATGTTGCCATGTTTCTATGCCCCAAGTTTTGCCTGGCTCTGCCCCCTGTGACTCACAACTTACTGTTTTATTACTACTTTGTTGGTGAATGGTTGGAGTTTTCTTTTTAGACAGCAATGTTCTTGCATAGCACAAGAGTTTAAAGCGCCTTGTTTCTATCCCATTTGTCTAGTTTTGGCCAAGTTTGCTCTATGTTTAGGAATTAGAAGGGAGCAAATAAAAAGTTACCACTTATGTTACACTAATACGGATACGAAAAATGACCTAAATTTAAACTCCATTTCCCTTAGTTTAATCCAAGGAAAAATCTTTTCTTTTCTTTCTATTATATCTATTATGTTAAGTGATGATAAAATGATTCTTACTCGAAGATGCTTGAACTTAGTTTGAAGGTTTTATTGATTATTTCGGTTATGGTATGAATACCAACTTTCAACTCATTCATATGGTCATTTCCATTGTATTTGCATCATATTAAACAAGCAACATAATTCAACCTCCTTATAAAAAGAAGCTTGAATATTGTTGTGGCTCCGCCAAACGCTTTCGGAAGACTTCATTTCTGAAGACAACACCACCGTCTCTGCCTCCGCAACGCGCCCCAACATCACAGAGCTCGGATACTCCTATACCTCCGAACCCATTAGCCTCCGAAGAGTCCTGCGCTCGAGCACTGCACCGCAACAAGAATGGTATCAAGTCCGACTGAGCTCGCAGCCTGACAAACTGAGCAACTACTTCCTAGCCCATCAACAACCATCACTAGGCCTGGCACGGTCTAGTCAACCATCACTCCATCTACAACACCAAGGGGATATATGTATCCCCAAGACCGAAAACAAAAGGGATGAGAATTCTACAGCACACATTCTACATCGACCTCCTCTCTCCCACATGATTTCAACCACCAACTCTATATTGTTTGCAGCTCTCGGCCCCAATCCAACCAGGGGTGAACCGCCCTATTCTTCAACCTATCGCCATACCCTGTGGCTCTCGGTCCATTTTATGATGGGTGAACCACAAATCCTCGCCACCAAATCTTCCTTCAACCACCATCTCCACCTCTTTATTTGGTGTCGCCCAAAATCGGCATCAACAATTGGTGCGGTGAGCGTGGAGAGTTTTTCGACCACAAGAATTAATCATCAAGTCTTTCCCGGTTTTGGTTGGTCACAGCTCCGAAAGATAAGGAAGCAAATAGCATAGGTCAACAATATTTCTCCACCAACATCTAGGGACGACACTGTGGGACCGACGGGATAGCAATATCTCACTAGACATGCTAGTGAACCCTTGCTACCTAGTGAAAGTTCGGTACCACCTCAGGCCAAGAGGTGGAGCAAGCCTAGAAAGCTATACCCTTCGCAGGGCTCCACAAAGCAGATCCCTTGGCACAGCTGCTAGCACGAGCAGGCGGTGACGTCTTGCATACACTTACCACCTTACTGCATATATGCGAGATATAAGAGAGGAAAGAGCGCCAGCCCCCAAAACATCAGGAGAGATGCCTTTGATGATAAGACAGAGAAGTATCGACAGAAGCCACAAAGGCAAGATAGAAAACCAGAAGCTATGTGCGTCACTGGGCCTCGCACGGACGAGAAGCACCAGCTGAAGACTTTTTAATTTTGTAAAATATTTATATGTAAATAAGTATGTGTAGTCTGCCACATTAAGTGGTTTGGAGCGCAGATATCTCTGAAGCATATGTCCTCCAATGAAAATATAAAAGTAAGTGAATTATAGGGTAACCTTCACCATTATAGTTGTCTATGTGTGTAGGACAAAAGAAAGTGCGGAAGAACCCCCCCCCCCCCCTCAACAAATGGAATAAAAGCAGAACTTGCACCACAACGAGTTCTCTACAAACATCTCTCCCATGAATGGTCTCCACTACAAACACACACTCCTCAAAATCTCTAGGTACCGGGGAAATCCACTCTATTTGAACACTATAGAATTTATGTGTTTTGATATAATAATTGAAAAATAGTTTTGGACTAAATTGAAAAGATTTCAAAATGTTTTTACGTCCAAACAACTTGAAAATATGTTTGAGGAATTCTTAAAGGGGTTTTAATGTGTTTTATAAAGCCAAATTTTACAAAACCACCCAGGTGTTTCAAAACACCACTTAGGTGTTTCGATCCGAGCATTTATAGATTCAAAATGTTTCGATACAGCCTTGTGTGTTTCAAAATGGGCTTAATCTGGGTGAGGGTTTTGCATCGCGTTTCGATACGAGCCTCGCCGTTTCGATATGCCTATGTGGCAAAGACCTCAACGATCAAAACCCCCAACAGCTATTTCCCAGCGATTATTTGAATTGCAGGTTGTTCCGGTACGACACTAGATGTTTTGATACGGGTGTTCTGATACAACCCAAGATGTTTCGATACAACCTCTTCAATGTGCATAACGGCTCTTTTTGTTTTAGTCGTGTTTCGAAACAGGTAGGTACCGTTTCGATATGGGTAGTTGCAGAACTGCATTTATGGTGGGAAATAAAGTCTTCAACGGCTCCAATTCAACCCCAACGGTCCTTAATGGCTACAAACTCATTTGGGAGCATAAAAGGGAACTCCAAGTATCAAGGGAGGACGAATGTTTCAATTGTCAACAACCATATGATATCAAATTGTCTTTAGAGCCTAATTTATCCATTCTTTGTATAAACAACTCTTGTGAGCCTATATTGTCAAATTTGCTCAAGTGTTTAGGTTTGGGTGAGTGCTTTAGTGTGCAAGCATCAAACATGTAAGAGGGATTTTAGTTTGCTTATCTTTATCTCTTGTAGAGAGAGTTTGATCAAGCTTTGGGCTAGAAAGCATTGATTGTTGTAAGGGTTTCCTCCTAATCCTAGAAAATGGGACGAATCAATTAGTGGATTGATTGTGAAATCCTTAGTGGGAAGCTAAGGTAGTGGATGTAGGTGCTTGTTAGAAGGTAGAACCACTATAAATTATTGCGTCTTTTATCTTTTAGCTTCCACACCTCAATCACCCAAAAATCCAACTTCTCCACCACTTGGCAATCCATAACGGTTGAAGGAAATCGAGCTTATCAAGGCCAACAATTGATATTAGAGCGAGGCTCAATCGAAGGGGATTAACATCCTATTGAGGCGATCCGGAAGCTCGATACAGCAACTCAATCAACCGGTCAAATTGCGCAATCCATTGACAAGCCACCTTTCTTCGATGGGACCAATTACGCTCATTGGAAGATTAGAATGAAATTCTTCATCAAATCCAAAGACTACAAGCTTTGGGATATTGTTGAAGAGGGTCTTTATGTGCCACAACGAAATAAGGCGGAATGGAGTGCGGATGATCGCAAGAAGATGCAGCTTAATTGCAAGGTCTTGTACATCCTCTTTGGTGCATTTTGCCCCAACGTCTATGAGAAGATATCCTTTTGCGAAGATGCCAAGGAAGTATGGGACAAGCTTAAAGTTACATACGAGGGAACAAACAAAGTAAAAGAAACCAAGATTGGCCTCCTCAACAACGAGTATGAGAACTTCAAGATGGAATCGGATGAAGACATCACAAAGAAGTTCGATAGATTCTCCATCATCACAAATAAACTCAAAGGCTATGGAGAAATCATTCCGAAAGACAAGCTTGTCCGAAAGCTTCTCTATTCTCTTCCCGAGTCATGAAACTCAAAGAAGACCACCATCATCAAAGCCAAAAATCTAAAGACCTTGAAACTAGATGAACTCATGCGGTCTCTTCTCACTCATGAAATAATGAAGAAAGAAAAAGAAGAGGAGAAGAAGAAGGAAGAGATAAAGAACATGGGGAAGAAGAAAATTATAGAGCTATGCATCAATGCGAGTGTCGTTGCTAGCAAATCATCTACATGCCAACACGTTTATTTGAGCGAGGAGGAAAGTAAAGATAAAGAGATGGTTCATCTCTTCAAGAAATTCACCTGATTCATGAAGAGCGAAATGGCTAAATACAAGCATGAATCGAAGATGAAGGATTCCCACAAGTCCAACAAAAAATGATCGTCTTCAAAGAAAGCATATGTGGCGACATGGAGTGATGAAGACTCCACCAATGATGAGGTAGCCCACCTATGCTTCATGGCCCTCAATGAGGGGGAGGTAACTTCTAACTAATCTTATTCAAATTATTAACTTTTGATGAGTTACAAGAAGCCTATGACGAATTGGTTTTTGAATTCAAGGCTTCATTTTCGAAAAACAAGAAATTGATTTTAAAGTTAAAAACCAAAAATGATTTGCTTTCTAAAACCAATTTAGAGTTTGAAGAAAAAATCAAAGATTTTGAACTTAAAGTTTTAAGTTTACAAGAGTTGCTTCAAACGATTGAAAAGGATCATCAAAAGGAGGTTGATAATCTTAAGAAGGAAAAAGATTTGATTTCCAATGAACTTCAAAAGAAAAACAATTTGGGAAAATCAAATTTTTATATTAGACAATCTAGTGCCCCTAGATTTTTAAATGGTAAAGTTTTTAGAAGTATTTGGGGTCCCAGAAGGACTAAGTACTTGTAAAACCTATGTTTGATTTTGATATAATTAAATCTTTAAGGATCAATTTGAAAAACTTAAAATTGTTTTATAAGTCCCTTAATAAGTTTTTAAATCACCAACTCTTTAAAACTGATTTGAAAAACTCAAACTCAAAATATTTTCTAAGTGTTCCAAGGCCAAACTATTGAAAAACGTCCAAGAGTATCGATACCCTTCCAAGCGTATCGATACCTTTTTACCAAAGTTGGCTACTGGAGGAACCCGTATCGAAACAGGCTTAACCTGTATCGATACGCCCCTTTGAAAAAGTCTAAAGATTTTGAATGGCGTACCGATACGCCTTCACCCGTATCGATACGGCTTTAATGAATTTTAAATTTCTAAGTCGGTTTAAATATTTCGACCGTTGGTGTCAGTTAGTTGGTAACCGAATTTTAAATGGTCGTTGACCAGTATCGATACTCCAAACCCTCGTATCGATACAGAATTCGACAGTGAGCTAAGTTGAGAAAAAGGTATCGATACGGTAAACCCCCGTTTCGATACCCAGTACCGATACGCTTACGTGCGTTTCGATACCCCCTATTTATTGTGCACAACGGCTCTTTCTTTTCTGAGATAGGTATCGATACTCCTCCCCGCGTACCGATACGCATAGCTGCAGAAGTGCATTTATGGTGGTAAGAGAGGGTTCCAACGGCTCCATTTATGTTCCCAACCACCCAAACGGCTAGAAATCAATGAGGAGGTATAAAAGACACATCTAAAAGCATCAGCAACAACTATTGATCTTCAAGAAAACATCCATACATCAAATCCAAGCAATTGTGCAAAAATCTCATATTATCTAGAAACCTCAATTGTATTTTTCATTCTTATCTTGTTCAATTGGGTTGAGTGCTTGTAATTGGGCTACAAATTGTATTGAGAGATACTTTATTTAGCCACCAATTTCTTTGTTACCTTGTTGTGAGGATTGGGTTAAATTTTGGGTAGAAAATTTAACCGAAATTGTAAAGGTTACCTCCTTAGCCTAGAAAATGGGAAGAGCAATTAGTGGAATTGTTGCAAATCCTTAGTGAAGCTAAGGTAGTGGATGTAGAGTTCATTTGGAGAACTTGAACCACTCTAAAATCCCTTGTCAATCCTTTTATTTTGCATTTTCCACCAAACAAATTTTAAAAATCCAATTCACCCCCCTCTTGGTGTATATCGATCTTTCGATCCACTCAACAATTGGTATCAGAGCCTACCTCTTTGAGAATTAACAACCACAAGAGGAGTTCCTTGGAAGAGTGTGATCATCATATATCAAGAGATGGCTTCAACCTCCGGTTCGGGCATGTACGAGTCTCAATCCACTACAAAGCCTCCCTTCTTTAATGGTGATAACTATTCTTTTTGGAAGAATAGAATGCGTCTCTTCATCAAGTCAAATGACTACCTAGTGTGGGATGTCATTGAAGATGGCCCTTATATTCCATTGAAGCAAGATTGTGAAGGCAAGATGGTCTTAAAGAAAAAGATGGAGATGAGTGAAGAAGAAAGGAAAAAGATTCAAGTCAATGACAAAGCTCTCCACATGCTCTTTTGTTCCTTCGGTCTGGACATCTATTCAAAGGTTTCATCCATCGAGAGTGCCAAAGAAGTGTGGGACACTCTTGAGACTACTTATGAGGGCACCAACGATGTTAAAGAAACTAAGATTGGAATTCTCAATCTTAGTTATGAAAATTTCAAGATGGAGCCCGATGAGACGGTGTCCAAGTTGTTTGATCGTTTCCCCACTATTGTCAACGGGCTAAAGGGTTTTGGAGAAACCATACCGAAAGACAAGCTTGTCCGGAAGCTACTCTATTCACTTCCCGAATCTTGGTATGGGAAGAGAACCGCCATCATTGAAGCTAAGAACTTAAAGACTTTAAAGCTTGATGAGCTTATGGGTTCTCTCCTTACTCATGAGATTATGAAGCAAGGAAGGGAAGAAGAGAAGAAGAAAGAAGAGAAAAGAGTAGAAAAGCTTGAGGTTGAGAAGAAGAAGAAGATGGGAATAGCTCTCAAAGCGTCACTACATCAAGAGAGCTCTTCTAGTGAGGAGGATGAACTAGAAGAATTGGCTATGATAGCCAAACGATTCTCACGTTTCATGAGGTCCAACCGGGGAAGAAAAATCCAAAGAAAGATGGACTTCAAAAGCAAGAACAAAGAAGAAGCAAAGGATCCAATCATTTGCTTTGAGTGCAAACAACCCGGCCACATACGTTCGGAGTGCCCTCAACTCAAGAAGAAGGGCTTTGAGAAGAAGAAGAAGCTCAAAGCCAAGCTTGCTACTTGGAGTGATGAGGAGTCATCGGAGGATGACAAACAAGAAGTGGCTAACATTTGCCTCATGGCACTTGAGGAAGATTCCTCCATGGTAACCTCTAACTCATCTACTTTAGACTTTACATATGATGAATTTAATGATGCATATGATGAATTACAAGAGGTCTATGATGAATTAGTTGAAAAATATAAAGAGTCGGTCATTAGGAACAAAAAGATTATTTTGGAACTAAATGAGAAAAATGACTCACTCACTCAAGCTAATTCAAAATTTGAGAAAAAGATATTAGGGTTAAAAGATGAACTAAAATTCTTTCAAGATGAAAATGTTGACCTTAATAATCTTTTGTCTCAATGTAATAGTAAACACCAAAAGGTGTTGGATGAGCTAAATGAGCTCAAAAAGTCTTTGAAAAATGTTGGTAGTGTCAAGCATGAAATAGGTGAATCCTCAAGAACACACCAACCTAAGAAAAAGACTAACTACTACAATCAAGGTAGCTATCCTAGACATAGTAGAGCTAAAAGAATTAGAAGTGTATGGGTTCCTAAGGAACTTGTAAAATCTAATAATATTATTGCTATGTCTTCTTGGATTCCTAAGGGAACCAAGATTTTGGGAGCTAATACTCATGGACCCAAAATGATTTGGGTACCAAAAACAAAAGTTTAATATCTTTGTTTGTAGGGGGAGTATTGCTACAAGGCCAAAGCACAAAGTCAAAACTCATGGTACCTTGATAGTGGATGCTCAAGGCATATGACCGGAGACAAGAGTAGATTCATGGATCTAAAGCCAAAAAGTGGAGGAGTAGTAACATTTGGTGACAACTCCAAAGGCCACATTAAAGGTATTGGCTCCATAGGTAATCACTCTACTATTCTTATTGAAAATGTCTTGTATGTCGATGGTCTTAAACACAATTTATTAAGCATAAGTCAATTGTGTGATAAAGGATTTAATGTTTTATTTGATAAAAATGGATGCAAAATTGTAGACATTAAATCTAATAATATTATGCTCATAGGTCATCGCATAGGGAACATATATATGGTGCATCTAGATGACATTCATACATCTCATGCATGCTTTGTTGCTCAAAATGAAAATGATGCATGGTTGTGGCATAGGAAACTAGGACATGCTAGCATAAGTGTTTTAGAAAAACTAGTCTCCCTTAATCTAGTTAGAGGTTTACCCAAGATAAAATTTTCAAATGATAAAATTTGTGATGCATGCTCTAAGGGTAAACAACATAGGTCTTCCTTTAAATCCATTAATGATGTTTCTACTAGTAGATGTTTACAACTTATCCATATGAATTTATTTGGGCCAATTAAGACTATGAGCTTGGGTGGTAAGTCTTATGCTTTTGTACTTGTTGATGATTTTTCTAGATTTACTTGAGTTCTATTTTTAAGTACTAAAGATGAGGCTTTGGAAAAATTCATCACATTTTCAAAACTAACCCAAAATGATCTTGAACTTAGAATCTCACATATTAGAAGTGATCATGGAACCGAGTTTCAAAATTTAGGGTTTGAAGATTTTTTAAATGAAAATGGTATTAGCCATAATTTTTCGGCTCCTCGAACACCTCAACAAAATGGGGTAGTAGAGAGGAAAAATAGAACTTTACAAGAAATGGCTAGAACTATGCTTTGTGAAAACAATTTACCTAAATATTTTTGGGCGGAAGCCACAAACACCGCTTGCTATATTGTAAATCGAGTAATGATTAGGCCAATTTTAAAGAAAACACCTTATGAGATTTTAAAATCTAAAAAGCCTAACATTAGCTATTTTCACCCTTTTGGTTGCAAGTGTTTTGTTTTAAATAATGGAAAAGACAACTTAGGTAAATTTGATGCAAAAAGTGATTAAGCTATTTTTATAGGTTACTCTTTAACCTCTAAAGCATATCGAGTATTTAACAAAAGAACTTTAGTAGTAGAAGAATCTATTCATGTTGTATTCGATGATAACCTCCTTCCTAGGAAGGATTCTTGTGATGATGATGATGTAGGAATCATAAATGCCTTTGATGGAGGACAAACTTCAAAGGAGGATGAGATTCAACAAAACAAGAGGACACACAAGATCCACCTCTTGAAGCCTTGAAGGACTTGGCTCTTGAGGAAAAGGAAGTGAGCTACCCAAGGGAGTTGAACTATGTCAAAGATAGTGAAATCTTGGGTGATCCATCCAATGGGGTAACCACTCAATCTTCTCTTATATTAATGAATCATGTTGCATTTATCTCATGCATAGAGCCTAAGAATATTAAAGAAGCATTGAAAGATGACTTTTGGATTATGGCTATGCAAGAAGAGTTAAATCGATTTGAGAGAAGTAACGTTTGGACATTAGTTGATAGGCCTAGTAATCAATCTACCATAGGAACTAAATGGGTCTTTAGGAACAAGCTAGATGAGAGTGGTAACATTGTAAGAAATAAAGCTAGACTAGTAGGTCAAGGTTACACTCAAGAAGAGGGAATAGATTTTGATGAAACCTATGCACCCGTAGCTAGAATGGAAGCTATTAGAATGTTGCTTGCATATGCATGTTGTAACCCCCGTAGCCCGGCCTAGACGGTTGACCCGAACTACGAAGATTACACGGGGAAAACCAAAGTCAACCCGAAAGTCAACCTTGATTAACGACCCTTTTTTTCTTTTTAATCTTATCTAGATGCACATTAGACCTATGTGTGATCACACAAGCAACATACTCAAAGATCACAGCCATCAGAGATCATTCAGGGACCCAATTGCACAAAACACAACTTTAGGGACCAAAATGTAAATTTTGAAAACTTTGAGGCCTTAACCAGATTTTAAGTTACCAACTTAAAATTAATCATGTTTCATGCATCTCGGCCAAATTTCAGCTCAAACGGACATCTCAAACTCATACAATTGCACAAACAAGATTCAGGACCAAAATGCAAACATTTTGAAACACATAACTGCCACTGTCAGCCCCCAACGGTCAACCGTTCCGAAACGGGAGACAGCCCGTTCCGAAACGCGGGGCCGTTCCGAAACAGGCATAGCCCGTTTCGAAACGGGGGTCGGGCAGAGGCCTTTCCGTTTCGGAACGGTCTCACCCGTTTCTGACGCCTGGGTTCATGCAGGGCACCCGTTCCGAAACGGTGTCTCCTGTTCCGAAACGCCTAGCCCAGAAAGCTGCATTTTGCTCACTCAAACACACAATTGACCATCCAAACATGCTCCAAAAGCCACCAAACTTTACCAGCATGCAATTCAACATAAATGAGACATGCTTGCATCAACAATTCATCAGAAACATATCATATGCAAAAAGCCCCAAATCTATAGGCATGCTTCCTACACAAGCAACCATTTAGGCACAAACCTTCCAAAACAAACTCAATTAAGCCAAATCATGTTCCAACAACTTTAACAACATTAAAACATTCTTGAACAACATAAACGATCACAAACACAATAATCCCAAGAGATTCTACCCCCATTGCCTTTATTAACTATAGCTATTCACCGAGACATACATCTCACTTGGAGTCCACCTTAAATCCCTTGCTCCTTGCTGTCCAAACTTCAAAGATCTGCATTGATGGACAAAGAGAGCGTAAGCACATAATGCTTAGTGAGGAATGCTCAAAACCAAAACACCATCAATGCAGCGGGTCATAAAACACTTGTAAAACAAACCCGATTTGTTTACCAAAAACCATGTTTGAAATCCTTTTCAATCACAAGCATCATCCATGCATAAATACCATATGCAAAGCTAAAACAAAACCATGGAAACACTTCCGTTTCACAACATACCTTTCATAAACTTGAAAGCCATTTCAAACAAGAAACCTTTAAAACCATTTCACAAGCCAACCAACACTTGCATTACACCAAGGCAACATATATACCATACAAACATATTCACATGCCTTTCAAAACAAGTCCTACAAGACTTCAATGCATTAAAGATATTCATGCTCACATACATCATTTACCAAATGATAATCAACACTTGTTCAACCTAACAAGTAAACATGCATTCACATGCATCATACACCTTTCATGCAACAATGCATCTTTCCAAGCAACTCATGCTTCACATGCAACCATACATCATTTCAAGCATCTCATGCTTCACATGCAACCATGCACCATTTCAAGCATCTCATGCTTCACATAATTAAGAATATTACATTGGCCTTCAAGAGATCAACCACGTTCACTTTCCAACACAACAACCCGATCGGATACGCGGATTCCGAGCATTGTCCCTACGCTCCCTACACCCTACCCAATCCAAGGTCCTCGAATGGGCAACACCTCCATTATGACCTTACAAGCCTAAAGTTCCCATGCATTGACTTTTAAACACCATACAACCTTAGCTTTTCCCGAGGTTCCCATGTATGGACAACCATACAACCTCACATGCACAAGGTTCTCCCGTATGGACTTTTAACCACCATACAACCTTTGCATAACCGATTGGTAGTTGTAGAAATCACTAACGAGATCCGGGACACCCTATACAAGATCCACACATGGACTTAACACCGCCATTGTGATCTCAACAAGCACAAGGTCTTCACATATGGACTTTTAAACACCATATAACCTTTGCTTAACCAAGGTCCTCGAATGGGCAACACCTCCATTATGACCTCAAATAACCAAGGTCCTCGAGTGGGCAACACCTCCACTATGACCTCATCTCGTTAGGAAACTTGAAGGGAGCTTATCCGGTCCACTCTTGACCACTCCACCTCCAAGGCGACTTTATTCACGGTGCACCCAATCCTATAGCCGGCTAACTATATCCGATCAAAGAACCAAGAACCACTTACATCACTTGCCAATATAACCATCTTGCCACATTAACCCAATGTTTCACATGCATAGCCAATATGCAAAACCATTTCATTATAAACCAATGATTCACATGCATAACCAATATGCAAAACCATTACCACATTAATCAAATGATTCACATGCATAACCAATACGCAAAAACCATCATTTATCATCATCAACTCACTGTTTTAAAGCATTAAACAAAGCCATTGAACAACATGCAACATCATGCATCAAAACCACATTTTCAATGTATAAAACCAAGGATCTCCTACCTTGAGCATCCTTCACATATGGCTTTCAAAACCAGCATTAAACCATGCTTAAACATGCTTTCAAAACAGAATTAAACCATGCAAAACTCATGCATTTCAATCATCAACCACAATTGCCTAAAAACCACTTCATATCACAAATCAAGTAGGAAATCCATTTACTTACTCTTGAGCTTAGCAAAGTTGTTTAGACTTAAACTAAGCTCCCAAAACCTTCAAACCTTTGATTAAAAGCCGAAAACCCAACTTCACTCACCGATAACCAAACAAGACTAGCCGACAAGCCTTCCAAGCTTCCGAAACCTTCCGCAAACACCTTCAAAGCTCAAGGATCAAACTCCCCTGTTTCAAGCACACAAAAACAGCACATTAATGCATCATTATGCATTAAGAACAGCAGCCACACAACCAAACTCGCTGCTCAACACAAATCCAACAATTCGGCTACCAAACCCAACCGAAATCACCTCCAAACACTACCAAAACTTAACCCAGCCAAGATCCATCACTTCTAACCATTTTTATACATCCATTAACATCCAAAATGAATACAAACACATCCTTATACCTCCAGGTATAACAGATCACCAAAAACACTCCAAAAACAACCAAAAACTCAAGCGAAACTTAGGAAATTCAACCTATCCGGGATTGCATTCATTAAACATCAATTTCTAATCAACTTAGCATTCATTTAACATCATTTTGACACTTCAAAACACTGCCCAAACAGATCACACGAAAATTCCACCAAAATCACCAAATCTTGCATTTTAGCCAAAAATCAAGATCTCATTTGAAAAACCATTAACAAATCACAAATCAAGGATTGAGAACTTGGGAATTTCAGTAAAGAACTGATAGTTTAGAGGAGAGAGACGTTCTTACCTCCAAACTTGAATTTCTCCTTTTTAGAGCCAAAAAGCATGATGAAACAACTTGCAAATTGAGAGGTTTTGTTGATGAGATGATTAGGAATCAAATGAGAGTTGAAATGAGAGATTTAGATGCCAAAATCAGAGAAAGAAATCTGGAGAATTTTGTTTGGGTTGAGAGAAAATAAGAGAAAAGGAAAATGGAGAGAAAATGAAAAAGTAGTTAGGAAATTGGTTAAAATGATTTCCCTCCTTTTCTTAATCTTTAAAATCAGAATAAAGCCTTAAAATATCTTAGAAAAATCTGGAGAAATCCTTTTTGGAACAATAGCTCCTTAAAGATTCAAAGTTTCAATCCTTTATAAAACTGTCCCGCAACTTTCAAAAATTACATTTTGGTCACTAGCCAAAATGTCAACCTTCCAAACCTCATTTTCCAAAATTGATTTCACAGTTCACTTTTATATAATAAAAGATGATTTTAGAACATTTTTCCATATTTTTAACGCAACCCGAACTAGGCTTTCCTAAATTCACTCTTATATGTTCGATCAGCACTTTGACCGAACCGGTCAACGCCCAAAACTTCCGAGCCCAAAACCGGGGTGTTACAACTCTCCCCTCCTCAGGAAATTTCGTCCTCGAAATTTAACCGGCGAAAGAAAACCACAACCTTCCCAAACCTACACACAAGGCAACACAAAAGCCCCGACCAACACTGAACACTTTCCACACAAAACCTCCACCAAACCTAGCACCATCACATGCTGTTCACAGAATCCAGAAAAACACAAAGATAGCCACAACTTAACCTTTCCCATAACCAGACTGTACACAGTCCCAACACCATCCTGAAGAACTTCAGCTCTTACAGCAGACATCACCACAATACACCATACCCAAAACCTGTTTACACAAAGACAACAACCAATCCGATTCAGTCACCAAGCAACCTTCTCTGCTTCTAAAACCCTTGCAAACTCCCAAACCTCTTCCAAGAATTACCCAACAAGCAAAAATCCTTAAGCATCAACTGCTTACTCAAACCTCTCAACGAAAACTGATAAACCCTCACAACTGTTGCTAACATTACCATAACAGCTCATCAGGAATACTCACCCAGATTCCAAAAATTACATCACAATCCCAACTTGACTCCGTCAGCCATTCCACACACCACCAACCAATTATCACAAGAACCCAACAACCAACAAAAACTTCAATCTTTCATTGACCTTCCACTTCAACTTCAACCATAACACTTACCATACTAAAACATCGCCCAGCTTAAACATACAAACCATCTTCTTAACTCCCCAAAGGTTACTAAGAACCAGCACTTACAAACACAACTCTTCCACAACAACTTAAAAGCTAAGCTACTTCAGCACTTGGGAACACAACCACTAAGCTGCAACATCACTTAGCACCAAGGAACTACCCCTTCCACTTAGCTATTCAAACCACTAAACCGATTCTAAACTCAACCGTACCGTCCAACACCAAACCACTAAACTCCTTGAGCATCGAACACTATCCTTCTACCAGCAGCTACACCACTCTCACTTTCACTAGCAACTAGCTTGATATACCCCACTACTAACTCTTACCCAGCACCAAAACAACCTCTGAAAACCCATCATCCAACCTAATCCAACACACTAACAGATTCGATTAGTTATTAGCGAGTGTGAACATCGTATGCATGATCACCAACATGCCCTATCAATGCCTGATGTACATGTATGCAAAACCTCTAATGTCATGCCACATGTATGCATGGACCAACATATATAATATAGTATATAACAATGATTTTAACTGTGCATGAATGCCAATTCACACCCTCCAATAACATCCTCAAATCCGTCTAAGAACAACCTCCTACCTCACTTCTAACTCATCTAACTCCACCATACCAACAACCATTAACCACAAGATACTTACCAAGCCTTCTTCACACCCAAGACATTTCCAAACTACAACCATTACCCCAACATGCTATCAACAAGACTAGACTTACCACGCAAGGAAAACCAACAGAAACCCAAACTAGGCAACTAGAGCAAAGATTACTAAACAAGATTACCTGAGCACACAACACCTCCCTGAAGCTTCATCAGACGAGCTCTCTTCCTTGCGGAACCACCACCCTCCTGCCACACCACTGCAGCACCAGCTAACACACTAGGGTCACCACCAACTCCTTGCGGTAAAGAACCTTGGCTATTCCGAGCCAACATCAAACAATCACGCCTCTTGTGTCCAGCAGACCCACATTTCCAGCAATTCTCCTTTCCCACACTCTTCACAACTTTCTGCTCTTTCTGCCACCTCTGAACCTTGCCTCGGCCGTGCCCACGACCTTTCTGAGACTCTTTGGCTAACACCAAAGCTAACCTCGCTCCATGAGGACAATCACGCTTAACATGTACTTTGGAACCACAATTCCAACAAACACCTGCGCCCCAACAATTTCCAACATGTTGCCTTTCACAACGGTCACACACAGATGACTGAGCTTCCACTCCTTGCTCAAGCAATACTTGCTCAACAACAGCACTACCCGCGCCTTGCTTAACCCTTAGGAACTTCCTTCCAAGATACCTTTCATAAAAAGCAGATACAAAGAAATCCCAATCAATATCATGGATATGTGACGCAACTGCCACAGATGTCCACCAGGCACACGCATCTCCCAACATCAAAGAAACAACGCTCCCCAGCTTACAGGCATAATCACAGCCTTCCCGATCCAAAATCTGAACCACACTGGCCAACCAGACCTCAAACATCTCCGGGGAAGTACCATGATACTCCACAGCACCCAAATCAAGCAAACACTGCTTCGGCAAACCCTCACATCCCACAGCCAGCACATCTACTGACTTTACCTCAACCATAGCCTGAGATGTTCCCAACACCTCCTGCTCAACAGGTGATGAACTCTTCACCACAGAACCAGCTTCTTCCCCTTGCCTTACCACCTCAACACTAGGCACAGAAGACTGAGACAAAACTCCACTACCAAAGGGAAAATTCCTTGCCTTAACAACCTGCCCTAAGGCAGCAACCATCTCCCTCAACCGCCAATCCTCCATTGACTTTTCCATACCACTAACAACAACAAACATACAATCATACAAACAAACAAACCAGTTAGACCAGCATTAGCAAGGATTCAAATTCCAACTCCAAAATAACACAATAGCTATATTAATAAGGCAATGGGTATCCCGAATCCTCCCCTTTACATGACATAACCGTCAACACAACATGGATATCACAACATCAAGCATATCAAACAACATACTTTGATCATGCTTACATCAAACAGCACCCACTTGCCACAGCATACTAGCAACATAACATACAACTTACACTTCCATCAAGCATAACACAAGCATAAGACCAGCTCACAACATCAGCACATATTCACATTAGCTCAACCAAGATTCATAACCATGAAACATGCCTGAAAACATCATCAACATGTTCAGAAACATCAACACCATGCCCAGAAACACGTGTTTCAACCAACATTCAACCACACATCAGGGTAAACAACAAGCACACATCACAACAACTTACCGTTTCCCCAAGCATTCGCAACACAGCTCTGATACCACCAAATGTAACCCCCGTAGCCCGGCCTAGACGGTTGACCCGAACTACGAAGATTACACGGGGAAAACCAAAGTCAACCCGAAAGTCAACCTTGATTAACGACCCTTTTTTTTCTTTTTAATCTTATCTAGATGCACATTAGACCTATGTGTGATCACACAAGCAACATACTCAAAGATCACAGCCATCAGAGATCATTCAGGGACCCAATTGCACAAAACACAACTTTAGGGACCAAAATGTAAATTTTGAAAACTTTGAGGCCTTAACCAGATTTTAAGTTACCAACTTAAAATTAATCATGTTTCATGCATCTCGGCCAAATTTCAGCTCAAACGGACATCTCAAACTCATACAATTGCACAAACAAGATTCAGGACCAAAATGCAAACATTTTGAAACACATAACTGCCACTGTCAGCCCCCAACGGTCAACCGTTCCGAAACGGGAGACAGCCCGTTCCGAAACGCGGGGCCGTTCCGAAACAGGCATAGCCCGTTTCGAAACGGGGGTCAGGCAGAGGCCTTTCCGTTTCGGAACGGTCTCACCCGTTTCGGACGCCTGGGTTCATGCAGGGCACCCGTTCCGAAACGGTGTCTCCTGTTCCGAAACGCCTAGCCCAGAAAGCTGCATTTTGCTCACTCAAACACACAATTGACCATCCAAACATGCTCCAAAAGCCACCAAACTTTACCAGCATGCAATTCAACATAAATGAGACATGCTTGCATCAACAATTCATCAGAAACATATCATATGCAAAAAGCCCCAAATCTATAGGCATGCTTCCTACACAAGCAACCATTTAGGCACAAACCTTCCAAAACAAACTCAATTAAGCCAAATCATGTTCCAACAACTTTAACAACATTAAAACATTCTTGAACAACATAAACGATCACAAACACAATAATCCCAAGAGATTCTACCCCCATTGCCTTTATTAACTATAGCTATTCACCGAGACATACATCTCACTTGGAGTCCACCTTAAATCCCTTGCTCCTTGCTGTCCAAACTTCAAAGATCTGCATTGATGGACAAAGAGAGCGTAAGCACATAATGCTTAGTGAGGAATGCTCAAAACCAAAACACCATCAATGCAGCGGGTCATAAAACACTTGTAAAACAAACCCGATTTGTTTACCAAAAACCATGTTTGAAATCCTTTTCAATCACAAGCATCATCCATGCATAAATACCATATGCAAAGCTAAAACAAAACCATGGAAACACTTCCGTTTCACAACATACCTTTCATAAACTTGAAAGCCATTTCAAACAAGAAACCTTTAAAACCATTTCACAAGCCAACCAACACTTGCATTACACCAAGGCAACATATATACCATACAAACATATTCACATGCCTTTCAAAACAAGTCCTACAAGACTTCAATGCATTAAAGATATTCATGCTCACATACATCATTTACCAAATGATAATCAACACTTGTTCAACCTAACAAGTAAACATGCATTCACATGCATCATACACCTTTCATGCAACAATGCATCTTTCCAAGCAACTCATGCTTCACATGCAACCATACATCATTTCAAGCATCTCATGCTTCACATGCAACCATGCACCATTTCAAGCATCTCATGCTTCACATAATTAAGAATATTACATTGGCCTTCAAGAGATCAACCACGTTCACTTTCCAACACAACAACCCGATCGGATACGCGGATTCCGAGCGTTGTCCCTACGCTCCCTACACCCTACCCAATCCAAGGTCCTCGAATGGGCAACACCTCCATTATGACCTTACAAGCCTAAAGTTCCCATGCATTGACTTTTAAACACCATACAACCTTAGCTTTTCCCGAGGTTCCCATGTATGGACAACCATACAACCTCACATGCACAAGGTTCTCCCGTATGGACTTTTAACCACCATACAACCTTTGCATAACCGATTGGTAGTTGTAGAAATCACTAACGAGATCCGGGACACCCTATACAAGATCCACACATGGACTTAACACCGCCATTGTGATCTCAACAAGCACAAGGTCTTCACATATGGACTTTTAAACACCATATAACCTTTGCTTAACCAAGGTCCTCGAATGGGCAACACCTCCATTATGACCTCAAATAACCAAGGTCCTCGAGTGGGCAACACCTCCACTATGACCTCATCTCGTTAGGAAACTTGAAGGGAGCTTATCCGGTCCACTCTTGACCACTCCACCTCCAAGGCGACTTTATTCACGGTGCACCCAATCCTATAGCCGGCTAACTATATCCGATCAAAGAACCAAGAACCACTTACATCACTTGCCAATATAACCATCTTGCCACATTAACCCAATGTTTCACATGCATAGCCAATATGCAAAACCATTTCATTATAAACCAATGATTCACATGCATAACCAATATGCAAAACCATTACCACATTAATCAAATGATTCACATGCATAACCAATACGCAAAAACCATCATTTATCATCATCAACTCACTGTTTTAAAGCATTAAACAAAGCCATTGAACAACATGCAACATCATGCATCAAAACCACATTTTCAATGTATAAAACCAAGGATCTCCTACCTTGAGCATCCTTCACATATGGCTTTCAAAACCAGCATTAAACCATGCTTAAACATGCTTTCAAAACAGAATTAAACCATGCAAAACTCATGCATTTCAATCATCAACCACAATTGCCTAAAAACCACTTCATATCACAAATCAAGTAGGAAATCCATTTACTTACTCTTGAGCTTAGCAAAGTTGTTTAGACTTAAACTAAGCTCCCAAAACCTTCAAACCTTTGATTAAAAGCCGAAAACCCAACTTCACTCACCGATAACCAAACAAGACTAGCCGACAAGCCTTCCAAGCTTCCGAAACCTTCCGCAAACACCTTCAAAGCTCAAGGATCAAACTCCCCTGTTTCAAGCACACAAAAACAGCACATTAATGCATCATTATGCATTAAGAACAGCAGCCACACAACCAAACTCGCTGCTCAACACAAATCCAACAATTCGGCTACCAAACCCAACCGAAATCACCTCCAAACACTACCAAAACTTAACCCAGCCAAGATCCATCACTTCTAACCATTTTTATACATCCATTAACATCCAAAATGAATACAAACACATCCTTATACCTCCAGGTATAACAGATCACCAAAAACACTCCAAAAACAACCAAAAACTCAAGCGAAACTTAGGAAATTCAACCTATCCGGGATTGCATTCATTAAACATCAATTTCTAATCAACTTAGCATTCATTTAACATCATTTTGACACTTCAAAACACTGCCCAAACAGATCACACGAAAATTCCACCAAAATCACCAAATCTTGCATTTTAGCCAAAAATCAAGATCTCATTTGAAAAACCATTAACAAATCACAAATCAAGGATTGAGAACTTGGGAATTTCAGTAAAGAACTGATAGTTTAGAGGAGAGAGACGTTCTTACCTCCAAACTTGAATTTCTCCTTTTTAGAGCCAAAAAGCATGATGAAACAACTTGCAAATTGAGAGGTTTTGTTGATGAGATGATTAGGAATCAAATGAGAGTTGAAATGAGAGATTTAGATGCCAAAATCAGAGAAAGAAATCTGGAGAATTTTGTTTGGGTTGAGAGAAAATAAGAGAAAAGGAAAATGGAGAGAAAATGAAAAAGTAGTTAGGAAATTGGTTAAAATGATTTCCCTCCTTTTCTTAATCTTTAAAATCAGAATAAAGCCTTAAAATATCTTAGAAAAATCTGGAGAAATCCTTTTTGGAACAATAGCTCCTTAAAGATTCAAAGTTTCAATCCTTTATAAAACTGTCCCGCAACTTTCAAAAATTACATTTTGGTCACTAGCCAAAATGTCAACCTTCCAAACCTCATTTTCCAAAATTGATTTCACAGTTCACTTTTATATAATAAAAGATGATTTTAGAACATTTTTCCATATTTTTAACGCAACCCGAACTAGGCTTTCCTAAATTCACTCTTATATGTTCGATCAGCACTTTGACCGAACCGGTCAACGCCCAAAACTTCCGAGCCCAAAACCGGGGTGTTACACATGTTATCATAATTTCAAGCTTTTTCAAATGGATGTTAAAAGCGCATTTTTAAATGGTTTTATAAATGAAGAAGTGTATGTGGAACAACCATCGGGTTTTGAAGACTCAAAATTTCCAAATCATGTTTTCAAACTCACCAAAGCTCTCTATGGTTTAAAACAAGCTCCTAGAGCTTGGTATGAAAGACTTTCAAACTTTTTAATTGAAAAAGGATTTGAAAAAGGAAAGGTGGACACTACACTTTTTCTAAAAATGTTTAAAAATGACATCTTAGTAGTTCAAATTTATGTTGATGATATTATTTTTGGTTCTACTAATGAATGTCATTGTCAAGAGTTTGCTAAGTTAACGCAAGATGAATTTGAGATGAGCATGATGGGGGAGCTCTCATTCTTTTTGGGACTCCAAATCAAGCAAAAGAAGGATGGCACCTTCATCAACCAAGCAAAATACATAAAGGATATGCTCAAGAAGTTTGGCTTGGAGAATGCAAAGCCTCAAGCCACTCCTATGAGCTCATCTACAAAGCTTGACAAAGATGAAGGAGGTAAGTGTGTTGACTCTAAGCTTTACCGCTCTATGATTGGATCATTGCTTTACCTTACCGCAAGTAGACCAGATATTTTGGTTAGTGTTTGCTTGTGTGCTAGGTTTCAAGCTAATCCTAGAGAGTCTCACCTTATAGCCGTTAAGAGAATCTTTAGGTACCTTAGAGATACTCCTTGTTTAGGTCTTTGGTACTCTAGAGACTCTACCTTCAACCTTCATGCTTATTCGGATGCGGATTATGGGTGTTGCAAAATTGATAGGAAAAGTACTCCGAGAACTTGTCAATTCCTAGGTAGTATGCTCATATCTTGGTTCTCTAAGAAACAAAATAGTGTAGCCCTATCTACCACCGAAGCCGAGTACATATCCTTAGGGGGTTGTTGTGCTCAAGTCCTTTGGTTGAAGCAACAACTCTTAGATTATGGAATTAAAGTTGACATCATACCCCTAAAATGTGACAACACTAGTGCAATATGTCTAACAAAAAATCCCATCCAACACTCTAGAACCAAACATATAGAAATAAGGCATCATTTCATTAGAGATCATGTCCTTAAGGAAGATGTGGTTATAGAGTATGTAGACACCTTAAATCAATTAGCGGACATATTTACAAAACCTTTAGACAAAGAACGTTTTTGGTCCCTTAGGAGAGAGTTAGGTCTAGCTAGCCTATCTTGACCTTTTAGGACCTCTTTGTGCTTAAAAATGCTTGATTTTGTGAAATTGCGTGTTTATATGTTGTAACTCTTGAAAATATCCATGCCTATAGTTAGGGGGAGTATGCTTCTATTAAAATATGCTTAGAACTGTTCATTCATCATTTGCATACCTTTAGGAGATGTTAAATTCGAGCCTATGGTTGTTCTTAGAACTAAATACGCATTTCTGGGCATATGCTATCGATACGGATCTACGCGTATCGATACGTGTTCTTCATTCAATTTCCCAGAATTCATTTTGCTTAAACGGGTATCGATACGATTAAACCTGTATCGATACGAGCTTCAAATCGTTTCGATACGGACCTCATCCGTTTCGATACGATTCTCCAATGGGCATTTATAAGGAAATGACGTTTCTACCCCCGTATCGATACACCCTCAGGTGTATCGATACTCGATTGCGCAGACAGCTTTAAATTTGGCTTTTAATGTGTTCAACTTTTACCAAAATTAAAACTCTTCAAAACCTAAAAGCCCTAGCCGTTTTTGCCTATAAAAAGGCTCTTCCTCCTTCATATTTTTCACACCTCAACTCAAATCTAAAAGAGTTTTTCAATCAAGCAAAGCTTTGAGCTCTCTCTCATCACAATTGTGCTAGATTTTCTTCAATCTCTCAAGTTTCTATCAAGGTAATCCTTTCTTTCTTTTTCTTTTTCAATTTTTTTTTGTTTTGTTTTGTTGTTTGTTTCATCTTTTTATCAAAACCTTTATTTCTTCAAAACTTTTCTTCAAATTTCTTTAAAAAAAAATTTCCTTGGTTTTTACTCAAAATTGAAGAAATCTTTTTGCTTAATTTCTCTTTTAGATCATGGCACCAAAGGAACCATCGAGGAAGCGTACAAGGCTTTCTCAAACCAGTGAATCATCCACTCTTGGAGCGGTTGCTCGTCCGAACTACACTACCATCTATGAACAATCCTTTGAAAGTCCCACGGGTCTAGCATATTTTCGTCAATTGGAGAATTACAAGATTCGCGCGGAAAGGGTAATCTCCATTCCTTTTCTCGACTCGGAGCGCTTTAAATTTGAATATCTTCCTTTGCTTCGTCGTTGGAATTTCATGGAGTTTCTATCTATTCCCGGTTTCTATTATCATCTTTTGGTTTTGATTTTCTACTCTAATGCCAAATGTATTTCTCGCAATGGGGAAGTTGTCACCATTAGCTCTTATCTCATGGGAAAGAAATTCATCCTTGATGTCAAATCTATTTGTGAGGTTTTTAAATTAGAGGATGAAGGCTTTGATGATGAGAATGCTTTGGGGCATGTTCTTAGTGGCTCCGTGACCGCCCTAAATGCTCACGATAGGATCCTTCATTTGATGGTGTCTTGGTGGTTTCGTCCCTCCAGAGGAAAATATTCTACCATCCGTCAAGTGGATGATTTTTGGATCCGTTGCTTCCGTGAGAGAAAGCGCCCAAATCTTGCTCGAATCATGTTCGGGGAAATCGTCTATCATGTGCAAAATCGTCACACCTCTCTTCACCTCTTTCACCTACGGTACGGCTTTAAGTTATTTCTTTGTGAAAAAGGATATTGATTGCTCTTTTAACTTCCCAACTCCCCTTACCAATCCCATTGATAAGCGATCTCTTGCCCGGGGTAAGTTCCATTATTTTAATAGAAATTGGTTACGTCTTTCCGAGCTTCCACCCGAGGCCGCAGCCGTTTTGGAAGAACCTCAAGCTCCTCAAGCTCCTCAACCCTCCATGGATGCTCTCATGACATTCCTCAATGAGCAATTTACCGGGTTGCGTACGGACATGGGAAATCGTTTTACCGCCCTTGAAACAACCTTTGATACAAGGATGACGAGCATGGAGAATCGCCTCACATCCCTTGAAAGCGGTCATAATTCTCTGAATATTTCTCTATCCACTTTCCATGATGAGTGGCGCAATAGCATGAGGGATAATGATCCAATGGGAGTTGATGATGAAGATGATGAAGACGATGAATATGATGCCTAGACGTTTCTTCTTGCATCTCATGCATATCATTTAGGATTTTTTATTTTATGCACCTTTGTTTTCTGTTCTTAGGACTAAGTTTATTATTAAACCTATGCTTTGATTTTCTACTTTTTGTTTGGATTTTAAGGATTGATGCTATGATGAATAATATAAGTGTTGCTTATTTATACCTTTGCCTATGTTTATGCACTTAATTGTCTCAATATTTTTGATCTAACAAAAAGGGGGAGAGAAACTAGCTCAAACACTTCAAAAATTTTGATTTTAACTCAAAGGTTACCAAGCTTATATTAAGGGGGAGTTAACTTTGTAAAGTTTTTCAAAGTGTCAAAAATTTTAAGTTTTAGTTTTGTTATATCAAAAAGGGGGAGATTGTAAAACCTATGTTTGATTTTAATATAATTAAATCTTTAAGGATCAATTTGAAAAACTTAAAATTGTTTTATAAGTCCCTTAATAAGTTTTTAAATCGCCAACTCTTTAAAACTGATTTGAAAAACTCAAACTCAAAATATTTTCTAAGTGTTCCAAGGCCAAACTATTGAAAAACGTCCAAGAGTATCGATACCCTTCCAAGCGTATCGATACCTTTTTACCAAAGTTGGCTACTAGAGGAACCCGTATCGAAACAGGCTCAACCTGTATCGATACGCCCCTTTGAAAAAGTCTAAAGAGTTTGAATGGCATACCGATACGCCTTCACCCGTATCGATACGGCTTTAACGAATTTTAAAATTCTAAGTCGGTTTAAATATTTCGACCGTTGGTGTCAGTTAGTTGGTAACCGAATTTTAAATGGTCGTTGACCAATATCGATACTCCAAACCCTCGTATCGATACGGAATTCGACAATAAGCTAAGTTGAGAAAAAGGTATCGATACGGCAAACCCCCGTTTCGATACCCAGTATCGATACGCTTATGTGCGTTTCGATACCCCCTATTTATTGTGCACAACGGCTCTTTCTTTTCTGAGACAGGTATCGATACTCCTCCCCGCGTACCGATACGCATAGCTGCAGAAGTGCATTTATGGTGGTAAGAGAGGGTTCCAACAGCTCCATTTATGTTCCCAACCACCCAAACGGCTAGAAATCAATCATGAGGTATAAAAGAGACATCTAAAAGCATCAGCAACAACTATTGATCTTCAAGAAAACATTCATACATCAAATCCAAGCAATTGTGCAAAAATCTCATATTGTCTAGAAACCCCAATTGTATTTTTCATTCATATCTTGTTCAATTGGGTTGAGTGCTTGTAATTGGGCTACAAATTGTATTGAGAGATACTTTATTTAGCCACCAATTTCTTTGTTACCTTGTTGTGAGGATTGGATTAAATTTTGGGTAGAAAATTTAACCGAAATTGTAAGGGTTACCTCCTTAGCCTAGAAAAGGGGAAGAGCAATTAGTGGAATTGTTGCAAATCCTTAGTGAAGCTAAGGTAGTGGATGTAGAGTTCATTTGGAGAACTTGAACCACTCTAAAATCCCTTGTCAATCCTTTTATTTTGCATTTTCCACCAAACAAATTTTAAAAATCCAATTCACCCCCCCTCTTGGTCTATATCGATCTTTCGATCCACTCAACAGTACTTCAACTAAAAATGATCAAATTGAAAAATGGATTCCTAAGGGGACAAAATTACGTGCTACTAATGTCTATGGATCCAAAGCAATTTGGATACCAAAAATCACTTGATTGTCTTATGATTAGGTGTGATGCATAATGATCAACAAGTCCAAATTTGAGGGGGAGCTCCATACACACAAGGAAGAACACTTGAAGGAGGAAGGCTTCACATCCTCCCTTGAAGTTCAGGTGTCGGTAAAATTTCTATTTGTTTTTTGCTTTTAATTTGATTTATTTATAATTCAACTAGATTATCATGTGTTGGACTAACTCTTAATGATGCTTTGAGTAAGGGGGAACCAATTTAAAAATATCATTTTTGTCAATTTTTTTTTGAAAACTCTCCATTGTTATGGACTTCAAAGTTTTCAAACTTAGTTTGAACCATTTTTGATATAACAAAAAGGGGGAGAATGTTTTGAAAAATTGAATTTTCAAATGAATAAGGGGAGCTTTAATTGATTTTGAATTTTAATTCTCTTATTCAATATTTATTCCACTAAGGAGGAGAATCCCAAGCAATTTTTCAAGATTGGTTTTATTATATCAAAAGGGGGAGATTGTAGAAATATGTGCTTTGATATAATAATTGAAAAATAGTTTTGGACTAAATTGAAAAGATTTCAAAATGCTTTTAAGTCCAAACAACTTGAAAATGTGTTTGAGGAATTCTTAAAGGGTTTTAATGTGTTTTCTAAAGCCAAATTTTACAAAACCACCCAAGTGTTTCGAAACACCCCTTAGATGTTTCGATACGAGTATTTACATATTCAAAATGTTTCGATACAGCCTTGTCTGTTTTGAAACGGGCTTAATCTGGGTGAGGATTTTACATATAGTTTCTATACGGGCCTCACTATTTCGATATGCCTATGTGGCAAAGACCTCAACGGTCAAAACCCCCAACGGCTATTTCCCAACGACTATTTGAATTGCAGGCTGTTCTGGTACCACACTAGGTGTTTCAATACGGGCGTTCCGATACAACCCAAGATGTTTTGATATGGCCTCTTCAATACGCGTAACGACTCTTTCTGTTTTAGTCGTGTTTCAAAATAGGCAGGTACCGTTTCGATACGGGTAGTTGCAGAACTGCATTTATGGTGGGAAATAAAGTCTTCAACGGCTCCAATTCAACCCCAACGGTCCTTAACGGCTACAAACTCATTTGGGAGTATAAAAGGGACCTCCAAGCATCATGGGAAGATGAATGTTTCAATTGTCAACAACCATATGATGTCAAATTGTCTTTAGAGCCAAATTTAGCCATTCTTTGTAAAGACAACACTTGTTAGCCTATATTGTCAAATTTGCTCAAGTGTTTAGGTTTGGGTGAGTGCTTTAGTGTGCAAACATCAACATTGTAATAGAGATTTTAGTTTGCTTATCTTTATCTCTTGTAAAGAGAGTTTGATCAAGCTTTGGGCTAGAAAGCTTTGATTGTTGTAAGGGTTTCCTCCTAATCCTAAAAAGGGGGACGAATCAATTAGTGGATTGATTGTGAAATCCTTAGTGGGAAGCTAAGGTAGTGGATGTAGGTGCTTGTTAGAAGGCCAAACCACTATAAATTATTGTGTCTTTTATCTTTTAGCTTCCACATCTCAATCACCCAAAAATTCAACTTCTCCACCACTTGGCAATCCATAATGGTTGAAGGAAATTGAGCCTATCAAGCCCAACAAACACTCCAGGAACTTGGTACAATCCTAGGGGAAAATTCGAACTTGATATAAAATGACTACATGTTTCTTTAAGTATCTACACCATGGGCTCTAAAGATTATCTCCGCAAACGTGACATCTCCGAGCGTTCGTCTTTTTCTACAGAGGGTATGGATATAGTTCTACCCTATCTTACGAATGATCTAACAAAAACGAAAAGGTAACTCTTGCGGACTGCTTTGGTCCCCGTACATGCCAACACGAGCTCCGTCTCCTCGCATATGTTTCTCCAAGGACCATATTAGGACCTCTACTTCCGACTGATTCTAAGAAAGTAAATGACGCCTCCTTCCAATCAGTTCTCGGGGCATCGCGAATCTACAAGGTGGAAGAAGCCTATATCCCATGCTAATAGATTCATTTGGTCTCTACGAATGAACAATTGCCTCCTAAGGGAGATGTCGACATACATTATTTCTACAAATACACGACTACCCGAAAAGGAATACCTTTGCGCATCTTAGGAGAAACCGTCCGAGAAAAAAAGAAGATGAAGCCTCCACCTGTTAGCACTCGAATCTACAAGATTTTCGAGATTGCTCCACTCATTTTTGCTCGATTCTACAAGGGTGTGAGATGCCTTAACCCCCACATACGATTATCTCTCCAAGAAGTATGAAATGTCTTCATATGAAGATAACTATGCTCTCTACAAGAGTGTTGAGATAAACTCCACTCATTTTTACTTATGTACTCTCTAAGGGCGTCGAGATAAGCTCCGTCCCCGATAAAATTGTTCCTCCAAGGGCGTCGAGATAAGCTCCGCCTGATATATAATTATCTCTCCAAGGGCGTTGAGATAAGCTTCGCCTCGGATATAATTATTCCTCCAAGGGCATCGAGATGAATCCTCATACAATGTAATTATCTCTCCAAGGGCGTCGAGATAAGCTCCGCCGATATATAATTATCTCTCCAAGGGCGTTGAGATAAGCTTCACCCCTTATATAATTGTTCGTCCAAGGGCGTCTAGATGACTCTGCCCATAATGTAATTAACTCTTTGAGGGTGTCGAGATAAGCTCCGCCCGATATATAATTATCTCTCCAAGGGTGTCGAGATGAGCTTTTCCCCATATATAATTATTCTTCCAAGGGCGTCGAAATGATTGCCCTCACAACGTAGTTATCTGTCCAATGGCGTCGAGATAAGCTCCACCCCGATATAATTGTTCCTCTAAGGGCATTGAGATGACTCCGCCCACAACGTAATTATCTCTCTGAGGGCGTTGAGATAAGTTCTTCCATATATATAATTATCTCTCCAACGGCGTCGAGATAAGCTCCTCCCCGATATAATTGTTCCTTAAGGGCATCGAGATGACTCTGCCCACAATGTTATTATCTCTTCGAGGGCGACGAGATAAGCTCTTCCCGATATATACTTATCTCTCCAAGGGTGTCAAGATAAGCTCCACCCCTGATATAATTGTTCCTTCAAGGGCCTCGAGATAAGCTCTGCCCGTTATATGATTATCTCTCTAAGGGCGTCGAGACGTCTCCACCCATAATACAGCTATTCCTCCGAGGGCGTCGAGAAAACTCCACCCACAATGTGATTATTTCTCCATGGGCGTCGAGATGACTTCACCCACCAAAATCCCCAATGGCACTGAGATAAACTTTGCGTATGTCGACCCTCGTAAGGGGAATGTGAACAGTGGTGAATGAAGATTGAACAAATTAAAATGCGTCCGAAAGAGAAATCAACAAATGCAAACAAACAGAGGACAAATTTATTAGCATAGCAATACGTTACATGGTTACAAAAGATAGGAGTTCCACCTCGTTATGAGTTAACAATACCAAAAACCTAACGTTTTCGTTCATTCTACGATAGAATCTGGAGCCCTGCCTATTGGGACCGAAAGATTCCTAGTCTCCTCCATACATACATAAGGCAATAGCTTGGCGCAGGGATCCTTCCAAGACTCGCCCGAGGGGTTATAAACATCAAATTTCATGTCAGCCTCTACAACATCCCAACAACAGCAGAGATCTAGGTTGCTCAAGTTTACTGGCCCCGTAGCCACCTTGACCTTACACACCAAGCCTCGTTCACAACGGTTTGTGAATTTCTCGAACTCCACCAACTACCCCTCTGCATCGATTCTCATAGCCTCCTTCACATTGTCCTCCTCCTCCAATTATCGAACCCTCTCTTCCAAAGTTTTTTTCTCACCTCGTATCTGGGCAATCTCCTCCGCTTTCCCCCCTCCCCCACCTCTGCAAAAGCCTTCACAACCAGCCCATTTTGCTCATACACAGCCGTCATCTTGACAGCGGCCGTCATCTCAGTCCTCTTCTGAACATTAAGGATCTCACTCAGCTCCCATTTTGATGTCGCTACATATTCAGTCATAAAGGAAACTTTATTGTTAGGCTCTACAAGATCTTTTTCCTTGGCGTCCAAATCCTCTTTTTTACGGGCGTAAGTCGCCTTAATATATTCAAAAGCAAAAAAATACTCCTCACCTACCCCACGGAAAAGGCTCTACAACATACTTGAGCTTGAACGCGCTTTAGATGATAAATGGATGGTCTTCGCATGATAACCCTTACAAAGATTCAAAGAATAAGTCACATCAGCTCCCAAACGCGGCGCTACAGGAATACATGCCATAGGCAACACATGGATTAGCACATCCCAATTACATAAAGTGCATAGCATCACCACACTATTATACTTGAGACGGGCAATGGAAGACTTAACACTTCCTTACCCCCGATGCTTAGCGTTGATTGCCCTTGGACAACATTCGAGGTCGAGAGAAGAAGCGCCTCTTCAGGCACCCCCACAGCAAGCTCGAGTACCCCTATAGCCTGTTTGGCCCTTTTCTACGGACCACTCTTATCCGCCTAAATTTCAAGCAAATGTGCCCCTTTTTTCCTACATCCTAAGTAAGCAACCCTCACGCTCAATCGTCTCATCTCCCCGGTATCAGCCGAAGGGACACTTCTTTTCCCTCGACGATAACTTGACAAGACCATCTTTTGAGACATCTTCGGCACCATGCTAGGCCCAACACTCCCTAGAGCCACCATATTGGAAAGAACGTCTCTTGTAGACCTCTCATTGTCCTCAGTCTCCTTCTAGGGTGACAGCCCGTACCAAGATTCGAACTCATCTGCGTAAGAGATCTCATCCTTCCTGTAGGATATAGCCAGTATCGGGCCAACAAACCCATGCTCAGCCGAAACTCTTGGAGCTTCAGAGGCCGCACCTTTCATGTTCGCACTCGCTAGTTGTCTCGAACCCTCCTTCACGCCTATCTCTAGAGTTGAATTCTAATCACGGTTTGCCACACAAAACAACGGGACTGGCGACCACTTCCTGCACGGACAACACCCACAGCTAATCAACCATTCCCCTTCCTCTGGTTCAGCACCAACCAGCACTCAGGTCGGTCTCTCTTCCCCGTGGTAGTGCCACACAGTTTTGCTCGTTAAGATACCCTAAGGACGAGCATAACCCTCCCTAAGCCATGAAACCCTATAACCATTGTGACTACGCCCCTAGAGGCATATTTCGAAAAAACACCGAAGGGTGATATTCATTCCCACATTAACTTATCTCACTTTCCTCAAAACAGCAAATCGCTTCTCTTCAGCCTTCGATAGCACATGGATCGATACACTGGTATCCTCCCCAATTACCCTCCATCTCAGGGGAAACTCAATCCCTTCACCCTAACTCTGAGTCATCTTAATATACTTGGAACGGTCCAGCATCAGCTTGCCAGAGATTGTAACACCCCGGTTTAGGGCCCGAGAGTTTATCGGTTTTGATCTAGGATTTAGTCTGGGTTAGAATTAGATTTAAAAAGATGATTTTATAAAAGTTGTCATTAATTACAAAAATGCCATTAATGAATTTGTAGATGGGAATTGGAGTAAAAAGACTAAAGAAAAGAAGTTTGAAAAAAAAGGTGTCATCTTCTCCAAAAGAAAAACCTCTTTTTCCACAAAACCTCTCTTAAACCCTAAACCACTATTCCATTGCCCAAATCCCTCTTTCAAGCAAGTTTTCCAAGGTAAGCATCCCATTGTTTTAATTCTTCTTCCCTTAAGTTGCCAATAGTTAGATTTTTCTTAAAATCCATTATTTTGGGATTAATACAAAATGCTTTGAGTTTGAAAAATGCTAAAATGGAGGGATTTTCATGTGGGTATTCTAATGTAATTTTTAAGGGTATTTTAAATCATGTTTGGGTGTCTTAAAATGTTAAAAAGATTGCAAATGATGGGAAACCCAAAATGGGTAAAAAAATGGGATTTTTAGGTTTAAAAGGTTGAGTTTTGGGGTTGGTTTTCGGTCGAAAACATGGCTGGTGGTAACTTTGATGTTATGGGATATTTCCAGATGATTTTTGATGTGTTTTGGTTGTTGAAATGGCTGGATTCAGTGTGGGGTTTGTCTAGAACGAAAATGGTGAAATTTGGATGAAATTTGGGTTTGAATCAATGTGTTTTGGTTGCAAGGAGTAGATTTCCGGGTTGTCACTGGTTTTAAAGTATTTTAGCACCCTAATAGTTTTTTTTTGGGTTGTCTTGAAGCAGCGGATATTGATTCGGGTACTTCGGGTGCGATACCGAGTGCTATGGAGGCTTGAGAATGGTGTTTCGACTTTCGTTTGGGCTTAATCGGTGAGTGGTAATGTTTGAAGTTTTAAATGATTTTCAAAGTGGGTTCTTGGGGTTTGGGTGGAGCCTTAAGGGAGAACCTAAACCCAAGTGTAAGTTTACTAATTCACCTCGTTCGTTAAATGTTGGTGTGTGTGATTATTTGTGATGTGTGTGAAATGTGGATTGGCTTTACTCTCCGTTTAATGTTGTTGTGTACTCGTTGTTGGTGTCGAGCCTCACGTGATGGTTGTCGTTGCTACGGTGATGTGTAGTCCCACCGGTAGTGACTAGTAGAAGAGTACGGTGATGTGTAGTCCCATCAGAAAACTACTAGTTGTTGTGAATGGTGATGTGTAGTCCCACTGGGTTTTGGTTATGCATGTGCGTACCATGTATTGTTATGTTTGTGTTACATTACATCTTTTCCTTAAATGGTTTTGCCCTAAATCTAAGATTTATGTTTTAAAACTGCATAGTTGTTGTGTTTTAGAGCTCCGCTCACTAAGCTTTTAAGCTTACGCTCTCTTTTTCCAACAATGCAGATCGTTAAAGGGTCCGGGAGGCAAGTGGGCAAGGAAGGGATTCTTGGAGTTTCTTACTAGCTCAAAGTATGGTTTTGTGTTTGTAATAATGCTTAGACAATGAGAATAGTAGTTTTTCATGTTAAGCAGTTGCTGTTCAAACTCCTATATTTTGGGCATGTTTATGTTTCTAGCATGTTTGAAATGATGGTACTATGTTATGTTGAGGTTTAATGTGGCCTTGTATGAATTGCCTTGTGTTTTGGCATGTTAGTGTTTTTGAATCTAAGTGTCTTTGTGAGCCTTGGACTTGAAATCTACTTTGTTGCTTGAATGCATGTCTAATATTGTGATTAGGATATTTTACATCTAGGATGTATGTACGATATGTTGCTATGTGGTTTTTGATGATTCGGGACAAGTTTGGGGACGTTTGGAGGTGTCAAAATATGATTTCGGCCCAAACTGTGAGCAGGCGTTTCGAAACGCACGATATGGTTTCGGAACGGTCGATGCTCCAGGGGTACCCATATCAGAACGGGGGTGGTGCCGTTTCGGTACATTTTGCCACTAGAGGCTCATGTTTCAGAACCATGTAGGGTCGTTTCGGTACAATTTGCCACTGCGAGCCCCTGTTTCGGAACCCGTTCCGATACGTTTTGTCACTGGAGGCCCCCGTTCTAGAACAAGGTGGGATCATTTCGGAATAGCTTGGCTTTTACTTTTTGAACGGAGCCCGCATTTCAGAACGGGCAAGCCTGTTTCGAAACGCATGCAGTTAAAACGGTTAAATGGCAGCTTCGAAGGTTTCCGAATGTTGAATTTTAGTCCCTAATGCTTGTATGCTTCCTAGTTGCGTTGTATGAGCCCCTTTGTTAGTGTTTGCCTCGTACGCGTGAAACTTGACTAATAGCTATTTGGTAAGTTCAAGATATGGTATGCCATGCTCGGTTCGTATCTGTATTCATTTTCTGCTGTTGTTTTCACACTTAGGATTAAATGTTGTATTTAGACAAGATAATTAAAATGAAAAAATAGGGGTTTTAATCGGAGTGATGCCTTAGCGGGATTCGCATCGGTTTTCCCTGTGTAACTCGTTCGGTCTAGTCTTTTGGCTAGGCCGGGATGAGGGGGTTACATTTAGTGGTATCAGAGCCTCGGTTACGAGGTCTCCCGGGAAGGTAAGTTAGGTAAGTTGGCTTGTTTGGTTTGGTTGCTATTGCACGGTGTATGAAAGCATGCTTTATTGATCTTGTTGCTGGTTGAGGGTTAGTCGAGTGTTCCCATTGCTAAGTGTTGTTATTGAAAAAAATGGTTTTGGTTTAAAAAGCTTGAGAACTTGGATCCTTGCCCTTACTAACCTCATGTTTTCTTGTGTGTGATGTGTTTGTTGTTTTAGATTTTATCTCATTATGGTAAGACCGAGAGGACGACCTAGAGCGGGTGACCAGGCACCCGGAGATGAGCCTCCTGCTTCTCTTGCTCCCGTTGGTAATGGAGTGGGTGGCGAAGGTAATGTGCCTCAGGCCGGTACGAATGCTGGAGGTGATGGTAATAGACCTCAGGCCGGTGCAAATGTTGGGGATAATGGAACTCAGGCAGCTCAGGGTCCGGCAGGTGAAGACATGACTCATTCGATTCAAACTATAGTCGGGGCTTTTCAGACAGCTTTAGCCGGTATGCATGATGCAACACCACCTCAGGGTGCGGAGACTGGTTTACCACTTAAGAGGCTTCATAGTTTGGGGGAGTTGAGTTCCGTGGTTTGACTCCCGAGGGTTCAAAGGCTTGGCTCGAGAGTACTACACGTATTTTGCGTTAGATGGAGTTCCCAGACACTCGTAAGTTAGGTTGTGTCATCTCTTTGCTTCAGAGAGATGCATATGCTTGGTGGACTACCTTTACTTCGGGTATGGCCGAAGCGGATGTCACTTGGTAATTCTTCAGAACAGCTTTTAAGAAGAAGTATCTTGGAGTCTGATATTAGGATGAGAAGAACAGAGAGTTTATGGCCTTAGTTCAGGGTGGTAAGACGGTGTCCGAGTATGAGGTTCAGTTTGTGAGGTTGAGCTAGTATGCTCTTGAGTTGGTTCCCAGTGAGAGGGAATGGTGTGAGCCTTTCCGATATGGGTTGACTAGAGATGTGAAGACTTATATGTTTGCCTCTGACTACACCGAGTTTGATGTTTTGGTCTTTAGGGCCAATGATATTGAGCAGATCTTAGGCTCGAGTGCTCATGCTAGTGGGTCCGATTTCGGGAAGATGCACGCGGATTGGGACAGAGATCATGCCAAGAGGCATAGAGATAGAAGGTATCAGCCCGATTTGAGGCATAGGGGCGGTAACCATGGACGGGGCCATCATGGCCAAGGAGTTGTTGTTCACATTCCTGAGTGCACTAGGTGCGGGAGACGCCATCACGGCGAGTGTATGGGTACCTTTGGGGTATGTTGGAACTGTGGTTCCCGAGATCATTTGAGGCGTAACTGTCTACATAAGGCTAGGGGCGGACCAGCTCCAGCTAGGGGTTTTGAGCATCAGAGAGGTCGTGGGCGCGGTCGTGGTAACTTTCAGTCGAGGAACGATGGTCGGAGGAACTTAGTTCATGTGGTGGCAGTTCAGCCAAGGGTGGAGGACCGGCTAGGGTGTATGCACAACGAGAGGCTGGGAATGACACGGATTTCATCGCAGGTAATTTCTTGATACAGCCTTTGACTTTGCTTTCTTTGATAGATTCGGGTTTGACACATTCGTATATTTTGGGTGAACATGCAAGGTCCCTAGGTCTACCGTATGAGTGGTTAGAAGTAGGTGTAAATGTTACTAGTTCTTTCGGTGATACCGTGGTAGTTAGGAAGATGTATAGGAGGTGTCACTTGATGGTTCAGGGCCACGTGTTTCCGGTCGACATGATGGAGTTACCGTTCTATGGTTTTGATGTGATTTTGGGCATGGATTGGCTCGTAGAGCATAGAGCTAGGGTAGACTTTGAGACCAAGAGAGTCTCCTTAAGGCTTACGGATGATTTTGAGGTTGTAGTAGTTGGCGAGAACATTAAGTTCTTGTCAAATGTTGTATCTGCTTTAGAAGCTCGGAGATTGATGGATTCGGGTTGTCAGGCGTACTTGGATTATGTGATGAATCCGAATATGATTGAGGTTAGACCGCAAGACATCAAAACAGTTTGTGATTTTCCGAGTGTTTTTCCGAAAGAGTTGTCGGGTTTTCCTCCAGATAGAGAAGTTGAGTTTGCTATTGAGACGTATTCTGATTCTGCACACGTGTCTATTGCTCCGTATAGAATGGCACCGAAAGAGTTGAAGGAGTTGAAGACACAACTTCAGGAGTTGTCAAATAAAGGTCTCATTAGGCCTAGTATTTCCCCGTGGGGTGCTCCGGTCTTATTTGTGAAGAAAAATGACGACAATATGAGGATGTGTATAGACTATAGGTAGTTTAACAAGGTAACAGTGAAGAACAAGTACCCTTTTCCTAGGATAGATAACTTGCTTGATCAGTTGAAAGGTGCTTTAGTGTTTTCGAAGATTGATTTGAGATCCGGTTACTATTAGTTGAAGGTGAAAGATGTGGACTTACCGAAGACAACTTTCCGTACACGTTATGGGCACTATGAGTTCTTGGTAATGCCTTTCGGTTTGACTAATACTCCAGTTGCATTTATGGATATGATGAACCGAGTGTTCCACGAGTTTTTGGATAGGTTTGTGGTAGTGTTCATAGATGACATCTTAGTGTACTTTAGGACCAAGGAAGAGCATGATGAGCATTTGCGGCTAGTACTTCAAACTTTGCTTGAGAATCAGTTGTATGCCAAGTTTAGTAAATACGAGTTTTGGATTAACGATGTAGTCTTCTTAGGTCATGTGATCTCAGCCAATAGGATTAGTGTGGATCCCAAGAAGATATAAGCCATAGTGAATTGGAAGCAACCAAAGTCGGTAACAAAAATCCGTAGTTTCCTAGGCTTGGGGGGTATTATCGAAGATTTGTCGAAGGATTTTCTAATATTGCGGCACCTTTGACTAAATTGCTTCAGAAGAATGTTCCATATGAGTGGTCAAATGCAAGACAACAAATGTTTGAGAAGTTGAAGAAAGCTTTGACCGAAGCTCCTATCTTGATTCAGCCTGAACTGGAAAAAGAGTTTGTGATTTATAGTGATGCCTCTTATGTATGTTTAGGTTGTGTGCTTATGCAAGAAGGTAAGGTTGTAGCTTACGCTTCGAGGCAGTTGAAGTTTCACGAGAAGAACTACCCCACTCATGATATAGAGTTAGCCGCAGTAGTGTTTGCTCTGAAGATTTGGCGACACCACCTTTATGGTGAGAAGTGCACAGTTTATACCAACCACAAGAGTTTGAAATACTTGATGACTCAGGGAGAGTTAAATCTTAGACAACGTAGGTGGATAGAACTTCTTAAGGACTATGACCTTATGATAGAGTACCATCCGGGTAAAGCAAACGTAGTGGCCGGCGCTTTGAGTAGAAAAGTTGCAGTTGAGTTGCGAGCCATGTTTGCAAGATTGAGTGTGTTATGGGATGGTGGTTTGATAGCCGAGTTGCAAGTTAAACCTTTGTTGGCTCAGTTGATTCGAGAGAAACAGTTGCAAGATGAGTCTTTGGCACCTCACGTACAAGATATAGCCAAGGGTAGACCCACAGATTTTTGTTTTGGTGAGGACGGGATCCTATGTTTCAAGGATAGGATAGTAGTCCCAGAAGACGCCGAGTTAAGGCGTACTATTTTAAGTGAAGCACATAACAGCCCTTTTGCTATGCATCCGGGTAGTACGAAGATGTACTGTGGGTTAAGAGAAGAGTACTACTGGATTGGGTTGAAGAAAGATGTGGCCGAGTTTGTGAGTAGGTGTATGGTTTGTCAGCGAGTTAAGGCCGAGCATCAGTTTCCTTCAAGTTTGTTACAGCCTTTGAAGATTCCGGAATGGAAGTGGGAACGTATTACCATGTACTTTGTGTCGGGTTTACCGTTGACTCCTTCGAAGAAGAATTCAGTGTGGGTGATAGTCGATGGATTCACTAAGTGTTTTCATTTCATACCTGTTCATACTACCTACACCTTAGATAAGTTGGCCGATCTGTACATCAGTGAGATAGTGAGATTGCATGGGGTACCGAAATCGATTGTATCAGACCGAGATCCGATGTTTACAGCTAGATTTGGGGAGTGTTTGCATCGTGCCTTGGGTACTTGTTTGAACTTCAGTACTTCGTATCACCCGCAGTCAGATGGTCAGTCGGAGAGAGTTATTCAGGTGTTGGAGGACATGTTGAGGTGTTGTATCATCGACTTTCAGGGTTCTTGGTAGAAACACCTACCGTTAGTAGAGTTTGCATACAATAACAATTATCAGCCTAGTATTCAGATGGCACCGTATGAAGCTCTGTATGGTAGGAGGTGTAGAACACCTATTTGTTGGGCCGAGGGCAGAAGCTTGTATCTATGCCAGACTTGCTTAAGGGCATTACCAAGAAGGTAAAGTTGATTTGTGATCGGTTGAAGGCAGCTTTAGACCGACAGAATTCGTATGCCGATTTGATGAGAAAAGATATAGAGTATGTTGTGGGCGAGAAAGTGTTTTTGAAAGTCTCACCTTGGAAGAAGGTGATGAGGTTTGGTAGGAAGGGTAAGTTGAGTCCAAGGTTCATTAGACCTTACGAGGTAGTTGAGAGGATCGGTCTCGTTGCGTATAGACTGAGACTCCCGACCGAGTTAGAGAAGATTCACTATGTGTTCCACGTTTCTATGCTTCGGAAGTATAGATCGGATCCGTCTCACGTAATGCCAGTGGAGGATATTGAGTTGAACCCTGACCTGTCGTATGATGAAGAGCCGGTTGAAATTCGTGCTACGGATAGGAAGGTGTTGCGTGGGAGATCTATCGAGTTAGTCAAGGTCTTGTGGACACACCGAGGTGTGGAAGAGGCTACTTGGGAGAGGAAGGAAAACATGGATAAACAGTTTCCATATCTCTTTCTGTTAAGTAATTTCGGGGACGAAATTCCTTTAGTGGGGGAGAGTTGTAACACCCCGGTTTAGGGCCCGAGAGTTTATCGGTTTTGATCTAGGATTTTGTCCGGGTTAGAATTAGATTTAAAAGGATGATTTTATAAAAGTTGACATTAATTACAAAAATGCCATTAATGAATTTGTAGTTGGGAATTGGAGTAAAAAGACTAAAGAAAAGAAGTTTGAAAAAAATGTGTCATCTTCTCCAAAAGAAAAACCCTTTTTCCACAAAACCTCTCTTAAACCCTAAACCACTATTCCATTGCCCAAATCCCTCTTTCAAGCAAGTTTTCTAAGGTAAGCATCCCATTGTTTTAATTCTTCTACCCTTAAGTTGTCCCTAGTTAGTTTTTTCTTTAAAATCCATTATTTTGGGATTATTTCAAAATGCTTTAAGTTTGAAAAATGGTAAAATGGAGGGATTTTAGTGGGTATTCTAATATAATGTTTAAGGGTATTTTTAGTCATGTTTGGGTGTCTTAAAATGTTAAAAAGATTGCAAATGATGGGAAACTCGAAATAGGTATAAAAATGGGATTTTTAGGTTAAAAAGGTTCAGTTTTTGGGTCGAAAACATGGCTGGTGGTTCTTTTGATGTTGGGGGATATTTCTAGATGATTTTGGATGTGTTTTGGTAGTTGAAATGGCTGGATTCAGTGTTGGGTTTGTCTAGAACGAAAATGGTGAAGTTTGGATGAAATTTGGGTTTGAATCAATGTGTTTTGGTTGCAAGGAGTAGATTTCCGGGTTGTTGCTGGTTTACAAATATTTTAGCACCCAAATAGTTTGTTTTGGGTTGTCTTGAAGCAGCGGATATTGATTCGGGTACTTCGAGTGCGATACTGGGTTCTGCAAAGGCTTGACAACGGTGTTTCGGCTTTTGTTTGGGCTTAATCGGTGAGTGGTAATGTTTGAAGTTTTAAATGATTTTTAAAGTGGGTTCTTGAGGGTTTGGGTGGAGCCTTAAGGGCTAACCTAAACTCAAGTGTAAGTTTACTAATTCACCTCGTTCGTTAAGTGTTGGTGTGTGCGTTTATTTGTGATGTGTGTGAAATGTGGATTGCCTTTACTCTCTGTTTAATGTTGTTGTGTAGTCGTTGTTGGTGTCGAGCCTTACGTGATGGTTGTCGTTGCTACGGTGATGTCTAGTCCCACCGGTAGTGACTAGTAGAAGAGTACGGTGATGTGTAGTCCCATTGGAAAACTACTAGTTGTTGTGAATGATGATGTGTATTCC
Organism: Hibiscus trionum; assembly: GCA_030270665.1. Lineage (NCBI taxonomy): Eukaryota > Viridiplantae > Streptophyta > Magnoliopsida > Malvales > Malvaceae > Hibiscus > Hibiscus trionum. The sequence continues at coordinate 43,728,221 of BSYR01000010.1, forward strand.
CACCGGGTTTTTGTTATGCATGTGCATACCATGTATTGTTATGATTGTGTTTCATTACATCTTTTCCTTAAATGGTTTTGCCCTAAATCTAAGATTTATGTTTTAAAACTACATTGTTGTTGTGTTTTAGAGCTCCGCTCACTAAGCTTTTAAGCTTACGCTCTCTTTTTCCAACAATGCAGATCGTTAGAGGTTCCGGGAGGCAAGTGGGCAAGGAAGGGATTCTTGGAGTTTCTTACGAGCTCAAAGTATGGTTTTGTGTTTGTAATAATGCTTAGACAATGGGAATACTAGTTTTGTATGTTAAGGAGTTGCTGTTCAAACTCCTATATTTTGGGTATGTTTATGTTTCTAGCATGTTTGAAATGATGGTACTATGTTATGTTGAGGTTTAATGTGGCCTTGTATGAATTGCTTTGTGTTTTGGCATGTTAGTGTTTTTGAATCTAAGTGTCTTTGTGAGCCTTGGACATGAAATCCACTTTGTTGCTTGAATGCATGTCTAATGTTGTGATTAGGATATTTTGCATCTAGGATGTATGTACGATATGTTGCTGTGTGGTTTTTGATGATTCGAGACAAGTTTGGGAACGTTTGGAGGTGTCAAAGTATGATTTCGGGCCAAACTTTGAGCATGCGTTTCGAAACGCTCGATATGGTTTCGGAACGGTCGATGCTCCAAGGGTACCCGTATCAGAACGGGGGTGGTGCCATTTCGGTAGGTTTTGCCACTGGAGGCTCCTGTTTCGGAGTCATGTAGGGGCGTTTCGGTACGATTTGCCACTGTGAGCCCCTGTTTCGGAACCCGTTCCGATACATTTTGTCAGTGGAGGCCCCCGTTCCGGAACAAGGTGGGATCGTTTCGGAACTGCTTGGCTTTTAGTTTTTAAATTGAGCCCGCGTTTCGGAACGGGCATACCTATTTCGAAACGCAGGCAGTTAAAACGGTTAAATGGCACCTTCGAAGGTTTTCAAATGTTGCATTTTAGTCCCTAATGTTTGTATGCTTCCTAGTTGAGTTGTATGAGCCCCTTTGTAGGTGTTTGCCTCATACGCATGAAACTTGACTAATAGCTATTTGGTAAGTTCAAGATATCGTATGCCCTGCTCGGTTCGTATCTGTATTCGTTTTCCGTTGTTGTTTTCACACTTAGGATTAAATGTGGTAATTAGACAAGATAATTAAAATGAAAAAAATAGGGTTGCTAATCGGAGTGAGGCCTTAGCGGGTTTCGCGTCAATTTTCCCCGTGTAACCCGTTCGGTCCGGTCTGATAGCTAGGCCGGGACGAGGGGGTTACAGAGATACTCCATCCCTCAATCAGATCGACAGTAAAGTCCTTTTTCCCAGGTGACTTTGTAAAAGTCAACAACCCCGGAGAGCTCTTTGGAACTGGGCTAAGAGTAAAAAGCCTCCTCAACACTCTCACAGATGGCTTACACATCTCCTCAGCTCATTTAAGAAGATAGCCAATGATGAGCCGTCAGGATACCCCCGTCAGTTGCCCCGAAGCCACGCCATTGTCGGTCAGCATATCGTAAACAAACCAATGTGGATGCAAATGGAACCCAGCCTCGAATAGGAACAATGGCAGAAAACACCACTGCATCGCCCCATCATCCCCCTCGCCATGGTCTCTTAGATAGAATGTTCCCGTTAGAACCTCAAATTCAATCTCAATGTTTGACCATTTAAACCCACCACACTCCAGCAACCTCTTTGCCTCATGCTCAACTGTATTGCACCAAAGCTCGGGTCCAACCACAGCGACGACCTTGTTCGCCTTTACCCTCCTCGCCAAAGCCCTTGCGCCCCTCAACATTTCAGCCGAACGAGTAGAACGAGAAAAATCAGAGAAAGAAGAGGCACTTAATGCAACAATCCTAAGAACGACCTTTCATCTCCAGTCTCAGCTCGCGTCACTTCATGACGCTCTTTCGACTAAGGGGGACTAGTGTTGTGCCTCCGCCAAACGCCTCCGGAAGACTTCACCTCCGAAGACAACACCATTTTCTCTGCCTCCACACCGCACCCTAACGTTATGGATCCCGGACACTCCTATACCTCTAGACCCATCGGCCTCCAGAGACTCCAGCGCTCGACCACTGCGCCGTGACAAGACTGCTATCAAGTTCGACTGAGCTTGCAGCATGACGAGCTGAGCTTACTACCTGTCAGCCCATCAACAGCCACCACTAGGCCTGGCACGGTCTCATCAACCATCACTCCATCTACATCACCAAGGGGATATATATATCCCCAAGACCGAAGACAAAAGGGACGAAACTTCTACAACACACATTCTACATCGACCTCCTCTCTCCCACATGATTCTGACCATCCACTCTATATTGTTTGCAGCTCTTGGCCCCAATCCAACCAAGGGTGAACCACCCTATTCTACAGTCAACCGATGTCCCCTATGGCTCTCAGCCCGTCTTATGATGGGTGAACCACCAATCCTCACCCCTAAATTTTTCTTCAACCACTATCTCTACTTCCTTATTTGGTGTCGCCCAAAATCAGCATCAACAAATATAATATAAAAAAAAATTCAAGACATATATGATAAGTGGGTAACACCGGTCAACAGGGATATCCATTTTAATAACATTCAATTTATTATTGCATGTTCTTCCCCTTATGCCATGAAGAGGCAACAACAAATGTTGGTTATGGGGTAGGCTGAGTGGACTCCAATGGTGAATGGGTACCCCACTCTTTCGGTAATCATTGAAAACTTTCGAAAGCAACCAACAAACAGCCTTTTCATCAGTTTACAGTTTCTACTTCTCCTGCCATAAGAGAGATTCCATCATCATCCCATTTTCCTCACCAAAAGCAACTCTTTCCATAATTCTCATTCAAGGTTCTATTCTCTTCCATGCTGTCCCTTCTGAATTTCTTCAAGTGGTTCCGATACATTTGTCGAGCTTTCTTGTATCTTATCACTGTAATTACAGATGTAAGGCGTGCAGGGAAGATTTCTAAAGGAACCCAATTTCATACTATTTCAAAGACCATCATCAATGATGAGCATAGCATACAAGAAGTGAAGGAGGAGAACGAAAAACATCCATATCGATCGTTATCAGATTTTGAAGAGAAATGTCCACCGGGAGGAGAAGATTCAGTGGTTTTCTACACAACAAGCTTGAGGGGAATCAGAAAAACGTTTGACGATTGCAGGAACATCAGGTTTCTTTTAGACGGTTTCAAGATATTGGTCAGGGAGAGAGATGTTTCAATGGACATGGAATTCAGAGAAGAACTATGGAAAATATGGGGTGGCCGAGTGATCCCTCCGAAGTTGTTCATCAAGGGCAGATACATAGGAGGAGCCGCCGAAGTTTTTCGACTTCAGGAGCAAGGAAAGCTGAAGAAGCTGTTGGAAGGGATACCTTCAAACTGCATGTGTACTGATTGTGGCAACGTCAGGTTCCTGGTCTGCTCAAACTGCAATGGCAGCCGCAAGGTTTTTGCAGAAAAAGAAGGCGATGAATTGTGCATGAAATGCCTTGATTGTAACGAGAATGGATTGGTTAAATGCCCTGTTTGATGCTGAAATGTCTGCTTACTGTAATTGTACCGTATTTTCTTAGATGTTTTGTATATTTTCCTTGCCTTATCTAACATATTCGTACTTCGAATCAAATTGTCGTTGTTTCAAGCTTTCGAGTCCCATTAGAAGGTATGATGAACTATGTACGAATTTCCTTCGACTTCTATTACAATAGGCTAAGTTAATGCTTATTTATATGATATGGTTTTGGTTAAGAAAAATATAAACATATACTACATTGTAATGGATAAAATTCGTCTGCCCCTTTTCGGTGCCCCTACATATGCCCCAACACTAAAAAACACTACAAAATTAAATTCTAAGCCCTAACCCTAAATTCTAAATCCTAAACCCTACACCCTATACCCTAAAAAATACACCCTACACTAAATTCCCTAAACCCTAACCATAACCCCTAACCTAAAACACTAAACCCTAAACCCTAAAGTTAATTTTGAGCATGGGGGCATATGTAGGGGCACCGAAAAGGGGTAGAGGATTTCCATCCCATTGTAATCCCCTCAAATTTATTAAAAAAAAGTTAATTCAATGGACTAAATTACCATGCGTTAGGTAAAAGTCAAGTTAACATTTGGAAAAATATTTTAATGGACGTGACCCATATAATTCACTGAGCCTTTATTCGAATGCTATTGTCTGGGATTTTTCAATAATTTGTTAATTACTTTTTACTTTAACTTTCCTGTGTTTAAAGTTCAAGCATTTCTTGAATGCATGTAAAGCAAAAAGGTTTAATTTAACTTTTACCATAAATTTAGGGTAAAAGTTTTTTTTTAAATTGGTAGTGGTATCAATTAGTAGGACTGAAAAGCAATAATTTTTCACTTTTTGAAGCAGTAAAAAGAACAGAGGGGGACATTACCAATCAATTCCTTTCACTTTCTTCTAATTCCAAAAGAAAAAATAATGCCAAGTCTTAATCAGCCAAGTTTAAGGTGTAGTTTGAATTACAAAGAGGATTCAGAAAGTAATTACCCCTTGCAGCTTTTCACCTTAGAAGCTGCTCAGCTAAGACAACATTCTTCATTTCATTGTCAACTCCAAGGTTTTGATTCATCTGTAGTTACTTACGAAAGATTAAGGACTTACATTAAGGGTTTGATTCGATTGTAGATTGTAGTTACTACCTTGTTTGTTTCGTACGATAGGAATATAAGATCATTACGCTCAGTTGATAGATTGTGAGATTATCTAGTACCTTTTACTAAATTTCTTATAATAAGCTTTTTTTAATTATGCTAACCTTCAATATTAAATTGAATTATTATATTTAATATTTTATTAATTTAATGTTGTATTAAATAATGCTTTAAAATAATTTACACATTATTTAATATAATTTTACACAAATATATTATTTTACACAAATATATTTGAGCTAACAAATTAAGTAATTAGAAGAGCGACACAAATTAATTTAGTATTATTCAAAATTCTCAGTCTCTTGTAGAAACTTTGCATAATGAGTATTTTTTTCTATTATGGCCACTGAATTTTTATTATAATCATAGAAGATATCACAATTATATCGTATCTAGGACGAAAAATAATGGGACTAATCTACCTAAATTTCTTACAACTCAAGAACAAAGAAAAGTGAAAAAAAATTCTATGGAGATAAGCATACCATCAAAATTCAGAAGCCTCCTGAATCTCATTGTCTCTATCCAATCGGGACTCATAATTGAAGGACTAGTGAGCGATCCAAACTATCAGGCAGAATATTCCACTACCCAAGACTGATTACATCAGCAAACAACCATCAACCGAATGAGGATCTACCTTTGCGTGACCACTGATAAAATCATAATCAGAAACTACCGTCGATTAAAAACTCTATGCGAGCAACGATCGACCGCTAGGGTATGTTAAATCATGCCACAAGAACAGATGAAACAAAACCACAAAACAAAGAAAAGATGTCACAAGAACAAAAGAAAACGTGTGTCACAAGGACAGAGAAAACGTGTGTCATAAAGGCAGAGATTCTTATTATAAAATAAAAAAGAGAAAAACAAGAAAAATAATAAACACCGGCGATCGACAACCTATAGCTAGGTGATTGTCGATCACCGGCTAACGTGAAAAATTGAAAAAAAAATTACAGGCGGCATAAGATTGTTAGAGAGAAAAAATTAGGGTTGAGAGGCTTAGTATAAGTTATTATTTTTAAAAATTATTTAATAAATTAATAAGATATACTTGTCACACATATATGGTAAGAAACTCATAAAAAGTTATTAACGTGTAGAAATTTATATAATTTTTTTAGATAAATGTGTATTATATTTCAAAAGTTGAAATCTATTATAGTAAAACACCATTACAACTATGATTTGTCTATCTACTCCTATATCCATATGCTTTTCTACATTATTGAATATCTCATGTTGTACACAAATATAAATTTGAGGTCAACAGTTCGAACAAAATCATTTGCAATAAGTTGAAATTTATATAAATTTTATGGTAATTGAACTAAAAAATTATACGAATGTGATATAGAAAAGATAAAAATCATATGATTTAAGACACAAAACGAACAAGATACAAACATATATTATTTGTTAAACTAAATCACCATGACACACCATGCAAAATAACATGAACATGATAAACACACATGAATATATCATAATCGATATAAAAAGAATAATTAACTTATATAAAATACCATACATAAATTATAATACTATGTGAAAACTCCGGCATAGTGGCCGGTGATGAGTTGAAAGGAGGTAGAGAAGTTAGGAAGGTGATCGCTTGTTAGCAATTTTAGTCAAATGGAAAGCAAAGTAAAAGAAATGAATCTGTTTATTATTATTATTATTATTATTATTATTATTATTATTATTATAAATGAATTAAAGACTATCTATGACCCAGTACATAGACTTCAATATTTATAGCCTAAATGTAACAATATGAAAGCAGTTAAATGATGCTAAAAATTACTGCAAAAGCAAGGAGTTAGTACTGACACGATAAAAAATAATTAATCAAAAAAACAAATAATTATGTCGTGGTAAATTGCTACAATGGATAAACACCCCCTGAGGTATTAGTACGGTCTCTCTGAAAATTCGTACACTTGAAATCAAAATAGACTTAGATGATATTACTCTTCTCTTCAAACTTAAAAATAGAGACTCGGAAATTAAATAAAAAATCCTTTTTCAATAAGGAGAATTTAGAGAAAGGGTCACTTGAAAAAATCCTCAACTTGAAAAAAATCCTAAATCTATAAATTTAGAGAAAGGGTTTCACTAAATTTAGAAGAAAAAAAATTAAGGGTCACTTGATTGAGAACAAAACAGAGGAGGAAATGAGCGATGCAGTTGTAATCACTAATTTTGTCCCGAAACTTAGACCTTTTTCATCACATTTTGAGCTTGTATTGGGCTAAAATAATAATAATAATAATAATTAAAAAATTAAAAAAAAAGAAAGAAAAGGGCAAAAAAATGAATATATATATACATGTTTTACTATTAATATTATTCCTATATATGTGTTACCCCTATCGTCTTAATATTACTATTACTGTTATCATTATTATTAATTGTTCAAAATTATTATTATTATTATTATTATTATAACCTAAATAAATAAACAGATCAAGTAATAAACAAATCCCATATATTAAAATAATAAGAGTCCAATACGAAGCCCATATCAAGCCCAAGCCTAATCAAATACACAAAAAACCTAATCCTGATTTCTTTTGTGCAGCCGCCACGTTCTACAACCCTTGGATCTGGTCTCAGATCAAGGGTCCAGATCACACCGCGCGAAGAAACCCTTGCTACCCCTTTTTGTCATCGAGCGCCTCACTCGTCTTCAGCCGTCCGATCAAGATTCATTGAGCGGCTCAGATCAAAGGCGTGGAAACTTCCAGAAGTCACGCGCTCACGCGAGCCTTTCCGCCTTCCTCACGCGACCCTTCGCCTGCAACCTTCACGCCTCTCTGCCTTCTCCACACGCACCGTCTGCCCCTCTGTCACCACCACGCCTCGTCCCCGTTCCAGACATTTCCGACAAAACACAGACCAACAGCAGGGCGTCAGAATGTCAAAAATGGCAAAAAAAATCGAAGTCAACTAGACAAAGAGGCAACAAGCTATCAGAACGCAGAGGCAACAAGCTTTTCTTGTTTTCATTTGTAACATCGGTTATAAAAAACCGAAAAAGCATTGTAAGAGGGGGGATTCGAAATAAAAAAAAAAAAGAACAGTCCCAAAAAAAAATCGTTGTAACCATTTCAAAAAAATCAATACAAAAAATTTCAGAGTTACTTGGATCCTTTTTACTTTCGTTTCTTTACTTCGAATATAAAAGAGAAAAAATTTATTTACCTTCGGTTCGATGCTCGCCGGCGACCGGAGCTCCGTATCGACAATCCCGACGGTGGGCGGACGCATCCTGGAGCGGTGAGCAACATATCTCGGCCGCGGCTTGATCTGACGGCGGGCGACGGCAAATCGAGGCTTGGAGATGCCGAAATCTTTTCGTTTCTTCGAAGCTTTCTGACCATTTCCGGTGAGATCCACTCGGCTCAGGAGGAAGAGGAGCACTTTGGGATCTCGCCGGCAACGTTGCATGTCAGGAAACTCGCCGGAACGCCGGTTTGAACGACGACGGCGGCACCAACGGTTGAGAAAAAAAAAGAAAGGGGGTAAAAGTAAAGTGGGAATGAAATCCCTAAACCAAAACCTGTTTTCAAACTCAAATTTCTTTTTTTTACGCATAAAATCCCTACTTTTGGTATATATTTTATTTATATATTTTTTTTATTAATTACCCAAATCATACCAACTTTCTATTGCCGTTTTCTTTCCATTTTTTATTTTCCTTATACATATATAATATATTAAGGCTTTTTCTAGTTACCAATTATAAATGTAATAATATTTTAAATATGGCTTCCCGTCTTATTACATACCATATTTATAATACTATATTTATATTACTACCTTATTATTATGCACACGTATTTATATATATGTGTTATGTTTACTTAGTATTCATATGTAAATGTCTGTGTTATAGTTAGTAGGATCATTATATCATTATTATATAGTTTACAATATATACATGTGAGCCACTGCCGAGTCATATATATATACATATATATATATATATATTGTATTTTAATCTTCGATCCGGTCCTTTCCGGATATTCATTTAATTTCTTACATTTTACTTTATTTTTAAATCCGATCTCATATTTGGTGTATTTTATTCTTGGTATGCTTTCAGATGTCAATATATTTGTGCATTAGGTTTTTTTTTTTTTTTTAAATTATTTTGTTTTTAAAAATATAAATGTGATGTCCTTATATTCGGAAACGAACGAGGCCAGTACCAGTCGTAGTGGTGGTGGTTCGGACGTTCGCTCTCGAATACTAGGATTTTCGAAATTTACTCGCGTGTATAACCAAGTCTCGGTTAAAATTGTCACTTCGATTCGCAAAATTTGATTTTAATTAAGCGGTAAAGTTTTGGTACCAATTTTGGGCACGTCGGGGGTGCTAACCCTTCCTCGCGTGTAACCGACTCCCGAACCCTTTCGAATCTCTGGTTTCAATTTCCGGTGTCCGGTCTACCATTTCAAAGTGGCCGGTGGCGACTCCTTCTATTTTTTAAAAACCTTTTTTTAAATCCTCCTATTTTAAAATATTTTTCTAAAACCCATTATTTTTAAAACAATTTTGAAACCCCTAATATTTTTCCAAACAATTTTCTAAAAATCCATTTTTATCCATCAATTTCTAAAATTTCTTTTTTAACCCATATTTCAAATTTTCTAAAATATCCCATCTCTTCCACCAAATACACCTATATACTTGTGTTTTTCAAAAAATTAGTCGCTACAGATGGCGACTCCGCTGGGGAAAAATTTTTGTTTTCAAAAACAAAAAAGAGAGTCAGGCCAAGAAAACTTTATCGCTTAATTAATATCAATGGTTGCGAGCTAAAGTGACAAATTTAACCGATATTTGTTTATAAACGCGAGTTTATTTCGGACGCATTCATTTTTCATGTATACCCTTTCGTCTAAGTGAGGGGAAAATGCTAGTGCTTTCGTGTGGATATTGTTCCTCCGTGTAGGCCTAGTAAGTACCTTCGGGGCTCGACTACCCTATATCTTCGTGAGAATATTGTTTCTCCGTGCAGATATAGCTAAAGGGTCCCCTCGGATTGAACTCGGTTGAAATGAGCCTATAATGGGTGATGACCGGGGGCCTTGCTACCCTTAGTAGGGGACAGCGAGGACAATTCGAGTACCTCCTAGAACCAAAACTGCATATAGAGAACTAGAAAGCCTACCCCTTTAGAGCCATGCGGATAACCTAGGTGAACTAGACGGGATAAATAGGGCTGCTTGTTTATGCTTGTATTCTATCTTATTAATAATGACTATTTGACACTAACTCATTTCTTTTTTCTTTGCACTTATTTTGCATACATACCATGACATAACGGTGTTGAGTCAAGGTGGTTTTACCCAATTCGGGTGCTTTCATTACGGAAAGAGATTGCTAAACAGGATGTCAAATCGTAAATTCGACAAATTCTAGACGATGGAAGAAGAAAGCAAATCTAGCCTCAACATTTTTTCTGAAACCTTTATTTTCTCCAAACGCAATTCGGAGACACAATGGGCATCTGTTAGAATCTGCTATGACTACCTTGTAACAAGGAACCTCTTTTATGTCCAAATGAAAGTTGACCTAAGGGGAATCACCTATACGACCAACACCGTTATTTGCATACATATTTGTATATATATTTTTACATTATCTGTTCATACATCATTTCATAGCATAATCATTCACAACATTAAATTTCTAGTTATACATTCATTACATCATACCTATTGCTAATTGGACAATAAATTTTAGTTTAAATCCACGATGCATTCAAATCCACAATGCATTACATCATATTCATTTCTAAAACTTTTTGTTCAAATTCATGATGCATTCATCACATCATTGCTAACCGAAAGAGACCCTTGCCCAAGCGAAAGAGAATGAATAACTGGGTCGCTAGCTCGAACACACTTGGTCCAAAATCAAAAGGAGTCAACATGCAAAAAATCCAATTCTCAAGATTGGTGAAAACTGATTGTACCCAGGGGAATGGTACAGCTAGCCCGGGGCAAACGGCTACCGGTAAAGGCAAGTCAAATCCGTTAATCCCTGTGCATTTGGGAAAAATGCAAGTCTTAATTCATGGATAATTCAAATATCCATCGAAAAATCCATTTTCACGAATGGTCAAAGGGAAATAAATCCTTTGGAAAAATCCAACGTCATAGTTGGTGAAAACTGATTGTACCCAGGGAAGTGGTACGACTAGCCCGGAGCAAACGGCTACCGGTAAAGGCAATTCAAATCCGTTAATCCCTGTGCATTTGGGAAAAATGCAAAAGAAACAAGTTAAGTTGTTGGTCTTTGGCCATTTTTGATAAAAATTCCATTTTGAAAACATTTGTTGCATTCTTTGATTCTTTAAACATTTCATTCATGAACTCACTATTGTTTTCCAAATATACATGTATATACTATTTTATAGAAATACATTTTAAATTCAATTCAAAAAAAGAAATTTTTAACAAAAAAACGAATGTTGAGGGCGTTACAAATAGAAACACTATTTGTTCTACTCGAGCCAAGGGAGGAGTGACAATGAGTGATCAGAAGTAATGGGCCACTCCCATTGAATGAATTCGCCTCTCAAGCATTGTTGTCTAAGATCCTTGAAGGAAGTGATAACCCGAAAACATCTACCACCTGAAGACTATTCTGATATCCAAGTATGGAAGGACATTTGGATCTAAGCCAAGGATCACTTCCGCGCTAGGGGGCAAGAGGATGAATGTACGTGGACAAATGAGCGACTTTCAATTCAAATCAAGCTATGAAGAGAAAAAGTGCAATAAAGGAGACACTTGGTCTAATCTTTACAAAAACAAAAAACAAAAAAAAACAAAAAAACAAAAACAAAAAAATCGTGCTCAATGAAGCCAATCTAGACCAAGATCGAAGTCATCAACGCGTGAGCCCGAATTAACAAGAGGGCTAAAAAAAAAAAAAAAAAAACTCTTCATAAATCTATAAGGAAAGTTGTGCTCAAAAGGCCAATTCAAACCAAGCGGCAAGTTGTCAAGTTGAAACCAAAAGCGAAAGCGCGAGCTATGGGAATTCTTCACCCAATTGTACCTCTACTAAGATTAATCAAAAGTACGCACCAACACAATGCAAAGGTGCAAGTCGATCCAAAGCTACACCTAATGAAAGGCGAACACCCAAACAAGACATCACATGATGATCCTCAATCCGGGGCATATGTCCCCCTTCTGTCACAACCACGGGCCGTAGCCTACATTTCAAGATCTACAAGACCACTCCGACCATACACGGATGGATGAATGTGTCTTCAGAATACATCCCGCCTATCGGAGTTAACCTTTCTTCAAGGATTGCCACACTTCTAATGCTTGATCGAGATCAAAAATGAGAGAATGATGGGGCACGGTGAGTTAATGAGTCAATGAGGGCCACCATCAAATCGGGTAGAAACTAGGTATGGGAGTCTCTCCTCTCGGAAGCTTGATAGCCCAGAAAGGTTTTCACAAGTATGCCCTTACGACATTCGTGACTTTTCAAACAAAAAATACTTCTTCAAAAACCCACAATTTGATTTTCATAAATATCATTTGTCATGATTTTTCTAAATGTATATATGTACATAATACAATTATTTTTCCAACAAACATCTCACATACAAAATATTTTTCTACATTTCTTCACAAACGATTTCAAAAGCACATGGACCAACAATGAGCTTGTCGGCCGATTGCACAAAAAAACAAAAACAAAAAACAAATTTTGACTAAATAAAGCATACAATAGTTGACATCCCCTAAACATGTGACATTTCGGAAGATGATAGTCGAACCCACAAAAGGTTGGGGCATCATTGAAACCGTGTGATCAAGACCACAAGACCAAACCGGTATAACAACGAAATCAGGGGGCATCCCTTTGAACGTCAAACATCAGGATCAATTGCATTACATATCATTCGCATAACCATTAGTGCTTTCATCATGCATTCACATCAAGCATCTACACCATATATCAAGTTACATGCATCCATACAAAACATACACATTTCATTCGAACATAGAAAAATAAACAGGTCAAAAGACAAGGATGGTGAATCCTCAACCAAAGGAAAGCCACGCCGACAAAAAAAAGACAAATCAACAAAGAAGTTGAACCCCACTACGAGGAACAACCACAACACCAGCTCTTCTTTCATCATCGATCTTGTTATGCCGTTGGTGGTGTAGCAGATCTCTTACAACATCGATCTCGTCTTGCCTTTGATGGTAGCGGATCTCTTTCAGCATCGATCTTGTTATGCCGTTGGTGGTGTAGCGGATCTCTTACAACATCGATCTTGCTATGCCGTTGGTGGTATAGCGGATCTCTTTCATCATCGATCTTGTTATACCGTTGATGGTGTAGCAGATCTCTTACAACATCGATCTTGTTATGCCGTTGGTGGTATAACGGATCTCTTTCATCATCGATCTCGTTATGCCGTTGGTGGTGTAGCAGATCTCTTACAACATCGATCTCGTCTTGCCTTTTGATGGTAGCGGATCTCTTTCAGCATCGATCTTGTTATGCCGTTGGTGGTGTAGCGGATCTCTTACAACATCGATCTTGTTATGCCTTTGGTGGTGTAGCGGATCTCTTACAACATCGATCTTGTTATGCCTTTGATGGCAGCGGATCTCTTTCATCATCGATCTTGTTATGCCGTTGGTGGTGTAGCAGATCTCTTACAACATCGATCTCGTCCTGCCTTTGATGGTAGCGGATCTCTTACAACATCGATCTCGTCCTGCCTTTGATGGTAGCGGATCTCTTTCAGCATCGATCTTGTTATGCCGTTGGTGGTGTAGCAGATCTCTTACAACATCGATCTTGTTATGCCGTTGGTGGTGTAACGGATCTCTTTCAACATCGATCTTGTTATGCCGTTGGTGGTGTAACGAATCTCTTTCAACATCGATCTCGTTATGCCGTTGGTGGTGTAGCAGATCTTTTCCAACATCGATCTTGTTATGCCGTTAATGGTGTATCGGATCTCCTCCTCACCGGGTCATGCCTCTTCGTCGGAGTCGCAGCTTGATCCACTTCAATCTCCTGATCTCGTCTCGTCGTCGGTGGCGTAACGGATCACCCACATCCAACAGGAAAGTAGGACAAAATTAGTGCTTATGGTCTTTGCTTTATCCTTGTTTCACAAGTATAAGCAAAGAGGGGCAACTGTAATCACTAATTTTATCCTTGTTTCATGATATAGAGTTAGCCGCAGTAGTGTTTGCTCTGAAGATTTGGCGACACCACCTTTATGGTGAGAAGTGCACAGTTTATACCAACCACAAGAGTTTGAAATACTTGATGACTCAGGGAGAGTTAAATCTTAGACAACGTAGGTGGATAGAACTTCTTAAGGACTATGACCTTATGATAGAGTACCATCCGGGTAAAGCAAACGTAGTGGCCGGCGCTTTGAGTAGAAAAGTTGCAGTTGAGTTGCGAGCCATGTTTGCAAGATTGAGTGTGTTATGGGATGGTGGTTTGATAGCCGAGTTGCAAGTTAAACCTTTGTTGGCTCAGTTGATTCGAGAGAAACAGTTGCAAGATGAGTCTTTGGCACCTCACGTACAAGATATAGCCAAGGGTAGACCCACAGATTTTTGTTTTGGTGAGGACGGGATCCTATGTTTCAAGGATAGGATAGTAGTCCCAGAAGACGCCGAGTTAAGGCGTACTATTTTAAGTGAAGCACATAACAGCCCTTTTGCTATGCATCCGGGTAGTACGAAGATGTACTGTGGGTTAAGAGAAGAGTACTACTGGATTGGGTTGAAGAAAGATGTGGCCGAGTTTGTGAGTAGGTGTATGGTTTGTCAGCGAGTTAAGGCCGAGCATCAGTTTCCTTCAAGTTTGTTACAGCCTTTGAAGATTCCGGAATGGAAGTGGGAACGTATTACCATGTACTTTGTGTCGGGTTTACCGTTGACTCCTTCGAAGAAGAATTCAGTGTGGGTGATAGTCGATGGATTCACTAAGTGTTTTCATTTCATACCTATTCATACTACCTACACCTTAGATAAGTTGGCCGATCTGTACATCAGTGAGATAGTGAGATTGCATGGGGTACCGAAATCGATTGTATCAGACCGAGATCCGATGTTTACAGCTAGATTTGGGGAGTGTTTGCATCGTGCCTTGGGTACTTGTTTGAACTTCAGTACTTCGTATCACCCGCAGTCAGATGGTCAGTCGGAGAGAGTTATTCAGGTGTTGGAGGACATGTTGAGGTGTTGTATCATCGACTTTCAGGGTTCTTGGTAGAAACACCTACCGTTAGTAGAGTTTGCATACAATAACAATTATCAGCCTAGTATTCAGATGGCACCGTATGAAGCTCTGTATGGTAGGAGGTGTAGAACACCTATTTGTTGGGCCGAGGGCAGAAGCTTGTATCTATGCCAGACTTGCTTAAGGGCATTACCAAGAAGGTAAAGTTGATTTGTGATCGGTTGAAGGCAGCTTTAGACCGACAGAATTCGTATGCCGATTTGATGAGAAAAGATATAGAGTATGTTGTGGGCGAGAAAGTGTTTTTGAAAGTCTCACCTTGGAAGAAGGTGATGAGGTTTGGTAGGAAGGGTAAGTTGAGTCCAAGGTTCATTAGACCTTACGAGGTAGTTGAGAGGATCGGTCTCGTTGCGTATAGACTGAGACTCCCGACCGAGTTAGAGAAGATTCACTATGTGTTCCACGTTTCTATGCTTCGGAAGTATAGATCGGATCCGTCTCACGTAATGCCAGTGGAGGATATTGAGTTGAACCCTGACCTGTCGTATGATGAAGAGCCGGTTGAAATTCGTGCTACGGATAGGAAGGTGTTGCGTGGGAGATCTATCGAGTTAGTCAAGGTCTTGTGGACACACCGAGGTGTGGAAGAGGCTACTTGGGAGAGGAAGGAAAACATGGATAAACAGTTTCCATATCTCTTTCTGTTAAGTAATTTCGGGGACGAAATTCCTTTAGTGGGGGAGAGTTGTAACACCCCGGTTTAGGGCCCGAGAGTTTATCGGTTTTGATCTAGGATTTTGTCCGGGTTAGAATTAGATTTAAAAGGATGATTTTATAAAAGTTGACATTAATTACAAAAATGCCATTAATGAATTTGTAGTTGGGAATTGGAGTAAAAAGACTAAAGAAAAGAAGTTTGAAAAAAATGTGTCATCTTCTCCAAAAGAAAAACCCTTTTTCCACAAAACCTCTCTTAAACCCTAAACCACTATTCCATTGCCCAAATCCCTCTTTCAAGCAAGTTTTCTAAGGTAAGCATCCCATTGTTTTAATTCTTCTACCCTTAAGTTGTCCCTAGTTAGTTTTTTCTTTAAAATCCATTATTTTGGGATTATTTCAAAATGCTTTAAGTTTGAAAAATGGTAAAATGGAGGGATTTTAGTGGGTATTCTAATATAATGTTTAAGGGTATTTTTAGTCATGTTTGGGTGTCTTAAAATGTTAAAAAGATTGCAAATGATGGGAAACTCGAAATAGGTATAAAAATGGGATTTTTAGGTTAAAAAGGTTCAGTTTTTGGGTCGAAAACATGGCTGGTGGTTCCTTTGATGTTGGGGGATATTTCTAGATGATTTTGGATGTGTTTTGGTAGTTGAAATGGCTGGATTCAGTGTTGGGTTTGTCTAGAACGAAAATGGTGAAGTTTGGATGAAATTTGGGTTTGAATCAATGTGTTTTGGTTGCAAGGAGTAGATTTCCGGGTTGTTGCTGGTTTACAAATATTTTAGCACCCAAATAGTTTGTTTTGGGTTGTCTTGAAGCAGCGGATATTGATTCGGGTACTTCGAGTGCGATACTGGGTTCTGCAAAGGCTTGACAACGGTGTTTCGGCTTTTGTTTGGGCTTAATCGGTGAGTGGTAATGTTTGAAGTTTTAAATGATTTTTAAAGTGGGTTCTTGAGGGTTTGGGTGGAGCCTTAAGGGCTAACCTAAACTCAAGTGTAAGTTTACTAATTCACCTCGTTCGTTAAGTGTTGGTGTGTGCGTTTATTTGTGATGTGTGTGAAATGTGGATTGCCTTTACTCTCTGTTTAATGTTGTTGTGTAGTCGTTGTTGGTGTCGAGCCTTACGTGATGGTTGTCGTTGCTACGGTGATGTCTAGTCCCACCGGTAGTGACTAGTAGAAGAGTACGGTGATGTGTAGTCCCATTGGAAAACTACTAGTTGTTGTGAATGATGATGTGTATTCCCACCGGGTTTTTGTTATGCATGTGCATACCATGTATTGTTATGATTGTGTTTCATTACATCTTTTCCTTAAATGGTTTTGCCCTAAATCTAAGATTTATGTTTTAAAACTACATTGTTGTTGTGTTTTAGAGCTCCGCTCACTAAGCTTTTAAGCTTACGCTCTCTTTTTCCAACAATGCAGATCGTTAGAGGTTCCGGGAGGCAAGTGGGCAAGGAAGGGATTCTTGGAGTTTCTTACGAGCTCAAAGTATGGTTTTGTGTTTGTAATAATGCTTAGACAATGGGAATACTAGTTTTGTATGTTAAGGAGTTGCTGTTCAAACTCCTATATTTTGGGTATGTTTATGTTTCTAGCATGTTTGAAATGATGGTACTATGTTATGTTGAGGTTTAATGTGGCCTTGTATGAATTGCTTTGTGTTTTGGCATGTTAGTGTTTTTGAATCTAAGTGTCTTTGTGAGCCTTGGACATGAAATCCACTTTGTTGCTTGAATGCATGTCTAATGTTGTGATTAGGATATTTTGCATCTAGGATGTATGTACGATATGTTGCTGTGTGGTTTTTGATGATTCGAGACAAGTTTGGGAACGTTTGGAGGTGTCAAAGTATGATTTCGGGCCAAACTTTGAGCATGCGTTTCGAAACGCTCGATATGGTTTCGGAACGGTCGATGCTCCAAGGGTACCCGTATCAGAACGGGGGTGGTGCCATTTCGGTAGGTTTTGCCACTGGAGGCTCCTGTTTCGGAGTCATGTAGGGGCGTTTCGGTACGATTTGCCACTGTGAGCCCCTGTTTCGGAACCCGTTCCGATACATTTTGTCAGTGGAGGCCCCCGTTCCGGAACAAGGTGGGATCGTTTCGGAACTGCTTGGCTTTTAGTTTTTAAATTGAGCCCGCGTTTCGGAACGGGCATACCTATTTCGAAACGCAGGCAGTTAAAACGGTTAAATGGCACCTTCGAAGGTTTTCAAATGTTGCATTTTAGTCCCTAATGTTTGTATGCTTCCTAGTTGAGTTGTATGAGCCCCTTTGTAGGTGTTTGCCTCATACGCATGAAACTTGACTAATAGCTATTTGGTAAGTTCAAGATATCGTATGCCCTGCTCGGTTCGTATCTGTATTCGTTTTCCGTTGTTGTTTTCACACTTAGGATTAAATGTGGTAATTAGACAAGATAATTAAAATGAAAAAAATAGGGTTGCTAATCGGAGTGAGGCCTTAGCGGGTTTCGCGTCAATTTTCCCCGTGTAACCCGTTCGGTCCGGTCTGATAGCTAGGCCGGGACGAGGGGGTTACAGAGATACTCCATCCCTCAATCAGATCGACAGTAAAGTCCTTTTTCCCAGGTGACTTTGTAAAAGTCAACAACCCCGGAGAGCTCTTTGGAACTGGGCTAAGAGTAAAAAGCCTCCTCAACACTCTCACAGATGGCTTACACATCTCCTCAGCTCATTTAAGAAGATAGCCAATGATGAGCCGTCAGGATACCCCCGTCAGTTGCCCCGAAGCCACGCCATTGTCGGTCAGCATATCGTAAACAAACCAATGTGGATGCAAATGGAACCCAGCCTCGAATAGGAACAATGGCAGAAAACACCACTGCATCGCCCCATCATCCCCCTCGCCATGGTCTCTTAGATAGAATGTTCCCGTTAGAACCTCAAATTCAATCTCAATGTTTGACCATTTAAACCCACCACACTCCAGCAACCTCTTTGCCTCATGCTCAACTGTATTGCACCAAAGCTCGGGTCCAACCACAGCGACGACCTTGTTCGCCTTTACCCTCCTCGCCAAAGCCCTTGCGCCCCTCAACATTTCAGCCGAACGAGTAGAACGAGAAAAATCAGAGAAAGAAGAGGCACTTAATGCAACAATCCTAAGAACGACCTTTCATCTCCAGTCTCAGCTCGCGTCACTTCATGACGCTCTTTCGACTAAGGGGGACTAGTGTTGTGCCTCCGCCAAACGCCTCCGGAAGACTTCACCTCCGAAGACAACACCATTTTCTCTGCCTCCACACCGCACCCTAACGTTATGGATCCCGGACACTCCTATACCTCTAGACCCATCGGCCTCCAGAGACTCCAGCGCTCGACCACTGCGCCGTGACAAGACTGCTATCAAGTTCGACTGAGCTTGCAGCATGACGAGCTGAGCTTACTACCTGTCAGCCCATCAACAGCCACCACTAGGCCTGGCACGGTCTCATCAACCATCACTCCATCTACATCACCAAGGGGATATATATATCCCCAAGACCGAAGACAAAAGGGACGAAACTTCTACAACACACATTCTACATCGACCTCCTCTCTCCCACATGATTCTGACCATCCACTCTATATTGTTTGCAGCTCTTGGCCCCAATCCAACCAAGGGTGAACCACCCTATTCTACAGTCAACCGATGTCCCCTATGGCTCTCAGCCCGTCTTATGATGGGTGAACCACCAATCCTCACCCCTAAATTTTTCTTCAACCACTATCTCTACTTCCTTATTTGGTGTCGCCCAAAATCAGCATCAACAAATATAATATAAAAAAAAATTCAAGACATATATGATAAGTGGGTAACACCGGTCAACAGGGATATCCATTTTAATAACATTCAATTTATTATTGCATGTTCTTCCCCTTATGCCATGAAGAGGCAACAACAAATGTTGGTTATGGGGTAGGCTGAGTGGACTCCAATGGTGAATGGGTACCCCACTCTTTCGGTAATCATTGAAAACTTTCGAAAGCAACCAACAAACAGCCTTTTCATCAGTTTACAGTTTCTACTTCTCCTGCCATAAGAGAGATTCCATCATCATCCCATTTTCCTCACCAAAAGCAACTCTTTCCATAATTCTCATTCAAGGTTCTATTCTCTTCCATGCTGTCCCTTCTGAATTTCTTCAAGTGGTTCCGATACATTTGTCGAGCTTTCTTGTATCTTATCACTGTAATTACAGATGTAAGGCGTGCAGGGAAGATTTCTAAAGGAACCCAATTTCATACTATTTCAAAGACCATCATCAATGATGAGCATAGCATACAAGAAGTGAAGGAGGAGAACGAAAAACATCCATATCGATCGTTATCAGATTTTGAAGAGAAATGTCCACCGGGAGGAGAAGATTCAGTGGTTTTCTACACAACAAGCTTGAGGGGAATCAGAAAAACGTTTGACGATTGCAGGAACATCAGGTTTCTTTTAGACGGTTTCAAGATATTGGTCAGGGAGAGAGATGTTTCAATGGACATGGAATTCAGAGAAGAACTATGGAAAATATGGGGTGGCCGAGTGATCCCTCCGAAGTTGTTCATCAAGGGCAGATACATAGGAGGAGCCGCCGAAGTTTTTCGACTTCAGGAGCAAGGAAAGCTGAAGAAGCTGTTGGAAGGGATACCTTCAAACTGCATGTGTACTGATTGTGGCAACGTCAGGTTCCTGGTCTGCTCAAACTGCAATGGCAGCCGCAAGGTTTTTGCAGAAAAAGAAGGCGATGAATTGTGCATGAAATGCCTTGATTGTAACGAGAATGGATTGGTTAAATGCCCTGTT
The DNA here is from genome assembly GCA_030270665.1 of Hibiscus trionum. Lineage (NCBI taxonomy): Eukaryota > Viridiplantae > Streptophyta > Magnoliopsida > Malvales > Malvaceae > Hibiscus > Hibiscus trionum. The sequence goes on from BSYR01000010.1 coordinate 43,748,745, forward strand.
TGATGCTGAAATGTCTGCTTACTGTAATTGTACCGTATTTTCTTAGATGTTTTGTATATTTTCCTTGCCTTATCTAACATATTCGTACTTCGAATCAAATTGTCGTTGTTTCAAGCTTTCGAGTCCCATTAGAAGGTATGATGAACTATGTACGAATTTCCTTCGACTTCTATTACAATAGGCTAAGTTAATGCTTATTTATATGATATGGTTTTGGTTAAGAAAAATATAAACATATACTACATTGTAATGGATAAAATTCGTCTGCCCCTTTTCGGTGCCCCTACATATGCCCCAACACTAAAAAACACTACAAAATTAAATTCTAAGCCCTAACCCTAAATTCTAAATCCTAAACCCTACACCCTATACCCTAAAAAATACACCCTACACTAAATTCCCTAAACCCTAACCATAACCCCTAACCTAAAACACTAAACCCTAAACCCTAAAGTTAATTTTGAGCATGGGGGCATATGTAGGGGCACCGAAAAGGGGTAGAGGATTTCCATCCCATTGTAATCCCCTCAAATTTATTAAAAAAAAGTTAATTCAATGGACTAAATTACCATGCGTTAGGTAAAAGTCAAGTTAACATTTGGAAAAATATTTTAATGGACGTGACCCATATAATTCACTGAGCCTTTATTCGAATGCTATTGTCTGGGATTTTTCAATAATTTGTTAATTACTTTTTACTTTAACTTTCCTGTGTTTAAAGTTCAAGCATTTCTTGAATGCATGTAAAGCAAAAAGGTTTAATTTAACTTTTACCATAAATTTAGGGTAAAAGTTTTTTTTTAAATTGGTAGTGGTATCAATTAGTAGGACTGAAAAGCAATAATTTTTCACTTTTTGAAGCAGTAAAAAGAACAGAGGGGGACATTACCAATCAATTCCTTTCACTTTCTTCTAATTCCAAAAGAAAAAATAATGCCAAGTCTTAATCAGCCAAGTTTAAGGTGTAGTTTGAATTACAAAGAGGATTCAGAAAGTAATTACCCCTTGCAGCTTTTCACCTTAGAAGCTGCTCAGCTAAGACAACATTCTTCATTTCATTGTCAACTCCAAGGTTTTGATTCATCTGTAGTTACTTACGAAAGATTAAGGACTTACATTAAGGGTTTGATTCGATTGTAGATTGTAGTTACTACCTTGTTTGTTTCGTACGATAGGAATATAAGATCATTACGCTCAGTTGATAGATTGTGAGATTATCTAGTACCTTTTACTAAATTTCTTATAATAAGCTTTTTTTAATTATGCTAACCTTCAATATTAAATTGAATTATTATATTTAATATTTTATTAATTTAATGTTGTATTAAATAATGCTTTAAAATAATTTACACATTATTTAATATAATTTTACACAAATATATTATTTTACACAAATATATTTGAGCTAACAAATTAAGTAATTAGAAGAGCGACACAAATTAATTTAGTATTATTCAAAATTCTCAGTCTCTTGTAGAAACTTTGCATAATGAGTATTTTTTTCTATTATGGCCACTGAATTTTTATTATAATCATAGAAGATATCACAATTATATCGTATCTAGGACGAAAAATAATGGGACTAATCTACCTAAATTTCTTACAACTCAAGAACAAAGAAAAGTGAAAAAAAATTCTATGGAGATAAGCATACCATCAAAATTCAGAAGCCTCCTGAATCTCATTGTCTCTATCCAATCGGGACTCATAATTGAAGGACTAGTGAGCGATCCAAACTATCAGGCAGAATATTCCACTACCCAAGACTGATTACATCAGCAAACAACCATCAACCGAATGAGGATCTACCTTTGCGTGACCACTGATAAAATCATAATCAGAAACTACCGTCGATTAAAAACTCTATGCGAGCAACGATCGACCGCTAGGGTATGTTAAATCATGCCACAAGAACAGATGAAACAAAACCACAAAACAAAGAAAAGATGTCACAAGAACAAAAGAAAACGTGTGTCACAAGGACAGAGAAAACGTGTGTCATAAAGGCAGAGATTCTTATTATAAAATAAAAAAGAGAAAAACAAGAAAAATAATAAACACCGGCGATCGACAACCTATAGCTAGGTGATTGTCGATCACCGGCTAACGTGAAAAATTGAAAAAAAAATTACAGGCGGCATAAGATTGTTAGAGAGAAAAAATTAGGGTTGAGAGGCTTAGTATAAGTTATTATTTTTAAAAATTATTTAATAAATTAATAAGATATACTTGTCACACATATATGGTAAGAAACTCATAAAAAGTTATTAACGTGTAGAAATTTATATAATTTTTTTAGATAAATGTGTATTATATTTCAAAAGTTGAAATCTATTATAGTAAAACACCATTACAACTATGATTTGTCTATCTACTCCTATATCCATATGCTTTTCTACATTATTGAATATCTCATGTTGTACACAAATATAAATTTGAGGTCAACAGTTCGAACAAAATCATTTGCAATAAGTTGAAATTTATATAAATTTTATGGTAATTGAACTAAAAAATTATACGAATGTGATATAGAAAAGATAAAAATCATATGATTTAAGACACAAAACGAACAAGATACAAACATATATTATTTGTTAAACTAAATCACCATGACACACCATGCAAAATAACATGAACATGATAAACACACATGAATATATCATAATCGATATAAAAAGAATAATTAACTTATATAAAATACCATACATAAATTATAATACTATGTGAAAACTCCGGCATAGTGGCCGGTGATGAGTTGAAAGGAGGTAGAGAAGTTAGGAAGGTGATCGCTTGTTAGCAATTTTAGTCAAATGGAAAGCAAAGTAAAAGAAATGAATCTGTTTATTATTATTATTATTATTATTATTATTATTATTATTATTATAAATGAATTAAAGACTATCTATGACCCAGTACATAGACTTCAATATTTATAGCCTAAATGTAACAATATGAAAGCAGTTAAATGATGCTAAAAATTACTGCAAAAGCAAGGAGTTAGTACTGACACGATAAAAAATAATTAATCAAAAAAACAAATAATTATGTCGTGGTAAATTGCTACAATGGATAAACACCCCCTGAGGTATTAGTACGGTCTCTCTGAAAATTCGTACACTTGAAATCAAAATAGACTTAGATGATATTACTCTTCTCTTCAAACTTAAAAATAGAGACTCGGAAATTAAATAAAAAATCCTTTTTCAATAAGGAGAATTTAGAGAAAGGGTCACTTGAAAAAATCCTCAACTTGAAAAAAATCCTAAATCTATAAATTTAGAGAAAGGGTTTCACTAAATTTAGAAGAAAAAAAATTAAGGGTCACTTGATTGAGAACAAAACAGAGGAGGAAATGAGCGATGCAGTTGTAATCACTAATTTTGTCCCGAAACTTAGACCTTTTTCATCACATTTTGAGCTTGTATTGGGCTAAAATAATAATAATAATAATAATTAAAAAATTAAAAAAAAAGAAAGAAAAGGGCAAAAAAATGAATATATATATACATGTTTTACTATTAATATTATTCCTATATATGTGTTACCCCTATCGTCTTAATATTACTATTACTGTTATCATTATTATTAATTGTTCAAAATTATTATTATTATTATTATTATTATAACCTAAATAAATAAACAGATCAAGTAATAAACAAATCCCATATATTAAAATAATAAGAGTCCAATACGAAGCCCATATCAAGCCCAAGCCTAATCAAATACACAAAAAACCTAATCCTGATTTCTTTTGTGCAGCCGCCACGTTCTACAACCCTTGGATCTGGTCTCAGATCAAGGGTCCAGATCACACCGCGCGAAGAAACCCTTGCTACCCCTTTTTGTCATCGAGCGCCTCACTCGTCTTCAGCCGTCCGATCAAGATTCATTGAGCGGCTCAGATCAAAGGCGTGGAAACTTCCAGAAGTCACGCGCTCACGCGAGCCTTTCCGCCTTCCTCACGCGACCCTTCGCCTGCAACCTTCACGCCTCTCTGCCTTCTCCACACGCACCGTCTGCCCCTCTGTCACCACCACGCCTCGTCCCCGTTCCAGACATTTCCGACAAAACACAGACCAACAGCAGGGCGTCAGAATGTCAAAAATGGCAAAAAAAATCGAAGTCAACTAGACAAAGAGGCAACAAGCTATCAGAACGCAGAGGCAACAAGCTTTTCTTGTTTTCATTTGTAACATCGGTTATAAAAAACCGAAAAAGCATTGTAAGAGGGGGGATTCGAAATAAAAAAAAAAAAGAACAGTCCCAAAAAAAAATCGTTGTAACCATTTCAAAAAAATCAATACAAAAAATTTCAGAGTTACTTGGATCCTTTTTACTTTCGTTTCTTTACTTCGAATATAAAAGAGAAAAAATTTATTTACCTTCGGTTCGATGCTCGCCGGCGACCGGAGCTCCGTATCGACAATCCCGACGGTGGGCGGACGCATCCTGGAGCGGTGAGCAACATATCTCGGCCGCGGCTTGATCTGACGGCGGGCGACGGCAAATCGAGGCTTGGAGATGCCGAAATCTTTTCGTTTCTTCGAAGCTTTCTGACCATTTCCGGTGAGATCCACTCGGCTCAGGAGGAAGAGGAGCACTTTGGGATCTCGCCGGCAACGTTGCATGTCAGGAAACTCGCCGGAACGCCGGTTTGAACGACGACGGCGGCACCAACGGTTGAGAAAAAAAAAGAAAGGGGGTAAAAGTAAAGTGGGAATGAAATCCCTAAACCAAAACCTGTTTTCAAACTCAAATTTCTTTTTTTTACGCATAAAATCCCTACTTTTGGTATATATTTTATTTATATATTTTTTTTATTAATTACCCAAATCATACCAACTTTCTATTGCCGTTTTCTTTCCATTTTTTATTTTCCTTATACATATATAATATATTAAGGCTTTTTCTAGTTACCAATTATAAATGTAATAATATTTTAAATATGGCTTCCCGTCTTATTACATACCATATTTATAATACTATATTTATATTACTACCTTATTATTATGCACACGTATTTATATATATGTGTTATGTTTACTTAGTATTCATATGTAAATGTCTGTGTTATAGTTAGTAGGATCATTATATCATTATTATATAGTTTACAATATATACATGTGAGCCACTGCCGAGTCATATATATATACATATATATATATATATATTGTATTTTAATCTTCGATCCGGTCCTTTCCGGATATTCATTTAATTTCTTACATTTTACTTTATTTTTAAATCCGATCTCATATTTGGTGTATTTTATTCTTGGTATGCTTTCAGATGTCAATATATTTGTGCATTAGGTTTTTTTTTTTTTTTTAAATTATTTTGTTTTTAAAAATATAAATGTGATGTCCTTATATTCGGAAACGAACGAGGCCAGTACCAGTCGTAGTGGTGGTGGTTCGGACGTTCGCTCTCGAATACTAGGATTTTCGAAATTTACTCGCGTGTATAACCAAGTCTCGGTTAAAATTGTCACTTCGATTCGCAAAATTTGATTTTAATTAAGCGGTAAAGTTTTGGTACCAATTTTGGGCACGTCGGGGGTGCTAACCCTTCCTCGCGTGTAACCGACTCCCGAACCCTTTCGAATCTCTGGTTTCAATTTCCGGTGTCCGGTCTACCATTTCAAAGTGGCCGGTGGCGACTCCTTCTATTTTTTAAAAACCTTTTTTTAAATCCTCCTATTTTAAAATATTTTTCTAAAACCCATTATTTTTAAAACAATTTTGAAACCCCTAATATTTTTCCAAACAATTTTCTAAAAATCCATTTTTATCCATCAATTTCTAAAATTTCTTTTTTAACCCATATTTCAAATTTTCTAAAATATCCCATCTCTTCCACCAAATACACCTATATACTTGTGTTTTTCAAAAAATTAGTCGCTACAGCAGTCATCCTCAACTCTTCTCTTACACGACCGCCAACATTTAGGATGTCATCCTAAATCTATAAATAACGTATAGTATATGAAAATTTTCAATTTAATAGATTTTGTAATTATTATATAATAAAAAAATAGATTTTGTTAGATGTAAATAAGGCACAATGCAAAAAAAGAAAAAACGATTATTAATTAAAGCTATGTGGCAATAATCCGTGAATGAGATAATGGATAAGATAGAAATTGATGATAGAAATCTTTCTTTCATATATAAATGTAAAAGTATTTGATTTATTTTTTAGACAATAATTCTGTCTAAATGTAAAAATAATTTTATATAATCATATATGAAAATAAAATAATTTTTTAATCATTTACAAATAAAAAAACGTAAAAAAATATAAGATTATATTTATTGAAATTTATATCATATAAATGAAAATATAATTGAAAACATTATTGAAAATGTTTAAATAGAAAAAAATAATGAACATTAACTAACATATTAATTGGGATGCATGTTCTCTATAAAACTATTAAATAATATAGGTGAGTAAATTACCCACTAGGTAGAGAAAGTTTTCTCCTTAATGACACTATTTGAAGCTGAATTTAAGCAGCTGAAACAGCTGCAATAACCCCTGCTATAACACGAATTTATGGTTGTTTTCAATCCAAATACAACGTTGAAAACAATGCTGCAATTAAATCTTGGTTTAAACATGTTCAAACCCGAGCTTATAAATAGTAAAAGATATTCTTACGAATTTTATCCAAAAAGTTAATTCGCGAGCGGTACGTGTCGAAGACACGTGTTAGCACAAATATAAGATTATATGCTCTTACTCCCTTGAGCATTACCAATATTCCTCCACTAATGTGAAACAATTGTATAAAAAAAATTGAGAAACTTTGAGATTTTACAAACGCGAGAAGAGCAATAGCGAGACTAGCCGCTCAAGCACTAATGAACATATCTAGAACTAGTACATCGTGAAAATGAGTAATTCTTCACTTAACGATTGAACGAATCTGAAACTTGTTAAGATATGAGGAAACTCATAACACACGACTAACCTCATTCATCCGCCAAAGTCCTCGTTAAATCAACAAATTATATATATATATATATATATATATATCCACAATTAAGGGTGAGCGTTCGATCGAGTCGAGTCAAAAAATTTTGAGTTATTCGAGTTGACGCGTCATATTTTACAACTCAAACTTTATTTGAAATTTTTTCGATTCGAATCGAGTTTATGAAATTCGAGTTGAGTTTTCGAGTTCCTATACAAATTTAATTGTAAATTATTTATCATTTTATAGTACGGTTTGATTCCAATTTAAATGACTTTCTCTAATCATATAAGATATGCATATATATATATATATATATATATATATATATATATATATATATCTTCATATTTTTTTCATGTGTGGCACATATTTCTTCATATTTTTTATGTTGATATACATATATTAGGAAAAATTGAGAGACTCAACTCGAACTGAAAAATAAATTCATTCATTATTAAAAATTTCGAGTGATTCGAAATTCTATTTTCCAACTCAAACTTTATTTAAATTTTTTTCTAGTCAATTCGAGTTTATGGAATTTTGATTCAAGTCGAGTTTATTTTCCTCGAATCGAGTTAAAAAATTTGTTTTTTGAGTCGGATCGAGTTTTGCTCACCCTTAGCCACAATATCTCAGGATTCTAGTAAGAGTTCTAGAAAAACAGCCCAATACTTTTCATAGAAGGTGGCTAATCCTTCTCACTTACGTAGGTAATTTCATGAGGTTTAACTCAACATAAACCACCCGAAGCAGGGCTATGATATTATTAAGAGCTTTTTTCCATTAATCTATACCTCTCAATTAAAGTAGGTGAATTCTTCAAGTTCATTAAAATGAACCACCCAAACTCTAGGATAAGAATTCATTAAGAATAAAAAAACTCAACCTCATTTTTCGGTGAATTTAATATTTCCTTCTCAAATAGGAACACCAAAACTCTTGGGATTGAATTCATTAACAGTTAATAAACTCATCCTTTTATGCGGTAAATCCATCTAGTCCTTCTCTATAGGACCACCCAAATACTGGGCTATAGACTCATTAAGAGTAGTTTATTCATCCATATCTGTAAATTCTTCAGTATTTCTCACTAATACCACCCAAAGTCTAGGCTATGAATTTATTAAGAGTTTTAAAACTCAACTTGTGCATTTACATTATTCGCCATAGGGATAGACAAGAATTTACACTATGGGTATTTCCATGGTTTTGTTTCCACATTGAACTTAGACAAACTAAGTTGGGTTTCCACCATGAATTCCTCAACTAACGGGCTTTAGGTGTAATACCCCAAACTAAGGCATAATAGCATGTTACCAAAGTATCTAGAATACAATTGTGCAAACATCCTACAAATAAGGGGAATTGATTGAATTAAGGACCAAAACGTAAAATATGAAGCATTGGTAACCAAATTAATAGGAGTGAAATGTTTATAAAACAAACCCTTATAACTTGCATGTAAATAAAATGAAATATTAAGGGCTTTCACATGTGTCATGAAGGAAGAAATCCTCAGTGGTCCACTCGGCTAAGCTAAGGATAATGGAGGATGAATCGTCATCTTCAACCTTTCTCCTCTAGCCGAAACCTTAGAAAGAAATAGAGAAAGAACATTAGAGAGAGAGAGAGAGCTTAATTCCTTGGATTGATTAGCTCAATTTGGTAGATCTCATGTGCTTGTGGTCTTGTTATAAAGGTATCCATCATATTTCTTTTCATGTTTTTGAAGAAGTTTTGTATGATGTGTTCGAATGATTATACTTTGTGAATTGTGGTGTGTTTGTTGGATTTACCTTGTTGTTATTGTGAATTCTTGATCTCAAGTGTGTTAAGTACTCGAACGGTAACATGGAATGTAGATAAAATCTTATTGGTATTGTGAATTTAGTAGCAATTGAATTGTGGTCACATTTGATTGCTTAATGGCTAACTAGGGATTGTTTTGAAAGAATTGATAAATTCAGGACTGTATTGAATAAATTAAGGGCTGGAAATTGTAAATTAAAAATAGGGGAAGACTAATTTAATAGCTTGTTGGACTGAATTGTATGTGTAAACATCTATTGGGGTTGTTTAGGAGTGCTTGTTGGCATGTTTATAAGTTTGGGAGTGTTTGAGACTAAATTGGAATCATGGATAAATAAGGGACTATTTTGACATCATAGAAACAAGGGAGGGACTGATTTAAGGTTATAATAAGTTATTATCACTTTAAAGGAAGTGTTATATTGAATGTAAACAAATTCAAGGTGATATGAACACATGAAAATTGTATGTTCAAGTTAGGGGCTATTTTGTAAACCCCTAAGTATGATAGGGACTATTTTACCCTAAAATGAGAAGGGTGGACTGTTTTAGAAGGGAATGAATGAATAAAGAGCTTGTTTCCCTGTTTTGATTGCTTGAAAGGCTAGAAAGTTGTTTGAAATATGTATACATATGCTAAGCAAATTGTGTATGTAAATGCTTAACAAGTTGCCTTGAAAATTGTCTTGAAATGAATGTTTGAATGCACATTGCTTGACTTCAACTTCCTTGTTAAATGGATGCTTGAATGTATTGATTAGTTGCTGAGTTTTGATTCTATTGTATTGAATGAATCATAGAGCAAGGAGTGGACCTTGTTGAAGAAGAAAGAGTTGCAAGCTAGTAGCAAACAAAAGGGGATTCGGATCCAAGATCAAAAGTAGCTTGGAGGACTTGTGAGTGTAGCTAAATATAGGGTTAGGACTTAGTTCCTAACTAAATGTGCATGTTATTGATTTCTTATCTTGCTAGTATACATGATATTGAAGATTAAAGGAAGAAAGACTTAAGCTTAAAAGCGTGAAATTTAACACTAGTAAGAACTTAGTACAATAAATGAAATGAACACTTCTACCTTGAGTGACAATCGAATGCTTGCTTGTGTATCTAGAATGTTTCGAATGCTTACATATGCTAATGTGATGATAATGATGCTAGTAAGCATGATATAGAAACTTGAATTGAGATATTGCTAAATTCTTAATTCTAGTGCATGCTAAATATTAATATGAATGACATGTGAAATCCATGACTTGGTGAGCTAAGGCTCAATTAGCCTAAGGGCTTAACATAATCTTGCTAAGCTTTACTTGAAATATAATTCCTTGAATAAGTTATTGTCTTGACTTGAACGTGAAATGCTTGAACATGAAATGCTTGATCATGAATTGCTTGAACTTGAAATGCTTGAACAAATGATACATAATTGAATAAGCCCTGGTTGTTAGTTGGTCATAGGTATAGTGGCATGCCATTGAGTCTAAAGCTCTCTTGTGTTTGGGTGGACTACGGTCCAGAGCCAAGGCCCTTATGTGGTGACAGTAGGAGGGATGTGTGTTATCGTCTTGTTGACAGTAAGAGAGAAATGACCAATATCTTGTTTCTGGCGATAGTTGGGTGGTGACTTGTTACCTAGACAAACTATACACCAAAGTTGAACTAAAAGATTAATAATTAAGAATTATATCGTGAAGTTTACTTGCTACTTGTAATGCATACTTGAATTGGAGGTTGTCCTTACTTGAATTGATTTGTAAAAGTGCTCCTTGCAAATGTTACTTGAAAGACAAGCTTGACATGAACCATGTTTATTTTTGAATTGAAATTGTGAAATTGGCTTGTATATGATTCTTGATTAAATTGAGATGTGTTTAAGCATGAATTGAGATCCATGTTCCTTGCTTGCTAATGCTATTCGAATGCTATAAATAAATGAGACATGATAAAAGTCGTTTGAAACTAGATTGCTTGCTTATCTACTTGTGTGTTATAATGTACATGATGTCCATGGTGATAGGATTAGATGATTATATGTTCTTATACTTGAATAGATCTTTATAATACTCACTTATTCATGAACTCAAAGCTACAAACCTTGATTAGATTTACTTGATTAAATGATATTTGTTCTAAATAAATGGTTAGAGCTAGGAGCTACCTCACTAAGTACATCTTGTTCTTATCACTCTTGTTTTCATTCTTCCCAACCTACAGGTTAAAGTGATCTCAAAGCCAATTCTTTGAGCTTGAAGCAAGACACAAGCAAAGCTAGAGTATGACTTCATACTTATTTTGTAATGCTCCTAGTTGGTGGCACCTAGACATGTGTTTAGTTAATGCTAGGTCATGCATTTTGCTTATTTTGAAAGTTTGTATATATAATCTTGATCTTTAAAGTTTCTGAAGACTTGGTTGTTAACTCTTAATGCCTAGAATGTCATAAGCCTATATGAATGAAATGGTCATGACTTGATGAATGTGGGAAATGATACTTGGTGAGCATGATCTTGTTATGGTCGAATGTTTATAGAAATGAATCATTATATGCTTAGCTCACTTGTATGCTTTATTCGATTGTTCATTGGGTCTTGATAGCTTGCTTCTAGTTCGATTAATAAGGGTCATGATAGGTAGCCAAGATTTCTAAATAATGCTAATCTTGTTTAAGGGTATACTTTTGTGATATGGTTTGAATGTGATATCCTAAGACTATGCTTAGTTATTTCGATTTGAGTATGTCTTTATAAGCATGTTAGTTTATGTCATAATTTTGTTTAAGCTACGCATACATGATATAAGATTAAGGAAATGAATATGCCTTGAACTAGATATTTGTTCGAATGCTATACTTGCTCAATTATACAAGTATAATCAATCCTTGAATGTAACTTGTAAGTAAATGATCTAAAGTGATAACATATGAAAGTTAAAAATATGTAACGTGCTTGCATAATGTAAGTGAGTTTGTTTGATCCTTCCATGCTTATGACCTCATTCGAATACCATACATGTGTCGTTAATTGTGTTTGCACTTTCTTGATTGATATTTGGAAGCATATGACCTTAAGTGGTAACCTTAAAATGTATTGATACATGTTCATGTTCATATGTGTAACACCCCAATTTTGGGCTTAGAAGTTTTGGGTTTGAACCGGACCGGTCGGATTTTCGGTTCGAATATAAAAGGTGGTTTTAAGGAAAGCCTAGTTCGGGGTGCATTAAAAATATGGAAAAATATCTAAAAATTCGTGACTGTTTTAAAAGGATTGAAACTTTGAATCTTTAAGGCAAGCCTAGTTCGAATATATATAAGAGGGTGGTGAAATCAATTTTACAAAATGAGGTTTGGAAATATGCCATTTTGAGTTAGTGACTAAAATGTAATTTTTGAAAAGTTCGTGACTGTTTTAAAAGGATTGAAACTTTGAATCTTTAAGGAGCTAATTTACCCAAGGGAGGATTTCTCCAGATTTTTCTTGATTTTTAAGACTCATTTAATGTTTAATTAATAAAAAGAAAAGAGGGAAAAAGATATTTTTAGTTTCATAACTAACTTTTACCAAAATTTTCCCATTTCATTTTCTCTCAAAATTCCCTCAGCCAAACACATTTTCACAGCAACTTTTCCTTTGATTTTCACAACTAAAGTTGAGATTTCAATTCCTAAATGATTCCTAATCATTTCTACATCAAATCCTCACCATTTGCTTAATGAATTTTCAAGGATTTTGGCTCTAAACAAGGAGAAATCCACATTTAGAGGTATGAACGTCCTTGTCCTCTAAATACTCAGTTCTATACTGAAATTCCCAAGTTCTCAATCCTTAAATTGAGTTTTATTAAAGGTTTTAATGTTGTGATCTTGATTTTGGCTTAAAATGCAAGATTTGGATTTAATTTTGAAGAAATTCGTAATAGATGATTGGGCTCTGTTTTGAGATGTCTTTTTGATGTATTTTGGATGTCTAAATGATGTGAAATGGAGGTTTAATCAATGCAATCCCGAATAGGTTGATTTTCCTAAGTTTTTACTTGTGAAAATGGTGGTTTTTGGGGTGATCTTGGTGTTTTGTTAATGCTGGAGGTATAAGGACGAGTTTGGGTTCATTTTGGATGTTAATTGATGTTTAAAAATGGTTAGAAGTGATGGATCTTGGCTGGGTTAAGTTTTGGAAGAGTTTGGAGGTGTTTTCGGTTGTGTTTGGTAGCCGAAATGTTGGATTTATGTAGAGCAGCGAGTTGAGTTGTGTTGCTGGTGTTTTTAATGCATGATGATGCATTAATCCTCTGTTGTTATGTGTTTAAAACAGGGGAGAATGATCCGGAAGCAATAGAGGTAGCGTTGGATGGTTTCGGATGCTTGGAAGGCTTGTTGGCTAGCCTAGTTTTGTGTATCGGTGAGTGAAGTTGGGGTTTTCAGCTTTAAAACCAATGTTTGAAGGTCTTGGGAGCTTAGTTTAAGTCTAAGCAACTTAGCTAAGCTCAAGAGTAAGTAAATAGAATTTCTCTCTTGGTTTGTGTTATGAATTGGTTTTTAATGCACTTGAGATGGTTGGATGCAATGTATGTGATTTGCATGTTTAAATTCTATTTTGAAAGCATGTTTTAGCATGGTTTAATGCTGGTTTTTAAAGTCATGTGTTGAAGGATGCTCAAGGTAAGAGATCCTTGGTTTTGTACAATGGAATTGTGGAATTGATGCATAGTGTTGCATGTTGTTTAATGGCTTTGTTTAATGCTTTAAAACAGTGAATTGATGATGGAAATTGATGGTATTGGCAAGTGATGTAAGTGGTTGTTGGTTACTTTAATCGGATATAGTTAGCCGGCTATAGGATTGGGTGCACCGTGAATTGAGTCGCCTTGGATGTCGAGGGGTTGTAATGGTACCGTAAACTCCATCCAAGAATCCTAGCGATTGAGATAGATGGTGTCACCACGATGGAGGATGGCTCTCGTGGGTGGGCTTTGTTAAGTGCCACCACGATGGAGGATGGCTCTCGTGGGTGGGCTTTGTTAAGTGCCACCACGATGGAGGATGGCTCTCGTGGGTGAACCTCGTTAAACGTCACCACGATGGAGGATGGCTCTCGTGGGTGGACTTTGTTGAGTGTCACAACGGTGGAGGGTTGCTCCCGTGTGTGAGCTTGGTTAAGGTGATTACAATGGTTGTGGTAGCTTCCATGTGTAAGCCTTGTGATGTGTCCCGGCTCTCGCTAGTGTGTTATACAACTTCCGATGAGTGATGTTGAGGGGTTGTGATTGTACCGTTAAACTCCATCATGGGTGTTGAGGGGGTTGTGATTGTACCGGTAAACTCCACCTTGTGTTGTTCGGTTGTGTGTATGAAGCATGTGGGACAACGCTTGTAATCCGCGTATCCGATTGTGTTTTGTGTTGTGATGGTTTGTGAATTATCACTTGGAAGCCAATGTAATGTTCTTGGATGTAATGAAGCATGAGATGCTTGAAATGATGCAAGGTTGCATGGGAAGTGTGTGATGTTCTAAGAATGCATGTATTACTTGTTAAGCTTGAACAAGTGTTTATCTTCTTTTATGAATGGTGTTTACGTGCAAGGAATCTCTTAAATGCATTGAAGTCTTGTGAAGACTTGTTTAGAAAGGCATGAAATGTAAATGTTGCTTTGGTAGATCATGTGTTGTGCATTTGTTGAATACATGAGATAGTTAGAGGGAACAAATGGTTTTCCAAAGATTTTGCTTGAATGGATCATTAAGCATGAGAAGAGCATGTTATGAGGAGGAAATGTTTTTCAAGGTATTTGAGTTTAACTTTGCATAAGGTGTTCATGCTTGGAAAGGTTTTAATTGATGGTTTTGCGAGAATCTGCTTTGAAGTGAGTTTTTAGCATTTCTAAGCTAAGGGTTGGTTTTCATGATTGAGCAATGCATGATTTAAAGCATGTTGTTTAAAAAGGAGTTTTCAAACAATGCTTTGGTTTATCGAATTGTATCTACTTTTTAAGAAGGTTTTGTGATTCGCTGCATTGATAGTGTTTTGGTTTTGAGCATTCCTCACTAAGCATTATGTGCTTACGCTCCTTTTTGTCCATCAATGCAGATAATTGAAGTTGGGACAGCAAGAAGCAAGGGATTCAAGGAGAGCTCCACTTGAGAAGTATGTCTTGGTTAATAGCTATAGATAATAAAGGCAATGGGGGAGAGTCTTTTATATTGATGTGTAATGAGATTGTGTATGTTGGGCAAGTTTGGTTTATGATTTGAACTATGTTGTTTAACGCTTGCAACGTTTGAATCTTCTTATTCATAAGTCGTTATGCTATGCTTCTTGTTTTAAAAAGCATGATTAAGTGTTGGATGTGTTGAAAGAGTTGGTGCACCTAGGGGTTGTTTTGTATCTAGATTTTAATGCAATTTGGTAGTTATGATGCTTGGCATGTTGTTGATTTGTTGAGGATTGATTTAGAGTACGTTCGATGGTGTTTAGACGAGTTAAAATAGGCTTTTCTGCTGTTTCTGGGCAGGGTGTTTCGAAACACCCTTGCCTGTTTCGAAACAGGTGCTGGATTTGGCCTGGGTGTTTCGAAACGGGTAGAGGTGTTTCGAAACACTTTGGCTACTGCCAAGCCCTATTTTTGAACGGTCTATTCCCGTTTCGAAATACTTGACCGTTGGGCACTAATTTGAATGGTTTTGAAGTTTGCAAGCTTTACGTTTTAGTCCTGATTTTTGTATGTGCAATTGCTTGAGTTCGAGATGTCCGTTTAAAGTGAAATTTGGCAGAGAGGCATGAAACATGATTAATTTCATAATGGTAACTCAAAAATTGGTAAAGTACTCTTAATTTCTAGAATTTACAAATTGGTCCCTAAATTTGTATGTTGTGCAATTGAGTCCCTTATTGTTTTCCGATTGCTGTGATTTTTGAGTATGCTTATCTCAAGAGTACACCTAGGGTTAATGTGCATCTAGACAAGCTTAAAAAGAAAAAAAAGGGTCGTTAATCAAGGTTGACTTTCGGGTTGACTTTGGTTTTCCCCGTGTAATCTTCGTAGTTCGGGTCAACCGTCTAGGCCGGGCTAAGGGGGTTACAATATGCCTGAAAGTTATTTGCTATGCATTAATAGTTGCTTAACTCAATCTATTAATGACGAGTTAGGAAAAGTTTAATTGGCTTGTATTTTCTAGTGTTTGTAAACACTCCTTAGTCGGTTTAATACTAAACCGGGTGAGGGAACTAATTTTCGACTTAACCCTATGGTAAGCGGATCAGCTAGGTTCATTTCCAACTTTATATACGCTAAAGAGAGTACTCTATTCTTTATTAAATGCCTCCATTTTTCATGTCTAGCTAGGTTGAAAGCGATAAACTCTGACTCCATAGTAGAACGAGCAATGCATGTTTGCTTGGAATAGTTCCACAAAATCGCTACTTCGCCCAGCATGAAGACATACTCACTCACAGTGCTTACCTGTAACCCCCTAGACCCACCTATGCGTTACCACAGATCCTAGGAAGTCACATTAGAGTCACAAGAGCGACCCACAGTAAAACCCGTATAAAATTCTTTTCTTTAAATACATAAAATCTGTAAAACAAACTTCTGTATAAAATATCATTTTAGAAAATCATGTAAACATAGAACAATTGTTCGAAAAGCATATCACAGACACTAGTATAAAACAATACACGCCATAAATGCCCACTAACTATGACGATACTGTACTCCAAAAGCAACGCCGAGAGAACTCCAAACATTGATTCCGGTAACTTTACCAAGACAGATTTCTGTTAAGTGTTCAAAAGTACTATTTTAATTACCCTTTTTACTCATATTATTGTTAGACTTAAGCTCATTTTAGTTGCATTATTAGGCATTCATGCATATTTCATTGTTTCCTTTGCGGTGGTGTTTGATTTCATGTTTTAGTGAGTTTTGGTGGAAAAGAGTTACTGCTGGACTATTTTGTGCATGTGCAAGTCATGCACGGGCATGAAGATTGCTGCCGAGGCAACTAAGAATGAGGTGAAGTGGTAGCCGAGGTGATGACCGAAAAATCCTGACTTGATGGAGGTGGTTGACGCGAAGATTTGAAGCTAGAATTCCATGAATAAGTCGAGAGAAGATTAGGAGAAGCTTTGGGGGAATAAAAATATAAAGGAGATTTATCTCTTTTAAAAGTATTTAATTCCAACTTAACTTCCTCCTCAAAAAAGACTTTGCCTAGCCATCTCCTATATAAAGAATCCCTAGTCGTCTATTTCAACAAGCTTAAGAAGGGAAAGAAATCGGTCAAGAGAGAGTTGAAGAAGGGATTGTCGAAATCTTCATCTTTTTTTTCTTTGTTTTTGGTTTTGTTTATGTTGGGGATCAATTACATTGAGTTTATTTTAAACCCAGTCATGAACTAAACTTATTTGGCTTGGGTTATTGTGTTTTTAAGGTGTGATAATTGAATGGACCGTCTTGGTATTTGAGTGTAAAAATGACTCAATTACTTGGGCAATAGGTTAAGTCGATGCCAGGGCAATGAAGGAATGAAGCTAATGTCGGGGCTGTCGAAATCTTCATCTTTTCTTCTTTGTTTTCGGTTTTGTTTATGTTAGGGATCAATTACATTGAGTTTATTTTAAACCCAACCATGAACTAAACTTATTTGGCTTGGGTTATTGTGTTTTTGAGGTTGTGAGAACGATTGGATTTTGTTTAGGTTTTTGAGTTTGCAATTTTAATTCAAGAGTTGTTCATTTTTGGATTTTAAATCTTGTTTGCGAGTGACTTGGGAGAGGATCTCGTGAAGCTATCTATTTATCTAATATCGGGAGAGTTAGATTCATGTAATGAATGAATATGGTCTTTATTCAATCTATCGATGGTGAAGACTAATTTGGCTTAGGGATAAGTCACAAATTTCAATGGCTAAAAGGAGCACCAAGATCGGTTGTTGTCCACCCTTGGTTCACGCTGGGAGGTATTATCAAGGCTTGCGCAATTAACTAGTATTTCGACTTAGGAATAAGAAGAAATCATTGAAGAACGCTTCGTCGAACCTTGAAGGTTGTTGAATGTTGCCCAGGCAAACACGATGTTTCCACATTCCCCAGGCATCCACTTCGCGTATTGCCCAACCAATCACTCAGTTTCTTCATTGCTCGGGCATCAGCTTCACTCATTGCCCCGACATTAGCTTCGTTCCTTCATTGCCCTGACATCGACTTAACTGGCAATACAATTGATGCCACTGCCCAAGCAATTGAGTCGTTTTTGCACTCAAATACCAAGACAGACCATTCAATTATCACTCCTCAAACTCACGATAACATGGCCTCTTCTCTCTTATTTGATCTCTTCTATCTTTTAATTTTATTGTTCTTTAGTTTACTTGTTAATTAGAACTCCTACAATCACCTATTTGTGTCTTTATTTTTCAGTGTGAGAAACTAGATTCCCAAAGTAGCACCAATCCCTGTGGAGACGATACTCGATACTCAGATCACTTTATAACTTGCGACGTGTATACTTGCACCGATTGTGAAGCACTTTGTAACCCCCGTAGCCCGGTCTAGACGGTTGACCCGAACTACGAAGATTACACGGGGAAAACCAAAGTCAACCCGAAAGTCAACCTTGATTAAGGACCCTTTTTTTCTTTTTAGACTTTTCTAGATGCACACCAAACCTAGGCATACTCTTGAGATAAGCATACACAAAAATCACAGCAATCGGAAAACAATAAGGGACCCAATTGCACAAAATACGAATTTAGGGACCAATTTGTAAATTCTGAAAATTAAGAGAACTTTACCAATTTTAAAGTTACCATTATGAAATTAGTCATGCTTCATGCTCCTCTGCCAAATTTCAACTCAAACGGACAACACAAACTCATTCAATTGCATAAACAAAGTTCAGGACCAAAACACAAAGATTTCAAAACATATAACCGTCAATTTCAGTGCCCAACGGTTGGGTGTTCCGAAACAGGGAGGAACTGTTCCGAAACGCGGGACCGTTCCGAAACGGGTTCCGGAATAGGGCTTGGCAGTAGCATTTTCGTTCCGGAACGATTCCTCCCGTTTCGAAACGCCTAGGCCATTTCAGGCCCCCCGTTCCGAAACGGTAGCACCCGTTCCGATACGACCTGCCTAGATTGCAGAAATTTTGCTGGTTTATCACACAATTGACCCATCAAACATGCTCCAAAGGCAACCAAATCATACCAGCAAGTCATTCCACACTCAAGGAACATAATTGCATAAAAATCTAGATACAAACCACCCCTAGGTGCACCAACTCATTCAACACATCCAACACTCAATCATGCTTTTAAAACAAGAAGCATAGCATAACAACTTAAGACTAAGAAGATTCAAACGTTGCAAGCGTTAAACCACATAGTTCAAAATCATAAACCAAACTTGTCCAACATACACAATCTCATTAAACGTCAACATAAGAGATTCTCCCCCCATTGCCTTTATTATCTATAGCTATTAACCGAGACATACATCTCAATTGGAGCTCTCCTTGAATCCCTTGCTTCTCGTTGTTCCAACTTCAAATATCTGCATTGATGGACAAAAAGGAGCGTAAGCACATAATGCTTAGTGAGGAATGCTCAAAACCAAAACACCATCAATGCAGCGAGTCATAAAACCTCTTTTAAAAGTAAACACAATTCGATAAACCAAAGCAATGTTTGAAAACCCTTTTTAACAACATGCTTTAAATCATGCATTGCTCAAACATGAGAACCAACCCTTAGCTTAGAAAAGCTAAGTAATTCACTTCAAAGCACAACCTTGCAAAACCATCAATTTAACCATTCCATGCATGAACATCATATGCAAAGTTAAATACAAAATCCTTGGAAAACACTTCCACTTCACCTCATACTTTTCTCATACATTGAAAATCATTTCAAAGCAAGAAACCTTTAAAAACCACTTACTCATTCAATATATCTCATGCATTAAACAAATGCAACATATGAACCACAAAATCAATATTTGCATTTCATGCCTTTAAAAACAAGTCTTCGCAAGAATTCAATGCACTAAAGAGATTTCATGCACACATGCACCATCCTCATTAGAAAATAAACTCTTGTTCAAGCTAACAAGTAAACATGCATTCATAGAACATTACACACTTCTTATGCAATCATGCATCATTTCAAGCATCTCAAGCTTCATCATATTCAAGAACATTATATTGGCTTCCAAGTGATAATTCACAAACCATCATAACGCAAGACACAATCGGATACGCGGATTACAAGCGTTGTCCCCGCGCTTCATACACACTACCAATCTCAAGGTCCCCAAATGGAATTTTAACCACCATTATGACCTTACCATACACAAGGTCCTCATATGGACTTTTAAACACCATATGACCTTAACATTCACAAGGTCCTCAAATGGATTTTTAACCACTATTATGACCTTACCATCACTCATTGGTAGTTGTATAACATCACTAACGAGATCACGGGACATACACACAAGATCCACACATGGACTTTACACCACCATTGTGATCTTACCATATACAAGGTCTTCAAATGGAATTTTAACCACCATTATGACCTTAATATACACAAGGTCCTCATATGGACTTTACACCACCATATGACCTTAACACAAGACCCACCCATGGACTTTTAACCACCATGGTGTTCTTAACCATCTCGTTAGTGTACTTGGATGGAGTTACCGGTACAATCACAACCACTCCACATCCAAGGCGACTTTATTCACGGTGCACCCAATCCTATAGCCGGCTAACTATATCCGATTCAAGTAACCAAGAACCGCTTACATCACTTGCCAATATAACCAATTTACCACATTAATCCATTGT
Organism: Hibiscus trionum; assembly: GCA_030270665.1. NCBI lineage: Eukaryota > Viridiplantae > Streptophyta > Magnoliopsida > Malvales > Malvaceae > Hibiscus > Hibiscus trionum. The sequence goes on from BSYR01000010.1 coordinate 43,769,384, forward strand.
TTTACAAGCATAACCAAAATGCCAAAACCACCAATTACCATCATCAATCCACTGTTTTTGAAGCATTACACAAAGCCATTAAACAACATGCAACACTATGCAACAATTCCACAATTTCAATGTACAAAACCAAGGATCAATTACCTTGAGCAACCTTCACACATGGCTTTCAAAACCAGCATTAAACCATGCTAAAATATGCTTTTAAAACAGAATTTAAAACATGCAAATCACATGCATTGCATCCAACAATCACAAGTGCTTTAAAAACCAATTCATAACACAACCAAGAGAGAAATTCTATTTACTTACTCTTGAGCTTAGCTAAGTTGTTTAGACTTAAACTAAGCTCCCAAAACCTTCAAACCTTTGTTTTAAAGCTGAAAACCCAACTTCACTCACCGATACACAAAGCAAGGCTAGCCAACAAGCCTTCCAAGCATCCGAAACCTTCAACGCCACCTCTATTGCTCACGGATCATTCTCCCTTGTTTCAAGCACATAACAACAGAGGATTAATGCATCATAATGCATTAAAAACACCAGCAACACACCTAAACTCGCTGCTCTTTGCAAATCCAACATTTCGGCTACCAAACACAACCGAAATCACATCCAAACACTTCCAAAACTTAACCCAGCCAAGATCCATCACTTCTAACCATTTTTAAACATCAATTAACATCCAAAAAGATCCCAAACACGTCCTTATACCTCCATCACTAACAAAACACCAAGATCACCCCAAAAACCACCATTTTCACAAGTAGAAACTTAGGAAAATCAACCTATTCGGGATTGCATTGATTAAACCTCAATTTCTCATCAAATATACATCCATTTTACATTAAAAACACACCTCAAAACAGTACCCAACCATTTCATACGAATTTCATCACAAATTAACCAAATCTTGCATTTTAAAGCCAAGATCAAGAACACAATTGTAAAACCTTTAATAAAACACAAATCAAGGATTGAGAACTTGGGAATTTCAGTAAAGAACTGAGAATTTAGAGGAGAAGGACGTTCATACCTCTAAACTTGAGTTTCTCCCTTGTTGGAACCACAATTCTTGAAAATCCAATAAGCAAATGCTAAGGTTTTGTTGTAGAATTGATTGGAGATCAAATGAGGATTGAAATCTAATCTTTAGTTGTCAAAATCAGAGAGAATTTTGCTGGAGAAATGTGTTTGGGTTGAGAGAAAAGTTGAGAGAAAAGAAAATGGAAATTTAGAGAAAAGTTAGTTAAAATGCCAAAATATCTTTTCCCTCCTTTTGCACTTAATTAAAAACCATTAATTAAATTGATTAATATTCAGAAAAATATGGAGAAACTCTTTTGGGTAAATAGCTCCTTAAAGATTCAAAGTTTCAATCCTTTTTAAAACAGTCACCCAGTTTTCAAAAATTACATTTTGGTCACTAACCCAAAATGTCACACTTCCCAACCTCATTTTGTAAAATTGATTTCACCTTTCTCTTATATATAATAAAAGAGGATTTTAAGACATTTTCCCATATTTTTAATGCAACCCGAACTAGGCTTTCCTAAATTCACCCTTTTATATTCGAACCGCAACCCGACCGGTCCGGTCCAAACCCAAAACTTCTAAGCCCAAAATTGGGGTGTTACAACTCTCCCCCCCCCTTAAGAAATTTCGTCCTCGAAATTTCAACTGGCGAAAAGAGAACAACCAAACTTCTCAAACAACACACAAGGCAACACAGGAGACTTAACCACCACTGAACACTCTCCTCACAAAACTCCACCAACCCAACACCACCACATACTGTTCACAGATTCCAAAACACTCAGATGTTAACCACATCATAACCTTTCACACTTCCGGACTGCACACAGCCCCAACAACAACCTGAAGAACCTCCAACTTTTACTACATACACCACCTTAACTCATAACTCCCAAAACTTGTTCACACAGTGACACCACCCAATCCAGATCAGCCACCATGTGACCCACAACCTTGACTCCGCCAGCCGTTCCATACACCACCAGCTGTCTTCAGACGGAATTTACTTAATCACAACCAGCCAACCACTTCTCACAAGAACTCGTCCAACCAACCTTGGCCTTTGATCTTACATTGCCTTCCCACTACAAGTTTTGACTACAACACCTGCCTTACTAGAACATCACCCAACCTATACATACATATTAGATTACGAAACTCCTTTTCTCCCAGACTAACCCTTTTCTACAACCCACAACACAACATCTTCTCAACTCTTCGAAGGTTGCTACGAACCATCACCTACAAAAACAACCCTTCTACTACAACATCAATGCCAAGTTACCTCAGCACTTTGGAACACATCCACTAACTTACCACATCACTTAACACCAAGAAACTACCACTTCTACCAGCTATTCACAACCACTTTGACTGATTCTAACTCAAACGGTAATCTCCTCATCACCATACCGCTAAACTCATTAAGCGCTAAACACCTTCCTTCCACCAACATGCTATACCGCACTCACTATTACGGTCAGCCCGCTTAATACCCTCCATTACTCCAAACATTCTCCTAGTACCGAAACAACTTTTAAAACCCATCATCCAACCTAACCCTATCCCAACACTAACGGACTCGATTAACTATCAGCGAGTGTGAACGTTCGTATGCATGGTCACCAATATGCCCTATCAATGCCTGATGTACATGCATGCAAAACCTCTAATGTCATGTCACATGTATGCATGGACCAGTTCATATATAATATAGCATATAACAAATGATTTTAACTGTGCATGTATGTCGGTTCACACCCACCAATAACATCCTCAGAATCCGCCTAAAAACAACCTCCCATCTCACTTCTAACTTAACCAACTTCATCATTCTAACAACCCATTATCCACAAGATACTCACTAATGCCCTCTTCACACTAAAGTTGTTTTCAAAACAACACCAACTACTACCCCAAACATGCTAGCAACGAGACCATACCCACTACGCAAGGTAAAACCAAACCGAAACCAAACTAAGATAACTAAGGCAAAGATTACTTAACAAGGTTACCTGTAAACACCTCACTACCCCGGAGCTTCAACAGACGAACTCTCTTCCTCGCAGAACCCTCATTCTCCAGCCGCACCGCTGCAGCATCAGCTAACACATTAAGGTCATCACCATCTCCCTGCGGTAAAGAACCCTGACTACCCCGAGCCAACTTCAAACAATTATGTCTCGAATGTCCAACAGACCCACAATTCCAACAAGATTCATTCTGCAAGCTCCTCACACCTTTCTGCCCTTCCTGCCTTCTTCGAACCTTGTCTTGGCCGTGCCCACGACCCTTTAGAGACCCTTCTGCTACCACTGAAGCTGATCTCACCACTTGAGGACAATCCCGCTTCACATGTTCTTTAGAACCACAGTTCCAACAAACTCCTGCGCCCCAACAACCTCCAACATGGCGCCTTCCACAACGGTCACACACTGGTAGCTGAGCTTCCACTCCTTGATCATGTAGCACTTGCCCCAGATTTGCACTACCACCCAGACTTCGATTCAAGCAAAACCTTCTATCATGTAGCCTCTTATGCTGACCGCTCCGGAGGTCAGTACCCATAACTCTCTCACTTAAACTTTTCTCACCTTCATAAACTGATACCACACCCTCACGTTGCTTAACTCTTGAGAATTTCTCTCCAAGGTACCTTTCATAAAAGGCAGACACAAAGAAGTCCCAATCTATATCGTGGATGTGCGACGCCACCGCCACAGACGTCCACCAGGCACAATCGTCCTCCAACATCTATGGGACAACACTTCCCAGCTTACAGGCATAGTCACAACCTTCCTGATCCAAAATCAGAATTACACTGGCCAACCAGGCCTCGAACGTTTCAGGTGTCGAACCATGATACTCCACAGCTCCCAAATCATGCAAACGCTGTTTCGACAAACCCGCACATCCTACAGCCGGCACGTCTACAGACCTTACCTTTGCCACAGCTTGAGATGTTCCCAACACCTCTTGAACTATAGGTGATGAACTCTTTATCACAGAACCAACTTCTTCCTCCTGCCTTACAACCTCAACTTCAGGCACTGAAGACTGAGACGAAACACCTCCATTAAAAGGTGAATTCCACGCCTTAACAACCTGCTCTAAAGCAGCAATCATCTCACCTAACTGCCATTCTCTCATCGATTTCATCATGCTAATAACGACAAACAATCATAACAAAACAAACAAATCGATCAGACCAGCTTTAAGCAAGGATTCAAAACTCCAACTCCAAAATAACACAATAGCTATAATAATAAGGCAATGGGTATCCCGAATTCCCCCCTTTTACATGACATAACAGTCAATAAAAACATGGATATCACAACATTGAGCATATCAATCAACATATTTCGATCATGCTCTCATCAAACAACATTCACTCGCAACAGCATAATATCAACATATCATACCCATCACACTTTCATCATTCATAAAATCAGCTCACATCACCAGCATATCATCAGCACGAATCCACATTAACTCAATGAAGATTCACAACAAAAAGCATGCTAAAAACATCAACAATTCGCTCATAAACACGCATTCCAACCGACTTTCAACCACACGTCAGAATAAACATTAAACACTTATTACAACAATTTACCATTTCCCCCAAGCTTTCGCAACTCAGCTCTGATACCACCAAATGTAACCCCCGTAGCCCGGTCTAGACGGTTGACCCGAACTCGAAGATTACACGGGGAAAACCAAAGTCAACCCAAAAGTCAACCTTGATTAACGACCCTTTTTTTCTTTTTAGACTTGTCTAGATGCACACCAAACCTAGGCATACTCTTCAGATAAGCATACTCAAAAATCACAGCAATCGGAAAACAATAAGGGACCCAATTGCACAAAATACGAATTTAGGGACCAATTTGTAAATTATGAAAATTAAGAGGACTTTACCAATTTTAAAGTTACCATTATGAAATTAGTCATGCTTCATGCTCCTCTGCCAAATTTCAACTCAAACGGACAACACAAACTCATTCAATTGCATAAACAAAGTTCAGGAACCAAACGCAAAGATTTCAAAACATATAACCGTCAATTTCAGTGCCCAACGGTTGGGTGTTCCGAAACAAGGAGGACCTGTTCCGAAACGCGGGACCGTTCCGAAACGGGTTCCGGAATAGGGCTTGGCAGTAGCATTTTTGTTCCGGAACGATTCCTCCCGTTTCAAAACGCCTAGGCCATTTCAGGCCCCCCGTTCCGAAACGGTAGCACCCGTTCCGATACGACCTACCCAGATTGCAGAAATTTTGCTGGTTTATCACACAATTGACCCATCAAACATGCTCCAAAGGAAACCAAATCATACCAGCAAGTCATTCCACACTCAAGGAACATAATTGCATAAAAATCTAGGTACAAACCACCCCTAGGTGCACCAACTCATTCAACACATCCAACACTCAATCATGCTTTTAAAACAAGAAGCATAGCATAACAACTTAAGACTAAGAAGATTCAAACGTTGCAAGAGTTAAACCACATAGTTCAAAATCATAAACCAAACTTGTCCAACATACACAATCTCATTAAACGTCAACATAAGAGATTCTCCCCCCATTGCCTTTATTATCTATAGCTATTAACCGAGACATACATCTCAATTGGAGCTCTCCTTGAATCCCTTGCTTCTCGCTGTTCCAACTTCAAATATCTGCATTGTTGGACAAAAAGGAGCGTAAGCACATAATGCTTAGTGAGGAATGCTCAAAACCAAAACACCATCAATGCAGCGAGTCATAAAACCTCTTTTAAAAGTAAACACAATTCGATAAACCAAAGCAATGTTTGAAAACCCTTTTTAACAACATGCTTTAAATCATGCATTGCTCAAACATGAGAACCAACCCTTAGCTTAGAAAAGCTAAGTAATTCACTTCAAAGCACAACCTTGCAAAACCATCAATTTAACCATTCCATGCATGAACATCATATGCAAAGTTAAATACAAAATCCTTGGAAAACACTTCCACTTCACCTCATACTTTTCTCATACATTGAAAATCATTTCAAAGCAAGAAACCTTTAAAAACCACTTACTCATTCAATATATTTCATGCATTAAACAAATGCAACATATGAACCACAAAATCAATATTTGCATTTCATGCCTTTAAAAACAAGTCTTCGCAAGACTTCAATGCACTAAAGAGATTTCATGCACACATGCACCATCCTCATTAGAAAATAAACTCTTGTTCAAGCTAACAAGTAAACATGCATTCATAGAACATTACACACTTCTTATGCAATCATGCATCATTTCAAGCATCTCAAGCTTCATCATATTCAAGAACATTATATTGGCTTCCAAGTGATAATTCACAAACCATCATAACACAAGACACAATCGGATACGCGGATTACAAGCGTTGTCCCCACGCTTCATACACACTACCAATCTCAAGGTCCCCAAATGGAATTTTAACCACCATTATGACCTTACCATACACAAGGTCCTCATATGGACTTTTAAACACCATATGACCTTAACATTCACAAGGTCCTCAAATGGATTTTTAACCACCATTATGACCTTACCATCACTCATTGGTAGTTGTATAACATCACTAACGAGATCACGGGACATACACACAAGATCCACACATGGACTTTACACCACCATTGTGATCTTACCATATACAAGGTCTTCAAATGGAATTTTAACCACCATTATGACCTTAATGTGCACAAGGTCCTCATATGGACTTTACACCACCATATGACCTTAACACAAGACCCACCCATGGACTTTTAACCACCATGGTGTTCTTAACCATCTCGTTAGTGTACTTGGATGGAGTTACCGGTACAATCACAACCACTCCACATCCAAGGCGACTTTATTCACGGTGCACCCAATCCTATAGCCGTCTAACTATATCAGATTCAAGTAACCAAGAACCACTTACATCACTTGCCAATATAACCAATTTACCACATTAATCCATTGTTTTACAAGCATAACCAAAATTTCAAAACCACCAATTACCATCATCAATCCACTGTTTTTGAAGCATTACACAAAGCCATTAAACAACATGCAACACTATGCAACAATTCCACAATTTCAATGTACAAAACCAAGGATCTCTTACCTTGAGCAACCTTCACACATGGCTTTCAAAACCAGCATTAAACCATGCTAAAATATGCTTTCAAAACAGAATTTAAAACATGCAAATCACATGCATTGCATCCAACAATCACAAGTGCTTTAAAAACCAATTCATAACACAACCAAGAGAGAAATTCTATTTACTTACTCTTGAGCTTAGCTAAGTTGTTTAGACTTAAACTAAGCTCCCAAAACCTTCAAACCTTTGTTTTAAAGCTGAAAACCCAACTTCACTCACCGATACACAAAGCAAGGCTAGCCAACAAGCCTTCCAAGCATCTGAAACCTTCAACGCCACCTCTATTGCTCACGGATCATTCTCCTCTGTTTCAAGCACATAAAAACAGAGGATTAATGCATCATAATGCATTAAAAACACCAGCAACACACCTAAACTCGCTGCTCTTTACAAATCCAACTTTTCGGCTACCAAACACAACCGAAATCACATCCAAACACTTCCAAACCTTAACCCAGCCAAGATCCATCACTTCTAACCATTTTTAAACATCAATTAACATCCAAAAATATCCCAAACACGTCCTTATACCTCCAGCACTAACAAAACACCAAGATCACCCCAAAAACCACCATTTTCACAAGTAGAAACTTAGGAAAATCAACCTATTCGGGATTGCATTGATTAAACCTCAATTTCTCATCAAATATACATCCATTTTACATTAAAAACACACCTCAAAACAGTACCCAACCATTTCATACGAATTTCATCACAAATTAACCAAATCTTGCATTTTAAAGCCAAGATCAAGAACACAATTGTAAAACCTTTAATAAAACACAAATCAAGGATTGAGAACTTGGGAATTTCAGTAAAGAACTGAGAATTTAGAGGAGAAGGACGTTCATACCTCTAAACTTGAGTTTCTCCCTTTTTGGAACCACAATTCTTGAAAATCCAATAAGCAAATGCTAAGGTTTTGTTGTAGAATTGATTGGAGATCAAATGAGGATTGAAATCTAATCTTTAGTTGTCAAAATCAGAGAGAATTTTGCTGGAGAAATGTGTTTGGGTTGAGAGAAAAGTTGAGAGAAAAGAAAATGGAAATTTAGAGAAAAGCTAGTTAAAATGCCAAAATATCTTTTCCCTCCTTTTGCACTTAATTAAAAACCATTAATTAAATTGATTAATATTCAGAAAAATCTGGAGAAACTCTTTTGGGTAAATAGCTCCTTAAAGATTCAAAGTTTCAATCCTTTTTAAAACAGTCACCCAGTTTTCAAAAATTACATTTTGGTCACTAACCCAAAATGTCACACTTCCCAACCTCATTTTGTAAAATTGATTTCACCTTTCTCTTATATATAATAAAATAGGATTTTAAGACATTTTTCCATATTTTTAATGCAACCCGAACTAGGCTTTCCTAAATTCACCCTTTTATATTCGAACCGCAACCCGACTGGTCCGGTCCAAACCCAAAACTTCTAAGCCCAAAATTGGGGTGTTACACACTTATTACGCACAAAAATTTCATCTAACTTGCGATGGTAAAAACAACATGAGCTTGGGAAAGCTCAGTAATAAAGAACTACCGAATGATGTTGTAAGCACATGCAAGTATATGACAGACATTACACTATCATGACGTTTCAGGCATTAACGAACTCCATTTATGATTTAATATTTAAGTGTAACGTTAAATTTGAAGATAAAAATTGTTTTTTATTCAATCACTAAGTATCAGACGTGAAGCCTATAGTCCAGAGAATCAGAAAAGTGATGGATTTAGTTAACTAAACCAAGGAGTCTAGTATGTTCCAACAATGCTAAGTTAATACATACGATTGTAACTCTGCAGTAAACATTATATTCCACAAGCACATAATTTAAGTAGCAGCAATGTTCATTTTAAATTCTTAACTATCCTCCAACCGTGCTCTAGTATGTAGTTCCCCATAACGGTATCATATATCAGCATTAACCCGAGCCCCTTGGGCGTGGGTACCGTCCTAAGGGAATACCTTAGGTCCAGATAGAATTACCCTAGCCGAAGCTAGAAACCTAATGCAGGTGTTAATCTAGGACTACTGGCGTAGGTACCGACTTAAAGGGTTACCTTAGGTCCCGAGCGGAATTACCCTAGCCGAAGCTAGGAACCTAGTACAGGCAGGATTACCCTAGCCAAAACTAGGAACCTAATACGGGCAGAATTACCAGCTTGATCAGAGCTGAACCTAATATCTTCAATCAGTATCCCAATACCAGTAAAACGATTCTGAATGGTAACATTCAATTTAGTATTCGATAGCAGTATGTTAGGAATTCAGGATACAAACATATCTTTAATCAATAGAACTGTAGTATCATAAACCATGAATCGGGTATACTTATATTAGAAATCATGAACCAGAAGTAGGGGTGTAAATGAACCGAGCTTGAACGAACAAGACTATGTTTGTGTTCGTTTATTCATTTTTAAAGGTGTTCATGTTCAGTTCGTGTTCGTTTAAATTTTTAATGTTGTGTTCGTGTTTGTTTATTTATTTTTGAAGGTGTTCATGTTCGTTTATTTAGTGTTCACGAACGTGTTCGTTTAAGTGTTCATGAACGTGTTCGTTTAAGTGTTCACGAACGTGTTCATTTAAGTGTTCGCGGACGTGTTCACAGACGTGTTCGTGAACATGTTCGTTTATATATTAAAAATGTTAAATAAATTAACAATAAATGAATAAATAAATAAATAAAACAAAAGCAACAAAATAAAACTTACATTTCAACATGAACTTATATAACATACTTAGCAACACAACAAAAAGTAGTATTTAGATAAATCCACAAGTATTTTCATCATGTAAAAGAGCATATAAACAAACTTATAAACGAGCCTATAAACGAGCTTGTTCGTGAACATAAACGAACCGAACACACATATGTTCGTCTTCGTTCGTTTATTGAACGAACATAAAAATTTTGTTCACACTCGTTTATTTAGCTTAATAAACGAACGTTATATGAACGGTTCACGAACGGTTCATCGAACGCTCTGTTCATTTACACCCCTAACCAGAAGTCATGTTTTTACTTCAGATAATAGGATCACTTAGGATCAGACTAGATAGACTAGTTTCCAATCAGGAAGATTAATCATGTAATCATGAAACACACAAAACGGTGCAATTTATTACTCAAGAGTCCTTGCTAATTACAGAAAGGAGACACTGAATCATAGTCCATTCTAGACTGACTTTCGAATCATGAATCATATTTGAAGGAATTCCATAATTACCAACTTCGCCTAGGTATACACAAAATATACTTCATGATCATTCAATATTACCGGTATATCATGATTATGCAGGGATTCATATATATGATGACATATTTTAAGAGTTCGGGTATATCAAGATCAATTAAGATTCCAGATATATTAAGAGAGATCCAATAGTTTTGCTCAAAAAGCAATTTGGTCATTTTAACACTTGGGGGCAATTTGGTCATTTTACAAGTAGGGGCAATTTCGTAGTTTAACCCAATAATGATAAAATGATGATTTGCAACATTTAGGATTTCCAATGATTTATCGAGCCTCCAAATACATTCAAACTAATAAACCCTAACCTTGTAGTAGTTACCAAACATTCAAGTATATGCACTTCACGTGTATCATTTCCAAAAACCGACCGTATTGTATATCTGAATTGTCGCCTTCATATATCACCACATGACTTACCACTGAGTAGTCGAACTTATACTCCGTGCAAAAAATCTTCCAACCTTATTTTAATTTCAAGAGTGATTGGAGTACATGAGTAATGCTTCATAACCCTTAGGGGTATTTCAATGATTTTAAGCTTTATTGGTACTTCATGAATTTTATCAAAGGCAAATTACTTAGGCCAGTCAAGAGGGAATTTTGGTCATTTTGGAGCTCGAGATATATCCGTCATTTCTGCCAATTGAACCATTTATAGCATTTCAATCATTTAAGTGCTAGAGGGTTTTTCATTCATTCTGGTGCTTCTAATATTTCCAAACAATTCATGCATTCCAGAACCTGAGGGTTATCCATCATTTCCAGTTAACTTAGACATCTCAGTGACTGAGGATACTTCAATCTTTTTGGTCATTACGATCATTCCGATTAATTTAGCCTTAACAAAATTTCCAATCATTTTTTTCATTTCAATCAATCCTCTCATTCGAGTATTTTGATCTTATCTAAGTTATTATACTTATATTTTCGTATCATATTTGACTTAAGCAGAGTTAACAATACACTTCATTACAATTATGCATGCATTAACCAAATATCAACATGTTCATAAAGCAAACAAGAGGTAGTAATGTAATACCTTAATTCTTGTTATATCGGCCAACCCTAGAAACGATATTCGAACACTCTCGGACCCAAATTTGACGTCCCTTAACATCTCGTATACAAAGAACCGTGAATACCTTCAATTGCACAAATTCCAATTTCAGTCCTTATTCACATTGCTCATAATTGAATAGTAAAATACATAAGCATACTAGAGTTCAAAGTTCAATTCGGAGGCTTTAGGGTTAGAATTTCATGAAACGAACTTCAAAAATAGACTCAGGATGTTAAAAAACATATAATATAACTTTTCAGAAAATTTGACTTTTGGGTCAAAGTCAATGCTAACGTCATCATCGATCAACGTTAACGTCAGCAGTCAACTGGTTAACGCTGACATCATCGGTCAACGATCAACTAGATTGACTCAGGCGAGTTGACTCGAACGAGTTGACTCACTGAGTAAATTTGGACAAGTTTACTCAAGTTAGGACGGGTAGGGTCAGACGAGTTCAGGTCGGACGGGTTCGGGTCGGGTCAGGCAAGTTTGGGTCAGATACAGGTTTTGGACTTGGACTAGATGGGTCAAATAACAAGGCTTGGGCTCAGGTTGTTAGGCCTTAACAAGTTGGGTCAGTGATCGGGTCTGGCAGATTTGGTTTGAGCCCAACCAACCTAGTTCAAGGCTGAATCGGTCCATAACCGGTCCAGATCAGAGCGTGACCAGAACGATGGCCTAAAATCCCTTTAGGCGGCGCGTGTTCGCCAGGCGCAGCCCAAATGATTAGAAATATATAGGAAAAAGCAAAAATGATGAATAACTCAACCATTTCAGTTTCCAAGAGCTTGTCATGGCGGGAAACGTGGCGGAAAAGAGGAAACTGTTTGGTTCCTCAATTTTTTGTTAACCCAAAAATTGCGACAGAACAGAGATCAACGACTATGGTTTTGTTCGTCCCGCGGTGCTGATCACGATGGCGGCTACTGCACCTCGACACGACGCCGAACAACGACAAAAACGCCAAAACCAGCAACGACGAACTCAAAGGTTTCTTACGAATCTTTAGACTGACTTTCACAGCAATCGACGAGGCTTCCCGATGAGTGGCTGACGAGGATGAGATCGGGGTGAGGCGACGAACACTCGAGTGATGGTGGTGCACACCACGGATGGCCAGAGAAGGAGATCGAAGTGGTGGCCAACGTAAGGAGTTTGTCAGATACTTTTGAAATCCCATAAATTTTTTTCTCTGATTCACATTTTGTATCCCGACAAGTAGGTAAGGAGTCCAACTTTTATTTATTATCGGGTCATACAATTAAAGCATAGATTAAATGAAATCTAAGGCAGCTAAGTAACAAGAGCTGCCTTAGCTCAACTAGTCAAAGCAAGGGTTACCAAACCCAAGGTAACGGGTTCAAGCCTCCCAAGAAGCATAACTCTCATTTTCTTTTCCTTTTTTTACACTTTACACATAAATTATGGGTGCTACAACTCTCCCCCTAAATGAAATTTCGTCCTCGAAATTTACTAGAGTCAAAGAAATGTAAAAACTACTCTTTCATTCATTCTTGTGCTTAAACTTATCCATCATAGTATCATTGTTTCTCGGGACTCTCAAACGATCACGAATCAATCTGGTATTGTCCTCAGTCACTCGAACTGTCTTTGAACCCAAAGTCATCCCATCATACACCTCAAACCAACTAATCACAATACAATATTTGAATTCATAACAAACTTTATACGGTGCCAAGTAAACACCTGTCTCAAAACTTTTATTATAAACAGTCTCAATCATAGGTAAGAAGCCTTCCCATCTACAATAGAAGTCAATCATACGACCTTGAAGTGTCTCCTCCAGAATCTGAATTATTCTACCAGGTTGACCATCAATTTATGGATGAAAAATTGTACATGTAATCAAGACGAGTACTTATGGCCTCATTCATAGCCTTCCAGAATCATGATTTAAACATCATATTTCAATCAATAGGATACATATGACGGTACACCTTGCCATTTTTTCCCTAAAATGTCTTTCTTCAAGCCGTTCAAACATAACCAAGGTTTTAAACAGAGATCACTTACTTTCAGGAAACTATTTCCTTCGTGTATAACAGGCTCACCATAGGATTTACACTTTCGGCACACTCACAGACACTTTTCTTTTAAATACATAATACTTTATCAAATTTCCATCAAATTATTCTCAATCATAATCATTACCGTAGAATAACTTCACATGTATTCATGTGTTGGTTACCTCACATAATCAAACATTTATTCTCAATCAGTACAACTCTTCAATTTCACATGCATGAACAATCTCAAGTTCTTTATCCAAATTCAAATTCATCACGTTAATCCAAATCATAGATGAACATCACCAACATTCCTTGGTGGTATATATCAAGCTATAATGGACAGAATACATAGATTCACTTAGTTTAGAAAAATTATTTGACATCAGAGTTTCGGCTCAGAGGAGTATTGTTGAGTGCATAAATGTTCTATATTTTAACCCTCATTTACCCATATTATTGATGGACTCAAGCATGTTTAGTTGCATTTTAGGATAGATTTTACATAAACATCACAGATGGGTAATTTTGCACAGATGCTGCTGATTTTGGTTTATTATTGCAGGTACCTGTCGTGGCAGCATCCAGGGCAGCAGAGGAACAGAAGATAACAACATAGCTGGAGTGAAGGATTGAAGGAGGCTGCCTATTACAACACTGTCGTGACATCTGCCGCGACAGAAGAGGTGACAGTGAAGACGACGGTGATGGAAAATGCGAAGTGGAGTTTGACTCATAGAGCATTTAAAGCGTGATTTTTGTGGACCACTCGCATAACTGTCAGAGCCCAAAAGAAAAAGGAAGGTCTTGCCCAAAGTTTGAGGAAAAAGTCAAAGAAAGAAGATAGGGCGAATTAAAAGACGTCTACTCGGAGATTTAGTCTTTAATAGAGTTGTACTTTAATTCAAACTAGTATTCTTGTCCATTAAGAAAACTTAAGTCCAAGGCCTATATATATGCTTGAAATTCGACAAGGAAGGGGATATCTAGCTCCTAGCCGTCTTCCCCCAAAAAACCCTAGTCGTTTCCCCTCTCCAACATGTTCTAAACTTCCCCTAGGGCTAATGGTTGATCTTGTAAGGTAGTTGTAAGGGTTGTACTGTTTCTTAGGATTTTTTCGGTTCAATTAATAAAAACTTCAAGTTTATTTACTCAGGTTTCAACAACTCATAAGAGTATCGGAAGAGCATTGTGAGGTTATTTAATTACTTAATATCAGGAGAGTTAAGTATACGAAAGGAGTAAATACGAGTTTTCCAGTTTATGGTTAAACCATCTTGGCCTAGGGATAGGTACAAGGTTAAGCGGCTAAAGAAGAATTCACAAACTTCGGTGTTCATCCTTCGATTCACGCTGGGAGGTATCATCTAAGACGTGTTCATCGACAGAACTTGGAACTAGGGATAGAACAAGTCACAATAGGGGTTCTTGTCGAACTCGAAGTATAGAGTTGTTGGCCGCTGCTGAGACAGGTGCTACCGCGACAGGCGCAACGACAGGAGTAACAGAATTCCTTTGAACAGTGCAATACCTGCACTACTGAGCAAATCAATACCAGCCTAATTTCTCAATTTGATTTTCTCTTTTACTTTAGTTTATCTCAAGACTTCCAAAATCATTCTATTAAAAAAGTTGCCAATGCACACACTCGAATGAGGATAGATTCAGTAGCTAATGGTTTGTTACTAGACAAGGAACCAGAAGATGCAATTCTGGTGTTGAAAAAGTTAGCAAAGAACGATTAACAATTTCCCACAGCTCGAAGAGGAGGAAGACGAGGATTATCTAAGGAATACCAATCTGACAACTCGGTAAAAACTCAATTAAAATACATCACCAAGGTAGTTGAAAACCTATAGCGAAAAGAATCTAAGGCTGTATTTTTGCCGAGGAGATGTGTAAAAATTGTAGTGGAAACCACAGTACAAAGGAGTGTCCCATACAACTGGAAGCGGGAATGTATGTTGGAAATTACAACAAGAATAGAGGCTACGACTCCAACAATTACAACCCGAACTAGAGAAAGAACCCTAAATTCTCTTGGAGTAATCCAGATAATGCTCTGAATCCTCCTGTCCAGAACACTCAGAACCAAGGAGCCCCCAGAATACTGTCACGACAGTAGCCACAACATCAGTCAGCAGCATCCACAAGTACATTGGAACAGACTCTATCAACCTTCATGTCCCAAACTGGAGCATATATGGCCAACATGGATCACTTTGTCAAGAAGACTGAAACATTCATGGATAAGACAAAAATGAGAATAACAAACCATGAGGCCACTTTGAAGTCTCTAGAAACACATATGGGTCAGGTAGCTCAGTTCATCAACACAAGATAGAATGGAGGATTCCCTAATGATACTGAGGTCACTAGAAAACCCACACACGAGCAGTGTAAAGCTATAACAATGAGGAGTGGGAAGTAGTTACAAGGGCCGAAAATTAAAGAGACACCTAGCCAAGAACCAGCCCTACAAATACCTGCCGAGAACACTGCCCCGACAAAAGTGAAACAACCTGCTGTCGTCACCCCTGCCACAACAGCAGAAGCATCTAAGGAGGCGACTGAAGAAGTTGAAGATTGTGAGCCTCCTCAGATTCAATTCCCATATGAAGGACGCCTCGAAGATTGTCGTCCTCCACCCCCTTTTCTATAGCGGTTAAAGAAACAGAAACTAGAGTACCAGCTTAAGAAGATATATGATGTTTTTAAGCAAGTACACATCAATATCCCGTTGTTGGAGGCCATTAAGCATATGCCTGGTTATGCAAAATTCCTTAAAGATGCAATGTCAATGAGATCCAGACTTGGGGAGTTTGAAACAGTAGTTATGACAGAAGGTTGCATGGCAATCTTACATAAGCGTACAAACCTAAAGAAGAAGGATCCTGGGAGCTTCATCATACCATGCATAATCGGTGATAAGTATGTGGGTAAGGCACTTTGTGATCTTGGAGCTAGTATAAATCTAATGCCCAAATTTGTATTTCCGAAATTAGGTATTGGACAAGCAAGGCCCACAACAGTAATGCTTCAACTGGTAGACCGCTCTTACGTTCAACCGGAAGGAAAAATTGAGGATATCCTGGTAAAAGTGGATAAATTTATATTTCCTACTGACTTTCTTGTTTTAGACTGTGAAGCAGACGAGAATGCACCGATCATCCTAGGGAGACCCTTCCTAGCCACAGGTAGAACAGTGATCGATGTAGAGAAAGGAGAACTGACTATGAGAGTCAACGACCAACAAATAAAACTCAATGTTCTCCAAGCCATAAAACAAGCTGGTGTACATGAAGAGTGTAAGGCAATATCATAGGTAATCTTAGACCAACCCTGCATCGGCTCACACTGTCACGACAGACAATTTGGTCACTACCGCCACATCCACCTAGAAGACTGCCGCAACAGCACTGGTGACAGCAACTCTTTAGACAATGACACCTCTGACATTAAAGATCCTGAGAAGTTAATTTGGATAGGGACGCGTCCATGTAGGTTCTTCGAACCTTTGAACTATACCTCTAACGAACACATGAGTCAAAAGCCTTCTATAGATCAACCACCTACTTTAGATTTTAAACTCGTGCCAGGGCAACTTAAATATGTTTTTCTTGATCTCAATGATACGTTGCCTGTAATCATCTCTTCTAAGTTGATACAGGAACAGGGACAACAGCTGATTAGGATGCTACAGTAGTATAAGAAGGTGATTGGATGGACCATTGCCGACATCCAAGGTATCAGTCCGGCCATTTGTATGCATAAGATCCTCTTGGAGGATGATCATAAGCCGACAATTGATGCTCGGAGAAGACTAAACGAAGCTATGCGAGAAGTGGTATGAAAGGAAATTATTAAATGGCTTGACGCTGGAATTATTTACGCCATCTCGGATAGCAATTGGGGAGCCATGTGCAATGCGTACCCAAGATGGGAGGTATAACTGTCATAACCAACAAGGACAATGAGCTAATCCCAACCAGGACTGTGACCAGTTGGAGGGTTTGTATGGACTACCGGAAGCTTAATAAAGCTACCCGGAAGGACCACTTCCCCTTACCTTTTGTTGATCAAATGTTACATAGATTAGCGGGAAAACCTTACTATTGTTTCCTTGATGGTTATTCAGGTTATAACCAAATTGCCATTGCACCGGAGGACTAGGAGAAGACAACCTTCACATGCTCCTACGGAACATACGCCTTTAGGAGAATGCCATTTGGACTGTGTAATGCACCAGCAACTTTTCAGCAGTGTATGATTGCAATATTCTCTGACATGGTGGAAGATTTCATGGAGATCTTCAAGGATGACTTTTCCGTCTTTGGAGACAGTTTCAACGATTGCCTAAGCAATTTGAAGAAGGTGATTGAAAGATGTGAAAAGGCAAACCTTGTACTAAACTGGGAAAAATGCCATTTTATGGTAGATGAGGGCATAGTGTTGAGACACAAAGTCTCCTGCCGCGGCATAGAAGTGGACAGAGCCAAAATCGAAGTTATCGAAAAACTGCTGCCACCCACCACAGTTAAGGGCATTAGAAGTTTCTTAGGACGCGTAGGTTTTTATCGAAAGTTTATTGCAAATTTTTCTAAAATCACTAAACCCTTGTATCTCTTGTTGGAACAAAATAAAATCTTTGATTTCAACACTGAATGTATTGAAGCATTCAAAACATTAAAAGAGAAGCTGGTAACAGCCCCAATAGTGCAGCCACCAGACTGGAGTTTACCGTTCGAAATAATGTGTGACGCTAGTGACTATGCTATTGGGGCAGCACTAGGGCAGCTGAAGGAGAAACTCTTCCACTTTATATATTATGCCAGCAAGACCTTAAACGATGCCCAGGTAAACTACACCACAATAGAGAAGGAGTTTCTAGTGGTGGTATTCGCCTTCGAAAAGTTCAGACCATACATACTTGGAACAAAAGTGGTGGTTCACACGGATCACTCAGCAATAAAAATATCTATTCACCAAAAAGGATGCACGACCACGATTGATACGTTGGATTCTGCTACTACAAGAATTCGATATAGAAATCAAAGACAGAAAGGGAACAGAAAACCAAGTAGCTGATCACTTGTCAAGACTGAAGATAGGAGAGAATCAAGATAAAGACAAGATTAACATACAAGAGACTTTCCCTGATGAGCAGTTATTCACTGCCACTAGCACTGCCACGACAGCCATGGCGACAGGTAAGCTCTCTAAAATCCCTTGGTATGCTGACATAGTAAACAATCTTGTTATTTGCTTATTACCTCCTAAACTTAACTACCAAGCAAGGAAGAGGTTCCAAAATGACGCAGAACATTATTACTGGGACGAACCTCTTCTATTTAAGCACTGTGCAGATCAGATTATCAAGAGATGCATACCACGGGAAGAACATGAAGAAGTGCTCCACCATTGCCATATTGCTCCTTATGGAGGACACTTTGGAGGAAACAAAACTGCTGCCAAAGTTCTGCAATCTAATTTCTTTTGGCATACACTGTTTAAAGATGCACAAGCCTTTTACAAGCATTGTGACAAATGCCAAAGGACTGGAAACATTTCTAGAAGACATGAGATGCCCTTCCAGAACATTCTCGAAGTCGAAATTTTTGATATTTTGGGAATCGACTTCATGGGACCATTCCCAGCTTCTTGTGGGAACATGTATATATTACTGGCAGTGGATTATGTATCCAAGTGGGTAGAAGCTGTCGCTACACAAAATAATGATGCCAAAACCGTTCAAAGGTTTTTACACAAACATATCTTCACCAGGTTTGGCATCCCAAGGGCGATCATTAGTGATGAGGGTAGGCATTTTGACAACAGGGTAATTGCTAGTGTGTTGAAAAAGTATGGAGTTAAACACAGGATCGCAACAACATATCACCCTCAAACCAATGGGCAGACTGAGATCTCAAATATAGAAGTGAAGAACATTCTGGAAAAGATGGTTAAGCCAACTATGAAGGAATGGTCTCTTCACTTGAATGATGCATTATGAGCCTACAGAACTGCATTCAAAACACCATTGGGAATGTCACCCTACCGCCTAATCTATGGAAAAATTGACACCTACCTGTCGAGATAGAACATAAAGCATACAAGGCTATCAAGACAGTTAACATGGACTGGGACAAAGCAGGGCAGAAAAGGCTATTGGACTTAAATGAAATTGAAGAAATTCGAGCCATGGCCTATGACGACGCCAGAATCTATAAGGATAAAACAAAGAAGTGGCACGACAGAAAACTGATGTCACGACAGTTCACACCAGGGCAGAAGGTGTTTTTGTTCAACTTCAGATTGAAGCTCTTCCCATGCAAGCTAAAGTCTAGGTGGTTTGGACCCTTCCAGGTAGTCCAGGTTTTTCCTCATAGTGCCATCCCAATAAGATCAATCAAGGACGGGCACCAATTCAAAGTCAATGGATAGAGGCTAAAGCACTATCAGGGGACTGAAGCCCCAAGAGAGCAGGAATTGGTTACTTTAGGAGATGCCCCTAAAGGCATCCCTAATTTAACTTAGTTTTATTTTATTTTATTTATTTTTGTTGCTTTAGGAAATAAGAATTTAATATTTGTTTATTTTAGTTTTCAGGCAAATAAAAGAAATATAGAAAAGAGAAGGAATGAACCAGACCAACACACTCACAACAGCCCAAGAAGCCCAATGGTAACAAGGTTTTCGTGGCAGCTGGTCACCAGCTGTCGCGGCAGACGCGCAAATACAGCCTGTCACCAAGCTGTCGCGATAAACACGCAGCAAACACAGAAACACGTAACAGACGCGTGTAGAAACCGCGTGATAGCTGGCTCCGTATTTCACGCCTATCGTTACTGCTTCAATGGGCAGAATTCCCGTTCTATATAAACCCCTACCTCCATTTCATTTTTCACCTCATTCTCTTCTCTCTACTTCGTTTCTGAATATTTTTTTAGCTTTCAATATTTTCTTTTCTTTCATTTCTACAGTACTCTTACAATGACAATGAGGTCGACCCGAAGAAGTGTTGCCTCCAGATCTGCCGCGGCAGTCTCCACTCCCACTCATAGTAGAATTCACAGAAGGTTCGCCTCGGTAGAATCAGAGAAAAAATATTATGAATCTTTTCAGAAATGAGATATGTGGGAGGAAAGAGGTTTCACCTACCTAAGGAAGACCAGAGATCTAGGATTCGAAAGATTCATCGCCAAAAGGATAATCTTGCTCAAATGGCAGATGTTTGCGGAACAACCTAAGAAGATGAATGTCACACTTGTCCGAGAATTCTATGCTGCCGACACCTCCAAGGATACCTCTACAGTCACCATTAGGGGTAAGGAAACCACACTAGAACCAGCCTACATCAATTCTCTATATGGCATGTATGTGGGCAAAAAAGAGGATGCACACAGCAGGTTCATCAGCAATTTGTCGTCGGCAGACTATGATGGCATCAAAGAAGACCTTACTGAAGAAGGCACCAATTGGAACAAGGACCTAAAACATCGATGGACGGTGCGAATAACTCAACTTACGCCTGCTGCCAAGCTGTGAAACCATTTTGTGAAGAAGCGTCTCATTCCCACATCTCACAACACGACAGTGGACCGACAGAGGCTTGCCGTCGTGCACTTCATCATCAACGAACGACAGATTAATGTGGGAAAATACATCCTCGATGGAATCCATGAGTGTGCACTGAAGGATAAGGGCCCCCTCTTTTTCCCTTACTCAATCACATCCCTCTGCTGAGCCAACAACGTACCTGAAATTGACGAAGATGTGAAGATCCGTGGCAAGGGGTGGACGCAGCAGAATCTCTACAATTTGATGGAACTAAAGGCAGCCACACCAATGGCATATGTCGACCAGTTTGCCATGACAGAACCCACGATAGAACCAGGCTCAACAGAACCTGTCGGGGCAGAGCCTGAGCAGACAGAACCTGGACGACCAGAAGACACCTTCTCCAGCCAAATAATTCAACTGGTGAAAAAGATGGAGGCACGACACCTGGGATTTATGGAGTACATGAGGGACTTCACCACTGCAATGGTAAACTTTATTAAAGTTGAGCTTAATTATCCAAACGTGCAGTTCCCTCATTTTCCAAAAAACCTTCTTTCTGCCCTAACACCTGTCGCCAACCCCAAGACACCAACACCAACAACTGCCTCTGCTTCACCATTTGTCACGGCCGGAGACGGCGACAGAAGGTCTGCATCTCCTCGAGGAACCAAGAGAAAGGAACCACTGCAAGAGATTGACCCGAAATATTTTGAAGGTTTCTCCTCCTCTTTAGTCTGGCAGGATGACTCAGACTCTGAACCTTCTGTCGTCCACAAAATAGCCAAGGACTTCCCTCCGATGAAGAAGAAAAAGCTTGATATTGATATAGAGGGACCCTACAGCGATAGAGCAGACGGCAGCCGAAGCAGCAGCAACAGTGACAGTGAGATCGAGGTCCTAGACAAGGCCCCAAAAATTTCACCCACTAGAGTCCAGCCACCTCGAGAGGCAAAGAAGAATGTAGCCTCACCCTCTCCAACTCTAAAGCCAGCCTCTACCGTGAAAGCAATTGTCTGCAAACAGCTCCGCATAGACAGCAGCAGCGACGACAACACTTCAAATTAAGTTTTTTTTCTTTTGCTCCTATTGTTTCTATGTTTTATTTTCTATTTGTGATGTTTTATTTTTCTGTTTTTTGTGCCATGCATTGAGGACAATGCAACCCTCGAGTTAGGGGTAGGCATTCCTCTTATTTTTAATGAACTTATTCTATGTTATTTTTGTGTCTAAAAAATTTGGCTTAAGTTTTTGAACTTCTCTTACCTTCCGCGGCATTCTCTATCGTGACAGTATCTTTAAGGTGTTTTAGATATTTACAGCCTTACTATAGTTCTAAAATCTAAAAACACATTTGTGACTTATATGTTGTCTAGACTACTGTTAGTGAACTTAGAATAGGAAGCTTCACCACTTGAGTTAAAAAAAAGAACTTAGACAATTAGAAGTACTCCTAGAGGTGTCTAATATCTGCTCTAGGAAGATAGCTAGAGGTGCCCAAAACCGGCTCTAGTATAAATAAGAAAAACTTCGGTCTAAGTTAGAAAAAAACTAAAGGAGCCCAAAAATTGCCTCCAATCAAAAATTATTTCGAAATAAAACTCAAGTGATTAAAATAACTATTCTAGTTACTAAGAAGTCTAGGCATATATTTGTTCACAAAACCTGCACACTTACACGAGAATTATAGTATTGCTCCAGATAAGTCCATAAACATCCGAAAATGTACTGATCTTGATAGTGAAGGTGTTGTAGGTAATGGTTGTTCACTGAGTTAAGCCAAAGCCAAAAAGTTTCATTCTTAGTTAGATTGCATTTGCTTGAGGGCAAACAATAACTTGAGTTTGGGGGTGTGAGGATATATTTTACATAAACATCACATATGGATAATTTTTTACAAATGCTGCTGATTTTGGTTTATTATTGCAGGTACCTGTCGTGGCAGCATCCAGGGCAGCATAGGAACAAAAGATAACAGTAGAGCTGGAGTGAAGGGTTGAAGGAGACTGCCTATTACAACACTGTCGTGACATCTTCCGTGACAGAAGAGGCGACAGTGAAGACGATGGTGATGGAAAATGCGAAGTGGAGTTCGACTGATAGAGCATTTAAAGCATGATTTTTGTGGACCACTCGCATAATTGTCGGAGCCCAGAAGCACAAGGAAGGCCTTGCCCAAAGTTTAAGGAAAAAGTCAAAGCAATAAGATAGGGCGAATTAAAAGACGTCTACTCGGAGATTTAGTCTTTAATAGAGTTGTACTTTAATTCAAACTAGTATTCTTGGCCATTAAGAAAACTTAAGTCCAAGGCCTATATATAGGCTTGTAATTCAACAAGGCAAGGGATATCTAGCTCCTAGCCGTCTTCCCCCAAAAAACCCTAGTCTTTTCCCCACTCCATCATGTTCTAAACTTCCCCTAGGGCTAAGGGTTAATTTTGTAAGGTATTTGTAAGGGTTGTACTGTTTCTTAGGATATTTTCTGTTCAATTAATAAAAACTTCAAGTTTATTTACTCTAGTTTCAACATCTCATAAGAGTATCGGGAGAGCGTTGTGAGATTATTCATTTACTTAATATCGGGAGAGTTTAGTATACGAAAGGAGTAAATACGAGTTTTCCAGTTTATGGTTAAACCACCTTGACCTAGGGATAGGTACAAGGTTAAGCGGCTAAAGAAGAATTCACAAACTTCGGTGTTCATCCTTCGATTCACGCTGGGAGGTATCATCTAAGACGTGTTTATCGACAGAACTTGTACCTAGGGATAGGACAAGTCACAACAAGGGTTCTTGCCAAACTTCAAGTACAAAGTTGTTGGCTACTGTCGCGACAATAACAGACCGCTGTCACGACAGGCGCTGCTGCGGCAGGCGCAACGATAGGAGTAACAGAATTCCTTTGAACAGTGCAATACCTGCACTACTAAGCAAATCAATACCAGCCTATTTTCTCAATCTGGTTTTCTCTTTTACTTTAGTTTATCTTCAAGACTTCCAAAATCATTCTATTAAATTTATTTCTTTTCTTGTGCAAAAATTTAAGGATAGAAGTCTTTCCAGTCCCTATGGAGACGATATCTGATACTTCGTATCACTTTATTACTTGTGACCGTATACTTGCACTCAATTGTGATAGACTTATTTACACGAAACAAGTACAGTTATGATCTAGGGGCATGCATAGACAAGACACCCTATGACAGACGATCGGCCAATGTACCCAGAAAGACACAACTCTAAGCTCTGCTACCACTAAATGTAACC
Source organism: Hibiscus trionum (assembly GCA_030270665.1). Lineage (NCBI taxonomy): Eukaryota > Viridiplantae > Streptophyta > Magnoliopsida > Malvales > Malvaceae > Hibiscus > Hibiscus trionum. Next base: position 43,793,758 of record BSYR01000010.1, read on the forward strand.
CTCTAAACCCGCTTATGCGTTACCACAGATCCTAAGAAGTCACATTAGGGTCACAAGATCAACCCACAATAAAACCCGTATAAAATTCTCTTCCTTAAATACATTAAAACTACAAAAAGACTTATGTATAATGTATGATTTCAGAAAATCATGTAAGCATAGAACAGTAGTTCGAAAAGCATACCACAGAAACTTGTATAAAACAATACACGCCATACACGCCCACTAACTATGTCGATACTATACTCCAAAAGCAACAACGAGAGAACTCCAAACACTGATTTTGGTTACTTTACCATGACAAATTTCATCTAACATATGATGATAAAAATGACATGAGCTTGGGAAAGCTCAGAAATACAGAACTACCAAATGATGCTTTAAGCACGTGCAAGTATATGGTAGACATTACACAGTCATGACGTTTCAGGCAATAACGAACTTCATTTATGATTTAATATTTTAGTGTAAAGTTACATTTGAAGAATAACAGAATTGTTCTTTATTCAATCATTGAGTATCAGGTATGAAGCCTATAGTCCAAGGAATTAGAAAAGTGATAGATTTAGTTAAGTAAACCAAGGAGTCTAGTGTGTTCCAAAAATGCTAAGTTAATACATACAATTGTAACTCTGTAGTAAACATTATATTCCACGAGCACATAATTCAAGTAGCAGCGATGTTCATTTTAAATTCTTAGCTATCCTTGAACCGTGATCCGATATGTAGTTCCTCATAATGGTATCATATATCGGCATTAACCCGAGCCCCTTGGGCGTGGGTACCATCCTAAGGGAATACCTTAAGTCTGGGCAGAATTACCCTAGCCAAAGCTAGGAACCTAATATGGTCGATAATCTAGGCCTACTAGCGTAGGTACCGACCTAAATGGTTACCTTAAGTCCCGGGCGGAATTACCCTAGCCAAAGCTAGGAACTTAGTACGGGCGAAATTACCCTAGCCGAAGCTAGGAACCTAATACAGGTGGAATTACCAGCCTTTTCAGAGCTGAACCTAGTATCTTCAATCAGTATCCATGTACCCAGTAAAACGGTTCTAAACGATAACAATCAATTCAATATTCGATAGTAATATGTCAAGAATTCAAGATAAAAACATATGTTTAATCAATAGAACAGGAGTATCATGAACCATGAATCGAGTATACTTATATCAGAAATCAGGAACCATAAGTCATGTTTTTACTCTAGATAATAGGATCCCTTAGGATCAGACTGTTTTCCAATCATGAAGATTAATCATGTAATCTTGGAACACACTAAACGGTCCAATTTTTTACTCAAGAGTCCATGCTAATTACAAAAAGGAGACATTGAATCATATTCTATTCTAGACTGACTTTCGAATCTTGAATCATAATTGAAGGAATTCCATAATTATCAACTTCGTCTAGGTATACAGGAATTATACTTCAAGATCATTCAGTATTGTCGGTATATCATGATTATGCAGGGATTCATATATATATCATGACATATTTTAAGAGTTCGGGTATATCAGGATCAATCAAGATTCCGGATATATCAAGAAAGCTCCAGTAGTTTTGCTCAAAGAGCAATTTGGTCATTTTAACACTCGGGGGAAATTTGGTCAATTTACAGGCAGGGGTAATTTCTTAGTTTATCCCAATAATGATAAAATGATGATTTACAAAATTTAGGATTTCCAATGATTTATCGAGCCTCCAAATCCATTCAAACTAATATACCCTAACCTTGCAGTAGTTACCAAACATTCAAGTATATGCACTTCACGTGTATCATTTCCAAAAATTGATTGTATCGTATATCTGAACTGTAACCTTCATATATCACCACAGGACTTATCACTAAGTAGTCGAACTTATACTCCGTGCAAAAAATCTTCCAACCTTATTTTAATATCAAGAGTGATTGGAGTACATGAGTCACTTCATAACCCTTAGGGTTATTTCAGTTATTTTTAGCTTTATTGGTATTTCCAAAATTTTATCAAAGGCAAATTACTTATACCAGTCAAGAGGGTATTTCGGTCATTTTGGAGCTTGAGATATATCCGTCATTTTTGCCAATTGAACCATTTATATTATTTTAATTATTTAAGTGCTCGGGGGTTTTTCATTCATTCCGGTGCTTCTGATATTTCCAAACAATTCATTCATTCCAAAACCTGAGGGTTATCCATCATTTCCAGTTAACTTAGACATTTCGGTGACTGAGGATACTTCGGTCTTTTTGGTCATTATGATCATTCCGATTAATTTAGCCTTAACAATATTTTCAATCATTTTTGTCATTTCAATCAATTCAGTGTTTTGAGTTACTTGATTAATTCAGACGTACGAATAGCTTTCCTCAAATCTATCTTCGGAGATTTATTCAATATTTAAGGAAGCCAAGCACTTAGCAATTTCGAAGGTTCAAATCTTGTTACCATAACTTTCCAAGTAGTTCGAGGTTTTTAGATGAATCAAGTTGTTTTACCAAATCTAGTGTAGATTTCTAGATCGCTTTCAATTCCAGGGTATTTTAGTCATTCTTATGCCTCAAGGGCATTTTCATAATTTTATATCCAAATATTTTTTGACGTTGAATCCCTTTATCACTATTTATTGGGTTTGGAGATTAATTGCCTTACTAACCATTTATTAAACTCTAGATCCTTCCGATTATTAATCCTCTAATTTCGAGTATTTTAATCTTATCTAAGTTATCATAATTATATTTTTCGTATCAGATTTGACTTAAGCAGAGTTAACAGTACACTTCATCATAATTATGCATGCATTAACCAAATACCAACATGTTCATAAAGCAAACAATATGTAGTAATGTATTACCTAGAATTCTTGCTATATCGGCCGACCCTTGAAATTACAATCGAACACTCACAAACCCTAATTCGACGTCCCTCAACCTCTCGTATACAAAGAACCATGAATACCTTCAATTGCACAAATTCTAATTTTAGTCCTTATTCACATTGCTCAAAATTGAATAATAAAATACATAAGCATACTCGAGTTCAAAGTCCGATTCGGAGGCTTTCAAGTTAGAATTTCACGGAACGGACTTCAAAAATAGACTTAGGATGTCGAAAAACATAAAATATGACTTTTCAAAAAAAATTCTTTTTGGTCAAAGTCAACGCTGATGTCATCATCGGTCAACACTAATGTCAGTAGTCAACTGGTCGACTGTCAATGCTGACGTCATCGGTCAACGATCAACCGGATTGACTCAGGAAAGTTGACTCTTTGAGTTGACCCGGACGGGTTGACTCACTGAGTTAACTCGGACGAGTTGACTCAAGTTAGGATGGGTCGGTAAGACGGGTTCAGGTCGGATGAGTTCAGGTTGGGTCAGGCAAGTTTGGCTCAGCTACAGATTTTGGGCTTGGACTAGAAGGGTCGAATAACAAGGCTTGGGCTCGAGTTGTTGGGGCTCAACAAGTCAGGCCGGTTATCGGGTCTGGCAGATCTGGTTTGAGCCCAACCAGCCCGGTTCAAGGTCGGACCGGTCCATAACCGGTCCAGATCGGAGCGTGACTAGAACGGTGGCCAAAAATCCCCTTAGGCGGCGCATGTTCGCCACACGCGACCCAAATGATTAGAAATTCATCAGAAAAAGTAGAAAAATGATGAATAACTCAACCATTTAAGTTTCCAAGGGCTTACCATGGTAGGAAACGCGGCGGAAAAGAGGAAATTGTTCGGTTCCTCAATTTTACGATGACCACAAAATCGTGATGCAACAAAGATCGACGACAAGGGTTTTGCTCGTCTCGTAGTGCTGATCACGATGATGGCTACTGCATCTTTCCACAACGCCGGACGGCAACAAAAGTGCCAAAACCAGCAACGACGAACTTAAAGGTTTCTTACAAATCTTCAAACTAACTTTCACAGCAATCGACGAGGCTTCCCGGTGAGTGGCTGACGAGGATGTGATCGGGGTAAGGCGGCGAACACTCAAATGACGACGGTGCACGCCATGGATTGATGGAGAAGGAGATTGAAGGAGTGGCCGACGTAAGGAGTTGGTGAGAGAATTTTGAAATCCCGTAGATTTTTTTTCTCTAATTCACATTGGGTGGTAGGTGAAGAGTCTAACTTTTATTTATTATCGGGTCAGACAATTAAAGCATAGATTAAAAGAAATCTAAGACAACTAAGTAACAAGAGTTGTCTTAGCTCAACTGGACAAAACAAGGTTTACCAAACCTAAAGCCACGAGTTCAAGGCTCCCAAGAAACATAACTCTCATTTTCGTTTCCTTTTTTTTACACTTTACACATAATTTATGGGTGTTACATTACCTCTTTGATAACTCAGTTAGCATCATAATATCCCTCTAAAACTGTAAGATAACTAACAAACTCTTGTTTTCATTCCATTGTACCTTAAGGTACTTTAGTAAGCGTTTTAGTGCAAATGGGTATATCTTCTTTTGTTACATGGACTCATGCCTTCTCTTATAGGCTTAATTATAATATCACACATTCGATAGTTTATGAATCTCGTAATTACGTAACAAAAACTGTAAGATTTTCTCATAAAATCTCAACAAGGCACATTTTACTAAGTTAAGAGCTCTCAACTCAAACCCCCACAATAGATCTAGTAAATCATATTTAGCTTACAAACTTTCACAAAAGTTGTTCTATTCAAAATAAACACATACACACTAGTAGTGTGTTATCAGTACATTATTGATTACCCAATTTTGGGTATCTCTAATAAAACTCCAAGTTTATAACTCTCTTTAAACAATTAAGTAAACACTTAAGGTTTTCATATTGGTTACTTGAATTATGAGTAGGTCTATCAACTATCAAGTCGAATAAAACTCTCAAAATTTTAGCATTCTCACAATTTAAAACATTATTTTATTTAACTCAAATTGTATGCTGAGTTTGAGAAATTTCTTCATTTCTAAAACTTCTCTAAAAAGACTTCACTTAAATAATGTCTTTTATTAGTTTTAGTAGTTTTTTATTTCTAGGGTAGTTAATTCATCCAAGTTTTGTTCATTTAATTTAAGAGAACAGAAAATTCTCTTAAGTTCATGTAGTTACTCATAATATCACACATATGGGTATAAACTATAAGTTTATATGTCTACACATCATACTATACAAATTTTTTTCAGACACCCCCACATTTTCTACCAATATTAGGATAGAAATTAATCTTTAAAAACAAGGTGCCTTAATAAACTTTATATATATAACACATGAACAAATCGCCTATGACTTGCTCAATTTTACTAAAGTTATAATATGTTTCAAACATCAAACCTTGATTTAAACATAAGCATGTTATGTTTTCATGTGTTTATATTCTCAACACTCTACAAATCATAAAGATTAGTGAATATGTGTAAAACCAAAATTGATTTTGATATGACAATATTTTTTAAGGACTTAATTACAAAATGAAATAAATTTTTAAATACTCAAAAGACTCACAAAATGACAAGGATTCGAACTTTAAGTATTTCTAAATCAAAAGTCAAGTATCCAAAATATTTTCTAAGTATTTTCAAACTAAAGCTTTGAAGTTTTGTCCAGGCGTACCAATACGGTTACATCCGTATCGATACGATTTTTTGCTACTGAAAACGAGTTAAGAAAAGTGTAATGATACTCTCCTTGCCGTATCGACATGGTTTTCAGAATCGGTTTAAACCTGAAAAATAAAAACTACTTACCGTATCGATACGCTCCTTTCCATACCGATACGAGTTGGTAAGATTTAAAAAATTTGGCATTTAATTTTTGACCTTTGCCTTGTCAGATTATTGAACTAAACTTTTTGAAAATTGGTTAATAATACTGATACGCCTACCTAGCGTACTGATACACTTTTTGGGTAACCAATTCTCCAGATTCCAGTGAGCAGAATCGATACAAGTACGCACTATATTGTACTGATCCCCTTTGTAAAATATGGTTTCAATATCGATACGCCTCTTCGCGTATCGATGCGCTATTTGTACACAACAACTCTTTCTTCTTTTGACAGGTACCGATACGGTAACGCGAGGGCCGGTACGGTAGGTTGCAAAACTACATTTATGGTGGGAAAAAGAGAGCCCAACGGCTCTATTGATGATGTCAACCACCCAAATGGTTAGAATTCAATGAAGAGGTATAAAAGCAAGCCATTAAAGCTACAACAGCAACTATTCATCAACTGAAGCACATTCAAGCAAGAATCTAATTCAAATTGAACCAAATAGAGTCAAACCCTTGTACCCATTTTGTATAATCCACTTGTATTCTTTACTTTAAGATTGAGAGGAGTGTTCTTGTAATTGGGGCAAATTATTTTACCTTTGTGAGGTGTACTTTCATTTGCCAACAAATTCTCTTGTTAAGAGTGATCTTTGATTAAGCTTTGGGTAGAAAGTTTAATCGATTTGTAAGGTTTCCTCCTTATCCGAGAAAAGAGGAAGAATTTCTAGTGAAATTGGTTGAAAATCCTTAGTGGGAGCTAAGGTAGTGGATGTAGAGCTTGTTCTAAGCTTGAACCACTATAAATCTCTTGTGCCTTCATTTTTAATTTACCAATTTCATCCCTCAAACTTTTAAAAGTCAATTCACCCCCTCTTGGCCATTTATTCATTGATTGATCCACACAACAATATGATTTTTATTTATTATGAAATTTCTTTTATCTTATTCAAAGGGATTTTCATCTTTTCCTAATTCGATAGAAGAAATACTAGGTCTTTCACAGAACTAATCTTAGACATGCATTTTCATAATGTTTTCCGATAAGCCATTTCTGATTATTCTCTTTCTTTAAGGCATCTTAAAGAATTGTGCTTGATACTTTTACTCGCAACAGTGCACAATTTGGGCCCACTACTACCTTAGTCTTAGTCTTAGCCCTTGTAATAGTGGTTTATATTAGTCCATAATATATCCACTAAGTTTTAAATACTAACTTAAAGGCTCATTTAAACTAATTCATGTACTGTTTTAAGCATGAATTAATAAGTAACAAGTTTAAATAGTTTGACCTCATGGGTAGAACTGTAATTTTTAAGTGGACTTGTTCATTCTCACCATGCATGTAACTTCAATCTCTTTTTCATCATCTTTGATCATATTGTCTCCAGATTCTATCCAGTCAGTCATATATATGTACCAATTCTAGAATTAGAGAAAAAAAATCACAAAATTAGCCTTTGAAAATGATTTACTAACAGTAATAAATTAAAAAAAATCTGATAGTAACAAAATCATTATCTTTAGAATCCACGTCTTTATATTTAACAAACCGTGGAAATAAATCAGGATTTAACTAATTGATTTCGAGGCTTTTTTTCAATTCATCTTCAGCTACTTATTTCTCCAAAATGCAATTGTCCTTATGCCTTTATAAATTTGTCAAAAGAGATCATTAGTATAACAAAAAGAGCCCACAAATATTATCACCTTAGTTATCATGAGTTAAAAAAATTAACCTCACATGAAAATAGGGATAAAAATCCTCTGCCCCTTTTCCGTGCTTCTATTTATGGCCTCACGCTCAAAATTAGATTTTGGGTTTAAGGTTAGGGTTTAAGAAATTTAGGGTAGGATGTATTTTTTAGGGTATAAAGTATAGGGTTTAGGATTTAAAATTTAAGGTTAAAACTTGTAGTGTTTTTTAGTATTGGGACATAAGTAGAAACACCGAAAAGGGGAAGAAGATTTTTATCCTCAAAATAAATAGTTGTTTATCTCTGCATACAACTATCATAAAGGTAAGCATCTAAATGATATTTTAAAAGAACCACAAGCTCCATGGTAACATGCTACACCGCATGATTAATATCATTCATATATCACGTTGTTTTTAAAACTACATATATAAAACACATTAAATTCATTGAATGCATGTATATAAATTTAAAATTTATAAAATAATATTAAATAAAAGGTTATTTTAAAGACTGCACGTAACCTTTATCTTACCACCATGCTTTACCACGGCATTCACTATTCTCGAAATTCAAATCTATGATATTGCCACTTGCATCGTGTTTTCACCACATCATAAGCATACAAAAATTATATGTTATAACAAACATAATATCAATTACCAAATTACATGATTAATATTCAAATCACATGGCAAAATGTGTTTAATGCCAATATAAAGGAAAGAATTGAAAGAACCGTTGCACGAATTATCCTTTTCCTTTCTACGAATAAGTATTAGCCATGCATTTAGTATAAAGCATAAAACTATCTTCCACAGTTTGTAACAGGCAACAACATCATCATTTTGTATTACCATATTTAATACCGTTACATTACCACAAAATGTATCAAAGTATCATGTTTTTCCATAGATATTAGAAACAATGGCAAATCTAGGGGTATGCCCACCTAGGCCATGGCCCGACCCGTGCCAAAAAAATATGTTTTTATCAGTCTCAAAACTAAAATTTTAAAAGTTAGATTTTTATTATTTTTTTTAATTTTTATGGTTCTTAAATTAAAAGTTTTAGTTTCATTGTTCTCAAAATCAAACTTAAATATTACTACAATTTTTATCCTTTTATTTTTATAGGGGTGTAAATGAACAGAACATTCGATAACTATTCGTATAATGTTCGTTTATAAAGTTAAATAAACGGTTCTGGACAAATATTTATGTTTATTTAATGAATGATCGAATACGAACAAATGTGTGTTCGGTTTATTTATATTTATGGACAAGCTCGTTTATTTATTAATGGTACTTTTCATAAAACTATTAAAATACTATCTCTCTGATTTTATATTTAAATTTCAACTCATTAATCTAAGAAATATATATTATATTTGCAATCACTATTGATAATTTGACAAAACATGTTATGGACAGTGTGCTCTAACGTCTTGTTTGATAATTTGTAAGGTGTGTGTGCTTTGTCAATGGGATAAGAATATTTATGGACATATTTTACCTTGTAATCACATTTAGACTGTTAAAAAACTATACTATATTTTATTTAATAAACAACTAAAAAGAAATAAAAAGCTCTACAATTAAAATATGTTCAAATTTTTAAATATTGTTTTTAAGACACTCATAACCATAAGATTTGAATAAAACTAGATTAAGTAAAACAAAGTTTAAGTTATTGAATAAGTGATAATTTTTATGACATCCAAAATAAGCAAAGAACTAACCACTGAAACTAATATTCAATAAAATATATCCTTATAAATAACAATAAATAAACATTAATTTTAAATACATTGATACTTATTTACGTCATTGTAATTAAGCTATTTTATTTACACGGTTGTAAATAAGTATTAGTAATTTATTTACATTTACTTATGTTCGTTAACATGTAATCATATCATTTTAAATTGTTACTCTATTTTTAAAATAAAAACTGTACATACAAGTTATGTTAGACAATTTCTTTTTCTATTTATATTGGCTCAGTCAATATTATTTTTCTGGATTCTCCGCTTAGTAGAAAGTTATCATAAAAAAACATAAAGTATACCTTTTAGAGTCCATTTCATGGTAACGTAAAAAGGCTATCAATGACTATCACCTAATAACACTAATTCTACGTGAATTAAATTGAACGTTACCAGTAATACGTGGTTAATAGGGATTAGGCCGAATTTAACCCAAACTATCATTTAGGTTACTCGATTGCGTTGCTAACATATCCATGTTCTAGCAGTAATGAATTCGCTTTTAAATCGATCGTAAAAATTACTGCAAAATCGAGGTGTTAGCAATGGCATGATAATAAAAAATAAATAATCAATCAGAAGAATAAATAACAGTATCGTGATAAATTATTGTCTTAGAAGCGAATTTGTTCCGATGTGTGTAATCGTTATAATGGACGAACTCTAAAATTGACACGGTCTCTTTGAAATTCATCAGAGTGGACTTAGATGGTATTCGAACTTGAAAATAGAGACTCGAAAATGAAATAAAAAAATATTTTCTCAAAAAAAGAGGATTTAGAGGAATCAACAAATAAATTTGTTGCTCGAAAACCAAAGAGAATTCAAGGAAAACATAATGTGAATTTCTGTGTATACAAGGGTGTAAAAAACAGGTAATCGAATACATGTCATTTCAGGTCGATTTGATGTTTTGACTCGATTGGGGTCGGGTGCGGGTCAGTTTCAGGTCGAGTTCATTTCAGATCATATTCATTTCAGGTCGGGTTCATTTTAGGTCGGGTCAAAACGGTTCAGGTCGGAATCAGATAATTGACGGGTTCATTTTAGGTCGGTTTCATTTCAGGCCGGGTTAATTCAAGTTTCGAATTCGTATTAAGTTAGAGTTTTCGTACAAATAGTCGATAGACTTTGAGTTGGTCATTCATTTCGGGTTAATTATTTAACGCCTTTCACGAATCACGAACACAAAATCACACTAAAAATAAATAATGAGCACTAGAATAAACAAAAATATCATCAAATGATTCATATCTAAAATATTGGAGTAAATTACGAAAATTAGAAATTAATAAAGGTAAATTCTGGAGAAAAATAAAAACATGAATAAAAATATCATCATATTAAAAACACTAGACTACATTACAAAAAAATTGATAGGGTACAAGCCTAATCCCTAAACTAATCCCATAACCCCAAATAATCAAGTTGACACATTTACCCCTAAACCCCAAACATGAATCTCTAAATCTTACAAGCACTATTCACTAATAATTAGAGTGCAAACATAATCACTTAAAATCTAAACTAATCTCATAACCCCAAGCAATCAACTTGACTCATTTATCCATAAACCTCAAACATGAACCCATAAATCTAACAAACGAAATAAATCAAGACATAAAAAGGACAAATCTAAAAATAAATTAAAACTAAATTATTAATTAGAGCCCAATTCAAAAATTAATCAAATTATTAAAGCCAATTAATTACCAAATCTTTATACGATGACCAAATCAAATTTAAAAAAAATCAAAAGGCTTAATAATTAATCAATTTATGAAGCATGACCTAATTGAATGAAATCTAAATAAATTAAACAAAAAATTAGGACTAAAAAGAAACAAACTAAAACCTTAAAAACTAAACTCTAAGCATTTAATTAAATAAGGACCTAAAGGGTGATTAACCCCTAAACATAAAAAGGAAGCTTTCCCCAATTGGCGTGAATTAAAAAGCTATACCCTATCAATTCAAAAAAAAAAACTTTCCCCTAAACAAATTGATTTAAATTACTAATAAATTAATTTAAATTAAAAAAATTCACTTTATCAATTATTAATAAAGTATTTTTTAATTTAATGATCATAATTAACAAATTAATTTAAATTCTAAATAATTTGTTTTAAATTCATCAATCATTTTTTCTAATACTTTCCGATAAGTCATTTCTGAATTTTTTTCTTTCTTTAATTAATGTCACTTAAAGAATTATGCTTGATACTTTTACTCACAACAGTATCTTATTAAGCATATATATTTTGGGCTCACTACTTAGAATATTCATTCATTACAGCCTTAGTCCTTACCCTAATCTAAAACATACTCGCAAAGTTTATAGACTAGTTTAATGGCTCAAAATGAATTCATATGATAAAAACATGAATTAACCAACAAATTCATATAATCTGACCATATAGGTAGAACCACAATTCTAAGTAGACTTTGTTCTTTCCCACCGTGTATGTATCTTCACTCTCTTCATAAAAATTAACCTCTCTTTAAAATCTATTAATCCTAGTCACATAAAGAATTTTATATTGTTAGGAAAAAAATCCTTTAACACTAAGGATATTCTCTTAATAAATAATTCACTGATAGTGATAAAAGTTCTTATCTTTAAGACTCCCTTACTATCCAATAGTTTAGTGGAATTGGGCAAGAATCTGGAAAGCTTCTTAACATGTATTCTGAACTTGATGAACTTTATTTCTAGCGTAATTAGTTTTGTTCATCTTCTCTAAGATAACCAACTGGATCACTAGCATTTTCGTTTTGATAAACGAACATTTACCTGCCTTGTTGACTTATAAACTTCTTAAAAGAAAGTATTAATACAACAATTATGATTAATAAAGTAAGAAAATCATTAGATGATTGCTCCTTAATCCCAATAAACTTACCAATGCAATCAATAAAACCATCGTGTAAACCTTAAGAACCGGTTTTAAAGGTGCAAATAAAACACACAATAATGCATTGACTAATAAATTTTAATGCTTTTAATATTTTGGATTCAAGCAGTTACAAATACAGTAATAAATCGGATTACACGTTACTCGGCTATTGAAAATAGCCATTAATTTTTTGCTTGAAATTTGATAAGCATTAATATTTAGGACGAGTCAACCACGTGCGACGAACATCGATGAACACCACTAATGATGAACACCGATGAACATCATTAAATTAATTAATAAAGATTTAAAATTTTAAGGATTCATCAAATAATTATTAACTACTTTAAAAAATTTAATTAAATTATTTTTTATATATTAAAATTTTATTTTTTTAATAAGAGTAAACTATATATTTAGTATCTCACATATTTCCGTATTTCTATTGAACCCTCATTATTTAAATATTATTTCAATTTAACCCTATTCTTTATAAAAATAATTTAACCCTTAACCCTCAACCTAAAACCCTAAACTATTAAACCTTAAACCCTTAAACTCTTAAACCTATAGCCTAAACCATATACCATTAAAAATAATTTCACCATCACCGATTCAATTCAATTTAGTGAATTGTTGAATTCTCCTAAAAAATTCAATAATCAACAATTTGAAGAAAAAAAGTAATGATCAAAGTCTGTACAAGTTCTTCATTATGTGATATCAAAAAGATTAAAAAAAACATGGACTTGAGCTCTTTAAATATGACTCACTGTAAACATCGGTGATACAGGTGGTTCAAAGGCTTTCAGCTTCTCGAAAATTCGATAAACGAATGCAAAAGCCAAAAACTACAATGGTTTATATTCGACATTGCGCTTGATTAAAATCCAAACTGTCTGCAAAGAAACAAAAAAAAATGAGGTACGAGTAAAACTGTGAATTAAGCAGTGTTGATTAAAAAACTAATGCATTCGTGTTGGCAGCATCCTTCCTGTGTTGATTAATTCCGTCTAATCCCGATCCTGGTTCATGGTTAGTCTTATCTAACATTATTTTGATCTTTTATTTTACAGTTACAAAAAACGAAAGAAATCTTGTATTTTAGCAGTCATTTTTTTCCCAGCAGGAAACTTTGGGTTCTGGGAATTCTGCTGAGTATAGCCCTACCCTTTTGGAAGAGCAAATCGGGGCCATTGTTAAAACTGAAAGGTTTGGATTATAAGTTATCCAATTACAGGGACAAAAACATGATTTTATGTTAGGGCGAACTTATAAAATTTTAGGAGTGAAAATAGAATTTCAATAGAAAATATATAGAAAAATTTTTAAAAAAATTTAAATCATATACGAATTTCAAATTTCAAGGAATGACCGCTCTCATCACCTCAGTCCATCCCTGTATATATATATATATATATATGTTAATGTTATATTCTTTTTTTTATATATTTACAGATGAAGTTGAAACTGTAATAGACAAAGTAGAAGCGGTGACGAACGTTGCAGAAAAAGTGGCGGAGAAAGTGGAGGAGGTGGCGGATGATATCGGAAATTATCTGCCGGAAGGTAGACTTAAGCATGCCCTTGACATTGTTGAAGACGTGGCTCAAAATACAGCTGAGGGTGCACGCCTTACTGGAGAATTCATTGACGAGGTATTCCCTTTTTTTTTCCTCATTGCAATGTACCTAATCCCTTGCCTTCTAAGCATATTTAATTAACTATCAACAATAGTATTACTGACAATATGATAAAATTTATTTGCAGACAATTTAGATTTTAATCAAGCGCAATGTCGAATATAAACCATTACAATTTTTGGCTTTTGCATTATTTTATCAAATTTTTGAGAAGCTGAAAGCTTTTGAACCACCTGTATCACCGACGTTTACAGTGAGTCATATTTAAAGAGCTCAAGTCTATGTTTTTTTTAATCTTTGTGATATCACATAATGAAGAACTTGTACCAATTTTGATCATCACTTTTTTTTCTTCAAATTGTTGGTTATTGGATTTTTTAGGAGAATTCAACAATTCATTGAATTGAATTGAATCGGTGATGGTGAAATTATTTTTAATGGTATATGGTTTAGGGTATAGGTTTAAGAGTTTAAGAGTTTAAGGTTTAATAGTTTAAGGTTTTAGGTTGAGGGTTAAGGGTTAAATTATTTTTATAAAGAATAGGGTCAAATTGAAATAATATTTAAATAATGAGAGTTCAATAGAAATACGGAAATAAGTGAGGTACTAAATATATAGTTTACCCTTATTAAAAAAATAAAATTTTAATATATATAAAAAATAATTTAATTAATTTTTTAAAAATAATTATTAATTGTATGACGGGTCCTTGAAATTTTAAATCTTTATTAATTAATTTAATGATGTTCATCGGTGTTCATCATTAGTGGTGTTCATCGGTGTTCGTCGCACGTTGTAGAATTTTTCTAATATTTATTAGTCGGTTTGGTCTCGTTTAATTATTTTATTATCCAGTCAATGCTAACGCCTCATTTTGCAGCAGTCTATTTTTTTAACAATTTAAAAGCGAATTCGTCCCGATGTGTGTAATCGCTACAATGGACAAATAGCCTCCTGAAGTTAACACAACTATGCAAATCTCGTACACTCGAAAAATGAAGTGGACTTAGGTGGTAGTACTCTTTCTAAGAAAGAAAACTTCAAAGTGGCTAAAGAGCTTTTGAGAGTAAAAAATATTTGAGAAATAATTCAATCTTTTTTGTGGTGATCAAAAAGCTAAAACGAGCTCTCTATTTATAAGCTTAAAATAGGGGTAAAATGGTAAAAAATCTAACAATAGTTACAAAATAATTAATTGTCATAAACACTATTTTAATGACCATAAACATTATTTTGTAGGGTAAAGTATGCCAGGTACCACCGAACTATAGTGTCTGACATGTTTTTACCATCAACTTTTCAATTGGTCCAAAACTATCATTAACGTTTAATATTTGATCTAATTATACTATCCCTCCGTTAAATCATGGACAGCGTGGTGATGTGGACTAAAAAAACCGTAACAGTGCTGACTGTGTACCCTATATATTATTATTTATTCCACGTCATTAAAAAATAAAAAATAAAAATCCTTTTAATTTTCAAAACGGCGTCGTGATGTTGCTGGCTCCGAACACCTTGTGGACGTTGACGAACTTCTGTGGCTGATCCGGCGGGAAGTAAGGCACAAACACACACTCTGACTGACATTTCTGCCGCAAGAACTTGCAGGCCGCGCACTGGGAATTCGATGACGACGATGCCATGTTCCACCTCTTTCTCTGCACACCATATCATATACCAAAAATCAAAAACCAACCACAAAACGAAGAATCAAATAAAAAAACCACTGAACAATTTCTAGGTTTATAAAAATGAAACCAGTGAATAATCTTCAAGTACCATATAAAAAGAAATGGAAAGTTGACGGATTTGTACAAAATTTACATACACCGGAAAGAAAAACTTTCTTATTGATGGGAAAAAGTAGCTAAAGCTAAAGATGATATTTTCTCGGGAAAATTAGACAGTGTAAAATTGTAGGGTTATGGGAAGAGAGGAAGAAGAAAGAGAAACTTAGGGTGGCTGATATTTACCAGTAGGTTAGTGGGGGTGATTGGATCTCGCGAAGAAGACCTTTTACTACACAAATTTCAATGGAAAAGCTTTGGGGAACATATCTTGCTTGAATTTCAACGAGTTGCGCCCGTCTCAGTTGATTTGGGGAAAATTTTTAAGTCTTTAAAATTTCAAAAATATAGGATTATGGAAACGACGCCGTTTTAAAAATTAAAAGGGTTTTTGTTTTTTATTTCAAAGCAGAGAAAGCAAGTGATGATGAGGCCAACAGAGCTGCTGTTGATGCAAGGAGATAAGCATAGGCATATGCATACATGAGATTATCAGCAGCACTCAGAAAACCCAGAAAAACATAGGAAAGAAACAGATACAAGTTGAAAGGAGTAGGTCTGGTTTTAGAACAGACATAAGTGGAAAACAAGATTAATGCTGGAATAGGCCAACCAACCACAGCTGCCCATGAAATGATCCATTTGCTGGTTCCACCATTAGCAAAGTAGACACGAGATAAAAGACTAGAAGCAGGAAATGCCACAAGCATTCCCAAACTACTTAAAAACAGGAGAATCCAATGTGAAATCGGCTTGCTTTTGTATGATTCCAAGGCCATGTTTTTAACCTCGCAAATCCATTCTAACAGTGAAAAATTCGAACTTTCTGTCCCTGTTGTAACCTCTTCCGCCATTCTATCTCCTAAAAACAAGTAAAAAAGGGGGTAAATTACTAAATTCGACTTTTTCCCCCTCAATTCTGAAGCTAAAAAGAAAACCCAGATTATAAAATGAAACGAACAACCAAAAAAACGAACTTTAAACTCAAAAAATGAAGAATTTGATAAACCCAGACGAAATTCAACAAGAATTATAATGGGAAAAAAGATAGTCGGCGTGGGAAATTGAAAAGAACGAACCTTTCTCGAGTAGCAGCTCTTGCATTTCAAATCTGTTTCGTGATTATGGGGTACCCAGACGAAAAGGGTTTTTATTTTTTATTTTTTAATGACGTGAAATAAATAATAATATATAGGATACACAGTCAGCACCGTTACGAGTTTTTTAGTCCACATCACCACGCCGTCCATAATTTAACGGAGGGATGGTATAATTAGATCAAATATTAAACGTTAATGATAGTTTTGGATCAATTAAAACGTTATGGTAAAAACAGGTCAGACACTATAGTTCGGTGGTACCTGGCATACTTTACCCTATTTTGTAATAGCTAGAAATTATAAAATATAAATCTTGATCAATAATACTTTATCGGGAGAATATTGTCTATAAAGAAACACACACCCGAATCGGACCAAGCCAAACGATTCCTACCCAATGTGAAATTCTTTGTATCACCAACACTTAACAGATCAATTAGTTTGTTGGGCTCTCAATTAATCTGTTAGATACTGGTAATGCTCAAGGAAGTAAAAACATGTAATTTCATATTTGTGCTAACACTTGTTTTTGACAAGTACCATCTACGAATTAATTTTTTTTTTATAAAAATCGTAAGAATATCTTTTTGTGTTTTTGCACTCTGAAAGAATAATATCTTTTACTATTTATAAGTTAGAGTTTGAACATGTTTAAATCAAGATTTAATTACAGCATTGTTTTCAACGTTGTATTTGGATTGAAAACAACAATGTATTCGTGTTATAGCAGGGTTATTGCGGCTGTTTCAGCTGCTTAAATTCAGCTTTAAATGGTGTCCTTAATGGCATTATAATTGCAACCATTTATGTTGCTTTACTCCAGCTCTTAATGGCAAACAGGGACGGACCCAGGACTTTATGTTAGGGGGGCGAACCTATAAATTTCTAGGGGGGCGAACTTATAGAAGTTTAGGGGGGGCGAAAATAGATTTTTAATAGAAAATACATAAAAAAATTCTAAATTTTTTCTAAATCATATATGATTTTCAAAATTTTAGGGGGGGCGGTTGCACCCACCAGCACCCCCTCGGTCCATCCCTGATGGCAAACGTTTTTTAACGTTTATGCTGCCACCAATTTAAATATAAATTTTTATTGTTTTAAAGCATGTAATTCAATTGCATTTAAATCCTTGCTTTCTAAATGTCTTTTTTTCCCATCAAATATTACTATAAATATGTGAGTTGTTTCATTAGAATATATACAAATAGGGATGTAAAAAGTTGACAAGACTTGAAAACTCGAGTCAAAATTTGGTTTGACCTGAATCCGATCTGTAATCGACTGTTGTTGACCCGAACCCGAACTAGACTTGTTACTGTAGTAACCGAACCCGACATGCATCCATCCGAGAATGACCCAAACTCGAATTGGACCTGTTACTGTGGACCCGAAACTCGACTTGCACCCGACTGAAACAAACTCGAACCCGAGGCCGACCTGGCAGATAACCGATATTACCCGACTTGTTTTGAACCCAGTCTGTTTTTAACCCGACCTGTTTTAAACCCGACCTGTTTTGATCCTGAACTGATATTGACCTGACTTGATATTTACCTGACATATAGTTGAAGAAGTCTATGATTTGATGAATTTAAAGTGTTGATAAATATAAACTATTAATTTTTAAATCAATTTAAAGGGTTAAATAATCTTTTTGTTATGTATACATATATAATCAATATATATATAAAAAGAAAGATGGTATTTAGATATTCATTTTACACTACTAAGTTTTAAATTTTGTTAAATAATTAATTATGCTTAGTACTAATTCATTCAATATAAATTATTTGTGAAGTTAATAAGAATTAACATACTTAAATTTATTTTATTCAAAATTTAAAAGTTTTATTAAATTAATAACTTGTGCATGTCTAGGATTGGTTCTATGAAAGACTTTGTATTTAAGCGTGCTTGGTGCACCACCTCACTTTCATAGTATCCTACTTGGTGCATTGTTCTTTTGCTGAATTTTAAAAAAAAATACTACGAAAAATAAGATCTCTTTAAACTTAGTGAAGAAGTTAAAAGAATTGAGATTAATTTTGTAACACCCGGGTTTGGGGGTCGGGTGAAAATAATATTAAAATCATATTTCGGGTTTCGATTTTATAATTAAAATAATAAAATATTGTTTGGGCTTCATATTTTCAAAGCAAACATTTTATGTTGGACCAAAATTGATTTGAAACTCATTTTCCATGGAATTTGCAAATAAATGAAATTGCCATCTCATTAATGGCAAAAGAGTAATTAAAGGGACTTTCAAATTAAACCCTTTTTTTATTAAAATATCCCTTTTGTCATCTTCTTCTCTCTTCCCATTTCCATTTTCCACGACCAAAGAGAGCTCTTCTCTCATTTTCACTATTCCATTTCATTCCTTGCTCCTTGTTGGTGATTTTCAAAAGGTAACTACAGTTTTGACTTGGCCTTGCCATCATCTACATTTTGGTACCATTAGTTTTAACTAAAACTATGTATTTTGCATTTGGGTTTTTCAAAGTTTTTGGTCAAAGGTTGAAGCTTTATTGTTTTCTAGCAAAGCTTTTGATTATTTAAGGTTAGATAGGTTGTTTATGAACCATGGGGTCCAACATATATGAATTTTAAAGTGTTTTATAAAGATTCCCGGATTTGGGTTTTGATGGAGTTTTTGAAGGGTTTAAGGGTTTTGGGTGTGTTTGATGTTGGAAATTGAGGGCTTTTGGTTGTATGTTGGTTGAGGGTTGTTTTGGAAACTTTTAGAAGTGTTAAAAGTGTTTGAAATAAGAGTTTTGGATTGGGTTTGAGGGCTGCTCGGGTTTAAAGTTTTGGGGTTGTTCTTGGATTGAAAATCATGTGTTTTATGCTTGATTAGTGTTCCGAGTTTGCTACATTGTTGTGTGAACTGATTTGAGGTTGTTTTGATTGTGTTGAGTTGATTAGAAGCAAGATTTTGTGTTGGTGAAGCATCGAGAACGAATCTGGAATCGTTGGAAGCTTGAATCGGCTAGTGTGTTGAGCTCGGAATAGTCGGTGAGTGGTTAAATATTTTTAAATGGTTTTGAGTCTTTGGTTCAAGCATATGGACTAGGTTGGGCTTGGTAGACCCACCTAGAGTTGGGATTAGAGTGGTAGCCTAATCCCAAACTTTAGTTAGAGACCTTGGTTGAACTCTAATGGTTGTTTATGCCTCACGATTAATTATGATTATGGTGTTATGTATAATGTGTTATACATGTTGTTGAGGCTTGGTTTGATGCATTGATATATTCATGTGGTTTGGTTTGTGGATTGTGCATGATGTTAATCATGGTGAGTACGTGCTAAGCACGGAAGTGGTTATGAAATGATGTTGTGGATTGTGTTTAATATTGGCACTAGTATGCTTGGGTACAAATGATCGATCATTAGGAAGTTTAGTGTGCACACGTGAGTCAAATGCGTGCGTGGTCTTGGTGATGGTAGTCATCAAGATGGAGTACGGGTTCACCCGGAAAACCTTCTTATATATTTATGTTAGTCGATGATGAGTGTAATCCCATCGACGGGGCGTGAGGATGAGTGGAATCCCCTCTGCGTGAACGGTGATGAGTGTAATCCCACCGTAAGATAATGGTTGTTGTTGGATGTGAGTTCCAACGTGTTATCCGCATATTCGAGTCATAGCTAGGTGCCAATATGAGATGATATATGTACCAATATGATTTAAGATGTGTTTCCAATACGGATTCATATATGTGTTTATATATGATGTGGATTTGAGCTTGTTGAGCATGACATAATATTGATTATATGTTCATGCATCATGTGTATTTTGGCTCTTGTGGATCGAAGGTAAGATCATGCATTCTACCTTGGTTGTGCTCGTGCTTGGACCCTGCATTGCCGAGGTTTGTTTTTAATGAGCTTACCCTCACTAAGCTTTATGATTACACTCTCTTTTGTTCGACAATGCAAATCTGTAGTTCGTGGGTTGCTAGTGCAAGAAGGGGCCTCCAAGTGTGCTAGTTGGGCTTTTGAATCTACCAAGTATGGATTTTATGTTAATGATGCAATGGTCAAGCAATGGGGACTTATGTGGTTGATGTTGGTTGTTTAGGAGCATGTTAGACTCCTCTATATGTTATGTTGGTTTGGCTTTTGGTTGCCTTGTCTTGCTTGTAAATCATGTTTAAATTTGCCTACCTTAAATGCTTAAGTGTATGTCTTGTGAAGCATGAATCTTAAGTTTTATGTATGAAGCATGTGTTGGATGATGTTGATTTCCTTAATGTATGGTTCTTATATGCTTGAAGTGTGTTAAGCATGTTTGTAGAAGTTTGGTTTTGCCTTAGGGTTGTGCTTGTGTGTTGTGTGTAGTTCTAGTGGCGTTTTTGGGGCAGCCTTGTACCAAAAACCAGCTAAAACCAATCTGCAGACAGAGGGCGTTTCGAAACGGTTGGTCCCATTTCGATACGGTCCCTTTGTTTCGGGCCAGGCGTTTCGGTACGCTAGGGGGCCGTTTCGATACGATTTTTCTACTAGAAATCTGAGAATTTGACGATAAATTGACGTATCGAAACATGCTTTAGTGTTTCGAAACGACCTTCGTATCGTTGACCACAAGAAGTTGACCGTTGAGGGCGTTTCGATACGGGCCACCCCTGTTTCGAAATGGTCTCATCGAGTTGACTTTGGCCAGTTGACCTAGTCAAGGCGCATCGAAACACCCTATGGGCGTTCCGATACGACCTGTTATTTAAGATAAAAATGGGCTATTTTAATTATGTGTTCGTTGTTTCGCCTTGCTTGTTTTCTTCCGCTGTTGCCTTTTTCACATAGGGTGTAACATTACATCTAGATAAGGTAATAAAATGAAAAGTTTTTCCTTGGGTCGGTAACTGAAGTGGAGCCTTAACGGGTTTCGCCTCGGTTATCCCCGTGTAGCCCACTCGGATCGGTCAAGCGTCCGGACCAGGACGAGGGGGTTACACTTGTTGGTATCAGAGCCTAAGGTTTCCGAGACCTTGGGCAGGTAAGTGGGGTAAGTTGAGTTTTTGTGTCGAAATGCACGGTGTTTGCTTGCCATGTAAGCATGTTTGCTTGTTTATCAAGTATGCTTGTTTGAGCGTGTATGTGTGTTGTTTTGTCTGAAGCATGTTGTGTAGAGTCCCATTGCTACTATTACATCAGAAAAAGGATTTTTAAAGTGAGGGAACATACTTGAGCCACTTGGAACCCTTGCCTTGCTAAACCTATCTTTTGTGCTTTGTTGTTGTTGTTGTAGTTGTTGTTTGTGAGCGCGATGTCGAGACCTAGAGGTAGACCGAGGGTGGTTCGTCATGAACCTCGGGTTGCGGCTCCTGTTAATGAATCAGTGGCTAGAGTAGAGGCTAATGTAGAAGAGCCTGCTGCTGGAGTTGGAGCTCCTCCACCACCACCTCTTCATCCTGAAGCGGGAGGCGAGGCTGGAGTTGAGGGAGCAGGACCACAGGTTGGTCAGGGTGGCCAAGGTCATGCCGGAATAGATATGGCTCCGCTTTTACAAGCTATAGCGGGAGCATTTTAGGCCGCAGTTGCCGGGGCTCAGGCTGCAGCTCAGCCTAGAGGTGATGATACTAGTTTACCGTTAGAGAGGCTCCATGACCTAGGGGCAGAAGAGTTTAGAGGGTTTACACCTGAGAGATCCGAGTTGTGGTTGGAGAAGACAGTCCGCATCTTAGCTCAAATGGGTTGTGTGGGTGCTCGCAAATTGGGCTGTGTGATTTCTTTGCTACAGGGTGATGCCTACACCTGGTGGGTCACCATTACTTCTGGGGTTCCCGGGGCTGAGATTGGATGGGATTTCTTTGAGTCTACTTTCTGGAAGAGATACTTGGGGCCGAGATATCTTGATGAGAAGAAGCGAGACTTCGTGGCTCTTGTTCAGGGAGATGCTTCAGTGACTGACTACGAGATCCGTTTTGTTCGTTTGAGTCAGTACGCTCCAGAGTTGGTTCCTACTAAGAGGGACCTTTGTAACCGTTTCAGATATGGGCTTCATGAGAAAGTTAAGAGGTATAACTTAGCTTCAGATTATTCAGATTTTGATGTATTGGTTGCTAGAGCCAAGGACATTGAGCATAGCTTGGGGCTGACCAAGCGTTCAGGAGGATCTAGTTCTAGAAAGAGACATAACAACTTTGACCGTGGAGATGCCAAGAGGCATCGGGGTGGTGGACAGCAGTTTGACCATAGGCGTGGCGGTGGCCACCATGGTAGAGGCCACCAGGGGCATAGAGCTGGAGGGCATTTTCCCGAGTGCACACGTTGTGGGAGACAGCATTCTGGAGAGTGTTGGGGTAACTTCCATGCTTGTTGGAACTGTGGTTCGAGGGACCACTTCAGGAGGGAGTGTCCGCATCAGGCGGTACATGCACCGAATCTTGCTCAGGCACCTGCGAGGGCCATGGATTATCAGAGAGGCCGTGGGCGCGGTCGTGACTACTTCCAGCCTAGGGCTGATGCACCTAGGATAGAGACTTAGAGGAACCTTGCTCATGTTGTGGCAGTGCAGCCAGAGGCAGGTAGACCGGCGAGGGTCTATGCTTTTAGGTAAAAGAATGCGATGTCCCGAAGATAGCTTTTAGGACTAGATATGGTCACTATGAGTTCCTTGTGATGCCGTTTGGGCTCACGAATGCACCAGCAGCATTCATGGATATGATGAACAGAGTTTTCAGAGACTATCTAGACCAATTTGTAGTTATTTTCATAGATGATATTCTTATGTACTCGAGATAGGAAGAAGAGCATGATGAGCATATGAGATTTGTTTTACAAAGATTGATGAGCAATCGGTTGTATGCGAAGCTTAGTAAGTGTGAGTTATGGATTCGAGAAGTTGTGTTTCTTGGCCATGTGGTATCAGCTGAAGGTATCCGAGTTGATCCGACGAAGATTGAGGCTATTGTTGAGTGGAAACAACCTAAGTTTGGGACTGAGATTAGGAGTTTCCTAGGATTAGCTGGTTACTATAGGAGATTCATTGATGGTTTCTCTAGAGTAGCTGCTCCTTTGACTAAATTGTTGCAAAAAGGAGTTACGTTTGAGTGGTCAGATGCGAGACAGAAGGCTTTTGAGAAATTGAAAGAAGCTTTGACAAATGCCCCAGTGTTAGTACAACCAGTTTCAGGTAAAGAGTTTGTGATCTATAGTGATGCTTCCTACGTAGGTTTAGGGTGTGTTATAATGCAAGAAAGAAAAGTTGTTGCACATGCTTCGAGACAGTTGAAAATGCATGAGAAGAACTATCCTACTCACGATATTGAGTTAGCCGCTGTTGTATTTGCATTAAAGATTTGGCGTCATTACTTGTATGGTGAGAAGTGTATAGTCTACACCGATCATAAGAGCTTGAAGTATTTGATGACACATAGAGAGTTGAACTTGAGACAGAGAAGATGGCTTGAGCTATTGAAAGATTATGATTTGACTATAGAGTACCATCCGAGTAAGGCAAATGTAGTAGCCGATGCTTTGAGCAGAAAAGTTGCAGTTGAGTTGCGAGCTATGTTTGGTAGATTGAGTGTATCCGGTGATGGTGGTTTGATCACAGAGTTGCAAGTGAAGCCTTCTTTGATTCAGTTGATTAGAGAGAAGCAGTTGCAAGATGTGTCTTTAGTTCCTCATGTTCAGGACATAGCCGAAGGTAGACCGACCGAGTACAGTTTCAGGAGTGAGAATGTGTTGTGTTTCAGAGACAGAGTTGTAGTACCTGAAGATGTCGAGTTGAGACGTCTGATTTTGAGTGAAGCACATTCGAGTCCTTTTTCTATGCATCCGAGTAGTACTAAGATGTACCGTGACTTGAAGAATGATTATTTCTGGGTTGGTTTGTAGAAGGATGTAGCCGAGTATGTGAGCCGTTGTATGGTTTGTCAGAGAGTGAAGGCAGAACATCAGGTTTCTTCAGGTTTGTTACAGCTTTTGAAGATTCCGGAATGGAAATGGGAGAGGATCACTATGGACTTCGTGTCGGGGTTGCCGTTGTCTCCTTCGAAGAAGAATTCTGTTTGGGTGATAGTGGATAGATTCACTAAGTGTGCTCACTTCTTAGCAGTGAATGTTGAGTGTGTAAAAGTTCTATATTTTACCCCCTATTTAACCCATATTTATGCTGCATTCGAGCATAATTCATTGCATTTAGGATAGATTTCATTCATACATCACAATTATATTAAATGACACAGTTTCTACTGAAATTGGTTACTTTTGCAGGTAGCTGCTGTATTAGACGCAGGGCAGTGGAGAAGCAAAGCTGGAACACTGGACTGCATCCGAGAAGAAGGATGCTGCCATGGCCGCTGCCGTGGCAACCAATGACGACATCAATAATAAAGGGAAGAAGTGAAGTGGAGCTCGACAGAAAGAGGAAATCAAGCCGGTCTGTCGTGGAGCACTCTTATATTTTTCTGAGCCCTAGATCAGAATGGAGGCCAAGCCCAAAGTTCAAGGAAGAAATTCCCAGTAAGAAGGAAGGACGAATTAAAGACATAAACTCTGAAGATTTAGTCTTTAATAGAGTTGTACTTTAGTTTAAACTTGTATTCTTGCCATATTAGAAAACTTGAACCCAAGGCCAATATAAAGGCATGTAATTCGACCTAGGGAAGGATATCTTATTCTCTAGCCGTCTTCCCCTAAACCCTAGTCGTTTCCCCCTTCTCATCATGTTCTAAACTTCCCCTAGGGCTAAGGGTTGATTCTGTAAAGTAGTTGCAAGGATTGCATTGTTTTAGGATTTTTTCTGTTCAATAAAATAGACTTCAAGTTTGCTTATTCTGGTTTTCAACATCTTGCAAGAGTATCGGGAGAGCATTGTGAGATTACCCATTTACTTAATATCGGGAATAAGTATGGGTTCTCCAGTTTATGGTTGAACTATCTCAGACCTAGGGATAGGACGAGGTTAAGTGGCTAAGGAAGAATTCAACAACATCGGTGTTCATCCTTCAATTCACGCCGGGAGGTATCATCAAGGACGTGTTCATCGACAGACTTGGACCTAGGGATAGGCCAAGGCATAGCAGGGATTCTTGCCAAGCTTGAAGTGCTGAGTTGTGTGTTCGCTACCGCGATAACAACAGACCGCTGCCGCAGCAGGTGCTGCCGCGACAGGCACTACAACAGAACAGAGAAGTCCTAGACAGTGAAAACACCTGCACTACAGAACAGATCAATACCGGCCTACTCTTTACTCTGAATATTTTCATCCGTTATTTTCAGTTCTCTTTATTATTTCGTGAAAAACAATTAAACTCTTTCTTTTCCCTTCGTGCAGAAAACCAAGGTTAAAGCTATTAGCCCAGTCCATGTGGAGACGATATCCGATACTTACGTATCACTTTACTACTTTCGTCATGTACACTTTCACTACATTGCGATAAACACTTTTACACGCAACAATGAACACTACAGATTCTTTAGACAAGTTGGCGAATTTGTACATTCACGAGATTGTGAGACTTCCTGGAGTTCCAAAGTCTATCGTATCAGACAGAGATCCGAGATTCACATCGAGGTTCTGGGGTTGTTTGCATAGTTCCCTAGGTAGATGTTTGCATTTCAGTATTTCCTATCATCCGCAGTGCGATGGACAGACAGAGCGAGTGATACAGATTTTAGAGGATATGCTTCGTTGTTGCGTGATTGACTTTCAGGGTTCTTGGGAGAAGCATTTGCCTTTAGTTGAGTTTACTTACAACAACAGTTACCAGGCTAGTATACAGATGGCTCACTATGAGGCTTTGTATGGTAGACGATGTAAGACTCTGATTTGTTGCGCTGAAACGGATCAGAGATTGTTACCTATGCCGGATTTGCTTAAGGGGACTACAGAAAAAGTGAAGTTGATTTGTGACCGTTTGAAAGCAGCTTCTGATCGTCAGAAGTCTTATGCAGATTTGAAGAGAAAAGAGATTGAGTTCTCAGTGGGTGAGAAAGTGTTTCTGAAAGTATCTCCGTGGAAGAAGGTAATGAGATTTGGCCGAAAAGGCAAGTTGAGTCCGAGGTTCATCGGTCCGTATGAGATAGTTGAGAGGATTGGGCCAGTAGCTTACCGTTTGAGATTGCCTTCTGAGTTAGAGAAGATCCATGATGTTTTTCATATGTCAATGCTTAGGAGATATAGATCAGATCCATCTCATGTTATGCCTGTTGAGGAGATAGAGTTGAATCCGGATTTGTCTTATAATGAAGAACCAGTTGAAATACTTGCTTCTGATAGCAAAGTGTTGCGTGGCAAGACCATAGAGTTGGTCAAAGTGTTGCGGAGACATAGAGGCGTGGAAGAGGCCACGTGGGAGAGGAAAGCTGATATGCTTGAGCAGTTTATGTATATGTTTCTGTCAGGTAATTTCGGGGACGAAATTCCTTAAGTGGGGGAGAGTTGTAACACCCGGGTTTGGGGGTCGGGTGAAAATAATATTAAAATCATATTTCGAGTTTCGGTTTTATAATTAAAATAATAAAATATTATTTGGGCTTCATATTTTCAAAGCAAACATTTTATGTTGGACCAAAATTGATTTGAAACTCATTTTCCATGGAATTTGCAAATAAATGAAATTTCCATCTCATTAATGGCAAAAGAGTAATTAAAGGGACTTTAAAATTAAACCACCTTTTTATTAAAATATCCCTTTTGTCATCTTCTTCTCTCTTCCCATTTCTATTTTCCACGACCAAAGATAGCTCTTCTCTCCTTTTCACTATTCCATTTCATTCCTTGCTCCTTGTTGGTGATTTTCAAAAGGTAACTACATTTTTGACTTGGCCTTGCCATCCTCTACATTTTGGTACCATTAGTTTTAACTAAAACTATGTATTTTGCATTTGGGGTTTTTCAAAGTTTTTGGTCAAAGGTTGAAGCTTTATTGTTTTCTAACAAAGCTTTTGATTATTTAAGGTTAGATAGGTTGTTTATGAACCATGGGGTCCAACATATATGAATTTTAAAGTGTTTTATAAAGATTCTCGGATTTGGGTTTTGATGGGTTTTTTGAAGGGTTTAAGGGTTAGTTTTGGGTGTGTTTGATGTTGGAAATTGAGGGCTTTTGGTTGTATGTTGGTTGAGGGTTGTTTTGGAAACTTTTAGGAGTGTTAAAAGTGTTTGAAATAAGAGTTTTGGATTGGGTTTGAGGGCTGCTCGGGTTTGGAGTTTTGGGGTTGTTCTTGGATTGAAAATCACGTGTTTTATGCTTGATTAGTGTTCTGGGTTTGCTAGATTGTTGTGTGAACTGATTTGAGGTTGTTTTGATTGTGTTGAGTTGATTAGAAGCAAGAGTTTGTGTTGGTGAAGCATCGGGAACGAATCTGGAATCGTTGGAAGCTTGAATCGGCTAGTGTGTTGAGCTCGGAATAGTCGGTGAATGGTTAAATATTTTTAAATGGTTTTGAGTGTTTGGTTCAAGCATGTGGACTAGGTTGGGCTTGGTAGACCCACCTAGAGTTGGGATTAGAGTGGTAGCCTAATCCCAAACTTTAGTTAGAGACCTTGGTTGAACTCTAATGGTTGTTTATGCCTCACGATTAATTATGATTATGGTGTTATGTATAATGTGTTATACATGTTGTTGAGGCTTGGTTTGATGCATTGATATATGCATGTGGTTTGGTTTGTGGATTGTGCATGATGTTAATCATGGTGAGTACGTGCTAAGCACGGAAGTGGTTATGAAATGATGTTGTGGATTGTGTTTAATATTGGCACTAGTATGCTTGGGTACAAATGATCGATCATTAGGATGTTTAGTGTGCACACGTGAGTCAAATGCGTGCGTGGTCTTGGTGATGGTAGTCATCAAGATGGAGTACGGGTTCGCCCGGAAAACCTTCTTATATATATGTTAGTCGATGATGAGTGTAATCCCATCGACGGGGCGTGAGGATGAGTGGAATTCCCTCCGCGTGAACGGTGATGAGTGTAATCCCACCATAAGGTAATGATTGTTGTTGGATGTGAGTTCCAACGTGTTATCCGCGTATTCGAGTCATAGCTAGGTGCCAATATGAGATGATATGTGTACCAATATGATTTGAGATGTGTTTCCAATACGGATTCATATATGTGTTTACATATGATGTGGATTTGAGCTTGTTGAGCATGACATAATATTCATTATATGTTCATGCATCATTTGTATTTTGGCTCTTCTGGATCGAAGGTAAGATCATGCATTCTACCTTGGTTGTGCTCGTGCTTGGACCCTGCATTGTCGAGGTTTGTTTTTAATGAGCTTACCTTCACTAAGCTTTATGCTTACGGTCTCTTTTGTTCGACAATGCAGATCCGTAGTTCGTGGGTTGCTAGTGCAAGAAGGGGCCTCCAAGTGTGCTAGTTGGTCTTTTGAATCTACCAAGTATGGATTTTATGTCAATGATGTAATGGTCAAGCAGTGGGGACTTATGTGGTTGATGTTGGTTGTTTAGGAGCATGTTAGACTCCTCTATATGTTATGTTGGTTTTGATTTTGGTTGCCTTGTCTTACTTGTAAACTATGTTTAAATTTGCCTACCTTAAATGCTTAAGTGTATGTCTTGTGAAGCATGAATCTTAAGTTTTATGTATGAAGCATGTGTTGGATGATGCCGATTTCCTTAATGTATGGTTCTTATATGCTTGAAGTGTGTTAAGCATGTTTGTAGAAGTTTGGTTTTGCCTTAGGGTTGTGCTTGTGTGTTGTGTGTGGTTCTAGTGGCGTTTTTGGGGCAGCCTTGTACCAAAAACCAGCTAAAACCAATCTGCAGACAGAGGGCGTTTCGAAACGGTTGGTCCCGTTTCGATAC
The DNA here is from genome assembly GCA_030270665.1 of Hibiscus trionum. Lineage (NCBI taxonomy): Eukaryota > Viridiplantae > Streptophyta > Magnoliopsida > Malvales > Malvaceae > Hibiscus > Hibiscus trionum. Next base: position 43,823,185 of record BSYR01000010.1, read on the forward strand.
GGTCCCTTTTTTTCGGGCCGGGCGTTTCGGTACGCTAGGGGGCCGTTTCGATACGATTTTGCTACTGGAAATCTGAGAATTTGAGGATAAATTGACGTATCGAAATGGGCTTTAGTGTTTCGGAACGGCCTTCGTATCGTTGACCACGATAAGTTGACCGTTGAGGGCGTTTCGATACGGGCCACCCCTGTTTCGAAACGGTCTCATCAGGTTTACTTTGGCCAGTTGACCTAGTCAAGGCGTATCGAAACACCGTATGGGCATTCCGATACGGCCTGCTGTTTAAGATAAAAATGGGTTGTTTTAATTATGTGTTCGTTGTTTTGCCTCGCTTGTTTTCTTCCGTTGTTGCCTTTTTCACATAGGGTGTAACATTACATCTAGATAAGATAATAAAATGAAAAGTTTTTCCTTGGGTCAGTAATCGAAGTGGAGCCTTAACGAGTTTCGCCTTGGTTATCCCCATGTAGCCCACTCGGATTGGTCAAGCGTCCGGACCGGGACGAGGGGGTTACAAATTTGATTGAGTAGAATACTAAATTTAGTCATAGTAAATAAAATATATGATGGTCTCTATAGGGCTATTGTGTTGAATAATATGAATGGGAATATGATAAACATTAGTGCTACTAAAAGATTCCTTGTAGCTATTAAATTTTTTGAGTTCTTTTTCTAAGTAGAGGAAAGAAAAGAGATAGTCTATTTTAGGATTTGTGTTTCTCTTGTAATTTACTTGAGATAATTTTCTTATTGCTAGGAAAAGTTGAAAACTCCTGATAAAGTTTCTCATAATATTCCTAATTTCCTTTTATAACTTTATTCTAGTAAAATTGAGTAAGTTAGAAACTATTTGTTTATATATATATATATATAAAGTTTATTAAAGCACATTGTATTTAAAGATTGATTTCTACTCTAAAATTGGTAGAAAATGTGGGGATGTCTGAAAAATAATTAAGGGTAAATTACACCACATACCACTCAACTATGGCCTTTGACTCGAAAATGCCACCGAACTTTAAAAAAGTTTAAAACTAACACTAAACTTTAATATGTGACTCAAAAATACCACTTCGGCGTTAACTCTTAACATTCCGTTAAGTCAAAACGACGTCATTTTGGTGCGGTTGTTTTGAAGTCTAATTTAGCCTAAAACGACGTTGTTTTGCTGGAGGAAAAATGTAACCCCCTCGTCCCGGTCTGGCCGGATGACCGGTCGAAGTGGGCTACACGGGGAAAACCGAGCGAAAACCAATTTAGGTTCCCCTCGGTTAGCAACCCTATTATTTTTTTTTCTTTTCTAGATGCCTGTAATAAATCCTATGTGATGGAACATGCAGCGAACAAATACGGATACAAAACTCACAAAAATGCAATTAAACAACCAAATTTTCCCTTTTAAGCAGGCCGTATCGATACACCTACAGAGGGTATCGATACGCCTTGACCAAAGTCAAACCTCTCAGTCAACACAGGGAAGACCGTATCGATACACCCTTGAGCGTATCGATACGCTCCTCACGGTCAACATTTAGAGGTCAACGAGATGGATCCGTACCGATACGCTACAACCCCGTATCGATACGACCTAAACCACACCAACTCCTGAATTTCAGAGAGTTGGGACCGTATCGATACACCCTTGTGTATCGATACGCTTAGCCTGACTTGAATTTCAGAGAGTTGATACCGTATCGATACACCCCAGTGTATCGATACGCCTAGCCAAAACTGGGTTCTGCAGGCAAGACCGTATCGATACACCCTTGAGAGTATCGATACGCCCTGCTTTGCAATACTCTAATTTCATCAAAAACACATAAGGCTCACCCTCTAAATGCATAACAAAACCTCCCTAGACACATCCAAGCATTCATACCACCTCTATTAACTAGATTATAGTCATACAAGGCACCTAACATGGATAAGCATCATTCAAAGGACATGTTTATAAACCTCCCAACAAACACTTAGACGTTAACATAACATGGTTTACAAAACTATCAACATAAGGCATTAACAACATATCATAAGGAACATGCCATCAAAACAACCTTAAACATATAAAAGGCGTACATATAAAGACATATTTACACAAGCAACATCTCAAGCTTAATTACAACTTTCTAAACTCTATACCCCATTGTCTAGGCAATTTATCAAAACACAACCCATACTTGTAACTAGCTTGAGAACTCCAAAAGCTCTTTCCTCACCCGATTGCCTTCCGAACTCTAACGATCTGCACGTTGGAAACAAAGAGAGCGTAAGCCAAATAGCTTAGTGAGAGAGACTCTACAATTCACAACGCACAATTTTTCCAAAACACGTTTATATATAAGAAGACAATGAATGCACAAGAATTAATCTCAATAACAACAACACACATGGTTTGCACAAGCACAACCAACATACAAGTACGGTGGGACTACACATCACCGTTTCAACTAGTGAGTTTCCAATGGGACTACACATCAAAGGAATACCCAACCAGTGACTACCGGTGGGACTACACATCACCAGAGTCTTATACTTTTGCTACCGGCGGGACTACACATCACCGGAGCAACGACAACCATCACGTGAGGCACGAACTAAACTCAACTACACAATTAACCACTCAAATGCACTTAAATCTCATGAATTATAACATTCATCATACCACAACAACATGAGAGTAGAGAGGCTTACACACGGGTTTAGGTGACCCTTTTAGGTCCCACCCAACCCCAAGAGAATCCATATCGAGCACAATGCATAATTCAACAATTCTACTCACCGTTGCTACCTAAAAGAAGATCGAAGACCAAGCTCACAACTCCGAAATCCTCAATTTGTCCCCGAAGCTTCACCAACCAACTTTCTCGTTTCTACACATTTCAACACAATTTAAACAATCCCAACTCAGTCCATATTCCAAAGTAATCAACACAATTTCATACCAAGCACACAACATCAAAATCCATAATCTCGAGCAGCCCCTAAACACCCCTCAAACCAATGATTCTAAACTTTAATTTGCTCTCTAAAGCCTCCAAAACCATACTTACATATAGTCTAATCATCAGCCATCAAAATTTCACCTAAAACATCCCCAAAACTCAACTTAAAACCTCTCAAAAACCTCATTTTTTCCCAAATCCGAAAATTCCATAAAACGTTGTAAAAATCGATTTTTGTTGATCCTTTTTAGTGTAGACAACTCATATAACTTAAACAAATAGAAAACTTGGTTAAAGACATTAAAAACAACATATTTGAATCCAAAACCCTCCAAACCTCAAATCTCAAAACATATATAAAAATGAAAACAAATGGTATCATCATGTAGAGAATAACAAGGACAAGTCAAAAACGTCCTTACCTTTGAAAAATCTTCAAAAACGGATGAGTTATGGAATGAAATAGTATCTCTAAAGGGAGAGAGATTTTTGACGTTGGAATGAAATGGAAGAGAAGTGAAGAAGATGATCACTCCACCTTTATTTTATAATTGTTTAAAAATTTAATGTTCAATGACCAAAATGCCCTTAAAGAAAAAGGGAAACCACAATAGTGTCATCCATGGCTTTTGGGCTCAATTTAAAATTAGTCCAAATCTTAAAACCCGAGGCCCAAACCATTACTTCATTAAATAAAATATTAAAATCGAAACCCGAGACAATACTAAAATATTATTTTCACCTAGCCCCTAAACCGGGGCGTTACAACTCTCCCCCACTTAAGGAATTTCGTCCTCGAAATTACCTGGCGGAAACAAGTACGGAAACTGCTCAAGCATGTCAGTTTTCCTCTCCCACGTGGCTTCTTCCACACCTCTATGTCTCCATAAGACTTTGACTAACTCTATAGTCTTGCCACGCAATACCTTGCTATCAGCAGCAAGTATCTCAACTGGTTCCTCGATGTAAGACAAGTCCGGATTTAACTCTATTTCTTCCACTGGCATAACATGGGATGGATCCGATCTGTACCTCCTAAGCATTGACACATGAAATACATCATGAATCTTCTCCAGTTCAACTGGGAGTTTCAATCTATATGCAACCGGACCAATTCTCTCAACTATCTCATAAGGCCCTATGTACCTTGGGCTCAACTTGCCCTTTCTCCCAAATCTCATCACTTTCTTCCAAGGTGAGACTTTCAAAAATACTTTATCTCCCACAGAGTACTCTACCTCTTTCCTCTTCAAATCGGCATAGGACTTTTGCCGATCGGAAGCCGCTTTCAAGCGATCACAAATCAACTTTACCTTCTCGGTGGTACCCTTAAGCAACTCGGGCATCGGTATAAGCTTCTGTCCAGTCTCGGCCCAACAAATCGGGGTCCTACACTTCCTACCATACAAGGCCTCATAGGGAGCCATCTCAATGCTCGACTGAAAGCTGTTGTTATACGCAAACTCCACTAGTGGTAGGTGTTTCTCCCATGTCCCCTGGAAGTCAATGATACAACACCTTAACATATCCTCCAATATCTGAATCACTCTTTCCGACTGTCCATCTGACTGTGGATGATATGAAGTGCTGAAGTTCAACCAAGTGCCCAAAGCTCGATGCAAACTCTCCCAAAATCTAGAGGTGAATCTCGGATCTCTATCCGACACAATCGACTTTGGTACCCCATGTAGTCTTACAATTTCACGAATATACAATTCGGCCAACTTGTCTAAAGTATAAGTAGTATGAACCGGTATGAAGTGAGCACTCTTGGTGAATCTATCTACAATCACCCACACTGAATTTTTCTTAGAAGGAGTCAACGGGAGTCCTGACACAAAGTCCATAGTGATACGCTCCCACTTCCACTTCGGAATTTTCAACGGTTGCAACAACCCTGAGGGAAACTGGTGCTCAGCCTTAACTCTCTGACAAACCATACATTTACTTACGAACTCGACTACATCCCTTTTCAAGCCAATCCAATAATATTCTTCCTTCAATCCTCGATACATCTTCGTGCTACCCGGATGCATAGCAAAAGGACTATTGTGAGCATCACTCAAGATCATACGTCTCAACTCAGCATCCTCCGGAACTACTATCCTATCCTTAAAACATAGGATCCCATTCTCTCCAAAACAATACTCGGTTGGCCTATCTTCGGCTATGTCTTGAACGTGTGGTGCCAAAGACTCATCCCTCAACTGCTTCTCACGAATCAACTGGATCAATGATGGCTTAGCTTGAAGTTCGGCTACTAACCCACCATCTGTAGACACACTCAATCTTGCAAACATCGCTCGCAACTCAACGGCCACCTTTCTACTCAAGGCATCGGCCACCACATTCGCCTTACCCGGATGATACTCTATGGTAAGGTCATAATCCTTGAGAAGCTCTATCCACCTTCGTTGTCTGAGGTTTAACTCCTTCTGAGACATCAAATATTTCAAACTCTTGTGGTCGGTATACACAGTGCACTTCTCACCATAAAGATGATGTCTCCAGATTTTCAACGCAAACACCACGACAGCCAACTCTATGTCATGTGTGGGGTAATTCTTCTCATGGACCTTCAATTGTCGCGAAGCATAAGCTACCACCTTACCATCTTGCATAAGCACACAACCTAGTCCCACGTACGACGCATCACTGTAAATCACAAACTCTCTCTCCGGCTCAGGTTGAACCAAAATAGGAGCTTCAGTCAAAGCTTTCTTCAATTTCTCAAACGCTTCTTGTCTCACACCTGACCATTCGTACGGAACATTCTTCTGTAACAATTTGGTCAATGGTGCCGCTATCTTCGAGAACCCTTCAACGAACCTTCTATAGTACCCCGCCAAACCTAAGAAACTGCGGATTTCGGTCACTGATTTCGGTTGTTTCCAATCCACAATGGCTTCTATTTTCTTGGGATCTACACTAATCCCACTAGCCGAGACCACGTGACCTAGGAAGACCACCTCCCTAATCCAAAACTCACACTTACTTAGTTTGGCATACAATTGATTCTCAAGTAGGGCCTGAAGCACTAACCTTAAGTGTTCATCGTGCTCCTCTTCGGTCCTAGAGTACACTAGGATGTCATCAATAAACACTACCACAAACCTGTCCAAGAACTTATGGAACACTCGGTTCATCATATCCATGAAGGCTGCTGGAGCGTTGGTCAACCCGAAAGGCATCACTAAAAACTCATAATGCCCGTAACGTGTACGAAAGGCTGTCTTCGGTATGTCCGCATCCTTTACTTTTAACTGATAATATCCAGACCTCAAATCAATCTTTGAAAACACGGAAGCACCTCTCAACTGGTCTAGTAGGTCATCTATCCTTGGCAAGGGATATTTGTTCTTCACGGTCACCTTATTCAACTGTCTATAGTCTATACACAGTCTCATACTACCATCCTTCTTTTTCACAAACAACACCGGAGCACCCCACGGGGAAACACTAGGCCTAATAAAGCCTCGGTTTGTCAACTCCTGAAGTTGTGTCTTCAATTCTTTCAACTCCTTAGGTGCCATTCTATACGGAGAAATCGACACCGGTGCAGAATCAGAATATGTCTCAATAACAAACTCAACAGCTCTATCTGGAGGTAAGCCTGGTAGTTCTTCCGGAAAAACACTCGGAAAGTCGCATACAATCCTGATGTCCTGAGGTCTCACCTCACTCATATCCGGGTTCATTACATAAGCTAAGTAAGCCTGACACCCTGCACTCAACAATCTCTGAGCTTCCAAAGCCGAAACCACATTGGACAAAAACTTGACATTTTCCCCAACTACCACAACCTCAAAGTCATCGGTAAGCCTCAAAGAGACTCTCTTAGTCTCGAAGTCAACCTTAGCTCTATGCTCTACAAGCCAATCCATGCCCAAAATCACATCAAAGCCATAAAAGGGTAATTCCATCATATCGACCGGAAACACATGGCCTTGAACCATCAAAGGACACCTTCTATACACTTTCCTAACTACCACTGTATCACCAAAAGAGCTAGTGACATTTACACCTACCTCTAGCCAATCACAAGGTAATCCTAATGACTTTGCGTGCTCACCCAAAATATACGAATGTGTTGCCCCCGAATCTATTAGAGAAAGCAAATTCAAGGACTGTAATGTGAAATTACCTGCAATGACATCAGTATCACTCCCAGCCTCTCGCTTAGCGTACACCCTAGCCGGTCCTCCTCCCTCGGGCTGGACTGCTACAACATGAGCCAAGTTTCTCTGACCCTCATTCCTTGGCTGAAAGTTCCCACGGCCGCGCCCACGGCCTCTCTGATGCTCAAAACCCCTAGCTGGGACTGGTCCTCCCTTAACTGGGTGTGGACAATCACGTCTCAAATGGTCTCGGGAGCTACAGTTCCAACACGGCCTGAATCTACCCATACACTCACCTGAGTGGCGTCTCCCGCACCTAGTGCACTCAGAAATGTATCCAACGGCCCCATGGCCCTGACGACCCTGACCTTGGTTACCACCCTTAGGTCTCGTATCCTGCTGGTACCTCTTATCCTTATGCCCCTTGGCATAATCTCTATCCCAGTTCGCATGTCTCTTCCCGGAATCAGACCCACCAGCACGTGCTCTAGAGTTCAGGTTCTGCTCTATATCCTTAGCTCTAGAAACCAAGACATCGAACTCAGTGTAGTTAGAGGCCAACATGTAAGTCTTTACATCAGTAGTCAATCCATATCTATAACGCTCGCATCGTTCCGTCTCATTCGGAATCAATTCTGGCGCGTACTGGCTCAACCTCACAAACTGGACCTCATACTCAGACACGGTCCTATTACCTTGAACCAAAGCCATAAACTCTCTTTTCTTTTCATCCAAGTACCGAGCTCCTAGGTACTTCCTCTTGAAAGCACTCCGGAAAAACTCCCATGTGATATCCACCTCGGCCATACCGGAAATAATAGTGGTCCACCAAGCATAAGCATCTCCCTGAAGTAATGAGACAATGCACCCCAACCTACGGGCATCCGAACACTCCATCTGACCCAAGATGCGAGTAGTGCTCTCTAGCCACCCTTCTGAACCTTCCGGAGACAACCCACGAAACTCAACCGCCCCCAAATTACGAAGTCTCTCTAGGGGTAGTCCTGTCCCCGCACCCTGAGGTGGTGCTGCAACATGCATACCAGCCAAAGCTGTCTGAAAGGCTCCGACTATGGTATGAATCAGATGAGCCACATCTGGACCTGCCTGACCTTGGCCCGCTTGAGCCCCAATTCCTTCCACATTAGCCTCAGCCTGAGGCCCAATACCTTCACCTCCGACGTTTCCTCCATCACCACCAGGAGCATTAAGAGCAGGAGGCGCATTTTCAGGTGCTTGGCCACCCCTCCTAGGCCGTCCCCTTGGTCGCACCATAGCAAATAAAGTAATCTAAAACAACAACACACAACAGTAAAGAAACGTTAGGTTAGCAAAGGGGCAAAGGACTCCGGTTCTCAAGCTCTTTTAAACCAAAACAATTTCCATTTTTATTTTGACAACAACGCCTAACAATGGGGACTCAAACCAACTCTCAACAATTACAAGATCACCATAGCATGCATTCATACTTCGTGCTTAAAGACAAAATTTAGGCATACATAGCAAAATACTAATAATACCTTATCTTACCTCACTTACCGGCCCGAGGTCTCGGAAACCTCAGGCTCTGATACCAATAAATGTAACCCCCTCGTCCCGGTCTGGCCGGATAACCGGTCCAAGTGGGCTACACGGGGAAAACCGAGCGAAAACCAATTTAGGTTCCCCCTCGGTTAGCAACCCTATTATTTTTTTTCTTTTTCTAGATGCCTGTAATAAATCCTATGTGATGGAACATGCAGCGAACAAATACGGATACAAAACTCACAAAAATGCAATTAAACAACCAAATTTTCCCTTTTAAGCAGGCCGTATCGATACACCTACAGAGGGTATCGATACGCCTTGACCAAAGTCAAACCTCTCAGTCAACACAGGGAAGACCGTATCGATACACCCTTGAGCGTATCGATACGCTCCTCACGGTCAACATTTAGAGGTCAACGAGATGGATCCGTACCGATACGCTACAACCCCGTATCGATACGACCTAAACCACACCAACTCCTGAATTTCAGAGAGTTGGGACCGTATCGATACACCCTTGTGTATCGATACGCTTAGCCTGACTTGAATTTCAGAGAGTTGATACCGTATCGATACACCCCAGTGCATCGATACGCCTAGCCAAAACTGGGTTCTGCAGGCAAGACCGTATCGATACACCCTTGAGAGTATCGATACGCCCTGCTTTGCAATACTCTAATTTCATCAAAAACACATAAGGCTCACCCTCTAAATGCATAACAAAACCTCCCTAGACACATCCAAGCATTCATACCACCTCTATTAACTAGATTATAGTCATACAAGGCACCTAACATGGATAAGCATCATTCAAAGGACATGTTTATAAACCTCCCAACAAACACTTAGACGTTAACATAACATGGTTTACAAAACTATCAACATAAGGCATTAACAACATATCATAAGGAACATGCCATCAAAACAACCTTAAACATATAAAAGACGTACATATAAAGACATATTTACACAAGCAACATCTCAAGCTTAATTACAACTTTCTAAACTCTATACCCCATTGTCTAGGCAATTTATCAAAACACAAACCATACTTGTAACTAGCTTGAGAACTCCAAAAGCTCTTTCCTCACCCGATTGCCTTCCGAACTCTAACGATCTGCACGTTGGAAACAAAGAGAGCGTAAGCCAAATAGCTTAGTGAGAGAGACTCTACAATTCACAACGCACAATTTTTCCAAAACACGTTTATATATAAGAAGACAATGAATGCACAAGAATTAATCTCAATAACAACAACACACATGGTTTGCACAAGCACAACCAACATACAAGTACGGTGGGACTACACATCACCGTTTCAACTAGTGAGTTTCCAATGGGACTACACATCAAAGGAATACCCAACCAGTGACTACCGGTGGGACTACACATCACCAAAGTCTTATACTTTTGCTACCGGCGGGACTACACATCACCGGAGCAACGACAACCATCACGTGAGGCACGAACTAAACTCAACTACACAATTAACCACTCAAATGCACTTAAATCTCATGAATTATAACATTCATCATACCACAACAACATGAGAGTAGAGAGGCTTACACACGGGTTTAGGTGACCCTTTTAGGTCCCACCCAACCCCAAGAGAATCCATATCGAGCACAATGCATAATTCAACAATTCTACTCACCGTTGCTACCTAAAAGAAGATCGAAGACCAAGCTCACAACTCCGAAATCCTCAATTTGTCCCCGAAGCTTCACCAACCAACTTTCTCGTTTCTACACATTTCAACACAATTTAAACAATCCCAACTCAGTCCATATTCCAAAGTAATCAACACAATTTCATACCAAGCACACAACATCAAAATCCATAATCTCGAGCAGCCCCTAAACACCCCTCAAACCAATGATTCTAAACTTTAATTTGCTCTCTAAAGCCTCCAAAACCACACTTACATATAGTCTAATCATCAGCCATCAAAATTTCACCTAAAACATCCCCAAAACTCAACTTAAAACCTCTCAAAAACCTCATTTTTTCCCAAATCCGAAAATTCCATAAAACGTTGTGAAAATCGATTTTTGTTGATCCTTTTTAGTGTAGACAACTCATATAACTTAAACAAATAGAAAACTTGGTTAAAGACATTAAAAACAACATATTTGAATCCAAAACCCTCCAAACCTCAAATCTCAAAACATGTATAAAAATGAAAACAAATGGTATCATCATGTAGAGAATAACAAGGACAAGTCAAAAACGTCCTTACCTTTGAAAAATCTTCAAAAACGGATGAGTTATGGAATGAAATAGTATCTCTAAAGGGAGAGAGATTTTTGACGTTGGAATGAAATGGAAGAGAAGTGAAGAAGATGATCACTCCACCTTTATTTTATAATTGTTTAAAAATTTAATGTTCAATGACCAAAATGCCCTTAAAGAAAAAGGGAAACCACAATAGTGTCATCCATGGCTTTTGGGCTCAATTTAAAATTAGTCCAAATCTTAAAACCCGAGGCCCAAACCATTACTTCATTAAATAAAATATTAAAATCGAAACCCGAGACAATACTAAAATATTATTTTCACCTAGCCCCTAAACCGGGGCGTTACAAAAAATATTAAAACTATGCTTTTTTGGGGTTTTGAACCCAAGACCTTTAGAAAAAAGAAGTAAACCTTAACAATTAAACCAACTTAATATTATATAATGTTTTACCACAAATATTATATATCTCAAACTACTTGAGGTTAATTCAAATTATTTTATGTAATGAATAATACTATAAATAATATAAAATACATTATTTGTATATATATATATATAAGTGTATTATTTTTATTTTTATATAATATTTATAATATAAATATATTATTTTAAAAAAAACCCAAAATATTTATAAAAATAATATATTTATATTATAAATATTGAATAAAAACTCCAAACCCTAAATTTTAAACCTTAAACTACAAAGCCCAAATCTCAACCCCTAAAATTTTATGGTTTGAGGTTTGGGGTTTATAATTTTTTATATATTATTTATTATATAAATATATTATTTTTATGAATATTTTTTGTTTTTTAAATAATATATATTTATTGATATATGTGTAAATAATATATTTTATATTATTTATATATTAAAATTATTTATAGTATTATTTTTTATAAAATAATTTGGTTGAACCAAAAGGATAAGTTTATATAATTTAAATAAAAATATTTTATTTTTATATTTTTATATATTGTTTATAATATGAATATATTATTTAAAAAAACAAAATATTCATAAAATTAATATATAAAAAATCCTTAAATCCTAAGGTTTAGGGTTTAATTTCAAATGTTAGGGTTTATGGGTTAACAATTTAGGGTTTAGGGTTTTATATATTATTAATAACATAAATATATTATTTTTATGAATATTGTGGGGGTTTTTAAATAATATATTTATATTATTAATAATATAAAAAAATAATATATTTTTATTTATATATGTTGATATGCAAATAATATATATTTATACTTTTATATATTAATAATATTTATAGTATTATATATTTCATAAAATAATTTAAATTAATCTTAGCTAGTTTGAGATATATATAATATTTGTAGTAAAACATCATATAATGTTATATTGGTTTAGTGGTTAAGACTTAGTCTTTATATTTGGAGGTCCAGGGTTCAAAACCCTTTAAGTGTATGATTTTAATATTTGTCCTCTAGCAAAATGACGTTGATTTGGGCTAAATTAGGCTTCAAAACAGCCGAACCAAAACAACGCCATTTTGACTTAACGGGGGCGTTAAGAGTTAACGACAAAGTGGTATTTTCGAGTCACATATTAAAGTTTAGTGTTAGTTTTGAACTTTTTTAAAGTTCAGTGGCATTTTCAAGTTAGGGGCCATAGTTGAGTGGTATGTGGTGTAGTTTACCCAAAAATTCAATTCATGCAGTATGATGTGTAGACATATAAACATATAGTTTATACGCATATGTGTGATATTATGAGTAACTGCATGAAACTGAGAGAATTTTTTGTTCTCTTAAATTAAAATGAACAAAACTTGGATGAGTTAATTATCCTAAAAATAAAAAAATAAAACTAAGACATTATTTAAGTGAAGTCTTTTTAGAGAAGTTTTAGTAATGAAGAGAGTTTTCAAACTTAGCATAGAATTTGAGTTAAATGAAACAATATTTCAAATTGTGAGAATGCTAAAATTTTGAGAGTTTTATTTGACTTGATAGTTGATAGACCTACCCATAATCCAAGTAACGAATATGAAAATCTTAAGTATTCACTTAAGAGTTTAAAGAGAGTTATAAACTTGGAGTTTTATCGGAGTTACCTAACATTGTGATATAAATTGGGTAATCGATAATGAAGTGATAACACACTACTAATGGGTATGTGTTTATTTTGAATGGAGCAACTTTTGTGAACGTTTGTAAGGTAAATATGCTTTACTAGCTCTATTATGGGGGTATGAGCTGAGAGCACTTAACTTAGAAAAATGTGCGTTACTTGTTGAGATTTTATGAGAAAATCTTACATTTTTTGTTATGTTGTTACGAGACTCATAAAATACCAAATGTGTGATATTATAATCAAGCATATAAGAGGAGGCACGAGTCTATGTAACAAAAGTAGATAAACTCATTGCACTCAAGCGCTTACTAAAGTACCTTAAAGGTACAATGGAATGAGAATTAGAGTTTGTTAGTTATCTTGTAGTCCTAAAGGGATACTGTGATGCTAATTGGCTTTTCAATGAGGTAAGCACTATGAGTGGGTATGTCATCATGCTAGGCGAAGTAGCAATTTCGTGAAAGTCTTCCAAGTAAACATACGTTGACTCGTTCTACTATGAGATCAGAGTTTATCGCTTTCGACCTAGCTGGGCAAGATGTCGAGTGGCTAAGGAATTTATGAGTAGAAATTCCTTTATGGGGAAAGCTGACTCCTCCAATGTCTTTATTTTATGATTCACAAGAAACGGTATGTGTGGATTACAACCTAACTTACAGTGGTAAGAAGGGGCACATTCACATAAGACATAAATTAGTAAGATATTTAATAAGGAACAGAGTACTCTCTTTAGAGTATGAGAAGTCGGAGAGGAACCTAGTTGATTCGCTAACCAAAGGGTTAAGCCGGAAATTGGTTCTAGAATCGTCGAGAAGGATGAAATTAATTCCCATGGTTTGAAGAATTTATGGTGGATACCCAACTTAGTTATCTAAGTTCAATGTGGTCAAACGAAGCCATGTAATAACTCATATTGTACATTTATATCTTCTTATCCCTATGCCGAATAATGTACATAGATAGGATGAGCTTTGTTGCTCTTAATAAATTCATAGCCTTGGCTTTGAGTGGTCTTACTGAGAAAGACTTGATGAATTTACCGATTTTGTATGAATATCTACTCTTAATAAGTTAATAACCTAGTTTTGAGTGGGTAGTCCTATCGCGAAGGATTAGATGAACTTGCCGCTAGAGAGGATGAGTTTTCTTAAACTCTTAATGAATTCAATCCCAAGATTTTGGGTGATCTTATTTGAGAAAGACATATTGAATTCACCGATTAAAGAGGTTGAGTATTTAGTCTTAATGATTTCTTATCCTAAAGTTTGGGTGGTTCATTTAAAGATGAACTTGAAGAAATTCACCTTATTTATTGTGAGGTTTAGCTATTGTAGAAGCTCTTAATTATTTCATAGCCCATTTTCAGGTGGTTTATGTTGAGATAAATCCGATGAAATAACCTACGTAAGTGAGAAGGACTAGCCACCTTCTATAAAAAATGTTGAGTCGTTTTTCTAGTACACTTACTAGAATCCTCAGGAAAGAGGGCTATATATATACATTCGTGTATATACTTTTGTTGACACATCGAGTGTAACCACGTAGTCCCGGCCTAGCCAACAGACCGAACCGAACGGGTTACACGGGGAAAACCGAAGTGAAACCCGCTAAGGCCTCACTCCGATTAGCAACCCTATTTTTTTCTTCAATTTATCTTGTCTATACGCTTTATTTGATCCTATGTGAGAAAAGCAAACAACGAAAGAGCAAACACGGATGCGAACCAAGTAGAAGCATAAAGGTAATTTAGCCTTACCAAGAAGTTATTAGGCAAGTTCCATGCACAAGAGGCAAAACCATCACAAAGGATGCATATAAACTCAACTAGGAAGCATACAAGCATTAGGGACTAAAATATAACATTTGGAAACATTCAAAGATGCTCTTTAACCGTTTTAACTACCTTCGTTTCGAAACAGGGCTACCCATTCCGAAACGCGAGATTCATTCAAAAAGCAACAACATACTATTCCGAAACGACCCCTCATGGTTCCAAAACAGGAGCCTCCAGTGGCAAATTGTACCTAAACGACACTACCTCCGTTCCGATACGGGTGCCCCTGGAGCTTGGTCGTTCCGAAACCATAGCCGGCGTTCCAAAACGCCTGGACACAGTTTGGCCCGAAAATGCATTTCGACATCTCCAAACGTTCCCAAACTTACCCCGAAACATCACAAACCACATGTCAACTTATTAAACAAACAATCTAGAGGCAAAATACCCCAAAGATAAGCTTTAAACATGCATACACACGATCTGCATTGTTGGAAAAAGAGAGCATAAGCTTAAAAGCTTAGTGAGCGGAGCTCTAAAACACAACAACAATGCAGTTCAAAACATATATCTTAGTTTTAAAAACAAAACCATTTAAGAAAGAGATACGATAAAACAGAGGCATAAACGAAACATGGTATTGTAAAAGATCCAAAAGTCCTATATTTCATGCACTGTCCAACTCTTATTATTATTGTTTTTAAGCATATTTTAGGCATAATTAGGTTCATGCATAACATTTTACAGTATTTCATTGTTCTGCCTTACTTTTATAGCTCATCATTCATTTGGTGAACAAGAGGTGTTGTTCTAGTGTATTCTTGCTTGTAGGTACTAACAGCTAACGAGGGAGCCGAGGAACGGAGGACACAACGTTGAGAAGCTAACCCAGGAGCTATACTGAAGCAGTTCCAATTGAAGTAAGTTGCTACCGAGCACCTGCCGAGTAAAGCTGCTGCCAACCTTGCTGCCCTCGGCAGCTGACTATGGAAGTTTGGAGAACCGGAACATGATTTGTAGAGATAAAACTATTGATTCTATCGCTGACGTTCACGTGATTTTCCGACGTCTATAGCAGCGGCTAGGGCTGCCAAAGCGAAATTCCCAAGCTTACTTGCGGGCTAAGGAAAACGAGGAAGAATCTATATTCCAAGTAAAGAAGTTAGCATTTAAAGCTTCATTAAAGAAGAAAAGCTACTTTAGAGGACTTCTACTCCAAGGAGGACTTGACCTAGTTTTAAGTCTATAAATACCCATTATACTTCTAGTTTAAATCATCCTAGGTTTTCTATAGACTTTACTTGTGCTCTTCTCTGCCGCTATGTTCTAATTCTCTATTGGGTTAGGGTTATGTTGTAACTAGAGTGAAACGGTTGTTTTAAGTTTTTGAGTTATTTCTTTAATAAAATATTTCAAGTTTACTTAATCCATTGTTCTTCATTCATTCAATCTTTTCACACCAGTCGTTTGAGAGAATCTATTTGTCGGGCACGAAAGTGCAAGGCTCACGAAAGGGTTAAGTACGGTTCCACACTAGTCTACAAGTTTCAGTGGCTAAAAGGGATCTCTAACCGAGTTGATTGATTTGGTTTCACACTAGTCATCAAGTTATCAATCTCGAGCATCCTAACCTAGAAATAGGAGGGATCACTATCGACTATCCTGCCGAACTTGAAGTATCTGTCAGACTTGCCGCCACGACGTCTTTACATTCCAACTGCCTAGACAGTACACACCCCTGCAGTGGCAGTGACCTGTTGCAGCCGCGTGACAGGGTCGTAGTTTGCTGCCCATCTACCCGCCGAGGCAACATATCGTGGCAGCAAAGGATAACTCATACCTAATTCAATGCAGTTTTCACACTAAGTGGCAGTATAACCCTGCCTTCCCTATCAACCTGATTCACCTCTTCTCTATTACTTGTGTCTTTATTTACTTTTCTTCTCAACCAAACTATTCACTTGTGTTTTTTTATTTTTACTGTTGTGCAGGAACTACAAAGCGGAATAAGCTGTCCAATCCTTGTGGGATTCGACATCTTTTATACTATAACTTGACAGGAGTGTGCACTTGCGCTCCCACAAAAAGGGAACACCTTCACGCCCTACAAGTATGCACATGCACAACCATCCCTGGTGGGACTACACATCACCGTACACAACAACTAGCATATTTCTGGTGGGACTACACATCACCGTACTCATCTACTAATCACTACCAGTGGGACTACACATCACCGTACACAACGACTAACCGTCACGTGAGGCTTGACATCAACTACAACAACACAACAACATTAAAGCGGGGATAAAAGCATTCCACAATCAACACCACAACACACAAAAACGCGAACGCCAACAATCAACCAAACAAAGCAGGAATAGAAAAACTTATGCTTGAGTCTAGGTTAGCCTCTAAGGCTCCACCCAAACCCCAAAAAAACCCTGTTGAACAATTTAAAGCTTCAAAACAATTTTCACTCACCAGCCAATGTACGAAAGATGATCGAAATGCCGTTTCAAGCTTCCTCAATACCCGGTGTTGCGTCCAAAACCATCTCCCCTGCTTCTAACCATTTCAAACCAAAGTATCAATACATATTCTAACACCAAAACTCACTGAAAAGCAATAGTCCATAAATCGACACATTTACTCAATCAAAATAGTGCCGAAATCAACCGAAACATTGCTAAAACATCATCCAAACACAATCTGACTCTACCCAATGTTTTTAACCTTCAAAATTCACCAATTAACATCTAAAAACACCCATCTTAGGTTTGTATACCTCCAGCCCTCGTTTTACCACAAACCTAAGCCAAAAACACCACTTTTCACCTTCAAAACGTATCCACTACACCTAGTTTCGGGTTTTATAGGTTTAGGCTACTTATTAACATTATTTAGCATCCAAAAATAGTTCAAAACATCCCACCAAAAACCCATTAAAAACCCACACGAAAATTTCATAAACCCATCTCTTTTCCATCAAAACTTCGGAACCCAAAATGAAATATCAATGTTTTGTTAAGATTTCAAAAAGATAAGATTTAATAAATAAAAGCCAAGGTAAAAGTGATGATTACCTTTTAAAATATTCTATGGAAAAGCCTTTGAGTCAAGGAAGAGATGGTGGGAAGCTTTGGGGAGAAAGTTTTGAGCTTTTAGGTTTTTGGAATAAAGATAACTCTTCAATCCCAAAACCCCTTTTCAAATTTTCATTAATGGCATTACCGTAAATAATGACACTTTTATAAATATAAGCATTTTAATCTAAATTTAACCCTAAACCAGTCCTATATCAAAACCGATAACTCCCGGGCCCAAAACCAGGGCGTTACATCAAGGACTTCGGTGGATGAAGTGGTTAATTGTGTGTTATGAGTTCACCCTAATCTTAGAAAGTTCAAGATTGGTTCACTTATCTAAGAGAAGAATTATTCATCATCACTATGTACTAGTTCCAGATACGTTCACTAGTGCTTAAGAAACTAACCTCGCTATTGTTCTTCTCGTATTTTAACATCAAATTCTCTGTTTCTACAAAAGAATTCTTTTGCATTAGTGGGGGAATGTTGGCAATACAAAGAATTCCACATTAGGTAGGAATCATTTGGCTTGGTCCAATTCGGTTCGTGTGTGTTTCTTTATAGACAATATCCTCCCGGTAAAGTATTATTGATTAGGGTTTATATTTTACCATTTCTAGCTGTTACAAAATAATGTTTATGGTCATTAAAATGGTGTTTATGACAATTAATTATTTTGTAACTTTTTTTTGGATCTTTTACCATTTTACTCATACTTTAAGCCTATAAATAGAGAGCTCTTTTTAGCTTATAATCATCACAAAAAGATTGAATTATTTCTCAAATATTTTTTACTCTAAAAAGCTCATAGCCTTTTCAAAGTTTTCTTTCTTAGAGAAGAGTAGTACCACCTAAGTCCACTCCATTTGGAGAGCCGTGCTAACCTTAGGTGTAACGCCCGAGTTTGGAGCCCGGGAGATATCTGGGTTAGGTAGGCGATTCGGGTTAAGCAAATTTGGGGAAAATGATTTAAATTACCTATTTTAAAGACTTTAAGAGAAAAAAAAGGAATTTTAAAGGGGGTCTTTTGGTAAATAAAAAAATGAGTTTGAAATGATTTTTGAATTTAATAAAATAAGGTATTTCAAAAAGGGGCTTTATCCCATCTTCTTCCCCCAAACCCCATTTTCACGTTAAACTTTCCAACACCATAGCCAAACTCACTTTTTCACCAAGCTTCATCATTTTTGAAGATTTCAAAGAGGCAAGCACTTGGTTTTCTTCCCCTCTTCATTCTAGTCTTGTTTTTAGCATTTTTCTTTCAAGTCTTGGAGATTTTCTCAAGTTTCAACATTTGGGTAAATAAGGGGTTTTTGAAAGGTTTATGCTTTTTGGTGAAAACAACGTTTTGAGTTAGTAGTAAATCATATTTTGATGTTGATAGAGTGCTGAAATGAGGTTCTAATCAACCAAACCCGAAACTATGCTTATGAGTGGTGTTTAGGGTGAAATTTCTTAAGTTTTCGGTTTGAAAATGTGGGGAAATGAGACCTGATGGGTTACCAACTTTGAATTGATGCTCTTAGGTATATTTAGGAGTGTTTTGGATGTTTAAATTGATGGGTTATTGTTGGGCTTTGCTTAAGAACGAATTTGATGATATTTTGATGGATTTCGGCTTTGAATCGTTGAGAGAATGTTGTAGATTTGTGAACTGATGTTTGACAGTGAATTTTTGGAAGAGTAGGGGAGTAATACCTTGTTTTTGGTTGATTAGAAATAGGGGAAACGAGTTTGGGTCCTTTAGACGCGATATCGGATGCTACGGAGGCTTGAGATCGGTGTTTCGGCTTTCGTTTGGGCTCTATCAGTGAGTGGAAACTGTTTTGAGGTTTTAAATATGCTCAATGAAGGTTTCTTGGGGTTTGGGTGGAGCCTTAAGGGCTAACCTAGACCTGAGTGTAAGTTTATCTATTCTCGCCTTGTTTAGTTGATTGTTGGCTTTCGCGAGTATGCGTGTTGTGGTTTTGAATGTGGATTGTTTTTATCCCGTTTTAATGTTGTTGTGTTTTCGTATTTGATGTCGAGCCTCACAAGATTCTGGAATGTAAGTGGGAACGTATTACCATGGACTTTGTGTCGGGTTTACCGTTGATTCCTTTGAAGGAGAATTTGGTGTGGGTGATAGTCGACATATTCACTAAGTGTGCCCATTTCATACCTGTACATACCACCTACACTTTAGATAAGTTGTCCGATTTGTACATCAGTGAGATAGTGAGATTGCATGGGGTACCGAAGTCGATTGTATCAGACCGGCATCCGAGGTTTACAGCTAGATTTTGGGAGTGTTTACATCGTGCCTTGGGTACTTGGTTGAACTTCAGTACTTCGTATCACCCGCAGTCAGATGGTCAGTCAGAGAGAGTTATTCAGGTGTTAGAGGACATGTTGAGGTGTTGCATCATCGAATTTCAGGGTTCTTGGGAGAAGCACCTACCGTTAGTAGAGTTTGCGTACAACAACAGTTATCAGGCTAGTATTCAGATGGCACCGTATGAGGCTCTGTATGATAGGAGGTGTAGAACACCTATTTGTTGGGCCGAGGCCGGATATAAGCTTGTACCTATGCCCGACTTGCTTAAGGGCACTACCGAGAAGGTAAAACTGACATGTGACCGCTTGAAGGCAGCTTCAGACAGATAGAAATTGTATGCCGATTTGAAGAGAAGGGAGATAGAGTATGTTGTGGGAAACAAAGTGTTCCTGAAAGTCTCACCTTGGAAGAATGTGATGAGGTTTGGTAAGAAGGGTAAGTTAAGCCCGAGATTCATTGGTCCTTAAGAGGTAGTTGAGAGGATTGATATCGTTGCTTATAGATTGAGACTGTCGACAGAGTTAGAGAAGATTCACGATGTGTTCCACATTTCGATGCTTCGGAAGTATAGATCGGATCCATCTCATGTAATGCTAGTGGAAGAGATCGAGTTGAACCCAGACCTGTCGTACGAGGAAGAGCCGGTTGAAATTATTGCTACGGATAGAAAGGTTTTGCGTGGGAGATCTATCAAGTTAGTCAAACTTTTTTACTCTAAAAAGCTCATAGCCTTTTCAAAGTTTTCTTTCTTAGAGAAGAGTAGTACCACCTAAGTCCACTCCATTTGGAGAGCTGTGCTAACCTTAGGTGTAACACCCGGGTTTGGAGCCCGGGAGATATCTGGGTTAGGTAGGCGGTTCGGGTTAAGCAAATTTGGGGAAAATGATTTAAATTTCCTATTTTAAAGACTTTAAGAGAAAAAAGGAATTTTAAAGGGGGTCTTTTGGTAAATGAAAAAAAATGAGTTTGAAATGATTTTTGAATTTAATAAAATAAGGTATTTCAAAAAGGGGCTTTATCCCATCTTCTTCCCCCAAACCCCATTTTCACGTTAAACTTTCCAACACCATAGCTAAACTCACTTTTCCACCAAGCTTCATCATTTTTGAAGATTTCAAAGAGGCAAGCACTTGGTTTTGTTCCCCTCTTCATTCTAGTCTTGTTTTTAGCATTTTTCTTTCAAGTGTTGGAGATTTTCTCAAGTTTCAACATTTGGGTAAAAAATGGGTTCTTGAAAGGTTTAAACTTTTTGGTGAAAACAACGTTTTGGGTTGGTAGTAAATCATATTTTGGTGTTGATAGAGTATTGAAATGAGGTTTTAATCAACCAAACCCGAAACTATGCTTAGGAGTGGTGTTTAAGGTGAAATTTCTTAAGTTTTCAGTTTTAAAATATGGAGAAATGAGACCTGATGGGTTACCAACTTTGAATTGATGCTCTTAGGTATATTTAGGACTGTTTTGGATGTTTAGATCGATGGGTTATTGCTGGGCTTTGCTTAAGAACATATTTGATGATATTTTGATAGATTTCGGCTTTGAATCGTTGAAAGAATGTTGTAGATTTGTGAACTGATGTTTGATAGTGAATTTATGGAAGATTAGGGGAGTAATACTTTGTTTTTGGTTGATTAGAAACAGGGGAAATGAGTTTGGGTCCTTTGGACGTGATATCGGGTGCTACAGAGGCTTGAGATCGGTGTTTCGGCTTTCGTTTGGGCTCTATCGGTGAGTGGAAACTGTTTTGAGGTTTTAAATATGCTCAATGAAAGTTTCTTGGGGTTTGGGTGGACCCTTAGGGGCTAACCTACACCCGAGTGTAAGTTTATCTATTCTCGCCTTGTTTAGTTGATTGTTGGCTTTCGCGAGTATGTGTGTTGTGGTGTTGAATGTGTATTGTTTTTATCCCATTTTAATGTTGTTGCGTTGTCGTAGTTGATGTCGAGTCTCACGTGATGGTTAGTCATTGTTTACGTTGATGTGTAGTCCCACCGGTAGTGACTAGTAGATGAGTACGGTGATGTGTAATCCCATCAGAAAATGCTAGTTGTTGTGTACGGTGATGTGTAGTCCCACCGGGAATGGTTGTGCGTGTGCAAATCAAGTTTCTTCTATGTTTGCATTATTACCTCTCTTCCTTAATGGGTTTGCTTTAAAAACTAAGATATATGTTTTAAACTGCATTGTTGTTGTGCGTTTTTAGAGCCCCGCTCACTAAGCTTTTAAGCTTGCGCTCTCCTTTTCCAACAATGCAGATCGTTAGAGGCTGCGAATGGCAAGTGGGCAAGGGAGGAGTTCTTGGAGTTCTTGTTAGCTCAAAGTATGATTTTACTATTTGTAATAATGCTTAGACAATGAGATTACTAGACTATTATGTTAGGGAGTTGGTGTTCAAACTCCTATATTTTGGCTTTGTTTAAGTTTCTAGCATGTTTTAAATGTTGGTGCCATGATATGTTGAAGTTTGTTATGACTTTTGGTAGATTACCTTGCATTTTGGCATGTTAGTGTTTTTGAAACTAAGTGTTCTTGTGAGCTTTGAGTTTGAGATCCTTTTGTTGCATGTATGCATGTTTGAAGTGGTGATTAAGGTGTTTTACTTCTAGAGTGATTGTATAATAAGTTACCATGTGGTTTATGATGTTTCGGGGTAAGTTTGGGAGCATTTGGAGATGTCAAAATGTGTTTTCGGGCCAAACTGTGTCCAGGTGTTTCGGAACGCCTGGTATGGTTTCGGAACGGTCGAGCTCCAGGGGGTTTGGCCATAGGGTCGTTCCGGTATGTTTGGCCATTGGAGGCTCTCGTTCTGAAACAAGGTGGGACCGTTCCGGAACGGCTTGATGTTACTTTTTGAATGGAGCCCGTGTTTTGGAACGGGCAGGCCTGTTTCGAAACGCATGTAGTTAAAACAGTTAAAAGGTATCTTCGAGGGTTTCTAAACGTTACATTTTAGTCCCTAATGCTTGTATGCTTCCTAGTTGAGTTTATGTGTGCCCCTTTGTGTTGGTTTTGCCTCGTGAGCATGGAATTTGACTAATAACTACTTGGTAAGTTTAAATTGCCAGATGCCCTCTGTCAGTTCGTATCTGTGTTCACTTTTCCGCTGGTTGCCTTTACACAAAGGGTTGAATGTAACATCTAGACAAGATTAATAAAATGAAAAAAATAGGGTTGCTAATCGGAGTGAGACCTTAACGGGAGTCGCTTCGGTTTTCCCTGTGTAACCCGTTCGGTTCGGTCTCTTGGCTAGGCCCGGACGAGGGGGTTACATTTTGGGGCTATTCGTACATTGTAGCGATTACACACATCGGGGCGAATTCGCTTCTAAGGCACTGGTTAATACCACGACACAATTTGGTTTCATTTAGTTAATTTATTATCCAGTCGGTGCTAACGCCTCGTTTTGCAACAGTCTATTTTTCCAACATTAAGCTAATTAACAACTCAATAACTATCATTTGTCTAACAACACATTAACAACTAATCACTATTTCGTCTAACATACTCTAAAGACAAAATACAAATATGAAATGAAAAATAATATAAAATGTAACATAAATACTTGTACGTATTAATAATACTTGAGTTGGAGGGGTGTTTTTAAGAAGAAAAAAAGTCTCAACTATTTCAACTAATGAATGACACTATAAAGTAAATGACTAAGCCATGCTAAATTGAAGTGTAGAGATTAAATCTTAAATTTAAGTATAGTATAAGGACCAGAGCCATTATTTTATCAAAGTAAGCATTCAAAATTGCTAAAATAGAATTTTTGTTAATGATATTGGATAGGTGTCATTTAATAAAGATTCAAAATTCTTTGTTGAAGCTTTAGAGTGCGTTGGGAGACAATTTTTAGTGTAATTATATAAATGTTCAGATTACATATGGAAACTGTAGTTTCGTTTCTTTTAGTTTTGGTCCCCCCCTCATTAGTTATGTCTCAAACTCAATTTTTGGTTAGTTATGGCGCAAGTACGGTAATATACAAGGTTAGTGAGTAGTTAATTCCATTAGGAACCAAAGGATTTTGTTAAGATACGACAATGTGATTGGATGGAAATCGTCTACCCTTTAATTATGCCCCTATTGGTGCCTCCATTTTAAAACATCAAGTTTAGGGTTTAGAGTTTGGGGTTTAAGGTTGGCTCTTAGGGTTATGGTGTAGGGAATTAGGGGTATGATGTATTTTTAGGGTTTAGGGTTTAAGATATGAAAATTAGGGTTACATCTTAGAATTTAATTTTTAGGTGTTTTTTAGTAGGGGGCATATAAAGAGGCATGGTTAGGGGACAAGATATTTTTACTCCAATGTGTTCGAGGAGTAAAAATCCTCTGCCCCTAACCATGCCTCTATTTATGCCTCCTATTAAAAAAACACATAAAAATTAAATTAAGAACCCTAACCCGAAATTCCAAATCCTAAACCTACACCCTACACCCTAAAAAATACACCCTACCCTAAATTCCATATACCCTATGTAACACCCCAAAAATCCTCTAATTTGGAAAACACTAAAATTTTAAATCCCTAGATTGATAACCTAAGATTTGAGAAGTTTTAAAGTAAAACCCTAATTAAGAAATTTGGGGATTTGATAATCCTAAAATGTTTTTGGTGACCCAATTGAGTTAAAATCGAATTTCAGTGAACTTTATGTAAGTGGGTTAAGTTTGGGGGCCATTTGTCAAAACCCTCAAACATTTCGGTGACCTTATGTGCGTTTTACCCTTTAAGTGAGGTATTTAAACCTCTTTTCACCCGCATGTGAAACCCTACAGTCGCCATAATTCTTTCTGCGATTTGCACTTGGTTCTACCCTCTCTCACACTCTCGAAAGCCATCAGAACCCCTCACCCATTGCTTCTCCGATCAGGCTCCAATGGGCCCTTTGCCGCCGCTTGTGTCGCGCACGACAACCACCATCGTGGTCACCCCTAGCCTTCGAATCACCCCTTTTGACCACCGTTTCTGAGTTTACGAAAGAAACCTTTCAGTTTCTCTTTTGTCGCCTTCGTCATGTTGTCGCGTCGCCGTCGTTTTCTGTTTGCGATTTTACCTCCATGAATGTTTGGATCCAGCACCATGAGAACCTCCTTTGTCGTCGCCTCCTCCACCGCTCGTCTATTTCGTTTGAGTTTGGGTAAGCTTCGTCGTTCCTTATTAGATTTGTTTTGGGTCTCTTGAAATTGTTTGTTGACAGTGGGTTGTTTATTGTTTGACTGGAATGAACCATCGAGGTTCTCGTTTTACGCCTCTAGCGAGCTGCAAAGTCTTGGTTCTCTGTGAGTTGAAGCTGCTGCCGTCGGTGAGGGTCTTCAACCCTAGTTATAGATTACAAGATGAGAAGGGTTTGGGCTAGTGTGTTAATTGGTTCAAGCCCAATCAAAGTTGTTATTGGTTGTGGGTGTTGGGCTTTTGTGTGTGTTAATGTGGCTTGGGTGAGCCCAATTGTGAGGTTTGATCAAAAGTTCAATAAATGGGTTGTGTGTGTAAGTGGAGCCAGTTTCGGATGGGAGCCCAAATGGTGAATCAGATTTGTAATCTAAACCAGTTTTGACTCGAATCAGATTAGAGAACCGTATCGAATCGTGAACCGTTGACCTGAATCGGTTTGACCCATTGACTTATGAATAGTTAACTGGACTCTTAGACTGGGTTTGACCAATTTGACCAGAATTGACGTTTGACCGGAATTGACTGTTGACCGTTGACTTTGACTAGTTTGATTAGTTGGCTTTGATTTTGACCGTTGACCAAGAGTTGACTTTTTTGGAAAATCGTTCTTTGACCTTTCTCGACTTCATGAGTCCGTATCTGCTGCCCGTTTTGTTTAATTCGAACCCAAAAGCTCTATTTTGTCAATTTCAATTAATTGTACTTAGTAATTTCAGATAAACTGAATATAAGTTTGATCTGAGATATTCTCATGTTCAGGAACCGAATTTGAGACCGAAGAGTTACCTTATCCTGTTTAGACCGGCCATTCACGTTCTTTGAGATCCTTACGTAAGTATGCTTTCGAATTAGTTGTTGAGTTTATAGCCGGTGGCTTAGTGATAGTAATAAATATTAATATAGGGTTTTACCTTGTAGGTTCTGATTCAGCTAGATCTGAGCGTAAGACGCGCTTTTCTCGGCATTAGAGCTTATGTTGCTTAAAGGTATGTCTATTCCTATGTTATAAACTTGTGTGTTTCTTTTATGTTATAAACTTGTGTGATTTATTATGTGTTGTGATTTGTGAAAGTTTTCGGATATCATGCATAACATATCAGACTATGTTTTAACTAAAATCAGATTTACTAAATTGTGAAATATCAGATTTTCGGAATCTTAAAACATCATAATTCAAGTTTCGGATGAGACTCAGATTTTAAAATCTACATCATATCATTGTGGGTATATGGTTTGGGATTTGTTCGGGGAAGTTCTGTGGTTTCACCCTTCGGGCTGAGTTCCACTTAGGATGGTGACGATGGAGAAAGTAGGTTTTTGGGAACCTTACTTTTCGGTGTATCGAAGATGGGTACTATGATTCATGTGCATTAGACATCATATCATCATGATCCGGATTTGTTGTGTTTTCAGAAACGTCTTTATCAAAAAATAAAATATTGTTTGGTTTTTGTTTTGTGTTCGTTTGCACTTTAGAGAGACACTAAGCTCTTTAGCTTACAACCCTTAGTTTTTAATTTTCAGATATCTTAGAATTTTTAGGCGATCAGTACTTGGAGCATCTCTTGTTTATTCAGATAAATTATTATTATGTACGAACCTTTCTGTTACCTCGGAATTTTTATTTTAATATTGTTTGAAATATTTTTATAGTATGGACTTTGGAACTGTTTTAATTTGGGTTTTATTAAATGCATGCATCTATGAAGTTACTTTCGGATTTTTAATCAAGTTGTCTGAACAATGATATATGACTACGTTTTATACTGAATGAAATTATTGAGTTTATTATTTATTTTCGAGAATAATTTATACTTCTAACTATTTAACTTTAAGATTTATAACTTGTGGGACTAGTTTTCAATCGTGAATTCCTAGATTCAGCCCATTCCTTCTGGGCCGGGTTTAGGGGGTTACATTTAGTGGTATCAGAGCCAAGTTCAACCCTCGAACCGTGAGGCTCACAAAAGTTGTTTGCAAAATGCTTTCGACTTTTGCATGCATCCGAAATATTTTGTGATAAATGAGAATTTTCTAGAAAAAATACTACAATATCTTTTGATTTTGATCTTACTGTTTTCAACGTGTTTTTAAATTCGAGACTCCAGTACCGAATCTGAATCTAGGTTATTACCTTATGTTGATAGTTACTAAGCCACCGCGTAGAAGTTCTTGTGTTGCGTTAGGTTGTTGTCGTGATGTTGCTTCTGATTGTGATCATCCGTCTTATGCTAATTAGACAGAAAATTAGAATGAGAAATATGATAATGAGAATTGATATGTTAGAGCGGAGTACCTTGTGATACGTTGAGATGATTTTATAAATCTAAAACGAAACAATGTCAGTTAATAAGTATGGGATAGAGTTTTTAAGGTTGATAAAATATGCTCCGGGTTAGTTGCGACTAGAAAGATAAGTGTGATTGGTTTTTGAAGGGACTTCATCTACCGATTTAGAGAGATGTTGCAACACATCATGGAAAAGTGTTTAGTGACATGGTTGGTCGAGCCAAGACTGCTGAGAGGATAATGGCACTTATGAAAGTTGAGAAAGTTCAGAATTCTGAGAAAGACGTGAAGCAATTGAACACATCTGTTTAGCCTAGTTTTGTCAACTCGTTTGGAAAAAGGTTTGTAGATGATTCTGTTCCTCATTAATATCAGAATGTGAGACCTATAGCATCGACAGTTCCGTCTGGCAGCGTGGGTAGTACAAAAGTTCGTCGATCTATTTTTGTATGTAGTTTTTGCAATAAGAAGCATAACAGAGCGTGCAGATTGATGAATAAAACGTGTTTCAGATGTGGTTCTCACGATCATTACTTAAAGAATTGTCCACGTTCACCTACCATTTCATCTGTGCGGAGTCAGACACATGTATCAGTTCAGGCATCTCATCGAGGTAGAGGGCAGTATAGATCAGCTGCTTCTGATACTGTTAGTAGAAGTAGACATGCTCAGAGTGGTAGATCAGCTAGATCCGAGGTTGGACGACCATGTTTAGTAGATGACATTAGAGTTCGTGATGGTAATGAGAATGCATCTGAGGACATACCAGGTACATTTATGATGTTTCAGTTCTAGTTTTGGTTATGATGAGTTATGAGCTCAAAATGAGATAATTTGTCTATTCCAGTTAGTTTTGAGATCTATTGCTAAGCTTGAAAAATTTGAGGACGAAATTTCTTAAAGGGAGGGTGAGTTGTAACACCCCTAAAATCCCCCAATTTGGAAAACCCTAAAATTTTAAATCCTTAGTTTGATAACCTAAGATTTGAGAAGTTTTAAAGTAAAACCCTAATTAAGAAATTTGGGGATTTGATAATCCTAAAATGTTTTTGGTGACCTAATTGAGTTAAAATCGAATTTCAGTGACCTTTATGTAAGTGGGTTAATTTTGAGGGCCATTTGTCAAAACCCTCAAACATTTCAGTCTCCTTATGCGCGTTTTACCCTTTAAGTGAGCTATTTAAACCTCTATTTACCCGCATATGAAACCCTACAGCTGCCATAACCCTTTATGCGATTTGCACTTGGTTCTACTCTCTCTCACTCTCGAAAGCCATCATAACCCCTCACCCACTGCTTCTCCGATCAGACTCCGGTAGGCCCTTTGCCGCCGCTTGTGTCCCGCACGACAACCACCATCGTGGTCACCCCCGTCTCACGAGTCACCTCTAGCCTTCAGCTCACCCCTTTTCGACCACTGTTTCTGAGTTTACGAAAGAAACCTTTCGGTTTCTCTTTTGTCGCCTTAGTCATGTTGTCGCATCGCCGTCGTTTTTTGTTTCCATTTTTTACCACCGTGAATGTTTGGATCCAGCACCGTGAGAACCTCTTTTGTCGTCGCCTCCTCCTCCACTCGTCTTTTCCGTTTGAGTTTGGGTAAGCTTCGTCGTTCCTCGTTAGATTTGTTTTTGGTCTCTTGAAATTGTTTGTTGACAGTGGGTTGTTTGTTGTTTGACTGGAATGAACCATCGAGGTTCTCGTTTTACGCCTTCGGCGAGCTGCACAGTCTTGGTTCTCTATGAGTGAAGTTGATGCTGTCGGTGAGGGTCTTCAACCCTAGTTACAGATTGCAAGATGAGAAGGGTTTGGGCTAGTGTGTTAATTGGTTCAAGCCCAGTCAAAGTTGTCATTGGTTGTGGGTGTTGGGTTTCTGTGTGTGTTAATGTGGCTTGGGTGAGCCCAATTGTGAGGTTTGATCAAAAGTTCAACAAATGGGTTGTGTGTATAAGTGGAGCCAGTTTTAGATGGGAGCCCAAATGGTGAATCAAATTTGTAATCTAAACCAGCTTTGACCCGAATCAGATCAGAGAACCGGATTGAACCGTGAACCATTATCCTGAACCGGTTTGACTCATTGACTTATGAATAGTTGACTGGACCCTTAGACCGGTTTTGACCAGTTTGACCGTTTGACTAGAATTGACCTTGGACTAGTTTGACCAGAGTTGATCGTTGACTAGTTGACCAGAGTTAATTGTTGACTTTGACCAATTTGACTAGTTGACTTTGACCGTTGACCAAGAGTTGACTTTTTTGGATAATCTTTCTCTTGACCTTTCTCCACATCCTGAGTCCGTATCCGCTGCCCGTTTTGTTTAATTCGAACTCGAAAGCTCTGTTTTGTCAATTTCAATTAATTGTACTTAGTAATTTCTGATAAATTGAATATAAGTTTGATCTGAGATATTCTCGTGTTCAAGAACCGAATTTGAGACCGAAGGGTTACCTTATCTTGTTTAGATCGACCGTTCATGTTCTTCGAGATCCTTACCTGAATATGCTTTCGGATTAGTTGTTGAGTTTATAGTTGGTGGCTTAGTGATAGTAATAAATATTAATATAGGGTTTTACCTTGTAGGTTCTGATTCAGCTAGATCTGAGCGTAAGACGCGCTTTTCTCAGCATTAGAGCTTCTGTTGCTTAAAGGTGTGTCTCTTCATGTGTTATAAACTTGTGTGTTTCTTTTATGTTATAAACTTGTGTGATTTATTCCGTGTTGTGATTTGTGAAAGTTTTCTGATATCATGCATAGCATATCAGACTATGTTTTAACTAAAATCAAATTTACCAAATTGTGAAATATCAGATTTTCGAAATCGTAAAACAACAGATTTATAGTATTTGCAACTTGAATTTTCATAATTCAAGTTTCGGATGAGACTCGGATTTTAAAAACTGCATCATACCATTGTGAGTATATGGTTTGGGATTTGTTCGGGGAAGTTTAGTGGTTTCACCCTTCAGGCTGAATTCCACTTCGGATCTGTGGTTCCACCCTTTAGGCTGAGTTTCACTTCGGATGGTGACGATGGAGAAAGTAGGTTCTGGGGAACCTTACTTTTCGGTGTATCAGAGATGGGTACTATGATTCATGTGCATCATACATCATATAATCATGATCCGGTTTTGTACTGTTTTCAGAAAAGTCTTTATCAGAAAATAAAATATTGTTTTGTTTTTGTTTTGTTTTCGTTTGCACTCTAGAGACACACTAAGCTCTTTAGCTTACACCCCTTAGTTTTTACTTTTCAAATATCTCAGACTTTTTAGGTGATCGATACTTGGAGCAT
The DNA here is from genome assembly GCA_030270665.1 of Hibiscus trionum. Taxonomy (NCBI): domain Eukaryota; kingdom Viridiplantae; phylum Streptophyta; class Magnoliopsida; order Malvales; family Malvaceae; genus Hibiscus; species Hibiscus trionum. The sequence continues at coordinate 43,854,056 of BSYR01000010.1, forward strand.
CTCTTGTTTATTCAGATAAATTATTATTCTGTATGAACCTTTCTGTTACCTCAGATTTTTTATTTTAATATTGTTTGAGATATTTTTGTAGTATGGACTTTAGAACTGTTTTAATTTGGGTTTTATTAAATGCATGCATCTATGAAGTTACTTTCGGATTTTTAATCAAGTTGTCTGAACAATGATATATGACTACGTTTTATACTGAATGAAATTATTGAGTTTATTATTTATTTTCGAGAATAATTTATACTTTTAACTATTTAACTTTAAAATTTATAACTTGTGGGACTAGTTTTCAATCGTGACTTTCTAGATTCGGCCCATTCCTTCTGGGCCGGGTTTAAGGAGTTTCACCCTAAGCCTAAGCCCTAACCCTAAACCCCTAATTTTATTATGGAGGCATGATTAGAAGGTAGACGATTTCCACCCATGTTCGAGGGTCGAGCTATTTATTTAAATCAAAATTATGCTCGAAATTTAGGAGCGTTTTGGCAAAAATATTAGGGGTCCCAAAAATAGGTCCAAACCCTAAGATTCAAGGCTTGAGTATGACCTGACCTGGATTGTTTTTTAGACGAATTTGCTCTGTGTATACCAACCTCCTATATAAGTAAGTCCCAATCTACACAAAGATTACTGTAAATCTGAGTTTGGCTATGAGTCACCTCTCCACAAAGCTTTGCCTGCACACACTCTTTCACGCATTTGAAGACAGTTTCTACAGTAGATGCAGTCCCTTGAAATTGCCTTCATTTCCCTCCCTCTAGATCCCATAAATGCAACAGTTGCAGACGAGTTTGAGCACCATGGAAGAAAGAGTTGTCTTTAAATTCATGCAAGTCCACAGCAACTCTCGGTCCGACCTGATTTATTTTTTATGTTGATGTAAAAGTTAAATTTATAATAATATATAATACTATAAATAAAAAAATATTAAGTTGTTCAACTATAATAGCAAAAATGTTATGAATATTTATCTATGTCTATCATAATAAGAACTTTATCAAAGATATTTGACTTACTTTATCATTATGAATATTATCTACATTAAATAGAGTTTAGTGTATTATGTACTTCTTATACATATAAATAGATAATTTATTGAAGGCATTGTACACAAATCTATATGTGAGAATAATACAAATCTCCTTCCTTTTCTCATCTCTTTGTTCTTTTATTCTTGTTCGTTGTTCTTTGTTATTTTATTTACAACATGTTATCAACACGACACTCTAATGAACTGAGGTCTTCATAGTTCAAATTCAACGGGAGTAAGTATTGCAAAACGAGAAGAAACGAGGTAGACAATTTGTTCTTCTATATGGTATTCTTGCCCCGGTAATTGTCTGTTTTGTTTTTGTAGGTTCTTGCTTATCAATTATTAACTTTTTTAATTAGGTTTTTAATTCATGATATTATCCCACAAGGAATTACGTGCTTGCACATGTGTTTTTAACTTATGAAACATGGAAATTTACATTTAGACTAGTGTCAAAAGATAAAAAAATATCATGATTGTAATTTATAATTGATTCAATTCAAAGATTGTGTTGCCATGTTGTAGAACCGAATTTTTGTCTGAGCTTATATATATATAGTATAATAATAATAAATAAAACAGATAATAATAGAAACCCAAAATATATTAAAGTCCAAAAATAATACAAAGTCCAAATATATATACAAAATACCCAATACATTATAAAAGTCCGAGCCAAAACCAAAAAGCCATTACAACAGTTAACAACTTAAACCCAACCCATATCCAGCCCAACAAGCACAAAAACCCTCTAAACCTCTATGTGTTTCTTTTTCTCGCTCGAATTCGAGCCTTAAGGGACATGTGTCATGATAGTATTGGCCTCTCCCTTTTCACTCGGATTCCTACCGAACTGGGACCAGCTGGCATCGCCAGCCGTGCAAGGATGACGTCACATCTAACAACATGTATAAATACCTGCGAAGAGAGAGAAAAGCTTTAATTAATACGACAATAATTGCACTAATAATTACCGAAAAAGTGAAAACGAAAAGTCAGAGAGAGAGAGAAGTTACCTGAGGAGTCTGAGTTGATCGAGGAAGACAACCGGACACAGAGACCTTGTCGGAAGCTCACCGAAACCATCAGAACACCGAACCGAGGTATTTCTACCTCCGTTCTTTGCCTTTTCCCCTCTTTACCTTTTCGAAAAACACAAAAACGAGTTAAATCCTTAAAAAACCCGAACTTAAGTTTTTCTAAAATCAGATTTCAGCATGAAACACATCTTTAAACCAAAACTCTAAGCATAAATCAGATCCATAACACATATTAAAACCTAGATCTAAGGTAATATAAAACAGGTCTAAATCTCTAAGTGTCAGATTTAGTTCGAAACTAAAAAAATATAAAAAATAAATAAAAAATAAAAAGAGGAGAGATCGAAGGCTTATCTTGCTTTTTCGTTGCCGAAAATGTCGTCGGAGTGAGGGTTTGAGTGCTGGAGCCGTTGTCGGAGTCGAAAAACAGAGAGGAGAGGTCAATGGTTTCGGGTAGATAGCCTATGATTAGGTGAAGCGGGGTGTTTCTGACGAAATGAGACTCAGATCTAGGATTGTGGTTAAAAAAGAAGTTTTTTAGGTAGAATTAGGGTTCCGGCGACGGCGGAGGCGGTGGTCGGAGTTGCAGACGATGGTCGGAAAAGCCAGGTCTGGCTGGAGAAGATGACCGGTGAAGGTCCGGTCATCGGAAAAAGGAAGAAGAAGGTCAGACGGTGGTCGGAGGTTGCAGAGGTATCAAAGAGGTTGACCGCAGAAGGTCCGGTCATCGGAAAGAGGAAGGAGGAGACCAGAGATGATATCCGATGACCGATATCATCCCGGCGGCTAAAAACAATTTGGTGTTCGAATTAAAAGGATTTAGGAGAGCTAGGGTTTCGAGGAGGGCTAGGGTTTCGAGGATTTTTGGTGTTCGAATTAAAAGGATTTAGGAGAGAGAGAGAGAATTGAGGAGAGAGAGAGAGAGGGGATAGCCAAATGGTCGTTCCAACTCGGTTTAGGGTTATTTATATCGAGTTGGGAACGACACCGTTTTGGAAAGCCGGGTCACAGAGGATCCGCGTGTTTTCACACGGGTTTGGATATGGGTTCGTGACCCGGTCGACTTAAAACGTTGGGTTTTTTTTAATTAAAATGGGCTCAACGGTTTGGGCTTGGGTCAACGGTTTGGGCTCAGGTCAACGGTTTGGGCTGGGTTAATGGGTTTGGGCTTAACCTTTTATGGTCTTAAGGTTTGGGTTCTTAGATTTTGATTTCTTTATAGAACAATCCCTATTTGTTTGTAATCTGGTCACCTAAAATTATAATTAATTCAATTTAGTCCTTTTTCTAGAATTTAATTGTTTTGATTAATTATTTTATTTAATTTCCTTAATTAATTATTTTATTTAATTGTTTTAATTAATCTATATGCTTGAATGTGTTTTTAGCATCATACTATATATTGTTTGGACAATTAATCACATGCTAAATTGGACTAGAGCTATTAGTGTAGTGTACTTAATCATAATTGAATAGGGAGATCGTTGTAGAAAATAAGTGGATATTTGAAACAATGTTAGAATACTCAATATTGGCTAGTGTCACAAGGTAGAGTGATGTTAACCAATGAGTATTCTGGTAAAAGTTTCAATTTTTCACTTTAACTTAGAAAATGGAAATAAATCATTAATTAGGTAAATTAAAAAATAAAATAGGATTAATGATTAGAAGCATATTAATTAAGAATGTTGTTAACTTTTGGGCTTGACAAAGAAAGTGCCCAATATTATTTTGGGTGTTTTCTTTCATATCCAAAATTAATAATATTCGTAGAATTTTAATTAAATCAATTAATGGAGCCTAATTAGGGTTTACTTAAAAATAACAAGACAATAATAAATCATGCATTAAACCTTTTGTGTTGAGGTACATTTTTCGAATATAAGTTGAAGTGTCCTAATGTAATTGGATTTTTCATAATTGTATTCGATCGAAATGTATTTTCTTACAAAAGGATATTCCCATTCGGAATAAAATTCATTTTACGGTTAAAAGATTTAATTAAATCCATATTAATGTTCGAAATGCCAAAATGCCACGTGTAATTAATAAGGTACCGATAACGGGCGTTCGTAGGGGTGCTAACCCTTCCCTACATGTAACCGACTCTCGAACCTGAATTTTTCATAAAAGAATCTCTGGTACGTTTTTATGGTGTCTGGTGGCGACTCCAAAATGATTTTCGAGCAAATAAAAGTGATTGTGACTAAAAATGGAATTAATTAATTACAATATAAAATTGGTCAAAAACCCTGATTTTCCAAAAACCTAATCGTCAGTTTGTTTTTATTCCAAGCAACTAAAAAGCGGGCTTTCAAAAAACGGTCGCGAAAGCTTGGCGACTCCACTGGGGAATAATTGAGAGTCAGACCTAATAATTAATTACACGTGGTATTTTTGCATTTTTAACATTAATCTGGACTTAATTTTTTCTAGAAAACTGTTCAATGGATTTTAGGAAAAATGGGGGTAGTTTTTGTGTATGCTATATCTTTCATTCATGCATAAACCCAAAACTCGAGTTTTTCACCCTTAAGTGGGAGTAAGACAATATCGGACGTGATGCTCTTCAGCTCCGAGTTCAGATTTTTGTCTTCTTCCGGTATACTAACCATACGCATCGTGCAGCCCACGCCTCCGTTGTAAGGGACCTATACTACCGAATCGAAGTCTTACTGTCGTAGTAGACAGTAACGACAGTTCGGGAATCGAGAGTCTAGAACAAAGCCCGCATTATGTTTTAGAAGCCCACCCCATTAGAGCCAGACAAGGGGCGAGGGTAGGTGCTTCCGGTTTAAATTCATTTCTCTGTTTATCTTGTTGCATTAAATATTGTCATTTTAATTCGAATAATTATTAATCTCGTAGTTTGTTTACTTGCCTTTGATATTAATTCGGGATACTAACACAAGTTTTTTTGTTTTGTTTGTCGTTTGTTTGTTTTGTCTATTTTTGTCATCAATTGCATTTTTATTTTCGACATCGAATTCGGAGTCAGTCAAATTTAGAAGTATGCGATATGTCATAAGGATTTAAAGTAGGAGAGGATAACATTGTTGTATGGATCTGGTCTGAGCAGACACATCATGAAAAGGAGGATAGCCTTAGAAGAGGAGAAATATCCAAGATGAAAGGATATGTAAAGCTAACCACTAATCAGGAGGAATGTTTATCATATTTTAAACATATCTGGGATCAATGGGATAACGAGATGAAAAAGTTATTTCAAGATGAATTCATGGACATAGCTCTATTGCTAGAAATAAAGGTCGATCAAGAGTTATTAAGGGCAATGTAGCAATTCTGGAATCCGACCTATAACTGCTTCACCTTTGGGCAAGTACATAGAAAGTGACAAAATCTACACCAGGTCCCTTAACAGCACAGGGCATTCAGGGTTCATCAAAAAGTTGGTAGCATTAACAGGAAAGACCAAGGAGTGGTGGGATCAAAGATTGGCCAAAAATGACAGCACCGACCAAAATGAAGATAGGCAACGAGTTAATTGGAGAATTCTCAAAGAGCTGATAGTGGCAAGTAGTGACGAACCGGTTAGAATGAGAAGCTTATTTTCCTTGTGTATTTATGGCCTGGTAATCTTCCCCAGAACCCATGAGCATGTTGATTCATCACCTATTGGATTATTCGAACAACTGAGTAAAGGAGTTAACCCGGTGCCGGCAATTCTGACATAAACTTATAGGTCACTCACCAACTGCAAGAAGACAGGGAAGCAAAATTATGGGGGGTGTGCACAATTACTAGAAATAGGGTTCAGGGCCACAAATGGAACACACCTTACAGGGGAGCTAGATACCTGGATACTTATTCACCGATCAGAGAACACCTAACTGACTGTGTCTTGGAAAAGAAAATTAAGAAGCACTAGAATGAATATTTCAAAGATTTGAAGGATACGGATATAGTATGGAAAGCTCCTTGGCTAAATACGGGTACAACCTTTCTATACCACTGTGGAAGCAGGGACTGGGTTCCTTTACCGGGAATCTGGGGAGGAACAACCTATTGTCCATTGTTAGTCTCGAGACAATTCGGATCAAGGTAGTTTGTGCATGCCACTGCTGGAATGGCTAAGTTTGAATATGCTCACAAGACCAATGATTACAAGGGGCTAATTCTGCAAACCTCCAAGGCTTGGGAAACACCAAGAATGGTTCAGCCTTATCCAGGATCAGAAGTAATGGCAAGGTACGATGAGTAGAGGGCCCAGCGAGTCAATCACACTACATTTCAAGAATTGCCCCCAAGAGCTAGAACTTCAACACATGCAATCCAGGAGTCACCTTCAGCTTTAGAGAAACTCAAACATGATCGGGAGCAAGATTTGAAAAAGTATGAAAAAAGGAGTCCAGGACCTTAAGGAGGAATTAACAATGGCACATTTGCAAGTAGAGATCCACAAAGGAAAGGAGAAGGAGTTAGTAGAGCAGAACAAGAAAGTGAATCAAGAATTAAAAGAGCTGCAGGAATTGCACAATGACTACAAAGCCAAACAAAAGGGTGGAACAAGCAAGATAATAAAGAATCTATCAGAGGAATTGGATGCAATGACCCAAGACAGAGATGATTATAAAAAGATGTATGACATGAAGACACATGTAAGTAAGGAATCGAACGACAAAGCCAATAAGAGGCTAGAAGAAGAACAAGCCCGAAATTTTAACTTAACTAGCCAGGTGACACAACTTGAAGAATTAATCACCAAGTATCACAACGAGGATAAAGTCGAAGCAGAGATAGCAAAAGAAAGAATGCAGAAAAGAATAACTAAGTTAGAAAACATCGTTCAAGATCTGAAGGACAAGTTAGCTAGATATGAAGGGACAATAATGGCAGAGAACGAAGCATGGAAGGACAAATATGAGGCAGCCCGACGAACGGTCCAGTGTCAGAACGATGAACTAGTGAGATTCAAAGCCCAAGTCAGAAGCATCGCTTCGTATGTCCAAATTGTGTCAAGGCAAGCTACAAGCTTGTTGGAGCAGGCCAACATTGAAGAGGAGCACGGGGAGGCTATTGTGCGTCTGTTGCACGAGTTAGTTAACCTAGGGGTTAGGGCTGGTGTTTTTATGTAGCAAGTTTATCCCCTCTATGTAATTAAATTTTCGGACGGATGTGGTGTTTCAAAGGAAGACTGGTTTCTAAATTCGATGTATTTTTATATCATTCATGCATACATGCACACATTTATTCATTTTTGAAATCTTATGATAAATAAAGAATTTAATAAGAGAAAAGTTTAATGACAGAATCCACTCTAAGCCGTAAACATTCGACATTCAAACGGAACTCGCATGTGTTCACGATCCATGGCTTTTGAGGATCGGCTTGCCAATCTTGAAAACGAACATATGGAAACACAGAATCGTTTCGACAGAATCGAACAATCAATTAAAGATTGCTTTACTCAAGCCCGGGCAGAAATCATCAATCAGCTGACTGCTCTATTGGGCCCTAAGGAATATGGGAAGGCCAAAGCAGCCAAAGGAGCTTCCAACGAGGTGAATGATCAAGCAGAGACAACGTCCCACATCAGGATGCAGCCAGAAAAACCTTCAACGGCAAAGAAGGTCCATATCAACCTAGCTGGAGCAACACCAAGTCATCCAGTACACATTGGTGCAAACTTTGAGAATGCTGAAGAGGTGCCATACTTGAATGCTCTTGATGAGATCAGAAAAATATGTGCTGAAATTGAGCGCAAGTACGAGGAGCGCTGCAAAGCTCTAGAGGATCGCTTGTTGGAACTACAGAAAGCTAATGAGATGGGGCCAGGAGTTGTTGAAATGAGCTTGGTGGTTGATTTGGTACTTCCTCCTAAGTTCAAAGCTCCAGACTTTAAGAAATACGATGGAACTTCATGTCTGAAGGCCCATATTACGATGTATTGTAGAAAGATGGTTGCTTACTTGAAAGATGAAAAGTTGTTGATACACTGCTTCAGGACAACCTAATTGGTTCAGCTGCTCGCTGGTATACCCAACTAAGCCGGGTGAATATCCGATCCTGGAAGGACCTGTTAGGAGCTTTTGTGAAGCACTATAAGCATGTCACAGAAATGATCTCGAGTCGAGTAATGCTGCAGGGGATGGAGCAAAGAAGTGATGAAACGCTCTGACAATATGCTCAAAGATGGAGAGATATTGCAGCGCAAGTACAACCACCGCTAATGAAAAGTGATATTGCTCATATGTTCATACAGACTTTGAGAGGACTGCTCTTTGAGAGGCTTATCAGTAATGCCACCCAGAAATTTGCTGGCATTGTGATGACAGGAGAGCTGATAGAAGCCGCAATAGAGAGTGGAAGAATTGAAAGTGGAGAGAGTTCTCGCAGGAATTATGAGAGGAAAGATAACGAAGTGAATAATGCAAGCACTTATGTGGCACCAAAAAACGTGACCATTACATCACCCCGAACCTCGGCTGGAAACTCCCAAAATTCAAACAAGAGGGATTCTCGAGGACCGAGAAATGATAGAATGAACTTTACACTCATCCCAATGTCATATGCAGAATTATACCCTTAGTTGCATGAGGCGAACCTGGTGAGGCCATATCATCTGACACCTCTACAGCCTCCTTACCCTCCATGGTACAAAGCTGACGCTCACTGTAAATTCCATGCTGGAATACCGGGACATTCGATTGAAACATGCACAGCGTTCAAAAAGGTGGTGCAAAATTTGATCAATACTGGGATATCGAAGTTTGATAGGCCCAGTATTGCGGCTAATCCCCTTCCAAGTCATGGAGGACTTGGGGTGAACATGATAAAAGAATATGATGAGGTGAAGAGGCGAAAGACTGATGTTCCAGAGATTCAGTCTCCGTTGAGATGGGTGTTTGAACAACTATATAACGCCAAGATGATTGAAGTTGGCATGAAAATTGAGATGGAAATACATGCTAAGGTGTATTGTGAATATCATCAATAATGTGATCATGAAATTCAGCACTCTTAGGAGTTTAGGGACCTAGTTTAAAAAAATGATAGATAACAAAGAAATTGAGTTCTTTGAAAAGGTTGGTACAAGGAAGGAGGTTGAAGTGTGCGCTTCGGAAAGCTAGAGTGAAATATGGGGTGCACAAACATTTGGTTGTATCTGTCAAACCATGGCTCCATGCACGAAGCCAGTGGTGACACCAAAGATAGTAATTTCAACTCGCGCACCGTTTGCTTTCAAAAGTACCAATGTGGTCCCTTGGAATTATGCGGCCAGTGTGTCAATACCAGAGAAAGAGAAGTTGCTAGAGACAAAACCAAATGAAGAGACAAAGGAAGAACTAGAAAAGAGCAGACGAATTTGGAGGCAGTAAACGAAGTAGGCCATTTCACTCAAAGTGGCATATGTTACTCCTCCCTAGAAGTCATGAAAGAAGCTGAGAAGGCTAAGGAAAAGGTAGCTGCTACCCCTGAAAAGATTTTTGAGGAAGACCCTTCTCCAAAGATAAATGAACCGGTGACAGAGGAGCAAGCCTGAGAATTTCTGAGGTTTTTGAAGCACAGTGAGTACAACATAGTAGAACAATTGAAGCAGCAACAGGCGAGGATTTCAGTCCTAGAGTTATTACTGAGTTCTGAGGGGCACCGAATTGCTTTAATGAAGGTGCTAAATCAGACGTTTGTGCCAAACAACATCTCAGTGGATAAGTTGGACAAAATTGTAAATCATAATGTTGCTGACAGTTACATAACATTTACTGATGATAAAATTCTGGAAGAAGGAATGGGGTCAATGAAAGCTCTGAATATCACCACGCATTGTAAAGGATATGTGCTGTCAGGTGTCCTAATTTACAATGGATCAACCCTAAATGTTATACCGATGACGACTCTGCAAAGGTTGCCTAATGATGACTCCCATATGAAGGCATATCAGAACACTGTGAGAGCCTTTGATAGAACAATCCGGGAGGTGCTTGGGAGAATAGAAGTATCGTTGTTGATAGGACGACAATTTACATTATTGACTTTTGTGGTGATGGATATTAAGCCTACTCACAATTGCTTGCTTGGACAACCTTAGATTCACTCAGTAGGGATAGTCTCATCGTCTCTACACCAGAAAATCAAGTTTGTCATAGAAGGAAAGTTGGTTAGTGTTGGAGCGAAGGAAGACATCATTGCCTCTGTAACAACTGATGTGCCTTATATCCAGACAAATGAAAATGGCTTGGAGTGCTCTTTCTGGGAAAGCCATTTCCACGGCCAATACCGTCAAACTACACCAAGATGATTGTACGAGAGACACTTGGAAGGGGTGTGAAGACAGGCAAGAGGCTCGGAAAACACCTACAAGGAAGTTTGCAACCAAGGCCCATTCTGATTAAGAAGGATCATTTCGGATTGGGATTTGCTCCTACTATAAAAGACCGATTGAGAGAGTTAAAGAAGCAGAGGGAATAGAGGATAGCCCACATGCAAGGAAAGGAGACGTCCTCCCGCCTGGTGACATCTTTTGACATGACAAAGATTTTCAAATCGCGTGGGTTCATCAATGTTGAAAAGCCACTAGAGGAAGTCAATCAAGAGACAATAAAACTGCATGAAGAGGAAATCTTTTGCAATAATCTGGATGGGCTTTTTGTTGGTGGAATCTTTGAGGATGCTCGACCCGGCAAATATTTGAAAATGATCTGTCCATGTACCCCAGGTGAGACATTGAAGAATTGGACAACCGAAGATACTTCCCTTGTAACCAATATTGAAACAGAGTAAATACTGGGACCACCTTATACCTTTGCCCGTAGGTATAAGGGGATTATCTATAAAGGGCCATTATACAATCATTTTAATAAAGATGCTTTCCATGCTGATTCACAAATGGAAAACAAATATTTATTTTTTCGCATCCTTTTCAAAATATATTATTATTTTCTTTGTAGGTCTTCAATTATCGACTGCATGAATGATCCTAAACCTGATCCTAGGGTAGGACTTGAATAGCCAGTGTGTCTAGCAGAAATCAATGAAGTTGAGGATGAACTAGAATGTGAAATCCCTGAAGAATTACTGAGGTTGGTGGAAAAAGAAGATAAACAGATCCTGCCCCACAAAGAAGAATTGGAGATTCTCAATCTGGGTACAGAAGAAACCAAAAGAGAAGTACAGATAAGAGCAACATTTTCACCCAAAAAGAAGCAGGAACTAATTGATCTGCTACGCGAGTTCAAAGATGTCTTCGCCTGGTCTTACCAAGACATGCCATGATTGAACACTGACATAGTGGTACACAAACTGCCTATTAGACCTGAATGTAGACCGGTTCAACAGAAACTTAGAAGGTTGAGGCCGAAAATGGTGATAAGGATAAAAGAGGAGGTACATAAACAAATTGATGTCAGTTTCCTTGCGGTATCTCAATATCCATAATGGGTGGCTAATATAGTACATGTACCAAAGAAAGATGGGAAAGTACGAATGTGTGTTGACTACAGGGACCTGAACCGGGCCAGTCCGAAACATAATTTCCCTCTACCGCACATACACATTTTGGTTGACAATACGTCAGGGCATTCATGGTTTTCCTTTATGGATAGCTTCTCAAGATATAATCAGATAAAGATGAGTCCAGAAGATATGATCAAGACCACCTTTATAACCTTATGGGGCACCTATTGTTACAAGGTGATGCCCTTTGGACTAAAGAATGTTGGGGCAACATACCAGCGAGCGATGGTGGCCTTGTTTCACGACATGATGCATAAAGAAGTCGAAGTGTATGTAGATGACATGATTGTCAAAACCCATACTGAGGATGAGCACATCCAAAATCTGAGAAAGTTATTCTTGAGATTGAGAAAGTACCAACTGAAGCTCAATCTTAACAAATGCACCTTTGGAGTAACATCTGGAAAACTTGGTTTTGTTGTCAGTAGAAGGGGAATCGAGATATACCCCAATAAAGTGAATGCTATCCAGAACCTGCTGCAACCCAGCTCCCAAAAAGAAGTTTGGGGGTTCCTTGGCAGATTGAATTATGTTTGAAACACCCCAATATTGGGCTTGGAAGTTTAGGGTCTGAAACGGGCCGGTCTGAATTTTGGTTCAAATATAAAAGGACGCTTTAGGGAAAACCTAGTTCGGGATGCTTTAAAAATATGGAAAAATATCTAAAACTCCTATTTTAATATATATAAGAGAGTGGTGAAATCAATTTGTCAAAATAAGGTTTGGAATTACAATATTTCGGATTAGTGACTAAAATGCGATTTTTTAAAAGTTCAGTGGTGACTGTTTTGTAAGGATTGAAACTTTGAATCTTTAAGGAGCTAATTTACCCAAAAATGATTTCTCCAGATTTTTCCTTAATTTTATAGATTTAATTAATGTTTAATTAATTAAATGGAAAAGAGAAACCACTTTATAGAATTTCATAACTAACTTTTCCTAAAATTTTCTCATTTCTTTTTCTCTTAAAATTCCATCATCCAAACAATTTTCTCCAGAAACTTTTTCATTGATTTCCACTTCAATTGATGAGATTTCAATCATCAATTAGTTTCTAATCCATCTTACATCAAATCCTTTTGATTTCCTCATTGGATTTTCAAGAAAATTGGCTCAAATCAAGGAGAAATCACCATTTAGAGGTAAGAATGTTCTTCTCCTCTAAATACTCAGTTCTTTACTGAAATTCCCAAGTTATCAATCCTTAATTGAAGTTTTATAAAAGATTTTAATGTTAGAGGCTTGATTTTGGCTTAAAACTCAAGATTTGGAAGAAATCTTGGAGAATTTCGTTGTGATTGTTTGAGCTCTTTTTTGAGATGATTCTTCAATGTATTTTGGATGTCTAATGATGTGTAAATGAGGTTTTATCAATGCAATCCCGAATAGGTTGAATTTCCTAAGTTTTTGCTTATGAAAATGGTGGTTTTTGAGGTGATCTTGGTGTTCTGTTATAGCTGGAGGTATAAGGACGAGTTTAGGTTCATTTTGGTTGTTGATTGATGTTTAGAAATTGTTAGAAGTTATGGATCTTGGCTGGGTTAAGTTTTGGAAGAGTTTGGAGGTGATTTCGGTTGTGTTTGGTAGCCGAAATGTTGGCTTTAGGTAGAGCAACGGGTTTAAGTGTGTTGGCTGAAGATTTCAATGCATGATGATGCATTAATCCTCTGCTTTGATGTGTTTAAAATAGGGGAGGCATCTTCAGACACCTTTGGAGTTGATCCGGAGGCTTGATCGGCGTTTCGGCAAGCTTGCGAAACGAAATTGGTGAGTGGAGTTTGGTTTCCAGCTTTGGAACAATTTTGGGAGCTTAGTTTAAGTCTAAGTAACTTAATTAAGCTCAAGAGTAAGTTTTCAGAGAAACTCTCTTGGATGAGCCTTGAAGTGGTTCGATTCATTGAATATAATTTGCATGTTTAAATTCTGTTTGAAAAGCATGTTTATGCATTGTTAATGCTGGTTTTGAAAGCCATATGTCGAAGGATGCTCAAGGTAAGAGATCCTTGGTTTTACATATTGAAAATGTGAATTTGATGCATAGTGATGCATGATGTTAAATGGCTTTGTTTAATGCTTTAAAACAGTGGATTGTTGATGTTATATGATGTATATTGGCAAGTGATGAATTGGTTTTAAAGTAATTGAATCGAATATAGTTAGCCGGATTTAGGATTGGGTGCACCGTGAATAAAGTCACCTTGGATGTTGAGGGGTTGTGATTGTACCGAAAACTCCATCCAAGTATCCTAACGAGAGAGTTAAGATCACAACGGTGGTTAAAAGTCCGTGTGTGGATCTTGTTAAGGTCACAACGATGGTTAAGAGTTCGTGTGTGTAGACCTTGTGTTTTGTGTCCCGTACTCTCGTTAGGAAGTTATTGATCGTACCGAAAACTCCATCCAAGTATCCTAACGAGAGAGTTAAGATCACAACGGTGGTTAAAAGTCCGTGTATGGATCTTGTTAAGGTCACAACGGTGGTTAAAAGTCTGTGTGTGTAGACCTTATGTTTTGTGTCCCGTACTCTCGTTAGGAAGTTATACAACTACCGATGAGTGGTGTTGAGGGGTTGTGATTGTACCGTAAACTCCACCTTATGTTGTTCGATAGTGTGTATGAAGCGTGTGGGACAATGCTTGTAATCCGCGTATTCGATTGTGTTTTGTGTTGTAAAAGCTTATGAATTATCACTTGAAAGCCAATATGTTGAATTGATGTAATGAAGCATGAGATGCTTGTAAAGTATGCATGGTTGCATGAAAAGAGTTAAGCTTGTGTTTTAAAGCTTGTTGAAAGTGTTTTCAAAAAGACATTATTGTGTTGTTTTCTTTAGAGCATGCCTCACTAAGCTATTGTGCTTACGCTCTCTCTTTTGTACCAATAATGCAGACAATTGAAGTGTTTGAGGGCAACAAGGAAGCTAAGAGTCCAAGGGAAACTAAGCTCATGTATGGTGATGTTTCATAACACTATTAGTTTTGGTAATATGGCAATGGGAACCTAAAGTGTGGTTTTTGCGAGATGTTTTGGACTCCCTAGTTTGTGGCATGTTGCTTTTGGTGTTTTGGATTGTAAATGGCCATTTAATGATTGTTTTGGTGATTGGTTGATCGCTTGGTTTTGAAAAAATAGGAAGCATGCCTATAGACTTGTGAAATTCCATGTTTGATGCTATGATTGTGTTTTGAAGTTGCAAACTGGTACCTTATATGTATGATGACTTGTTGGTATGGTTAGAGGGTCATTAAGATGTGTTTGAATGGATTTGTGTATGAAAAACCAGCAAAATCTTCAGCTTCTGGGCAAACTGTATCGGAACGGGCACTAGCTTTTCGAAACGGGGGCCTGCAATGGCCTTGGTGTTTCGAAACGGGTGGAGGCCGTTCCGGAATGATTTGGCTTCTGTCAAGCCCTGTTTCGAAACAAGTCTCGAAACGAACCCGTGTTTCGGAACGGTCAACACCGTTTTGAAACAGGTGACCGTTGGGCACTGATTTGAATGGTTTTGAGGTTTGCTAGCTTTACGTTTTAGTCCCGAAATTTGTAAGTGCAATTATATGAGTTCGAGATGTCCGATTAAGGTGAAATTTGACAGAGATGCATGTAATGCGACTAATTTAATATTGAGAACTTAAAAATCAGTTAAGACCTTCTAATTTCTAGAATTTACATTTGGTCCCTAATATTTGTATTTTGCGCAATTGAGTCCCTTATTTGAATCCGATCGTTGTGCTTTACTCGTATATGTTTCTCAAGTGTTCGCTTAGGATTAATGTGCATCTAGACAAGATTAAAAACAAAAAAAGGGTCGTTAATCAAGGTTGACTTTCGGATTGACTTTGGTTTTCCCCGTGTAATCTTCGTAATTCGGGTCAACCGTCTAGGCCGGGCTAAGGGGGTTACATTTGGTGGTATCAGAGCTAAGTTCTCGTGTAAATGAGAATGGTTATGTGGGTGATGTATGTGTATTTGCATGATATGCCTTTTGGATGAAGGAATGTTGTTTGAATTGTGATGTATGCTTGCAATTGTGATGCTATGCTATGTTGAAGCATGTTAGGGATACCCATTGCCATATCAAAACTAATGAAAGGAATTGTTTTTGGAAAATGAGCTTGAGTTCTTGGATTACTTACCTTGTTGTGCCTAATTATGTTTATTGCATTTGTGTCAGTGCATTGTTTTTGTAAATGGGGCCTCGTAGAGAGATGAGGATGAATACGAGAGCTATGGCTCAGAATGAGAACGAGGAAAGCGCTGATAATGTTGTGGATTTACCTCCTCCCCCTGGTGGTGGACCACCTGGCGGTGATGGTGCTGGAGGTGGAAATGCTGGTGTTGGTGCCAGTGCTGGGGTCACTGGACCTGAAGGTGTGCAGGGGCAAGCTGCTCCAGACATGACTGTGCTGATACAGGCTATTGCGGGAGCCTTTCAGGCAGCAGTAGCTGGAGCTCAAGGAGCTGCGCATCAGGGTGATACTAAAAGGATTTTGGGAGGGACTGAGTTCAGAGGTTTATCGCCTGAAGGTTCTGAATCTTGGTTGGAAAGCACCAAGAGGATTTTGGGGCAAATGAATTGCAACAATGTACAAAAGTTGAGTTGTGTGGTATTGTTGTTGCATGATGATGCGTATACGTGGTGGACGACCACTGTTTCCGGAATGGAGGAAAATGATGTGACTTGGATGTTCTTTCTAAATGCGTTCAAGCGAAAGTATCTAGGTGTGCGATACCTAGATGAAAAGAAAAATGAGTTCATGTCTCTTACGCAAGGAAGCATGTCGGTGGTGAAATATGAAGTCCAGTTTGTCCGCCTTAGCCAGTACGCACCTGAGTTAATCCCTGATGAGCGGGAGAGGTGTTAACGTTTCCGTTACGGTTTGGTGACGGATGTGAAGACTTACATGCTTCCTGCTGAGTATACGGATTTTGATGTGTTGGTGAGTAGAGCGAAGGACATTGAGCAGAACTTGGGTTTGTCTTCCAGAGGTGTTGGTTCTAGCTCAGGCAAAAGAGCTGCTGATTATAGTTCCGGTGGTAGACGGAACAAGAGAGGACGTGATAAGAGGTATCAATCTTCTGCTAGGCGTGGTGGAGGACATGGTGCGCCTGTTCAGGGAGACAAGTTGAAAGCTGATCAGAACACGTGCTGGACGTGTAGATCTCTTAGCCATATGAGGCGAGATTGTCCTCGAGCAATGATGGAGGTTCAGGATCCGGTAGCAGTGACCGGTAATTCATGCTGGAATTGTGGTTCGGCCAGATCGAGTGAGCCAATTGATTGATCTTTCACCGGGGAGAAAGCAGCAGAAAGAGCAAACGGAGAGATCTGAAAAGTAAAAAGGGTTGTAAATGAAAAGAGCTTGGTTTGGCCTTTTAATGAACCATCCCCCCTAGGCTGACGCTTCTACTCTACCACTACATAGTCGTGCTGGACCTTACGGAAATGAAACTCGAACAACAACAACAAAGCCGTGGAGCCAACCATCATTGTTTGCCGAATCGCATGTCGAGTGGGGATTCCTTTTAGGATTATTTAGCCAATTCTGATCTGCAATCTCGGTTGAGTTTACTACTTTTGTATAAGGGAGTGTCCTTTGTTGGCCGATGGTGGTCAGGGACGTGCTCCTGGGGTAGTTGCACCACAGAGAGGCCGTGGGCGCGGCCGTGGTAATTTCCAGTGCAAAGAGGATGGTGGGAGGAATGTGGCTCATGTGGTGGTTGTTCAACCTGAGGGTGGTGGCCAGGCTCGAGTGTATGCTCAGCGTGAGGGGAGAAATGATACGGATGTGATCGCAGGTACTTTTACTTTGCAATCCTTATCATTACTTTCCTTTATTGATTCTGGATCTACACACTCATACATATTACGTAAACATGCTCAATTGCTTGGTTTACCTGTTGAGTCTTTGGATGTTGGTATGCGTGTAACTAGTTCCTTTGGTGAGACCGTTGTGACACGG
Organism: Hibiscus trionum; assembly: GCA_030270665.1. NCBI lineage: Eukaryota > Viridiplantae > Streptophyta > Magnoliopsida > Malvales > Malvaceae > Hibiscus > Hibiscus trionum. The sequence goes on from BSYR01000010.1 coordinate 43,871,574, forward strand.
AAGTTGTATAGAAGATGTCCTTTAGAAGTGCAAAACCATGTTTTTCTTGTTGATCTCATGGAATTGCCATTCTATGGTTTTGATGTAATCCTTGGTATGGATTGTCTTGTTGAGCATCGAGCTATAGTGGATTTTGAGAACAAGCGAGTTTCGTTGAAGCTTGCGGATGACAATGAGGTAGTGGTGGTTGGTGAGAATGTGAAGTTTCTTACCAATGTGGTGTCTTCTTTAGAAGCAAGCCGAATGCTGAGGCAAGGTTGTGAGGCTTATCTGGCCTTTGTGATGGATCCTAGCTCTAAGGAGTTAATGGTTCAAGATATTAGGACAGTGCGAGAGTTTCCTGGAGTGTTTTCGGAGGAGTTGCCTGGATTGCCTCCTAGTCGAGAGGTGGAGTTTGGAATTGAGTTGTATGAAAACACAACTCCAGTGTCTATTACTTCTTACTGAATGGCACCTAAGGAGTTGAAGGAGCTGAAGACGCAACTTCAGGAGTTGCTTGATCGTGGTTTCATTTGGTCGAGTGTGTCACCTTGGGGTGCACCGGTCTTGTTTGTGAAGAAGAAGGATGGCACTATGAGAATGTGCATCAATTATCGTCAGCTGAACAAGTTGACTATCAAGAATCGATATCCTTTGCCGAGGATTGATGATCTTTTTGTTCAATTTAGGGGAGCGGCTGTGTTCTCTAAGATTGACTTAAGATCAGGTTATTACCAGCTCAAGGTGAAGGATGTGGATGTGCCAAAAACAGCTTTCAGAATGAGGTATGGGCATTATGAGTTTCTTGTGATGCCGTTTGGCTTGAAGAATGCTCCTGCAGCTTTTATGGACATGATGAATAGAGTGTTTCATGAATACCTGGACAAGTTTGTTGTGGTGTTCATTGATGATATCCTTGTGTACTCTCGTACTAAGGAGGAGCATGAAGGGCATTTGCGGATTGTGTTGCAGGCGCTATTGGAGAATCAGCTTTATGCTAAGCTGAGTAAGTGTGAATTCTGGCTTAGGGAAGTTGTTTTCCTTGGTCATGTGGTTTCAGCTGAGGGGATCCGAGTTGATCCTCAGAAGATTGAGGCGGTGATGAATTGGAAGCCTCCTAAGTCTGTTCATGAAGTCCGTAGTTTCCTTGGGTTGGCAGGATACTACCGGAGGTTTGTGGATGGATTTTCAATGATTGCTGCACCTCTGACGAAGTCGTTGCAGAAGGATGTCAAGTATGAGTGGACAGAGGCAAGACATCAGGCTTTTGAGAAGCTTAAGGCAGCTTTGACGCAAGCTACTATCTTGGTTCAACCTGAATCATGGAAAGAGTTTGTAGTGTACAACGACGCATCCTATTTTGGTTTGGGGTGTGTGTTGATGCAAGAGGGTAAGGTGGTGGCTTATGCATCGCGTCAGTTGAAGGTGCATGAGCGTAATTATCCTACGCATGATATTGAGTTAGCTGCGGTGGTCTTTGCTTTGAAAATTTTGAGACATTACCTGTACGGTGAGAAGTGTACTGTGTACAGGGATCACAAGAGTTTGAAGTATCTGATGTCTCAGAAAGAGTTGAATCTTAGGCAACGACGTTGGGTGGAGTTGCTTAAAGATTACGATCTGACGATCGAGTACCATCCGGGAAAAGCTAATGTTGTAGCGGATGCCTTAAGTAGAAAAGTGGCAGTGGAGTTGAGGGCTATGTTTGCCAGCTTGAGTATTTCGTGAGATGGGGGTCTTGTGGCTGAATTGCAAGTGAAACCATCTTTGGTTCAGTTGATAAAGGATAAGCAGTTGTTGGATGATTCCTTGGTGCCACATGTTCAGGATATTGCTGAGGATAGACCATCAGATTTCTGTTTTAACGATGATGGGGTTCTATGTTTATGGAGTCGGATAGTAGTCCCGAATGATGCTGAGTTGAGGCGTACTATTCTGACTGAGGCTCATAGCAGTCCTTTTGCTATGCACCCTGGTAGTACTAAGATGTATCATGATCTTAAGGATGAGTACTATTGGGTGGGTTTGAAGAAAGATGTTGCGGAGTATGTGAGTAAGTGCATGGTTTGTCAGCGAGTTAAGGCTAAACATCAGTTTCCTTCTCGGTTGTTACAACCGTTGAGGATTCCTGAGTAGAAGTGGGAAAGGATTACCATGGACTTTGTGTCTGGTTTGCCTTTGTCGCCATCGAAGAAGAATTCGGTGTGGGTGATTGTGGATCACCTTACAAAGTGTGCGCATTTCTTACCTGTGCATACTACGTATACTTTGGACAAGCTTGCGGAGTTGTACATTGCTGAGATTGTGCGACTGCATGGTGTGCCAAAGTCTATAGTGTCGGATAGGGATTTGAGGTTTACGTTGCGTTTTTGGGAGTGTTTGCATCAAGCTTTGGGTACACGGTTGAATTTCAGTACTTCTTATCATCCACAGTCGGATGGACAGTCTGAGCGTGTTATTCAAGTGCTGGAAGATATGTTGAGGTGCTGTGTGATTGAGTTTCAAGGTTCTTGGGAGAAACATTTGCCTTTGGTGGAGTTTGCTTATAACAATAGCTACAAGGCAAGTATTCAAATGGCACCTTATGAAGCCTTGTACGGGAGGAAGTGCAGAACTCCTCTTTGCTGGGCTGAAACAGGTCAGAAGTTGGTTTCGATGTCGGCTTTGTTAAAAGGGACCATCGAGAAGGTGAATCTCATTTGTGAGCGTTTGAAGACAGCTTCTGATAGACAGAAATCTTACGCGGATTTGAAGCGTAAGGAGATTGAGTTTGCGGTTGGTGACCGTGTGTTCTTGAAGGTTTCACCTTGGAAGAAGGTGATGAGGTTTGGTCGTAAGGGTAAGTTGAGCCCTAGGTACATTGGACCATACGAGGTGATTGAACGTGTGGGTCATGTTGCGTACAAGCTGAGGTTGCCGCAAGAGTTGGAAAAGATATATGATGTGTTTCATGTCTCTATGCTTCGGAGGTATAGATCCGATCCTTCGCAAGTTTTGCATGTGGAGGAAGTGGAGTTGAACCTAGACTTGACCTATGATGAGGAGCCGGTTGAAATTCTGGATTCGGACAGTAAGGTTCTTCGAGGCAAGACCATTGAATTGGTTAAGGTGTTGTGGAGGCATCGTGGTGTTGAGGAAGCCATGTGGGAAAGAAATGATGATATGTTGAAGCAGTTTCCGTACCTTTTTCCTCCAGGTAAATTTCGAGGACGAAATTTCTTAAGGGGGGGGGGAGAGTTGTAACACCCCAATTTTGGGCTTGGAAGTTTAGGGTCTGAACCGGGCCGGTCTAATTTTCGGTTCGAATATAAAAGGACGCTTTAAGGAAAACCTAGTTCAGGATGCTTTAAAAATATGGGAAAATATCTAAAAATCCTCTTTTAATATATATATAAGAGAGTGGTGAAATCAATTTTGCAAAATAAGGTTTGGAATTACAACATTTCGGAATAGTGACTAAAATACGATTTTTGAAAAGTTCAGTGGTGACTGTTTTGTAAGGATTGAAACTTTGAATCTTTAAGGAGCTAATTTACCCAAAAATGATTTCTCCAGATTTTTCCTTAATTTTAGAGATTTAATTAATGTTTAATTAATTAAATGGAAAAGAGAAACCACTTTTTAGAATTTCATAACTAACTTTTCCTAAAATTTTCTCATTTCTTTTTCTCTGAAAATTCCGTCATCCAAACACTTTTCTCTAGCAGCTTTTTCATTGATTTCCACTTCAATTGATGAGATTTCAATCATCAATTAGTTTCTAATCCATCTTACATCAAATCCTTTTGATTTCCTCATTGGATTTTCAAGAAAATTGGCTCAAATCAAGGAGAAATCACCATTTAGAGGTAAGAATGTTCTTCTCCTCTAAATACTCAGTTCTTTACTGAAATTCCCAAGTTATCAATCCTTAATTGAAGTTTTATAAAAGGTTTTAATGTTAGAGGCTTGATTTTGGCTTAAAACCCAAGATTTCGAAGAAATCTTGGAGAATTTCGTTGTGATTGTTTGGGCTCTGTTTTGAGATGATTCTTAAATGTATTTTGGATGTCTAATGATGTGTAAATGAGGTTTTATCAATGCAATCCCGAATAGGTTGAATTTCCTAAGTTTTTGCTTATGAAAATGGTGGTTTTTGAGGTGATCTTAGTGTTCTGTTATAGCTGGAGGTATAAGGACGAGTTTAGGTTCATTTTGGTTGTTGATTGATGTTTAGAAATTGTTAGAAGTGATGGATCTTGGCTGGGTTAAGTTTTGGAAAAGTTTGGAGGTGATTTCGATTGTGTTTGGTAGCCGAAATGTTGGCTTTAGGTAGAGCAGTGGGTTTAAGTGTGTTGGCTGAAGATTTCAATGTATGATGATGTATTAATCCTCTGCTTTGATGTGTTTAAAATAGGGGAGGCATCTTCGGAAACCTTTGGAGTTGATCCGGAGGCTTGATCGGAGTTTCGGCAAGCTTGCGAAACGAAATTGGTGAGTGGAGTTTGGTTTCCATCTTTGGAACAAATGTTTGAAGGTTTTGGGAGCTTAGTTTAAGTCTAAGCAACTTAATTAAGCTCAAGAGTAAGTTTTCGGAGAAACTCTCTTGGATGAGCCTTGAAGTAGTTCGATGCATTGAATATAATTTGCATGTTTAAATTCTGTTTGAAAAGCATGTTTATGCATTGTTAATGTTGGTTTTGAAAGTCATATGTCGAAGGATGCTCAAGGTAAGAGATCCTTGGTTTTACATATTGAAAATGTGGATTTGATGCATAGTGATGCATGATGTTAAATGGCTTTGTTTAATGCTTTAAAACAATGGATTGTTGATGTTATATGATGTATATTGGCAAGTGATGAATTGGTTTTAAAGTACTTGAATCAGATATAGTTAGCCGGCAATAGGATTGGGTGCACCGTGAATAAAGTCGCCTTGGATGTTGAGGGGTTGTGATTGTACCGAAAACTCCATCCAAGTATCCTAACGAGAGAGTTAAGATCACAATGGTGGTTAAAAGTCCGTGTGTGGATCTTGTTAAGGTCACAACGGTGGTTAAAAGTCCCTGTGTGTAGACCTTGTGTTTTGTGTCCCGTACTCTCGTTAGGAAGTTATTGATTGTACCGAAAACTCCATCCAAGTATCCTAACGAGAGAGTTAAGATCACAACGGTGGTTAAAAGTCCGTGTGTGGATCTTGTTAAGGTTACAACGGTGGTTAAAAGTCCGTGTGTGTAGACCTTGTGTTTTGTGTCCCGTACTCTCGTTAGGAAGTTATACAACTACCGATGAGTGGTGTTGAGGGGTTGTGATTGTACCGTAAACTCCACCTTATGTTGTTCGGTAGTGTGTATGAAGCGTGTGGGACAACGCTTGTAATCCGCGTGTCCGATTGTGTTTTGTGTTGTAAAAGCTTATGAATTATCACTTGAAAGCCAATATGTTGAATTGATGTAATGAAGCATGAGATGCTTGTAAAGTATTCATGGTTGCATGAAAAGAGTTAAGCTTGTGTTTTAAAGCTTGTTGAAAGTGTTTTCAAAAAGGCATTATTGTGTTGTTTTCTTTAGAGCATGCCTCACTAAGCTATTGTGCTTACGCTCTCTCTTTTGTACCAATAATGCAGACAATTGAAGTGTTTGAGGGCAGCAAGGAAGCTAAGAGTCCAAGGGAAACTAAGCTCATGTATGGTGATGTTTTCATAACACTATTAGTTTTGGTAATATGGCAATGGGAACCTAAAGTGTGGTTTTTGGGAGATGTTTTGGACTCCCTAGTTTGTGGCATGTTACTTTTGGTGTTTTGGATTGTAAATGGCCATTTAATGATTGTTTTGGTGATTGGTTGATTGCTTGGTTTTGGAAAAATAGGAAGCATACCTATAGACTTGTGAAATTCCATGTTTGATGCTATAAATGTGTTTTGAAGTTGAAAACTGGTACCTTATATGTATGATGACTTGTTGGTATGGTTAGAGGTTCATTAAGATGTGTTTGAATGGATTTGTGTATGAAAAACCAGCAAAATCTGCAGCTTCTGGGCAAACCGTATCGGAAAGGGCACTAGCGTTTCGAAACGGGGGCCTATAATGGCCTTTGTGTTTCGAAACGGGTGGAGGCCGTTCCGGAACGATTTGGCCACTGTCAAGCCCTGTTTCGGTACAAGTCTCGAAACGAACCCGTGTTTCAGAACGGTCAACACCGTTTCGAAACAGGTGACCGTTGGGCACTGATTTGAATGGTTTTGAGGTTTGCTAGCTTTACGTTTTAGTCCCGAAATTTGTAATTGCAATTATATGAGTTCGAGATGTCCGATTAAGGTGAAATTTGACAGAGATGCATGTAATGTGACTAATTTAATATTGGTAACTTAAAAATCAGTTAAGACCTTCTAATTTCCAGAATTTACATTTGGTCCCTAATATTTGTATTTTGCACAATTGAGTCCCTTATTTGAATCCGATCGCTGTGCTTTACTCGTATATGTTTCTCAAGTGTTCGCTTAGGATTAATGTGCATCTAGACAAGATTAAAAAGAAAAAAGGGGTTGTTAATTAAGTTTGACTTTCGGGTTGACTTTGGTTTTCCCTGTGTAATCTTCGTAGTTCGGGTCAGCCGTCTAGGCCGGGCTGAGGGGTTACAATGTTTCTCGGTTCATATCACAATTGACCGACAAATGTGATCCAATCTTCAGGATGTTGAAAAAGAAAAACCCTGGAGAATAGAATAAAGAGTGTCAAGAGGCATTTGACAAAATCAAGAAATATCTTACCAATGCTCCCATATTAGTAGCGTCGGTTCCTGGCAGGCCACTAATCCTTTACCTAACGGTCTACGAGAATTCAATGGGGTGCGTATTGGGGCAACATGATGACACGAGAAAGAAAGAAAGAACCATCTATTACTTGAGCAAGAAGTTTACGGAATGCGAAGTGCGGTACCCACCTATTCAAAAGCTATGTTGTGCTCTGGTTTGGGTAACCCGAAGGCTCGGGCAGTACATGTTATACAACACAACATGGTTGATCTCTCGTCTTGACCCATTGAAATTCATGATGGAAATACCATCATTGACTGAAATACTGACACGCTGGCAAATGATGTTGTCAGAGTTTGATATTGTGTTTATGAGTCAAAAGACAATAAAAGGAAGTGTTATAGCAGATTTCCTAGCCATTCGTGCAATGGAGGATTATGAACCCCTGAACTTTGATTTCCCAGATGAAGATGTGATGAATGTCTCCACGATAGAAGCCAATATTCCAGAAAGAAAAACTTGGAAATTGTATTTTGATGGAGCAGTTAATACCCTTGGACGGGGAATTGGAGCAGTATTGATCTCACCAGATGATGTACACTACCCGTCCACAAGCAGGCTAGAATTTCTTTGTACCAATAACATGGCAGAATATGAAGCTTATGTGATGGGCCTGCGAGCTGCTATCGAAAGAAAAATAGAAGTCTTAAAAGTGTATGGAGATTCGGCGTTGGTGATTTACCAACTTCGTGGAGAATGGGAAACAAAAGATATAAAATTCATTGAATACCAAAAAATGATCCTGGAGCTAATAAAAGATTTTGAGGAAATAACCTTTATATACATCCCCAGGGAAGAAAACCAAAAGGCGGATGCCTTAGCTACAATGGCTTCAGTATTTCTAGCAAACAAATCAGAAGCTATGGTGCCTATCCGAATGCAGAGTTATGAAACCTATGCTCACTGTTGCAGCATAGAGGAGGAAATTGATCAACATCCTTGGTACCAGGATATTTTGCAATACTTAAAGTATCAGACTTATCCTCTAGGGGCAAATGATAATGAAAAAAATAAATATTAGAAGAATGGCTTCAGGATATGTACTCGACGGGGAAATCTTATACAAAAGAAGCAGAGATCAGATTTTGCTGAGATGTGTTGATGCCAATAAAGAAAAGACTATAATGGCAGAAGTACATGACGGGATATGTGGCACACATGCAAATGGACTCTCAATAGCCAGGAAGATTATGAGATACAACTATTACTAGACGACCATGGAAGGAGATTGCATTGAATATACAAAGAAGTGTCATAAGTGTCAGATATATGATGACAAGATTAATTCTCCACCAGTCCCTCTACATACCATGGATTCACCATGGCCTTTTGCTGCTTGGGGCATGAATGTTATTGGACAAATTCATCCCAAAGCTTCAAACGGACATCGCTTCATCCTTGTGGCAATAGATTATTTTACCAAGTGGGTGGAAGAAGCTTCTTATGCCAATATAACAAGAACCACAGTCAGTAAGTTCCTGAAGAAAGAGATAATTTTCCGATATGGACTACCAGAAAGAATTGTTACTGATAATGCTACAAATTTCAACAACAAAGTGATAATGGAAGTGTGTGAACAATTCAAGATCATTCATCACAATTCAGTAACCTACCGCCCAAAGATGAATGGGGCAGTGGAAGCGGCAAACAAAAATATAAAGAAGATCATATCGTAGACAACAAAAACTTACAAGGACTGGCATGAGAAGTTACCGTTCGCCTTGTTTGCATATCGAACATCAATACGGACCTCGACTGGGGCAACGCCTTATTGCTTGGTTTATGGGACAGAGGCGGTGCTACCCATTGAAGTGGAGATTTCGTCGCTCCGGGTATTGTCAGAAACAAAGTTAGATTATGCGGAATGGTTGCAGGTTCGATTTGATCAATTAAATGTCATCGAGGAAAAAGGTTGAGGGCAATTTGTCACAGCCAAATGTACCAAAAGAGGATAATGCGAGCATATGATAAAAAGGTGCGCCCGAGAGAATTCCGAGAGGGGGATCTTGTGTTAAGGAAGGTCCTACAAATACACTGAGACGGTCACAGGAAATGAATTCCTAACTGGGAGGGGTCATATGTTGTCAAGAAAGCCTTCTCCGGAGGAGCATTAATACTGGCTGAAATGGACGGCAAAGAGCTACATAAGTCGGTGAATTCGGATTCAGTCAAAAAGTATTATGCTAGAAGAATACAAAAAGAGGTTAAAAAAAGAAAAAAAGGAGAAAAAAGCGGAGTGAAAACCCGGAAGGGCGCTCTCACAAAAAAAGAAAATATATATGGTGAAAACCCCAAAAAGGGCGCCTTAGATATCAAAAAAAAAGAAAAGAAAATAATAAAAAAGGGGGTTCAAGATGAAAACCCGCAAAGGGCGTCTTGAAACCGAAGGAGAATCTGAGTTGAAAACTTGAAAAGGCGGCTCAGATGAGTGAAGTTAGGCATCTGATAATCAAGACCTCTCGGACACCAGGTATTTCGGAAGGGGTTTCACATTCGAAAGTGTTCCAGCAACATTTGAAGACCGTCGGACATGAGTGCAAACTCAGTCCTACTTCTGGTTGATAGGATGGTTGTACCCTTCATGCCTTGGATGCCCGAAGATCAAATTTTGTTTCTTGATTTTTGTTTACCATGACTATTTCAAAATCCATTGTATTCAAATTTATAAGCTTCAATAAAATTCATGAATTCACTTCCGAGCTTTCTTTTTATTTCAAAGCATCTTAAAATGGTTGATATTGTAACACCCGGGTTTAGGGGTTAGGTGAAAATAATATTTTAATATTATTTGGGCTCGGTTTTATAATTTAAATAATGTTTCAGGTTTTGTTTTCAAATTTATTAATTGGGTTGACCATGTTTTAAGATTTAAACCCCAATTAGCCATGGTTTTCATACTATTGAGAATACCCCATCTCATTAGGGGTACAAAGGACTTTTGGCTCTTAAAATGAAACAAAACAAATAAAATTTCACTTTTTACTCATCTTCCTCCCCTCTCTCTTTCAAAACTCACGACACCTCCTCCTCTCCATGAAAGGTTACTATTCCATCATCTCCTTGCTTCATCTTTGAAGATTTTTAAAAGGTAATGACATCTTTGAGTTGTCCCCATCTTCCTCTTTCCCTCCATGCTCTTAGTTTTCAAAGAAACTCATTGTTTTGTGTTTAGAGTTTTTCAAGTTCTAAGATAAAAATCCAAACTTTATAGTCTATTGTTGAAGCTTTTGATTCCTTACTACTAAATATGTTATTGGTAGCCTAAATGGTCCAACATAGTCGAATTTCATGAAGTTTTATAAAGAAACTCGGATTTGGGTTTAAGTGGGTTTTAAAGTGCCTTAAAATGGGTTTTGGGGCTGTTTTGGGTGGAATCTTGAGGGCTGATGATTAGGTGATGTTTGAGGGTTGTTTTGAGTGTATTAGATGGCAAGTTGGATATTGGAATTGGGGGTTATTTACTGGGTTTTGTGGCTGCACGAAAATGGGGAGTTTGAGAGGGTTCTTGGTTTGAAATGTTGAGCTTAATGTTTGAATTGTGTTCCGGGTTAGCTACCTTGATGCTTGGGCTGATTTGAAGTTGTTTTGTTGTGTTTGGGATTGATTAGAATCGAGGTTTGGCGTTGGAGAAGCTTCGGGAAGAAATCCGGAAAGTTGAAGGTGGTTGCTTGCTTGGTCTTTGGGCTTGGAAGCTTAGGTGAGTGGTTAAATGTTTTACTTGGTTTTAAAATAGTTGGTTCGAGTATATGGACTAGGTTGGGCTTGGTAGACCCACCTAGAGTTAGGATTGGGGTGGTAGCCTAATCCTAAACTTGATCTAGAGCCTTTGGATGAACTCATTTATATGGTTGCGTATGTCTCGTATGAAATGTGATATGAATGCTTATGTATATTGTGTTATACATGTGAGATGAGACACGAATTGTGATGCTTGAGACATGCATGATGATGGTTGTTGGTGAGTACGTGCTAAGCACAAAATTGATTGAAATGAGTAATGTGAAGTGAGTAAATATTGGCACTAGTATACTTGAATACAAATGATCGATCATTAGGATGTTAGTGTGTACACATGAGTCAAAAGTCGCGCGTGGCCTTGGTGGCGTTGAGTCACCAAGGAGGAGTACGGGTTCGCCCGGAAATTGTAATTGTTATAGTCGGTGATGAGTGGAATCCCATCGACGGGGCGCGAGGATGAGTGGAATCCCCTCCGCGAGACCGGTGATGAGTGTAATCCCACCGTGAGGTAATGTGGTTGTTGGATGTGAGTTTCCAACATGTTTATCCGCGTATTTGAGTCATAGCTAGGTGCCAATGTTGATTGATATGTGTATCAATGTGTTGAGTTATATGAGCTTTATTTGGATGCTTAAATGTGATTACATGTATTGTGGAATTGAGCTTATGATCATGGCATTTGTATTGTCTATTGCTCATGCATCTTTATCTTGTGGACCTTTGGTATTGTGTAATGCCTTGGCTAGATCGTGCTCGGACCCTGCAATGTTGAGGTTTGTTTTTAGAGCTTACCCTCACTAAGCATTATTGCTTACGCTCTCTTTGTTCAACATTGCAGATCCTTAGTTCGCGGGTTGCTCGAGCAAGAGGAGGGCCTCCAAGTGTGGTTGTTGACTTGAGTACATCAAGTATGACTTTTAAATGTTGAACATGTAATAGTTTGAGCAATGGGACATGTGTTGTTTTGTTGGATGATTGTTAGTCTTTAGGATCTTGTTTAGACTCCTTGACATCTTGCTTTTGTATGGTTTGTATTGCCATGATGAATCGTAAGCCATGCCTAAATTGCTTAGTTTGAATGTTAGCCATATGACTAAGAGGTTATCTTTGTGTTGAATGATGTTATATGAATGCATGCCTTATGATGTCTTGCCTTAGTGTTTGGACTTGTTTTAATCTTGTTGAAGAATGCTAGAATAGCTGGGTTGCCTTAAGTTTAAATATGTTGGTGTTGTAGTGTGCTTTGGTGGTGTTTTGGGGCACCCTAGTGCCCTTAAACAGCCAAAACGAGTCTGCAGACAGGGGGCATTTCGGAACGGGCCATCCTGTTTCGGAACGGTCCCTTTGCATTTGGCCTGCCGTTTCGAAACGGATGGGGGTCGTTTCGGAACATTTTTGCTACTGGAATTTTGAGAAATTGGCGAGATGAAGGCGTTCCGAAACGGGCCTTTGATGTTTCGAAACGGTCAAATCTCGTTGACCACGAGAAGTTGACCGTTAGGGCCGTTCCGATACGGGTCACCCCTGTTTCGAAACGGTCACCCTAAGGTTGACCCTGGCCTGTTGACTAAGTCAAGGCGTTTCGGAACACCCTAAGGGCGTTTCGAAACGACCTGCTGTAAAGGATTAAAATGAGTTGTTTAATGTTATGGTTGGTCGAAGTATGTTACATTGTTTGTATCTTCCGCTGTTGTACTTCACATAGGGTTTAATTATGCCTATAGACAAGATAAAATAAAAAGAATTTTTCTGGGTCGTTAACCGAGGGGAAGCCTTAATGGGTTTCGCTTCGGTTTTCCCCGTGTGGCCCACTCGGATCGGTCATCCGACCAGACCGGGACGAGGGGGTTACAGATATAATGAAAAGGCAGATAATTTCCTGGTATTACTTTGTTTTAGACATGCAGGTGGACCTTGTCACTCCAGGAATTGAAGAAGAGTGTACAAGATGAGGCAATGCAAAGATAAAGGTTGATTATGAATGACATAACGGAGACTGTCACCCGAAGAACAATGATTTACTCATAATGAGATTATCAGAAATATGAGGGCAAAACATTACAGGGTTCCTTTGAGTCAATTTTGCAGTTATTGAATAGAAGAAGTGTTTCCAGTTTGGTAGAAACTCATAGGTTTAGCAAATTTTCATCATTAATCGAAGCAGTAATTGGCTAATCAAAGCAAAACTTCCTTGACCATAATATTTTCAAAAACAAAAAAAGAAAAAGAAAAAAAGAAAAAAAAAGAAAAGGAAAAGAAAGAAAAGGGGAGGTGAAAACCTGAAAATGCGCCTTTCGGAAAAAAAAAAAGAAGAAGAAGGAAAAATAAAGGAAAATAGAAAAAAGAAAAAAAACCAAAGTGAAAACCCGAAAGGGCGCTTTGAGAAAAGAAAACTAAAGTGAAAACCCGAAAGGGCGCTTTGAGAAAAGAAAACTAAAGTGAAAACCCGAAAGGGCGCTTTAGAGCAAAGGGCCAGAAAGGCAGAAAGGAGGTTGCAATGGCGAAGTCCTGGTGTGGGATGAAGTCAGGTGAGGAGCATCCAGAAAGAGACCCAAAAGAGCAAAGGCTGATTGATGGATTTAAGTAAACCATGGTTCATGCATCATATAGGACATTAGGGTCATGTTAACCTGCATATTTCATTTGTTTTAAGAGGAAAATGATAAAGAAAGATTCATAATGAAAAGAGTCCGCCCAGCGAAGAAGAATTCATAATAAGAAGAGTCCACCCAGCGAAGAAAGATTCATCATGAGAAGAGTCCACCCAGCAAAGAAGGATTCATAATGAGAAGAATCCGCCCAACAAAGAAGGATTCATAATGAGAAGAGTCCTCCCAGCAAGGAAGAGTTCGTTCGTTGAAGAATGAGGAAGTTCCAGATGAGAAGAGCTTGCTTATTCAGTGTCGTCGCAAAATACAGACCAACGAAAGAACGAGGAATGAAGAATTTCATAATAAGAAGAACAGCTTCACACCTCAGAAGATAGAGCGATGCCAGATTATCAAAGATTGAAGAAATTCATAATGAGAAGAAAAACTTCAAGCTTTGACGAGCATATGATTCAGACAAAATCTGTGTCTTTTTAATCTTTGCCCTATTCTTGTTCCACAGCAATGAGCAAAGAGGGGCAGCAGTAGAATCATATTTTTTCTGGGCTTATATATATATAGTATAATAATAATAAATAAAACAGATAATAATAGAAACCCAAAATATATTAAAGTCCAAAAATAATACAAACTCCAAATATATATACAAAAGGCCTAATACATTATAAAAGCCTGAGCCAAAACCCAAAACCCATTACAGCAGTTAACAACTCAGACCCAACCCATATCCAGCCCAACAAGCACAAAACCCACTCTAAACCTCTATGCATTTCTTTTCGCCGTTCAAATTCGAGCACCAAGGGACACATGTCATGATAGTATTGGCCCCTCCCTTTTCACTCGGATTCTTATCGAACTGGGACCACCTGGCATCTCCAGCTGTGCAAGGATGACGTCACATCTGACAATAGGTATAAATACCTGCGAATAGAGAGAAAAGCTTTAATTAATACGGCAATAATTGCACTAATAATTACCAAAAAAGAGAAAACGAAAAGTCAGAGAGAGAGAAGTTACCTGAGGAGTCTGAGTCGACCGGGGAAGACAACCGGATACAGAGACCTTGCCAGAAGCTCACCGGAACCATCAGAATACCAAACTGAGGTATTTCTACCTTTGTTCTTTGCCTTTTCCCTTCTTTACCTATTCAAAAAACACAAAAACGAGTTAAACCCTTAAAAACCCAAACTTAAGTTTGTCTAAAATCAAATCTCAACATGAAACAAATCTTTAAACCAAAACTCTAAGCATAAATCAGATCCATAACACATATTAAAACCTAAATCTAAGGTAATATAAAACAGACCTAAATCTCTAAGTGTCAGATTTAGTTCGAAACTAAAAAAACATAAAAAAATAAATAAAAAAAATAAAAAAAGGAGAGATCGAGGGCTTATCTTGCTTTGTTGTTGCCAAAAATGTCGTCAGAGTGAGGGTTTGAGTGCTGGAGCCGTTGTCAAAGTCGAAAACAGAGAGGAGAGGTCACTGGTTTTGGGCAGATAGCCTAGGATTGGGTGAAGCAGGGTATTTCTGACGAAACGAGACTCAGATATAGGATTAGGGTTAAAAAGAAGTTTTTTGGGTAGAATTAGGGTTCCAGCTACGGCGGAGGCGGTGGTCGGAGTTGCAGACGATGGCTGGAAAAGCCAGGTCTGGCCGGAGAAGATGACCGGAGAAGGTCCGGTCATCGGAAAAAGGAAGAAGAAGGTTAGACGGTGGTTGGAGGTTGCAGAGGTATCGAAGAGGATGACCGGAGAAGGTCCGGTATAGGAAAGAGGAAGGAGGCGACCGTAGATGATATCCGGTGACAAATATCATCCCGGCGACTAAGAAACAGTTCGGATAAGGGTTAGGGAGTGAATGAGGATCAAAATGATTGTTATTGGAAAGTTCTTGACGAGTTCTTGGAAAAAAAAGGGTTTTTGATCTTTAAAAAACAAGTTTTGGGAAAGTTTAGGTGTTTGTGAAGATTAAACCAAGGAACATTGAAGTGTTCTTGGTTTGTTTTTGAGGAAAAAGGGTTTTTGTTCTTCAAAAAAAATTTGAGGAAGGGTTTTGGTGTTTTTGAAGATCGAATGAAGGATTTTTTGAAGAACAACGGATGAACAGAGGTGAGAAGTTGAGTTTTGATCGAGAAGGGCTAGGGTTTCGAGGATTTTTGGTGTTCAAATTCAGAGGATTTAGGAGACAGAGAGAATTGAGGAGAGAGAGAGAGGATGGCCAAATGACCGTTTTAACTCAGTTCGGGGTTATTTATACCGAGTTGGGAACGACAGCGTTTTGGAAAGCCGGGTCACAGAGGATCCGCGTGTTTTCATACGGGTTTTGATACGGGTCTGTGACCCGGTCGACTTAAAACGTTGGGTTTTGGTTTTTTTTAATTCAAATGGGCTCAACGATTTGGGCTTGGGTCAACGGTTTGGGCTCGGGTCAATGGTTTGGGCTTGGTTAATGGGTCTGAGATTAACCTTTTAAGGTATTTAGGTTTGGGTTCTTAGATTTTGATTTCTTTACAGAACAGTTCCTATTTGTTTGTAATCTGGTCACATAAAATTTAATTTTATTCAATTTAGTCATTTTTCCAGAATTTAATTATTTTGATTAATTATTTTATTTAATTGCCTTAATTAATTATTTTATTTAATTGTCTTAATTGTTTTAATTAATCTATATGCTTGAAAGTTTTTTAGCATCATACTATATATTGTTTGGACAATTAATCACATGCTAAATAGGACTAGAGCCATTAGTGTAGTGTACTTAATCATAACTGAATAAGGAGATCATTGTAGAAAATAAGTGGATATTTGAAATAATGTTAGAATACTCAAAATTGGCTAATGTCACAAGGTAGAGTGATGTTAACCAATGAGTATTCCGACAAAAGTTTCAATTTTTCACTTTAGCTTAGAAAATGGAAATAAATCATTAATTAGGTAAATTAAAAAATAAAATAGGATTAATGATTAGAAGCATATTAATTAGGAATGTTGTTAATTTTTGGGCTTGATAAAGAAAGTGTCCAATATTTTTTTGGGTGTTTTCTTTCATGTCCAAAATTTATAATATTCTTAGAATTTTAATTAAATCAATTAATGGAGCCTAATTAGGGTTTACTTAAAAATGACAAGACAATAATAAATCATGCATTAAACCTTTTGTGTTGAGGTACATTTTTCGAATATAAGTTGAAGTGTCCTAATGTAATTGGATGTTTCATAATTGTATTCGATCGAAATGTATTTTCTTACAAAAGGATATTCCCATTCGGAATAAAATTCATTTTACGGTTAAAAGATTTAATTAAATCTAGATAGATTAATGTTCGAAATGCCAAAATGCCATGTATAATTAATAAGGTACCGATAGCGGGCGTTCGTAGGGGTGCTAACCCTTCCCTACACGTAACCGACTCTTGAACCCAAAATTTTCAAAAAAGAATCTCTGGTATGTTTTTATGGTGTCCGGCCTACCAAAGTGGCCGGTGGCGACTCCAAAATGATTTTCGAGCAAATAAAAGGGATTATGACTAAAAATAGAATTAATTAATTACAATATAAAATTGGTCAAAAACCCTGATTTTCCAAAAACTTAATCGTCAGACTGTTTTTATTCCAAGCAACTAAAAAGCGGGCTTTCAAAAAACAGTCGCGACACATGTGATTTTCATATATCTCGCTCAATTACCGTAGTTCTTGATAGTGATTCTCGAAAAAAAAAAATCGAAATGATATTGGTGACTACAACCACTATATATTCAACTCAACCTGAGAAGTTTGGTATACTTATTTGTATTCTTGAGACGGTAAGAAAGATCAATTTAATTTATTTATTAAAATTTCTTATGGATCGATCTTAGAGATATTATTCTCTTACCGATTTTAGTTTTTTCATATAATCCAATCGTAGGTCATAAATTGATTTTAGGGATATTTTCTGCTTTTTGCTTTTGTTTTTGGATCTATTATATTCGATTATGGATTCTTTTCATCTCGCGATTAAATATTCCACGAACCTTATGAATAAAAAAGATGAGATTTATATATTGAGATTCCCTTTTGTTCTTTAGCCCATATCTAAAGTTCAATTTGTTTATGTTATTTTATTGATAGAAATTAATGTTTTAAGCGTGTTTTGAATTTTACATGATATGTTTAAATGACTTAGAAAGAGATATGACGTACAGACTATTAGAAGTCGTCTTGATTATTTGCTATGTCTTCATTGTTCTCGAGAAGAAAATTAATATCGGTAAATTTTGATTTTATTTTTATTCTTTAAATTATGATTTTAATGTGCGATAAATCATGGTGATTTTGCTAAAAAGTAATCATTCTCATGTGTTGAAAAACTTGACTATTTCTCCCAAGTTCAAGTAACGAAAATTGGTCTTGATCCAAAAAGTTTTATGGGATGCATTCCCTGAAGTGAATGCAAGCATGGTGTTTAGGGGTGAGCGTTAGAGCGAGTCGAGTCGAGTCAAAAAATTTCGAGTTATTCGAGTTGACTCGTCATATTTTACGACTTGAACTTAATTTGAAATTTTTTCGATTGGAGTCGAGTTTATGAAATTCGAGTCGAGTTCGAGTCGAGTCGAGTTTTCGAGTTTCTATACAAATTTAATTGTAATTATTTACCATGTTATAGTACGATTTGATTCCAATTTAAACGACTTTCTCTATTCATATAAGATATGCATATATATTTCTTCATATTATTTTTCACATGCATAAGTAAGATTTGTAATGTTATTTAATAAAAAAATATCATCTAAACTTCTAAAATATATTTATAATATTATTTTTAAATAAGGAACTTTTAAGGATAAATTACTGATGGGGGTATAAATGAGTCAATGAATTGATGTAAAGAAAAAAATTACAAAAAATTCGGTTGAATGATTAAATTGAATAAAATATTAAGTTAAAGGGCTAAATTAAAAAAAAGAATAAATTTGTTAAAAATATGAATTGAAGTTATATAGATATTATATAGTGTTAGTGAATCATGTGGTTTAATTTTGGTAAAAAAATAGACTTAAAACGAAAGAGAAATTAAAGAAACGGGAAACATTCAAAGTTGAGGGGCTAAATTACAAAAGTAGGAAATTTAATTTAAAAATATGAATTGAAGCTAAATAGGTATTCTAGTTTCTACATTGGTTTAAGAGCATGTGGTTCAATTTTGGTCAAAATTGACTTAAAACGAAGGAGATATTGAAGAAATGAGGAAATCATACTAAGGGGTTGAATTGAAAAAAATATGAAATTTATTTTCAAAAATATAAATTGAAGATAAATACGTATTCTACGCTGGTTTAGGAATACGTGGTTCAAATTTGATCAAAAATGGACTTAAAATGAAGGAGGAATTGAAGAAAAATGAAATCAGTGACTAAATTGCAAAACTGTAAAATTCGGTTTTTCGATTTTTCGAGTTGGGCAAATTCCAAACCGACTCGAAATTGAAATTTTTTCGAGTTAATCGAGTTGACTTGAATAACTCGGCTCGAATAACTCGAAATTGAAAAAAATATCAATTTTTTCGAGTCGAATCGAGTTTTGCTCACCCCTAATGATGTTTATTTCATGCGATTATTGGATCTGTTTCATTACTTGATGTGAATGCAAACATGGTAAATCACTATTCAGTTAGTGACATAACTTCGATATGATCTAAATTAATGAGTATCAATGATGAGGATATGTTAATAAAAATATACTCTACTTTTCACGCAAATAATGTTGTCCTTAGACACAATATCGTGAAAAAGATTTTTAAAAGGCCCGATGTCTACACTCCATTTCCTAAAGTGAATGTGAGATTATATCATGGAAAGAATAAAAAACACATTAAAAGTTGTGGTCGTGGTCGAGGCCATGAATATAGACATGAAAAATATGGTCATTTTAAAAATACTTCTACCCACCGGTAGAGAGGTTATAAGGATGACAATAGTGATAAAAGATCATTCTAAGGAAGTAAAATCCTTTTATTACCAATGCGATGTTATAAATCATTGGTCTCGTATTTGTTGTACGTTGAAAAATTAATAATCATTTAATGATAAAGGAAAGAAAATAGAAGCTAGTTTTGTTTGTGAAAAATGACGAATATGATATTGGTCCAACTTATTTGGACATTTTTGGTCCAACTCATTTGAACGTTGTTGATTTTCTTATAACACTCAAAGGGAATAAATCATCTTCTAATTATTCTCATCACTTTGAAGAGAATTATTTATCTTTTTATTTATTTTGTTTTATGTTTATTTACTTTTTTCATTGAAAGCTCTGAAAGAGCTAAATATATTCCTATTCAAATGAACAATTTTTGGTGGACAATGTATTATCATGTTTCAAAAAAAACTTGTATTTCAAAATTTGTACCACAAATGTACAAGTGATATTGAATCACATGTTTTGGTAAACCATAAGTATATATTGTTGACATGGTCGGTTAGACCATCATGATTAATAATGTTGTGAAAGCTATTGAGATTTATATGCACATTTATTAAAAGAACTTGAAGTTCTTGTGGTGCTTGTTCTCAAAGGAAATGATTAAATTTCACTAACTAAAAGAACACGAAGTTCTTGTGTTGCTTGTTCTCAAAGGAAATGATTAAGATCTCACTTACCAAAAGAACTTGAAGTTCTTTTACTAAAATTGAGACTGCATGTCTTGCATATTTGAATGAAATATGAACCCATTTATCCACAAATGTGGAAAGTTTTATATGATTTTAGTAGATGCATCTACATTGTTTTATCAACTTACAACCAGAAGTTTGTGAGATTGATTATAAAAGGATTTAAATTATACAGTTAGACTATTCGTCTTGCAAAAGCTAGTGGATTTATATTTTAGGCTATATCAGTTGTTACAAAGCCTATTGATTATGAAAAATACGGTTTAACAAAATTTTAATCGGATGCCTCCTCTTTAATAGCTAAATTATGAGAACAAAACAGTTATTATTTATATGTTATTTTCATAAAACAACACTTATATGCATCAAGTCAACGATTTATAATAAACTCTATGTTATGATTGGTTTTTGGTCAGAAACCATACACTTCCCATTCTATAATTTTTGAATGTGCGGTATATTGTTGAATTGCTTCATCACAACACACAAAATGGGTAAATAAAAAGGGTTGATAATATATATTGAGTATGAGTCACCTTTTATGTTTATATTCTTAAACATTAATTGGAGAATCATTTATGACATGACTTTTTTTTTCTCAATATCAAGGGAGATAATAATAGTTGGATAAAAGAAAATGAATTATCATTATCTAGATCATCGTATATGAACCAGAAGTTCATAAGATAATTTATGTTATTACATGTCAACTGCCATACATATTTACTGACCCAATTAGAGTAACTAAATCTCATATACCAACTAAAAAGCTCTAAATTTGAATTACACGTTAGAGCGAATGGATGTAAATCATGCATGAAGCATGAAAATTGTTTCCAATAATCAAAATTCTCATAAATAGAAAATGGTATGAGATTGTCATATATTGGAGGCGGGTTCTCCTGAAGAGACCCAAGACATAACTAATAATAAAACTATTGAAGAGTTTCAGGTACATGAAATAAAGATTGAAATCTTGAAGAGATCTCGATGAGTTATGTCACTACGAGAATAGAACCAAAAAATTAAAAAAATTGTCGACAACACTTTTACAAGTAATTTTACATAGAACACTTCTATTGAAGTAAAGAAAGAAAACGAGGATCTTGTATAGAAATCTATAGATATTGAAATGATTGACCAATATAGAAAGACGTTTTGAACTTTTAAAAGAGAAGTATTTGAACCAACAGTTCAAACAACTAAAGGTGTAATGCAAGTGAGGCACAAATAATTAATCGTAAATACGACTTGAATTATGATTTATGAAGAGTTTTAATTACTTCATAGTGGATGCAATTACTTTGGCAGTTATGAAATATTTTATATGCGTCCAATTATTTTACGGATCCTTATTTATCCTTGAAAGATTTAAAATGCTAGAAGCATTTGAAAATTTTCGAGGAAATTTATTTATACATGTCCCATTGGATATTTATATTTTGGCGCATTTGGTGGAATCACCTTAGTGAGTACCTTTTGAGAAAATACTACAAGTATAATCAGGTTTTCCTATATATTTTATAAAGGAGTTTGGATAAGATTCATTATATCATTAGAACTCCTGAAGAGCTTCAATTTGGAAACTCATAAAGTGCTCTCAATGCATTTAGTGAAAGTATTTGAGAAAAAGAATCTTGACATCAAATTTTATCTCGACCTGAAGATTGAGCATTTAAATATGTCTCTTTGTCTATGAATGGACATCAACTGAAAGAATCTTAAAGAAGATTCAATATGGATAAAGCATATCTATTGAGTATCCCAATAATTGTAAGATTGTTGGATGTGAATAAAGATAATTATATCTTTTCTTGGTCTTGAAGCATCTTATATTAGTTGGACAAGAAATATCTATGGATATACAAAGATCATTACTTTTAGATCTTCAAACATTCATCAATGCCTCCTCAATCTTGTAGAAATAATTGTTATGCACGAGGCAAGGCAAAAATGTGTTTGGCTAAGACCATTGATCCAAAATATCCAGAAGATATGTAATTTACTTTCACAAGATATGATACAAATGCTATCTTGTGTAGAGATAATGAAAGGTGGATACATCATGGAACATATAACTCCAAAGTTTCATCCCTTGTAACCCACTTAGCCCGGCCTAGACGGTTGACCCGAACTATGAAGATTACAAAGGGAAAACCAAAGTCAACCCAAAAGTCAACCTTGATTAACGACCTTTTTTTTTCTTTTTAAAACTTATCTAGATGCACATTAACCTTAGGCATGCCCTTGAGAAAAGCATACTTGAAAAGCACAGCGATCGGAAAGCATTAAGGGACTCAATTGCACAACATACAAAAGTTGGGGACGAAATTGTAATTTCTGGAAAGATGGAGGACTTAACTGATTTTTAAGTTACCAATATCAAATTAACCATATTACATGCTCCCCTGTCAAATTTGACCTCAAACGGACATCCCAAACTCAAGCAATTGCTAAAACAATATTCAAGACTAAAACGTAAAGCTTGCAAACCTTTAAACCATTCAAATCAATGCCCAACGGTCGTCTGTTTCGGAACGGGGGTTGAAAATTCCGAAACGCGGGTTCGTTTCGAGACCTGTACCGAAACAGGGCCTGGTAGTGGCCGAAACGTTTCGGAACGGCCCCTACCCGTTTCAATACACGAAGGCCATTTCAGGCCCCCGTTTCGAAACGCTAGTGCCCGTTCCGATACGGACTGCCCAGAAAGTGAAGAATTTGCTTGTTTAACACACATTTAACCACTAAAACACCTTCTAATGACCTCCTAATCATGCCAACAAGTCATCATACAAATGGGGTACATATTTGCATCATCAAAACACATTCATGGCATCAATAAAGGAAGATCCACAAATCTATAGGCATGCACCCTAACATTCAAAACCAACCAAACATCAAGACACCAGCAAACATACTTTAAACCATTCCTCAACATATCAACAACATGCCAAGCATCATAGCTACCAAATTGCATTAACAACTAGATACAAATCAAACCTTAGGTGCACCAACTCATTCAACACATCCAACACTTGATCATGCTTTTAAAACAAGAAGCATAGCAACAACTTATGAAGAAGAAGATTCAAATGTTGTAAAGCGTTAAACCACATAGTTCAACCCATAAACCGAACTTGTTCAACATACACAATCTCATTACACATCAATATAAAAGACTTTCCCCCTCATTGCCTTTATTATCTATAGCTATAAACCAAGACATACTTCTCAAGTGGAGCTCTTCTTGAATCCCTTGCTTCTTGTTGTCCCAACTTCAAGTATCTGCATTGATGGACAAAAAGGAGCGTAAGCACATAATGCTTAGTGAGGAATGCTAAAAACCAAAACACCATAAATGCAGCGAATCATAAAACCCTCTTTAAAAGTTGATGCAATCCAATAAACCAAGGCATTGTTTGAAAAATCACTTTTGAAACAACATGCTTTAAACCATGCATTGCTCAACATGAAATCCAACCTTTAGCTTAGAAAAAGCTAAACAACTCACCCCAAAACACATTCTTGCAAAAACTATTATTTAAACCTTTCCATGCATGAACACCACATGCAAAGTTAAACTCAAATTCTTTGGAAAACACTTCCACTTCACAACATACTTTCCTCATGCTTGATGATCATTTCAAAGCAAAACCTTTCGAAAACCATTTGTTCCTTCTAACAATCTCATGCATTCCACAAATGCAAAACACATGAACAACAAAAAGCAACATTTGCATTATATGCCTTTTAAAACAAGCCTTCACAAGACTTCAATGCACTAAGGAGATTCCATGCACATATACACCTTTCACAATAGAAGATGTAACACCCGGGTATAGGGGTCGGGTGAAAATAATATTTTAATATCATTTCGGGTCCGGTTTTATAACTAAAATAATCTATGGGCCTCATATTTTCAAACAAATGATTTTATGTTGGGCTTATGATAAATCAAGCCCAAAAAGTCATGGATGTCATGCTATTGGAATTTTTGCTTTTCATTAAGGGTAAAGGGGTCTTTTGGGTTTAAAACAAAAGAATTAAAATACCAAAAATTCACTCATCTTCTCCCTCCCTCTACCAAACTCACGACAAAACCCCTCTCCCTCCTTGAGTTACTATTCCATTCCATAGCTCACTCATTCTTGAAGATTTTTCAAAGGTAAGGTCGTTTTTGACTTGCTCTCATCTTCCTCTCTTTGGAAGTACCACTATTTTTCATTTTACCCATGTTTTTGAAATATGAGTTTTTGAAAGTCTTGATTTAAAAATGGTGCCTTTATTGTTCTTGACATAATATTTTAATTGATTTATGTTATATATGTTGTTTATGAAGCATAGGGTCCAACTTGTATGATTTTTAAAGAGTTTTGCTAAATTTCCCGGATTTGGGTTTTGGGGAGGTTTTTGGGAGGTTTTAAGTTGAGTTATGGGGGTGTTTATTGTGGAAATATGAGGGCTGATGGATAGGCTATATGTAAGGGTTGTTTTGGAGGTCCTAAGAAGTAATTTGAGGGTTGGAATCTTTGGTTTTAGGGTGTGCTTAGGGGCTACTCGGGAATATGGATTTTGGGGTTGATTTTGGTTGGAATTGGGTGTTTTGTGCTTGGTTTTTGATCCGGGTTAACTACTTTGGAATGAGGACTGATTCGAGATTTTTTTAAAATTGTGTTGGATTGATTAGAGGCAAGAAAATTTGTTGGTGAAGCTTCGGGGACGAATCCGGGGATTTCGGAGTCTTGAGCTTGCTCTTCAGTCTTCACTTGGGTAACAACGGTGAGTAGATTTGTTAATCTTTGAATAGTGCACGACATAGAACCTTTGGGGTTTGGGTGAGACCTTGAGGGTTCACCTAAACCCGAGTGTAAGCCTCTCTACTCCTATGTTTGTTGTGATAGGATGTTCGGTTATGTGATGTGATTATCATGTGCATTTTAAGTTGTTAATGTGTAGTCGAGTTGAAGTTGTGCCTCACGTGATGGTGGTCTAACTACGGTGATGTGTAGTCCCACCGGTAGTGACTAGTAGGAAAGTACTTTGATGTGTAGTCCCATTGGAAATCTACTATTCGAAACGGTGATGTGTAGTCCCACCGTGTGTGTATGTTGGTTTTGCTTGTGCAAACCATGCTTGGTTGAGATATTCATTCGTGCATCCATTGTTTTACTTACTTATGAAAAGTGTTTTGAAAACTGCATGTTGTGGATTTGTAGAGCTTCCCTCACTAAGCTAGTAGCTTACGCTCTCTTTTGTTTCCAACATGCAGATCGTTAGAGTTCGGGAGCAAGCGGGCAAGGGAAGAGCTTTGGAGTTCTCGAGCTAGCACAAGTATGATTTGTGTTTTGTAATAATTCCTAAACAATGGGGTATAGAGTTGTTGGAGTTGGTGTCAAACTCCTTAGGTGATTTGAGTTATTTGAGCATGTTAAATTGTGGTTGTGTATGCTTTTGTTTCATGGATTGAGGACCATGCTTATCTTGTTGCTTGATTTTATGTGCCTAAAGGTGTATGAGCTAGTCTATGCATGCTCTATGTTTACTTGGCTTGTGTATGGGGCCTTATGATTGTTAATCATGCTCTCTTTGTGGAATTGTATGGGACCTTTGATTTGTATGCCTTCTTGTTAAATTAAATGCCTCGTATGCTAATTGTTGGTTGTAGTCTAGATGTATGTATGCTTGAATAAGTCTATGGAAGTCCCAAAATGCATATTGAGTTGAGTCTTGTTTGGTTTTGCTGGTTTTTGGAGAGTTGCAGTGCAGGGCGTATCGATACGCCTAAGGGCCGTATCGATACGGTCTTGCCTGCAGAGCTCATTTTAGGCTGGGCGTATTGATACACGGGTCCGTATCGATACGGTTTTTGCTCACTAGAATTCTGAGATTTTGGGGAGTTTTTGGCGTATCGGTACGGGTTTATCTCGTTGACCACGAGATGTTGACCGAGAGGGGCGTATCGATACGCTCAAGGGCTGTATCAATACGGTCTCCTCTGCGTTGACTGATCGTGCTGACCTGGTCAGGGCGTATCGATACCCTTGACTGGTGTATCGATACGGCCTGCCCTGAAAGCTAAAAATGAACTGCTTGAAGTGTGGTTGTGGATCGCATGCGTTTCTTTATTGATGTTACCGCTGTTGTGAATCATTTAGGAATTAATACGCCTCTAGAGAAGATTAAATTAAAAAGAAATTTTTAGGGTTGCTAACCGAGGGGAAGCCTTAACGGGTTTCGCTTCGGTTTTCCCCGTGTGGCCCACTCGGACCGGTCATCCGGCCAGAACGGGACGAGGGGGTTACAGAAGATAAACATTTGTTCAAGCTTAACAAGTAATACATGCACTCTTAAACCATTACACACTTCCCATGCAACCTTGCATCATTTCAAGCATCTCTCGCTTCAGTACATTCTAGAACATTACATTGGCTTTCAAGTGATAATTCACAAACCATTTCAACTCAAGACACAATCGGATATGCGGATTACAAGCGTTGTCCCACACGCTTCATACACACTACCGAACAACACAAGGTGGAGTTTATCGGTACAATCACAACCCCTCAACACCCGTGATGGAGTTTAACGGTACAATCACAACCCCTCAACATCACTCATCGGAAGTTGTATAACTCACTAACGAGAGTACGGGACACATCACACAAGATACACACACGGACTTTTAACTGCCGTTGTGATCTTACCAAGATCCACACACGGACTTTTAACCACCGTTGTGATCTTACCAAAATCCTCCCCCGGACTTTTAACCACCATTGTGAGCTTAACAAGATCCTCACACGGACTTTTAACCACCGTTGAGATCTTACCCAAAATCCTCACACGGACTTTTAACCACCGTTGTGAGCTTACCAAGATCCACACACGGACTTAAACCACCGTTGTGATCTTACCTCTCTCGTTAGGGTACTTGGATGGAGTTTACGGTACAATTACAACCCCTCGACATCCAAGGCGACTTAATTCACGGTGCACCCAATCCTATAGCCGGCTAACTATATCCGATTAAAGTAACCGAGAACCACTTACATCACTTGCCAATCCACATCAATTACCATCATCAATTCACTGTTTTAAAGCATTAAACAAAGCCATCAAACACCATGCATCACCATGCAACATTACCAATTTATCAACATGCCAAAACAAGGATCTCTTACCTTGAGCATCCTTTAACATATAGCTTTCAAAACCAGCATTAAACCATGACTAAACATGCTTAGAAACAGTAATTAAAGCATAACCACCCCAAGTGCATTTAAAACCAAATCATAGCACAATCCAAGAGAGAAATTCCATTTACTTACTCTTGAGCTTAGCTAAGTTGTTTAGACTTAGACTAAGCTCCCAAAACCTCATCCAAAATGTTTCAAAGCTGGAAACCTCTTTTCCACTCACCGATACACAAAAACTATGCTAGCCGACAAGCCTTCCAAGCATCCGAAACCTCCAACGCCACCTCTATTGCTTCCGGATCATTCTCCCTTGTTTTAAACACATAACAACAGAGGATTAATGCATCATCATGCATTAAAAACACCAGCAACACAACCCAACTCGCTACTCTACATAAATCTAACATTTCGGCTACCAAACACAACCGAAATCACCTCCAAACTCTTCCAAAACATAACCCAGCCAAGATCCATCACTTCTAACCATTTCTAATCATCAATTAACATTCAAAATGAACCTAAAATCGTCCTTATACCTCCAGCATTAACAAAACACCAAGATCACCCCCAAAAACCACCATTTTCATAAGCAAAAACTTAAGAAACATAACCTATTCGGGATTGCATTGATTAAACCTCAATTACATATCATTAAACATCCAAAATACATTTAAAATGCATCTCAAAACAGAGCCCAAATAATCACCACGAATTTCTTCAAGATTTAATCCAAATCTTGAGTTTTAAGCCAAAATCAAGATCACAACATCAAAACCTTTTATAAAACTTAATTTAAGGATTGAGAACTTGGGAATTTCAGTAAAGAACTGAGTATTTAGAGGAGAAGAACATCCTTACCTCTAAATGTAGATTTCTCCTTGATTAGAGCCAAAATCCTTGAAAATTCAATAAGCAAAACAATAGAATTTGATGTAGAAAGGATTAGGAATCAATTGATGATTGAAACCTCATCATTTGGTGTGAAAATCAAAAGAAATGTTACTGTAGAAATGTGTTTGGCTGAGGGAATTTTGAGAGAAAATGAGATGAGAAAGATTTAACAAAAGTTAGTTATGAAAATCTAAAATATGGTTTTCCACTTTTCACTTAATTAATTAAACATTAATTAAATCATTAAAATCTAAGAAAAATCTGGAGAAATATTTCTTGGGTAAATTAGCTCCTTAAAGATTCAAAGTTTAAATCCTTACAAAACAGTCACCACTGAACTTTTCAAAAATTACATTTTAGTCACCATTTCAAAATGTCACACTTCCAAACCTTATTTTGTAAAATTGATTTCACCACTCTCTTATATATATTAAAAGAGGATTTTTAGATATTTTTCCATATTTTTAAAGCATCCCGAACTAGGCTTTCCCCTAAAACCTCTTTTTATATTCGAACCGAAAATCAAACCGGTCCGGTTCAGACCCTAAACTTCCAAGCCCAAAATTGGGGTGTTACAACTCTCCCCCTCTTAGGAAATTTCGTCCTCGAAATTTCAACCGGCGAAAAGAGCACGATACCAAACTTTTCAAAGCAACACACAAAGTAACACAGGTGAACTAAGCACCACTAAACATTCTCCACACAAAACACCACAAAAATCAACTCCTCCACAAATCAAACTCACACTATAACCAAACCCAACACCAACACATACTGCTCACAACTTCCAGAACACTAAAATGTTAACCTCAGCTTAACCTTTCACAAATCCGTACTACGCATAGCCCCAGCAACCCGAAGAACCTTCAAATTTTTACAACATACTCCACCTTATCTCACAACTCCCAAAACTCGCACACACGGTGACACCAACCCATCCAGTTTAAGCCACCATGTGACCCACAACCTTCACTGCTTCTAAAACCCCCTTGCAAAACTGCTCAGCTTCTTTCAAAGATTACCACAACAAGCAAAAAATTTTAAGCATCAACTGCTTACTCAAACTTCTCAACGTACTGATGACATTCCTTCACATCCGCCACTATCACCACCATAACGACTCACCAACCTACCCACACGACATCCGAAATCCACATCACAAGACCCCAACCTTAACTCAGCCAGCCGTTCCACGTACCCCTAGCTGACTTAGAAAAGATTTACTTATACCCGATTAATAAACCACTTCTCACAAGAACCCGGCCAACCAACAATGGCCCTTGAACTTACATTGCCTTTCCATTTCAAGCTTTGACCAAAACACTAGCCTTACCTGGATACCGCCCATTCTATACAAACATATTAAGATTACGAAACCTCAACTCATTCCAGGCCAACCCTTTTCTACAACCCTCAACACAAGCTCTTCTCAACTCCTCGAAGGTTGCCACGAACCACCACCTACATAAACATCCCTCCTTTTGCAACATCAATGCCAAGACACCTCAGCACTCTGGAGACACATCCACTAACCTACAACATCACTTAACACAAAGAAACTACCACATCTACTAGCTTTTCAAAACCACTTGACCGATTCTAACTTCAATCGGTAATCTTCTCACCACCACACCGCTAAACTCTTTAAGCACCAAAACACTTTCCTTCGGCCAACATGCTAGATCGCATTCACTATTACTGACAACTCGCTTACCACCCTCCACTACTTCTAACATTCTCCTAGCACCAAAACAACATGCATGTACCAACATATATAATATAGTATATACAAATGGTTTTAACTGTGCATGTATGTCGGTTCACACCCACCAATAACATCCTCAGAATCCGCCTAAGAACAACCTCTTATCTCACTTCTAACTTGTCCAACTCTACCATTCTAACAATCCGCTAACCACAGAATACCCACTAATGCCCTCTTCACACTAAAGTTGTTTTCAAAACAACTCCGGCTACTACCCCAAACTTGCTAGCTATAAGACCAAACCCACTACGCAAGGAAAACCCAACCGAAACCAAGCAAATAAATAGGGCAAAGATTACTTAACAAGGTTAACTGTAATCACCTCACTGCCCCGGAGCTTCAACAGACAAACTCTCTTCCTCGCAGTACCATCATTCTCAAGCCGCACCACCGCAGCATCAGCCAATACCTTAAGGTCATCACCGTCTCCCTGCGATAAAGAACCCTGACTACCCCGAGCCAACTCCAAACAATTTCGTCTCAAATGTCCAACAGACCCACAATTCCAACAAGATTCATTCCCCAAGCTCCTCACACCTTTCTGCCTTTCCTGCCACCTCTGAAATTTGTCTCGGCCGCGCCCATGATCCTTCTGAGACCCTTTTTCACCCACAGCAGCCGATCTCACCACTTGAGGACAATTTCGCTTCACATGCTCCTTAGAACCACAGTTCCAACAAACTCCCATGCCCCAACAACCTCCAACATGACACCTTCTACAACGGTAACACATCGACAACCGAGCTACCACTCCTTGATCATGTAGCACTTGACCCACATCTGCACTACCACCCAGACTTCGATTCAAGAAAATCCTTCTATCACGTAGCCTCTTACGCTGACCGCTCCCGAGGTCAGTACCCACAGCTCTTTTGCTTAAACTTTTCCCACCTTCATAATCTGAAGCCACACCCCCACATTGCTTAACCCTTGAGAACTTCTCTCCATGGTATCTTTCATTAAAGGTAGACACAAAGTACTCCCAGTCTATATCGTGGACATGCGTTGCCACTGCCACAGATGTCCAGCAGGCACAAGCGTCCTCCAACATCAACGAGACGACACTTCCCAGCTTACAGGCGTAGTCACACCCTTCCTGATCCAAAATCAGAATTACACTGGCTAACCAGGCTTCGAACGCCTCAGGTGTCGAACCATGATACTCCACAGCCCCTAAATCATATAAACGTTGTTTTGACAAACTCGCGGGTCCCACAGTCGGCACATCCTCAGGCCTCACTTTCACCACGGCCTGAGATGTTCCCGACACCTCCTGAACCATAGGTGATGAACCCTTCATCACAGAACCAGCTTCCTCTTCCATCCTTACTACCTCAACTCCATGCACTGTAGACTGAAACGACACACCTTCACCAAAAGGTGAATTCCACGCCTTAACAACCTGCTCTAAAGAAACCATCATCTCACCCAACTACCATTCCTTCATCGATCTCATCGTGCTATTAATCAACAAGCAATGATAACAAAACAAACAAAATGATCAGGCCAGCTTCAAGCAAGGATTCAAGACTCCAACTCCAACATAACACAATAGCTATAATAATAAGGCAATAGGTATCCCAAATTCTCCCCTTTTATACGACATCACAATCGATAAAAACATTGATATCACAAACACCGAGCATATCAATCAGCAAACTTCAATCATGCTTTCATCATACAACATTCATCCTTAACAGCATAATATCAACATATCATACCCATCACATTTTCATCACTCAGGAAATCAACTCACAACACCAGCATATCATCAACACAAGTTCACATTAGCTCATAGAAGATTCACAACCAAAATGCATGATAAAAACATCAACCACTCGCTCAAAAACACATTTTTCAACCAACATTCAACCACACATCAGAACAAACATCAAACACTTATTATAACAACTTACCCTTGCCCCAAATATTCGCAACTTAGCTCTGATACCACCAAATGTAACCCCCTTAGCCCGGCCTAGACGGTTGACCCGAACTACGAAGATTACACGGCAAAAACCAAAGTTAACCTGAAAGTCAACCTTGATTAACGAACCTTTTTTCCTTTTTAAAACTTATTTAGATGCACATTAACCTTAGGCGTGCCCTTGAGAAAAGCATACTTGAAAAGCACAGCGATCGGAAAGCATTAAGGGACTCAATTGCACAACATACAAAAGTTGGGGACCAAATTGTAATTTCTGGAAAGATGGAGGACTTAACTGATTTTTAAGTTATCAATATCAAATTAACCATATTAGATGCTCCCCTGTCAAATTTCACCTCAAACGGACATCCCAAACTCAAGCAATTGCTAAAACAATTTTCAGGACTAAAACGTAAAGCTTGCAAACCTTTAAACCATTCAAATTAGTGCCCAACGATCGTCTGTTTCGGAACGGGGGTTGACCGTTCCGAAACGCGGGTTCATTTCGAGACCTGTACCGAAACAGGGCCTGGCAGTGGCCAAAACGTTTCAGAACGGCCCGTACCCGTTTCGATACACGAAGGCCATTTCAGGCCCCCGTTTCGAAACGCTAGTGCCCGTTCCGATACGGACTGCCCAGAAAGTGTAGAATTTGCTGGTTTAACACACATTTAACCACTCAAACACCTTCTAATGACCTCCTAATGATGCCAACAAGTCATCATACAAATAGGGTACATATTTGCATCATCAAAACACATTCATGGCATCAATAAGGAAGATCCACAAATCTATAGGCATGCACCCTAACATTCAAAACCAACCAAACATCAAGACACCAGCAAACATACTTTAAACCATTCCTCAACATATCAACAACATGCCAAGCAACATAGCTACTAAATTGCATTAACAACTAGATACAAATCAAACCTTAGGTGCACCAACTCATTCAACACATCCAACACTTGATCATGCTTTTAAAACAAGAAGCATAGCAACAACTTATGAAGAAGAAGATTCAAATGTTGCAAAGCGCTAAACCACATAGTTCAACCCATAAACTGAACTTGTTCAACATACACAATCTCATTACACATCAATATAAAAGACTGTCCCCCATTGCCTTTATTATCTATAGCTATAAACCAAGACATACTTCTCAAGTGGAGCTCTCATTGAATCCCTTGCTTCTTGCTGTCCAAACTTCAAGTATCTGCATTGATGGACAAAAAGGAGCGTAAGCACATAATGCTTAGTGAGGAATGCTCAAAACCAAAACACCATCAATGCAGCGAAACATAAAACCCTCTTTAAAAGTATATGCAATCCAATAAACCAAATCATTGTTTGAAAAACCACTTTTGAAACAACATGCTTTAAACCATGCATTGCTCAACATGAAATCCAACCTTTATCTTAGAAAAAGCTAAACAACTCACCCCAAAACACATTCTTGCAAAAACTATTATTTAAACCTTTCCATGCATGAACACCACATGTAAAGTTAAACTCAAATTCCTTGGAAAACACTTCCACTTCACAACATACTTTCCTCATGCTTGATGATCATTTGAAAGCAAAACCTTTCGAAAACCATTTGTTCCTTCTAACAATCTCATGCATTCCACAAATGCAAAACACATGAACAACAAAAAGCAACATTCGCATTATATGCCTTTTAAAACAAGCATTCACAAGACTTCAATGCACTAAGGAGATTCCACGCACATATACACCTTTCACAATAGAAGATAAACATTTGTACAAGCTTAACAAATAATACATGCACTCTTAAACCATTACACACTTCCCATGCAACCTTGCATCATTTCAAGCATCTCTCGCTTCATTACATTCTAGAACATTACATTGGCTTTCAAGTGATAATTCACAAACCATTTCAACTCAAGACATAGTCGGATACGCGGATTACAAGCGTTGTCCCACACGCTTCATACACACTACCGAACAACACAAGGTGGAGTTTACCGGTACAATCACAACCCCTCAACACCCGTGATGGAGTTTAACGGTACAATCACAACCCCTCAGCATCACTCATCGGAAGTTGTATAACTCACTAACGAGAGTACGTGACACATCACACAAGATCCACATACAGACTTTTAACCACCGTTGTGATCTTACAAAGATCCACACACGGACTTTTAACCACCGTTGTGATCTTACCAAAATCCTTACCTGGACTTTTAACTACCATTGTGAGCTTAACAAGATCCTCACACGGACTTTTAACCACTGTTGAGATCTTACCCAAAATCCTCACACGGACTTTTAACCACCGTTGTGAGCTTACCAAGATCCACACACGGACTTAAACCACCGTTGTGATCTTACCTCTCTCGTTAGGGTACTTGGATGGAGTTTACGGTACAATTACAACCCCTCGACATCCAAGGCGACTTAATTCACGGTGCACCCAATCCTATAGCCGGCTAACTATATCCGATTAAAGTAACCAAGAACCACTTACATCACTTGCCAATACACATCAATTACCATCATCAATTCATTGTTTTAAAGCATTAGACAAAGCCATCAAACACCATGCATCACCATGCAACATTACCAATTTATCAACATGTCAAAAAAAGATCTCTTACCTTGAGCATCCTTCAACATATAGCTTTCAAAACCAGCATTAAACCATGACTAAACATGCTTAAAAATAGTAATTAAAGAATAACCACCCCAAGTGCATTTAAAACCAAACCATAGCACAATCCAAGAGAGAAATTCCATTTACTTACTCTTGAGCTTAGCTAAGTTGTTTAGACTTAGACTAAGCTCCCAAAACCTCATCCAAAATGTTTCAAAGCTGGAAACCTCTTTTCCACTCACCGATACACAAAAACTATGCTAGCCGACAAGCCTTCCAAGCATCCAAAACCTCCAACGCCACCTCTATTGCTTCCGGATCATTCTCCCCTGTTTTAAACACATAACAACAGAGGATTAATGCATCATCATGCATTAAAAACACCAGCAACACAACCCAACTCGCTACTCTACATAAATCTAACATTTCGGCTACCAAACACAACCGAAATCACCTCCAAACTCTTCCAAAACATAACCCAGCCAAGATCCATCACTTCTAACCATTTCTAATCATCAATTAACATTCAAAATGAACCTAAACTCGTCCTTATACCTCCAGCATTAACAGAACACCAAGATCACCCCAAAAACCACCATTTTCATAAGCAAAAACTTTAGAAAAATAACCTATTCCGGATTGCATTGATTAAAACTCGATTACACATCATTAAACATCCAAAATACATTTAAAATCCATCTCAAAACAGAGCCCAAACAATCACCACAAATTTCTTCAAGATTTAATCCAAATCTTGAGTTTTAAGCCAAATCAATATCACAACATCAAAACCTTTTATAAAACTTAATTTAAGGATTGAGAACTTGGGAATTTCAGTAAAGAACTGAGTATTTAGAGGAGAAGAACATCCTTACCTCTAAATGTAGATTTCTCCTTGATTAGAGCCAAAATCCTTGAAAATTCAATAAGCAAAACAATAGAATTTGATGTAGAAAGGATTAGGAATCAATTGATGATTGAAACCTCATCATTTGGTGTGAAAATCAAAAGAAATGTTGCTGTAGAAATGTGTTTGGCTGAGGGAATTTTGAGAGAAAATGAGATGAGAAAGTTTTAACAAAAGTTAGTTATGAAAATCTAAATTATGGTTTTCCACTTTTCACTTAATTAATTAAACATTAATTAAATCATTAAAATCTAAGAAAAATCTGGAGAAATCTTTCTTGGGTAAATTAGCTCTTTAAAGATTCAAAGTTTCAATCCTTACAAAACAGTCACCATTGAACTTTTCAAAAATTACATTTTAGTCACCATTTCGAAATGTCACACTTCCAGACCTTATTTTGTAAAATTGATTTCACCACTCTCTTATATATATTAAAATAATATTTTTAGATACTTTTCCATATTTTTAAAGCATCCCGAACTAGGCTTTCCCCTAAAACCTTCTTTTATATTCGAACCAAAAATCAGACCGGTCCGGTTCAGACCCTAAACTTCCAAGCCCAAAATTGGGGTGTTACATCCCTCATGATCTTTAAAAAAAGTATTCAAGATTGAATTATGAAGATTGAAAGATCTTTTGTGGTGTTTTCATGAGGGAGGGTAAATATGCATTGCACTCTATTTCCCTTAACCGAGGTTTTGTCCCAATGGGCTTTCCTGGTAAGGTTTTTAATGAGGCAACATGTTATGCGTATCAAATATGTGTGTACTCTTTTTCCTTCACTAAAGAAGTTTTTTTCCCACTGGATTTTTATCTTAGTAAGGTTTTAACGAGGCACATTATCTTCATAGACATCAAAGGGGGAGTATTATGAATATTTATCTATGTGGATGTCTATCATATACAAACTTTATCAAGGAGATTTGACTTTCTTTATCATTAGTAATATTATCTACATTAATTAGAGTTTAATGTATTATGTACTTCTTATGCCTATAAATAGATGATTTATTGAAGACATTGTACACAAGTCTATATTTGAGGATAATACGAATCACCCTCTTTCTCTCATCTCTTTGTTCATTTATTCTTGTTCGTTGTTCTTCGTTATTTTATTTACAACAGAAATATAATTTTAATTTAATAAAATACATCCAAAACATTAAATATTAATAAAATAGAATAAATATTCTATAAAAGCAATATTAGTGGGCTAAAATTGGCTCTGATTAATGATTAATCATTTATAATTACGGGTGGATTTAGACAAAACTTAAGACTCATATTTCTGATCGGATTTAAGCAAAAAATAAATGTGTTAATTTGAATTAGAGGTGGCAATCGGGTCATTCGGTTCGGGTTCGGTTCGGTTCGGGTCGTTTCGGTTCGGGTCATTTCGGGTCTATCTAGAATCGGTTTAGATTCGGTTCGGGTCGGTTCGGGTTCGGGTCTAATTCGGGTCTGTGATGAGTCGGATTCGGTTCGGGTATTGGATCGGGTCAAAATCGGATCGGTTGTTTTCGGGTCGGGTCAATATCGGATCGGTCGCTTTCGGTTCGGGTCAAAATCGGGTCGTTCGGGTCGCTTTCGGTTCGGGTTAAAATCGAGTCAATTTCGGGTCGGGTCAACATTTAAATTTTCGGGTCAATTCGATTTGAGTTGGGTTAAAGGTTTGAGGTTTAGTATTTATGGTTTAGTTTAGAGTTATTGGTGTATGAGATTAATTCTGATTCAACTTGTTAATTCATGCATTTGAATTTGATTAAATATTTAAATCAAAGCTTCATGTATCCATATAAATTTTTTTTGTATAATTATATTAAATCAAAGTTTATAATAATAATAATAATAATAATAATAATAATAATAATAATGTCTGAAATGAATTAATTTATTAAACTTAGGATCTAATTGAACTAACTAAAATCTAAAAGCATAAATCACGGACATAATTAAAATAATTTTAAAACTAAATGTGAAATTTCAATTAAATTAATCTAAATTGAAACTCAATTAAATTAAGAAAAATAGAAAGACAATTGGTAAAAATAGAGAGTGAAAAAACAAAATTTTGGAGGGAAATAAGCCACCAATTTTTTAAGCTAGATTGAAAAAAAAAAGAAAAAGACAATTGGAAAAAATAGAGAGAGAAAAGACAAAATTTTGGAGGGAAATAAGCCACCAATTTTTTAAGCTAGAGATTAATTACTTTTTAGGTCATGTTGCATTTAAAATGTTACATTTTAGTCAACTTTAAGTTTTAGTTTAATTTAATTTAGTCACAAGTATTCCCACGGTTTAGACTTCGGATATAGAAATCCCCTCCCCGTAGTGATATTTAGTCTCTAAAAATTTACTTTTAGTTGAAATTAACTAATCTTTGTAATTTAGTCTATTAATTTAATATATTGATATTTTCGTTCTTTTAATTTCAAAGATTTAATTTTTAGCCAAAATTGACCCCTATTTATTTATATGGTATAATTACAAAATTGGTTATTGGACTCTTAAATTTCTCCACTTCCAAATTGTCAATTTAGTCTACAATTTCAATTTTATGCTATATTTTATGATGAAATTATAAAATTGGTCACCAAGATCTCAAATTTCTATACTTCATTTTATTATTTATTATACTGTTAAAAATAGATATTCGGGTTAAAATCAGGTCAAAATCGGGTCAAAATCTGGTTAAAATCGGGTCGATATTCGGTTCAGCTTTCGGTTCAGCTTTCGGTTCCGGTAGCATTCGGTTCGGGTCCATTCGGTTCGGGTCCATTTCGGTTCGGGTTCATTTCGGTTCAACAAAAAATTTCGGTTCGGATCGGTTCGGTTCGGTTCGGTTTCGGGTCAACTTCGAATCATCATGTTCGGGTCAAAATCGGGTTTCGGTTCGGATAATTCGGTTCGGGTTTCGGGTCTCGGGTCAAGTTTGTCAGGTCTAATTTGAATACCTCTAAATGTGCTATTGAATTTGAAATGGATGCAAAAGATGATATGGGAACTAGTTTCGTTGCATCAGTTGGTCTCTCAGGGACCTTTGGCATTATCAAATGAATTGAATGGTGTTTGTTGTCCGCCACATCTGATCGTGGTGAGATTAAGATGCAGGATCAAGGTGATGCATCCCCAGTTGTTTATGAAACTTTTAGTACAACGCTTACCGTCCATTTGCGTAAAAATAGAAATAACAAATGTCATTATTTTGGGTCTGTTTGTTTCCTTGTAATTGGTTTTTCTGAAAACGTTTTCATAACTTTCCACTGTTTAGTTCATAGAAAATGAAAAAGTCAAAGGAAAACCAAGTCAATGGAAAACATACCTTGTTTTAGTGTAAAATGACTTACCTGTTGATTTTCGGTAAGTCGCTTTCCTTCCTCCCATTCTCTCTACAAATACTAACCTAAACCATAAACCTTTAAACATAAACCCTAAATACTAACATAAAAACTAAACCCTAAATACTAACATAAAAACTAAACCCTAAATACTATATTAAAAATAAACCCTAAATTCTAACCATTAAATCATGAACCTCAAACCCTAAACATTAAACAATAAATATTAAACCCTAAACATTAAATCCTAAACCCTAAACCCCAAACATTAAACAATAAATATTAAACCCTAAACATTAAAAACCCTAACCCTAAACACAAACCCCTAAACCTTAAATATTAACATAAACACTAAACATAAACATAAACCCTAAATAATAACATAAACATTGCCAACAAACCCTAAACATTAAACACTAACATAAACCTTAAACCCTAAATGAGAACTTAAACCCTAAACCCTAAACCCCGAACATTACACAATAAATGTTAAACACTAAACATTAAAACCCCTGATCCTAAACACAAACCCCTAAACCTTAAATATTAACATAAACATTAAACACTAACACAAACCCTAAATATTAACATAAACACTAAACACTAACAACAAACCTTAAACCCTAAACACTAACATAAACCCTAAACCCTAAACACTAACTTAAACCATAAACCCTAAAACTTATATGCTAAACCCTAAACCCTAACTTAAACCCTAAACACTAAATGCTAAACCCTAAACCATATGTGCTAAACCCTAAACACTAACATAACCCTAAACCATAAACACTAATCCATAAACACAAAACCCTAAATGATATATCATAAACATAAACTATAAACCTTAAAACAAAACCATAAACCCTAAATGTTAAACCATAAACACTAACATAACCCTAAACCATAACCACTAATCCATAAACATGAAACCCTAAATGATATATCATAAACCCTAAACCCTAAAAAAACCCTAAACCCTAAATGTTAAACCATAAACACTAAATGCTAACATAAACACTAACATAAACCTTAAACCCTAAATGTTAAGCCATGTATATTAAACCCCAAACACTAACATAAACCCTTACCCTAAACACTAACCCATAAAACATAAATGCTAACATAAACACTAAACCATAAACAATAAACACTAACATAAACCCTAAACCCTAAACAATAAACACCAACATAAACCCTAATCCCTAAATACTAATATAAACAATAAGCCCTAAAACCTAAATACTAAACCTTAACATAAACCCTAAACTTTAAATATTAAACCTTAAACACTAACATAAACCCTAAAAATAAACGTTAACCCCTTAAACCCTAGATGCTAACATAAATACTAAACCTTAAACACTAAGCATTAACATAAACATTAAACCCTAAATGATAACTTAAACCCTAAACACTAAAAGCTAAACACTAAACCATAAACACTAACATAAACCCTAAACCATGAATGATAAACCCTAAACACTAACCATAGACTCTAAATGCTACCATAAACCTTAATCACTAAACCCTAAACCCTAAATGTTACCATAAAACCTTAAATCCTAAACCCTAACCACCAACCTAAACACTAACCCTTAAACACTAACATAAATCATAAACCCTAAACCATAAACACTAATATAATCCCTAAATCTATACCTTAAATACTAATCCCTAAATGCTACCATAAACACTAAATACTGGTCTAAACCATAAACCATAAATGATATCCTAAACCATAAACCCTAAACACTAACCTAAACATTAAACCATGTTTTGGTTGGAACTTGTTTTTACCATTATTGATGCTTGTTTGTGGATTGTTCATGAAATTTTCAGAAAATTCTACCAAACAATGTAAAATGAATTGTACAACATCATCCAAACACTGGAAAATGGTTTCTGCAATTAGTTTTCCAACAATTGTAGTTCATTTTCCAGAATTCATTTTCCGGAAACAGTTTTCAGTGAAACAAACAGACCCTTTATATATTCCATGCATTTTGTGGTAAAAAAAATATTTTTACAAGCGTTTTAGTTTTAAGGTTAGAGGTTAAGATTTAGATTTTTGGGTAATATATTAGGGATTTAGGGTTAACATATAAATCTTAAATCTTAAATTTTAACCACAACCCCTAAATTTTAAATCTTTACGACTAAACCCCTAAACTTCAAACCCTAAAATGTATCTCTACACTCTAAAACTAAGATGCTTGTGAAAACAAAAGGTTTTCACACTACACTAGATGTCACTAAACTATTACCATTGGCTCGAAAATGCCACCGAACTTTAAAAATGCTCAAATCTAACATTGAACTTTACTTGCTGACTCGTTTATGTCACTCCGCTGTTAATTCGTAACAGAACCGTTAACTCAAAACGACGTCATTTTTTGGAGGAAAATAATAAAACCTTGTAACCCCCTAGACCCGCCTAAGCGTTACAACGGTTCCTAGGAAGTCACATTAGGGTCACAAGAGCGACCCACAATAAAAATACACGTAAAAAATTTTTTTTGCTCAAAACATTTATTAAACTGTAAAATCATCTTCTGTTTAAAATATCATTTCAAGAAGTCATTTAAACGCTTAATAGAAATTTCAGAAAGTGCTTTACAAACTCTATCATAAAACAATACATGACACACATGCCCACTAACTATACAGTACCATACTCAAGAGGCAACGCCGAGGGAACTCCGAACACTGATGCCAAACATTATACCATGATATATTCTTTTAACCTGCGATGGTAAAAACAACGTGAGCTTGGAAAAACTCAGTAATACAGAACTACCAAAAGATGTTATAAGCTCATGCAGATATATGATAGGCATAACATTTTCATGATGTTCCAAGCAGTAACAGTCCTCTTTTCCTTTTCATTATTTCAGGGGTAACGTTATACTTGAGAATAACTGTACTTGTTCTTTATTCAATCATCGAGTAACAAATGGGAAACTATACAAGCTGATAGATTACAAAGATGGAAACAACGAGTTTAAAGTATATTGTGTTCCAATAGGTGCATATCAAACATGCATAAATTCATACCAATCATATCATGAGAACACATAACAATTCAATGCAAATGTTCAAGTACATACAAGGGTTTACTAGTAACTACCCTCCAACCTTACACCAATATGCAGTCCCCCAGAACTGCATCCATAAAGACTTACCCTAGGCCCGATGGGCATAGGTGCCACCTAAGGGGCTGCCTTAGGTCCATAAGGATTTACCCGTGCTAAAGCATCGACACCTACCCAAGGGGAGACCTTGAGTCCATAAGGATTTACCAGCTGGATCAGGGCTGCACCTGTAGGAACTTCATAACATAACCCAACAGTATATCCCAGATAGTAATTGGTGTTCAGATTCCAAACATGAGTAACATAATATATGTGACAGACATATTCTATTCAGAGTATCAGAAACATAAGTTCATGCTCTTTAGACACATATATGGGTATACCATTGAGCAGACGATATCATCATTCATCATGCAAACAGAGTGTACCATCATAGGTTAAGCTAACAGATTATATTATTACTTACATCAGGCAAACATACAATATTATCGCA
Source organism: Hibiscus trionum (assembly GCA_030270665.1). Taxonomy (NCBI): domain Eukaryota; kingdom Viridiplantae; phylum Streptophyta; class Magnoliopsida; order Malvales; family Malvaceae; genus Hibiscus; species Hibiscus trionum. The sequence continues at coordinate 43,913,579 of BSYR01000010.1, forward strand.
GATCAAGTAACCACATAGCACAATCATATACTAAGTATACAGATCAAACGGACTTACAACGAGTAGGCAAAAAATGTTATCATATGTCCAGTTCATCATTTCACCAAGAATATCATCGTTCATAATTAAGCCACTAGATTGTTTACTATCATGTAATAGTCATATAACACATTCAACTGAGTGTAGCATACATGGAACACACTAGGTGGGACAGATCATTTCTTGGAGATACTTGACATTTAGTGAAGGGGACACATTAAACTTTTGACAATTTGAACGGATTTCTCAAACGAGACCTCTATTAAAAGGGAGTTCGTACTAACAGTTTAACCTATATATTCAGGAGGTGAAACATCAAGATCTTTGAGAGTTTAGACGCATCATGAGTGATTTAGTCATTTAAGCCTACAATGGTATTATGGTCATTTTATCACATATGGGCATTTTGGTAATTTATACCAACAAGGCATAAACAGTGGCCCGAGAATTCTATTTGCTCATCAGGTTTCCAACCTGGCATTCAGAGATTTCTATGTCAAGATCTTTCACGATATCAAAATACATTCGTGGCTATTTTGATTGCTTTGGCCAATGAGGGCATTTTGGTCATTTAACTATCAGAGGCGATTTTGAAATTTTAGCCCAATAATGACAAAATGACGATTCACATTATTTAAGATTACAGAAGTTTATCGGGGCTCCAAAACCATTCAAACTAACGTATCTCAACCTTGCAGTACTAACCAACCCTACTAATGTATCTAGTTGTATCGTATATCTGAACGGTTGCTTTCATATTTCACCACCGGACTCGTCTCAGAGTAGTCAAACTTATATTCTGCGCTGAAAAACTTCCATCCTTACATTAATATTAGGAGTGATCGACATACATGAGTCATGCTTCAACCTTTTAGGGGTATTTTAGTCATTTTTAGCTTTATTGACATTTCCAGGATTTTATCAAAGGCAATTTACTTCAAGTTAAAGGGGTATTTTCAGTCATTTTGAAGCTCGGGATATCCATCATTCATGTCAATTGAACCATTTATAGTAAGTACTCGTGGGTGTTTCAGCCATTCAAGAAATTTCGACACCTACAACCACTACATTCATTTAAGAACTCAAAGGTTTATCCATTGTTTTGGTTAATTTGCAAACTCCGGTGTCTGAGGATACTTTAGCTTTTTTTGTCAATACGATCATTCCGATTAGTTTGACCATATCATTATTTCCAGTACTTTTAGTCATTTCAATAAATTCAGAATTTTGAGTCACTTGCTTAATTCGGGGGGTATGAATAGATTCCCTTGAATCTATAGTCAGAGATTCATTCCAAATCCAAGAAGACCTAACACCTTACAATCTCGAAGGTTTAAATCTTGTTACCATAGCTTTCCAAGTAGTTCGAGGTTTTCGGATGAATCAAGTTGTTTTACCATATCTAGCGTAGATTTCTAGATCGCTTCCAATTCCAAGGGTATTTTAGTCATTCTCATACATTAAGGGCATTTTTCGTAATTTCATACCCAAATATTTTCACATTTTATCAATTGACAATAATAATCGGATTTAGAGATTAGCTGCCTCATTAATTACTTATTGAACTCCAGATCCTTTTGATTTATTAATCTTCTCATTCGAGCATTGCAATCTTATCTAGATTATCGCACTCATTTCCATATTCGGTTTGACTTGAGCAGAATTAACAGTAATCATCATCATTTTATGCATGCATTAACAAATACCAACATGTTCCTAAAGCATACAAGAGGTAGTAATGTATTACCTTAACTCCGAGCTATATCTGTCGATTCATGAAACCCCATTCGATTGCACTTTGAACTCAAAATCGACATCCATCAACAAATCGCAGTCAAGGAGCTATGAGTACCTTCAATTACACAAATTCACATCTTAGTTCTTACTCACAGTACTCCTAATTGAATAATTGATACATATAGAAGTTTGGGTTCAAGGTCAAGTTCGGAGTCTTTCTAGTCAGAATTTTGCAAAACGGGCTTCAAAAACGGACTCAGGACGTCGAAAAACATAGAATAGGATTTTTCGGAAAAGTTGACTTTTAGGTCAACGGTCAAAGTCAACGCTGACGTCAGCAGTCAACGAGCAGAGGTCAACTGAGTTGACCCGACTGACTCGCTGAGCTGACTCAGACTGAGTTGACTCGATTGACTCGGACAAGTTGACTCAGGTTGTCCGGGTCGGGTTCGGGTTGACCGAGAATATGGGTCGGGTTGGTCTTAGGCAGAGAGGTCGGGTCAAACTTAGGCAGACGGGTCGGCTCGGACACACAACTGGGCTTGGATTGGTTGGGTTCAGACATATTGGGCCGACTGTTTTGGGTATCACGGGCTCGGGCTTGAACCATACTAGTTTTGGGTCGGTTTAATCGAACGGGTTCTGTCCAAGGCAGCCGATCTGAGCCGGTTTAGGCCATTTACCAAAGTTCACCGGCGGTACACCGGATCCATTGCCGGCGACTCCAAACATTCCATTTCCTGTCAAAAAACCAAACCCATGAGTTACACAACTCGATCAACCTTGAACACATCATTTAAGCCGGAAATCTTACCGGATTTTAACCAAAACAGAGAAGAGATGGTCGGGAATGACGTAGCTCCGATAAAGCCTCTCCCGATGTCTGATGGGAAAACGGCCGGAGGGGTCTTGTCCGCTGTGGTACGAGGAATCTATTGGTGCTGACGGCGCGACGATCGGAAGGCGGACGGCGACGAAATTGCCGAAAAATAGAAAGGTCGACTTAGGGTTTCAACTGAACTTTCGAACCCAGCTTCGCGACGGACGGCGGCGCTAACGCACGAGTGGCGGCCAGAGATTAACCTAGATGCGACGACACTCTGTTTGCCGCCGGCGGTGACGTTCATGGCGTAGGGTGACGGAGATCGGACGATGAAGGGGCTTTGGACCTTTAGTATGCTCTCCCACTTTCTCTTTCACATTTAGCGTCAAAAAGACGAAACAAAATGATGGTAGGTGGGCATCTTGACTGACTCATCTTATTCAAATTAGCATATTGAGCATAGTTTAAAATTAAACCAGGGTAAACTAAAACTAACAATGGCCTTGTGTTGCGTGTAAAAGTGTCTATCGCAATGTAGTGCAAGTGTACACGACGCAAGTAGTAAAATGATACGTAAGTATCGGATATCGTCTCCACAGGGACTGGGCTAATAGCTTCAACCTTAGTTTTCTGCACGAAGGGGAAAAGAAATAGTTTAAATGTTTGTCACAAGATAATAAAGAATACTGAAAATAAAAGAGTAAAGAATTCAGGATAGAGAGAATGGGCCGGTATTGATTTGCTCAGTAGTGTAGGTGTTGCAAAGTCTAGGAATCTTTGTTATGTCGTTGCGCCTGTCGCGGCATCACTTGTCGCGGCAGCGGTCTGTTGTTGTCGCGGCAGCGACCACACAACTCTGTACTTCAAGCTTGGTAAGAATCCCTGTTGTGCCTTGGCCTATCCCTAGGTCCAAGTCTGTCGATGAACACGTCTTTGATGATACCTCCCGGCGTTAATCGAAGGATGAACACCGATGTTGTTGAATTCTTCCTTAGCCACTTAACCTCGTCCTATCCCTAGGTCCAAGATAGTTCAACCATAAACTGGAGAACCCATACTTATTCCTTTCATATAATTAACTCTACTGATATTAAGTAAATGTGTAATCTCACAATGCTCTCCCGATACTCTTGCAAGGTGTTGAAAACCAGAATAAGCAAACTTGAAGTCTATTTTATTGAATAGAAAAATTCCTAAAACAAATGAGAAGGGGAAAACGATTAGGGTTTTGGGAAGTTTAGAACATGATGAGAAGGGGAAAACGATTAGGGTTTTGGGAAGAAGGCTAGAGAGTAAGATATCCTTCCCTAGGTCGAATTACATGTCTTTATATAGGCCTTGGGTTCAAGTTTTCTAATATGGCAAGAATACAAGTTTAAACTAAAGTACAACTCTATTAAAGACTAAATCTTCAGAGCATATATCTTTAATTCGTCCTTCCTTCTTGCTTGGAGTTTCTTCCTTGAACTTTGGGCTTGGCCTTCATTCTGATCTAGAGCTTGGAAAAATATAAGGGTGCTCTACGACAGACGGGCTAAATTTGCTCTTTCTCTCAAGGCCCACTTCACTTCTTCCCTTCACTATCACTGTCGTCCTTGGCTGCCATGGCAGCGGCCATGGCAGCATCGTTCCTCTCGTCTGCAAATCCAATTCTAGCTCTGCTTCTCCACTGCCCTCCATCTGTTACGGTAGCTACTTGTAAAAGCAACTAATTTCAGTAGAAACTGTGCCATTTGATATAATTGTGATGTATAAATGAAATATATCCTAAATGCAATGAATTGTGCTTAAATGCAGCAGAAATATGGGTTAAATAAGGGGTAATATATAGAACTTTTACACACTCAACACACCCCCAAACTCAAGTTTTTGCTTGCCCTCAAGCAATTCAAACCTAAAAAAGAAATACAAAATTTTTGTTTGGCTTAAAACAGTGAACTTCTCCTTACCTACCATTCATTCCCTATTGTGAGCAACACCCTGTTGGATAATTCAGGATTCATCCGGAACCTTGCTATAATTCTCGTGTAGTGTGTGCATGTTTTATGAACAATTATATGCCAAGACTCCCTTAGTTTACTAGAATAGGTAAGCTTCTAACTTGAATTTTTATGCCAATTTTCATCTTTTTGGAGGCAATTCTTAGGCTCCTTTAGTTTTTAGCTTAGACTCGGGTTTTTTTAAGCTTAAGTTTGACTAGAGCCGGTTTTGGGCACCTCTTGCTAACTTCCTAGAGCCGGTTTCGGGCACCTCTAGGTGTATTAAGTCTATTTTTCTTAACTTCTTTTCCTAGAGCCAGTGTTAGGCACCTCTAGGGGCAACTCAAGTGTTTAAGATTTAGAACTATAGTAAGGCTCTAAACTGCTCCTAAAACTATCCTAAAGGCACTGCCATGACAGAGGTTGTCACGGCAGGTAAGTTCAGTTCAATGTCTTAAGGCAAATTTTCATTTTTAAGCAAAAAATAAACTAAGTAAAAGACACAATTTTTAAACTTAAAGACACTTCATTAATGGAGGGATGCCACCCCCAAACTCAAGGGTTGCATTGCCCTCAATGCAAATGACAGAAATGAAAAAGAAAAATAAAAACAACATCACAAAATATAACAAAATGGCAAACATCAAGAATAAAAGAAGAAACTTAAATTTTCAAGTGTTGTCGTCGCCGCTGCTGCTGATACGAATCTGTCGGTGGGCAGTGACTTTCCTTGTCGGTGCCGGCAGATGGATGGGAGAGGCAGAGGTGGTCTTGGCTTCCCGTGGAGGTTGGATGCGGGTAGGAGAGATATGGGGTTGTTTCTCCAATACCTGAACCTCCTCGGAGCTGCTGCTGCTGCTGCTACTACCGTTGCTGCTGCTGCTGCCGTCAGATTTTTATTTGTCGGACGGATCGACTCCGGAGCCTGGTTTTCTTCCGTTTGACCGGGGTGAACTCCTTGGACAGATTTCTCTTGACAGAGGGCTCGTCATCGGATGCCGCCCAAATTTCAGAGGAGGAGAAGCCAGCTATATACCTGTCGAGGTCTGAGATGGGTTCTTTTCTCTTGGCTCCCCTGGCAGATGTCTCAGCCGCGCGGCTATCGCCTGCAGCTGTTGTGGCCGGAGTTGGGGTGGACGCGGTAGATGGCGTTCTCGGTGTGGCAGCAGGGGTAGGGGTATGGGCAGGGGTGGGGCAGCAAAATAATGATCGGGGAAGGCAGGGAACAGTACATCAGAAAATTAAGATTAGTTTTAATAAAGTGTACCATTGTTGTGGTGAAGTCTCGGATGAAACTCATTAGGCCCAGCTGCCGTTCTTCCATTTTTTGCAGGGCAGTAAGGATCTGTGTTGAGGAGTCTGCTGGAGGAGCTGCTGCGGTGGGCTGCCTGGGTTCTGTAGCGGCATGTTCGGTTTGGGTGGGCTTTGTCGGCTCACCTACCGCGGCAGTGGGGTCGAAGGACGACAGGGGCGTGGCAGCTTTCAGCTCTATCAGGCTGAAGATGTTCCTTTTCGTCCACCCTTTCCCTCGGACTCTCAAATCTTCGGCAGCTTCAGGTACGTTGTGGCCGCGGCAGAGGGCAATTATAAGATATGGGAAGATGAGTGGTCCTGACGGCCGGTATGCACAATCAAATATTCCCTCTCGAACGTATCTGCCAACGTTAATTGGCCTCTCATTTAGAATTGAATGGATGAGGGTTAACCTTGGTTGGTCTACAGTTGTGTTGTGCGAGGAGGGCATAATCCTCTTCTTGATGAAAGCATTCCAAAGCTTGGCTTCCGGAGTGAGTTGAACTCGTTTAACCATCCTTGGATGTTTAGGATCAGTATTCCACTTGGTTCTTTCGTCTCTGAGTTCTGTCATAACAGCATCGTAATCTGCCGGTTCCAAGCTCTCCACAAATCTCTTGTGGCCGTCTTCCTTTCTCCCAACATAGAACCCATAGAGTGAGTTTATATATTCGGGCTCAAATGGTACCTCTTTTCCTCGGACCGTTACTGCTGCCGCTTCCCTACTGTCGATGGCAGCATAAAATTCTCGGACGAGAGTTACGTTCATTTCCTCCGGCTGCTCGGCAAACATCTGCCACTGCAGGGCTCTAATTTTGCGAGCTATGAACGGTTGTAGCCTAAGGTTCTCCGTTCTGGTGGTGTAAATGAAACCTTTCTCCTCCCACATGTCTCTGACCTGGAATCAGCTGGGAGTGGGTGCTGCTGGGGCAGATCCGGAGTTAGCACTACGGCGGGTATTTCTGGTACTCATATTGCAAGGACCGTGGAAAAGAAAATGTAGCAAATGAAATTCTAAAGGAAACAAGTAGAGAGAGTAAAAGTGAGTGAAAAATGAATAGTAAAACATGGTTTATATAGAGGGGGAGTTTGCTGCCCGTTGGAGCTGTAACGGCAGGCGCGAATAATGGGGTCAGCTGTTACGCGGTTTTTGACGCGTCTGTCACGCGTTTCTGTATCTGCTGCACGTCTATCACGCATTTGCGTGTCTGCCGCGACAGCGTGTTGACATGTTAGATTTTCCGCGTCTGTCGCGGCAGCTATAACGGCAGGCTCCTAAGTTGGGCTTTTTGGGCTGATAGAAACATAGTGGGCTGAATTCACTTCTCCTCTTCTCCTTGTCTCCTTTATTTCCTAAAAATAATAAAAATAAAACTTAGTTCCTAAAAATAAAATAATTCTAATTACCTAATATATATAAATGAATAATACAAAATAAAATTAGGTTAAATTAGGGATGCCAGGAGGGGCATCTCCTAAAGTAACCACTTCCTGCATTCTTGGGGCTTCAGTCCCCTGATAATACTTTAATTTATGTCTGTTGACTTTAAATTGGTACCCTTCTTTTAAAGATCTGATCGTGATAGCACCATGTGGAAAAACTTGAACCACTTGGAATGGGCCGGACCACCTAGATTTCAACTTTCCTGGGAAGAGTTTTAACCTAGAGTTGAGCAACAACACAAGTTGCCCTGGGCAAAACTGTCGTGGCAGCAACTTCTTATCATGCCACTTCTTTGTCTTGTCTTTGTAAACTCTTGCGTTGTCAAAGGTCATTGCTCGAATTTCTTCTATCTCATTCAGATCGAGTAGCCTTTTCTGTCCTGCCTTTTCCAAGTCCAAATTCACTGCCTTGATGGCCCAGTATGCTCTGTGCTCAATCTCAACAGGTAGATGACATGTTTTCCCGTAAATCAGCCGGTAGGGCGACATTCCCAATGGAGTTTTGAATGATGTTCTGTAGACCCATAATGCATCATTGAGGTGTAGAGACCAATCCTTTCGAGTTGGCTTAACCATCTTTTCAAGATCAGCCTGTCCATTGGTCTGAGGGTGGTATGTTGTTGCAATCCGATGTTTAACACCATACTTTTTTAAGGCATCAGCTATAACCCTATTATCGAAATGCCTCCCTTCATCACTGATGATCGCCTTGGGGATGTCAAATCTGGAAAATATGTTTTTATGCAAAAACCTCTGAACCGTCTTGGCATCGTTTTTCTGAGTAGCGATCGCTTCAACCCATTTGGACACATAGTCCACTGCCATGAGGATATATAAGTTCCCACATGAAGCTGGGAATGGTCCCATAAAATCAATCCCCCAAACGTCGAAGATCTCGACTTCAAGAATGTTTTGCAGCGGCATCTCATGTCTTCTTGAGATATTTCCAGTCCGTTGACATTTGTCACAGTTTTTGTAGAATGTCTGGGCATCCTTGAACAGTGACAGCCAATAGAATCCAGACTACAAAACTTTGGCAGCAGTTTTGTTACCACCCAAGTGTCCTCCATATTGTGAAGCATGGCAGTGATGAAGCACAACTTCCTGTTCATCATGTGGTATGCATATCCTAATAACCTGATTTGCACAATATTTGAAAAGAAGAGGTTTGTCCCAATAATAATGCTTAACATCATTTTGGAACCTCTTTCTAGCTTGATAGTTAAGGTCAGGAGGAGTTATTCCGCTAACTAAATAATTAATGAAATCAACATACCAGGGGAGTTCAGAAAACTTACCTGCCGCCATGGTTGTCACGGCAGTGCTTGTGGCAGCGAACAGCTGCTCGTCAGGGAAGGTCTCCAGTATGTGTGTCTCGTCTGTTGGGAGACTCTTTCCCTTCTCTAACCTTGACAAGTGATCTGCAACTTGGTTCTCTGTTCCCATTTTGTCCTTGTTCTCAAGGTCGAACTCTTACAGTAGCAGGATCCAACGTATCAGTCTAGGCTTTGCATCCTTTTTGGTGAACAAATGTTTTAACGCAGAGTGGTCTATGTGGACTATGACATTCGTTCCAAGTATATATGAACGAAACTTGTCAATCGAGAACACCACAGCTAATAGTTCCTTCTCCGTTGTGGTGTAATTTACTTGGGCATCATTTAGTGTTTTGGTGGCATAGTATATAACATGAAAGAGCTTGTCTTTCCTCTGCCCAAGTGCTGCCCCGACAGCATAGTCGCTAGCATCACACATGATCTCAAATGGTAGTTTCCAATCTGATGGATGTACTATTGGGGCTGTTACCAGCTTTTCTTTCAGAACGTTGAATGCCTCAGTACATTCAGTGTTGAAGTCGAAGGGATGGTTCTGCTCTAGGAGATGGCATAAAGGTTTGGTGATTTTTGAAAAGTTTGCGATAAACCTCCGATAAAACCCAGCATGCCCTAAGAAACTCTTGATTCCCTTGACTGTGGTGGGTGGCGGCAACTTTTCAATTATCTCGATTTTAGCTCTATCGACTTCTATGTCGCAGCAGCTTACTTTATGGCCTAGGACTATCCCTTCATCCACCATGAATGACATTTCTCCCAGTTCAATACCAAGTTTGCTTTCTCACATCTCTCGAGCACTTTCTGCAAGTTGTCTAGGCAGCTTTCAAAATTGTCTCCAAAGACAGAGAAATCATCCATGAATATCTCTAGGAAATCCTCCACCATATTAGAGAATATTGTCATCATACACCTCTGAAAAGTTGCTGGTGCATTGCAAAGTCCAAATGGCATCCTCCGAAAAGCGTAAGTACCGTATGGGCAAGTGAACGTCGTCTTCTCTTGATCCTCCGGTGTGATGGCTATTTGGTTATAACCTGAGTATCCATCAAGAAAACAGTAGTAAGGCTTTCCCGCTAATCTATCAAGCATTTGATCAATAAAAGGCAGGGGAAAGTGGTCCTTCCGGGTAGCTTTGTTAATCTTCCGGTAGTCCATACAAACCCTCCAACCGGTCACAGTCCTGGTTGGGATTAACTCGTTTTCTTCGTTGGTTACCACGATTATTCCTCCTTTCTTAGGAACGCAGTGTACTGGGCTCACCCACTTGCTATCCGAGATGGCATAAATAATTCCAGCATCTAGCCATTTGATGATCTCCTTACGAACCACCTCTCGCATAGCATCATTTAAACGTCTCTGGGCATCAATGGTCGGCTTGTAATCATCCTCTAAGAGGATTTTATGCATGCATAGTGCCGGGCTAATGCCTTGGATATCAACTATCGTTCATCCAATAGCCCTTTTGTGCTGCTGCAGCATCCCTATCAGCTGTTGTTCCTGTTCCTTCATCAACTTGGAAGAGATGATTATGGGCAACATATCATTTAATCCAAGGAAAACATATTTGAGCTGCCCTGGCAGGGGCTTAAGATCTAGAACAGATGGCTCTACAGTTGATGGCTTTTGGACTATATGTTCATTCGAGGTATATTTTAAGGGCTCGAATAACTTACCTAGACGATTGCCTATCCAGTTTACCTCCTCTTAATCTTCAGTATCATATATGTCAGAGTTTGAGGAGCTGCTGTCGTCGTTGCTGCCGTGACAGTCTTCTAAATGGTTGTTGGGGCAGTGACCGATTTTAATGTCATGGCAGCCCGACCTGATGCAGGGTTGGTCAAGGATAACGTCAGTGATAGCCTTGCATTCATCTTCTGCATCAACATGTTTTATTGCCTGGAGAACATTCAGCTTGATCTCTTAATCGTTCACTATCATAGTGAGTTCTCCCTTTTCTACATCAATCAGTGATCTTCCAGTGGCTAAGAAGGGTCGCCCCAGGATGATTGGTGCATTCTCATCTGCTTCACAATATAAGACAAGAAAGTCAGCAGGAAAAATAAATTTATCCACTCTTACCAGAATATCTTCAATTTTTTCCTTCCGGATGAACGTAATAGCGGTCTGCCAGCTGTAGTACGACTGTTGTGGGCCGAGTTTTTCCAATACCTAACTTCTGAAAAACAGATTTGGGCATTAAATTTATACTAGCACCAAGATCACAAAGTTCCTTACCCACAAATTTATCTCCGATTATGCACGGTATGATGAAGCTCCCAGGATCCTTCTTCTTCTGGGGTGGATGCTTGTGCAGAATACTCATGCATCCCTCTGTCATTTTAACCGTTTCAAATTCCCCAAGTCTGGATTTCTTCGACATGGCCTCCTTGAGAAATTTGGCATAACCGGGCATTTCCCTAACGGCATCTAACAGTGGAATATTGATGTGAACCTGTTTAAAAATATCGTAGATTATCTTAAGCTGGGATTCATGTTTCAACTTCTGTAGCCGCTGTGGAAAAGGAGGTGGAGGACGATAATCAGCAATACATCCTTCCCACTACATTCGGATCTGAGGAGGCTTAGGTTCTTCATCTTTCTCCTTTGTCCTTTCTGCTGTCGTGACAGGTTCATCGGCAGCAGGCTGTTTGTCGTCTGTCAGGGCAGCGTTCTCGGCAGTCGACTCCAGGGCTGGTTCCTTAACTGGTTCAGCTTCCTTCTCTGGCCCTGGTAATTTCTTCCCACTCCTTGTTGTAATGGCTTTGCACTGCACATGTGTGGGTTGTCTAGCGTTTTCAGTATCGCTAGGAAATCCTCCATTCTTCCTCGGTTTAATATGCTGGGAAACCTGACCCATCTGTGTCTCTAGTGATTTCAGAGTAGCTTCATGGTTAGTCATCCGCATCTCTGTTTTATCCATGAATGACTCAGTCTTCTTGACGAAGTGATTCATGTTCTCAATGTAAGTTCCTGTTTGAGACATAAATGTAGCCAAGGTCTGCTCCAGTATACTAGTCGTGGCAGCTGGTGGTTGTTGCTGCTGCTACTGCGATTGCTGCCGGGTCAGTAATCTAGGTCCCCCTGATTCTGAGTGTTCTGTGCTTGAGGATTCAGGGCAGTGTTAGGGTTGCTCCAAGAGAACTTGGGATCCTTTCTCCTGTTGGGATTATAGTTGTTGGAATTATAGTTCTGTTTGTTATAGTTCCCAACATACATCCCTTCCTCTAACTGTAACGGACAGTCTTCCGAACTATGATTCCCATCACAAGTTTCACATACCTCTTCAGCAGAGTAGACAGGTTTTGAATCTTTCTTCAAGAGCTTTTCCACTGCCTTTGTGAGATATACCACCTGTGTTTTTAGGGAATCGTCAGCCTCATAATCTTTCACAGCTAGTACTCGTTTACCCCCTCTTCTTGCTATAGGAAACTGTTCCTCGTTCTTTGCCAGGTTTTTCAATACTAGCATCGCTTCATCTGGATCTTTGTCCAACAGCAATCCATTCACTGCTGAATCAATTCTCATACGAGTCTGTAAGTTGGCAGCATTATATAACTTAATTACCTGGCTCCAAACGGGGAATCCATGCATTGGGCAGTTCCTCAGTAGGGTGGTAAATATGTCTCATGCCTCGTGCATTGGCTCGTCATCCTCCTATTGAAAAGTAGCAATTTCGTTACGTAATCGCTCAGATAAATGTGAAAGATTAAAACGAGACAAAAATTCACGAGTTAAATCTGCCCAAGTTCGTATTGAACCCGGCGTTAGTTTATTCCACCAAGTTTTAGCTTTGTCCCTCAATGAATGAGGAAATAACTGAAGCCTCAGTATCTCCGGATTTACTCCTAGTAGTCTAAACGAACCACAGATTTCCTGGAACGTTTTCAGATGCTTCTGTAGCAGCACCACTGAATTGGCCAGCGTTATTAATCATGCTGAACATGACAGGTTTCAGCTCGAAATTTTCAGCTTCCACGTCTGGCAGGGTGGTTTCTAGTTCCACATATTCGTTGATCATGTAGTCTCAGCAAGAACGGCGTGTGGCAGCGGCAGGAGGAATGGCAGGTTGTATGTTCCTTCCATCTCCGAGAGGATCTTCAGGACCTCGGAGATTCTCTTGGTTGTTCCTTCTTTCTTCGTGCCTTTCGTTCACCATTGCTTCTAATTGTTCCTCCAAGTATTCGTTTCTTTCTACGAGGAGGCAGACTCTTTTCCTGAGATTGCACGTTCATTCGATTTCGGGATCTAACTGGTGCTCAGGTTCTTTTCCTCGTTGAGATCAGCGCATAAGCAAACAAAAGACCTTGTGAAAGGTACAAGTTGAACAATCCAAGTAAAAAACAGAAAAATAAAAGAAGTGCAGCAAAAGGTAGGGTAAAGATATGTTGCCTTTCCCCGGCAACAGCGCCAAAAACTTGTTGCGTGTAAAAGTGTCTATCGCAATGTAGTGCAAGTGTACACGACGCAAGTAGTAAAGTGATACGTAAGTATCAGATATCGTCTCCACAGGGACTGGGCTAATAGCTTCAACCTTAGTTTTCTACACGAATGGGAAAAGAAAGAGTTTAAATGTTTGTCACAAGATAATAAAGAATACTGAAAATAAAAGAGTAAATAATTCAGGATAGAGAGAATGGGCCGATATTGATTTGCTCAGTAGTATAGATGTTGCAAAGTCTAGGAATCTCTGTTCTGTCATTGCGTCTGTCGCGGCAGCAACTGCGGCGGCAGCACCTGTCGCGGCAGCGGTCTGTTGTTGTCGCGGCAGCGATCACACAACTCTGTACTTCAAGCTTGGCAAGAATCCCTGCTGTGCCTTGGCCTATCCCTAGGTCCAAGTCTGTCGATGAACACGTCTTTGATGATACCTCTCGGTGTGAATCGAAGGATGAACACCGATGTTGTTGAATTCTTCCTTAGCCACTTAACCTTGTCCTATCCCTAGGTCCGAGATAGTTCAACTATAAACTAGAGAACCCGTACTTATTCCTTTCGTATACTTAACTCTCCCGATATTAAGTAAATGTGTAATCTCACAATGCTCTCTCGATACTCTTGCAAGATGTTGAAAACTAGAATAAGCAAACTTGAAGTCTATTTTATTGAACAGAAAAATTCCTAAAACAAATGCAATCCTTGCAACTACTTTACAGAATCAACCCTTAGCCCTAGGGGAAGTTTAGAACATGATGAGAAGGGGAAAACGACTAGGGTTTTGGGAAGAAGGCTAGAGAGTAAGATATCCTTCCCTAGGTCGAATTACATGCCTTTATATAGGCCTTGGGTTCAAGTTTTCTAATATGGCAAGAATACAAGTTTAAACTAAAGTACAACTCTATTAAAGACTAAATCTTCAGAGCATATATCTTTAATCCGTCCTTGGAGTTTCTTCCTTGAACTTTGGGCTTGGCCTTCATTCTGATCTAGGGCTTGGAAAAATATAAGGGTGCTCCACGACAGACGAGCTAAATTTGCTCTTTCTGTCGAGGCCCACTTCACTTCTTCCCTTCACTATCGCTGTCGTCCTTGGCTGCCACGGCAGCGGCCATGGCAGCATCACTCCTCTCATCTGCAAATCCAGTTCCAGCTTTGCTTCTCCACTGCCCAGCGTCTGCTTCTCCACTGCCCTCCATCTGTTACATCAGCTACCTACAAAAGCAACTAATTTCAGTAGAAACTGTGCCATTTGATATAATTGTGATGTATAAATAAAATCTATCCTAAATGCAATGAATTATGCTTAAATGCATCAGAAATATGGGTTAAATAAGGGGTAATATATAGAACTTTTACACACTCAACACCTTGGCTCGGTTGGCTAAGGCCCTTACATACCAAACCAAAGGTCGTGGGATTAAATCCCCGTAATGTCATTTTTAAAATTCTCATCTTCCCCTTTTTTTTACTATTACATTTGAATAAATATCAAGGTGTTACAAACCTCGTGCACTTAAAGGGGTTTGAACTAATTAGGACATTTAGATGGAAAGGGTAAACCTTAAATATTGAACCAATATGAAATTTTATAATTTTTTACGACAAATATTATATATGTTAAACTACATTTTAAATTAATTCTAATTATTTTATGAAATAAATAATACTATTAATAATATTAATATATAAAATATATTATTTACATATATATATATATCAATATATATACAAAAAATATTTTTTTAATATTTTTTATATATTATTCATAATATAAACATATTATTTAAAAAAACACCCAAAATAATCATGACAATAATATATTTACATTATAAATATTATTTAAAAAATATAAACCTTAAACTCCAAACCCCAAATCCCATAACCCAAACCCTAAATCTTAAATTTAGGTTTGGGGTTTGGGGTTTTTTATATATTATTTCTAAATATATTATTTTTTATGAATATTTTGAGTTTTTTTAAAATTATATTATAAATAATATACAAAAAATAATATATTTTTATTTATATATATTGATATATATGTAAATAATATATTTTATTTTATTTATATAGTAAAATTATTTATATACTATTTTTTAATTTAAATAATTTGGTTAAACCGAGGATAAGTTTATATTATTTAAATAAAAATATATTATTTATAATATAAATATATTATTTAAAAAAACCAAAAGATTCATAAAAATATATATTTATATTATAAAAAATAAATAAAAAACTTTAAACCTCAAACTTCAATCCCTACGATGTAGGGTTTAAAGTTGGAGGCTTTAAGGTTTGTGCTTTAGAGTTTATGGTTTATTGTTTTTTATATGTTATTAGTATGACTATTTTGGGTTTTTTTTTAAAAAAAAATATATTTATATTATAGATAATATGTAACAAATATAAAAATAATATATTTTTATTTATATATATATTGGTATATATGTAATAAGATACTTTATATTATTTATAGTATTATTTATTTCATAAAATAATTTAAATTAATCTCAAGTGTAGTTTGACATATATAATATTGTGGCAAAACATTATGTAAGTTCATGTTGATTAAGTGGTTAAGGCTTATCTTTTGTATCTAAAGATCATGGATTCATGGTTTCAAATCTTTTTGAGTTAACGGTTCTGCTAAGAGATAACAACAAAGTGACATAAACGAGTAAGAAAGTAAATTTCAGTGTTAGATTTGAACATTTTTTAAGTTCGGTGGCATTTTCGAGTTAGTGGTAATAGTTTAGTGGCATCTGATGTGGTTTACCCTATATTTAAACATGTTCAATTATATATTTCTCTATGTAATAATAATAACAATCATACCAACCGAATGGAATCAAATTAGGAACAAATGTTGAACCCAACAAGTGTTCTAGTGAAAAAGTGGATGATATTCATCCTATAAACACAAGTTTAAATCGTTATGTCTACATAGTGTATTCCCGTTGTAAAATGGTTAAGAATATCTATGAACAAGTACTACCTTATAATCATTTTTAGACTATTAAAAAATGTAACAAAGGTTGACTATTAGAATTGCTTTGAGTACGTGTAATTGGGTTAAAAACTTTAAGGGATAACTACATAAATAGTACCCACCTATGCCCGAGATTTTATTTTGGTACCTCACCTATTTTTTTAACAAAAGTATGCCTACCGTTACATTTTCTTAATATTTTAGTACCCCCGCCGTTTAAACTTAACGGTAATGCTGACGTGAAAATTCTTTTTTTTAAAGACACGTATTTTTTTATCCTAATCAGCTTTCCACTTAATTAAAAAATAATTAAATTATACTAATAATTTAATAATACTTTTACACTTTTATTGGAACCCCTAATTTCTTTTTCTCTCTTTCATTCGATAGATTGTTAAATCAGAAAATTAAATTTCTAGGGTTCTTGATTTGGAGAGGGATTTACGCCAGAGCTTATTTGGGAAAAGAGAGAAATCTTATAGAATATCTTCAAAGTCTTGAATTTCTAGGGTTCTTGATGGGTGGTAGAACGCTCAGAGAGAAGGGAAAACCAAACCCTCTTTATGGTATGATATTGTTTTTTATTACTCTTTTTTATTTATTTTTTATCGCTCTTTTTTATTTTTGTTTGTTCGTAAGGGTTTATTAAGTTTCTTGTTTTATTTCTCTTAATGGTACGGTATTTTTTTATTTTTATGAACACTCAAAGAGTTCATTAAGATTTTTAGATCATACTTGACAGATTAAGACATTGAAAACTGAGCAAGTTTGTAGCAAGGAATCTAAGAACTTAAATATGTCAAGTAAGATAATAGCTATGAAGTAATTGCATTTGTTTGTTGCTGATAGAAACTTCAAACCTTCTGCACTTAGGGAAGTTGTGATGCATGACTATGTTTTTCTTGTGCCCATAAGCAAGTGTTATAGGGCAAGAGAATTGCCTATTGAAACTATTGAGGGAAAACAGAAATCTCAGTATAGCAGGATACTTGATTACCTAGCAGAACATAGATTGAGTAATCCTGGTACAACTACTGTTTGTAAACTGAATGATACGGTTTTCTAGAGAGTGTATATCTGCCAGTGAGTATCAATGCTTCCTTCATATTCTACAATTATATTCTGCCACATCTTTTAATATCATGTTTTGATACAAAATTTGTATGTGTTCTTTTATAGGTTAAGAGACCATTTGAAAGAATTAGGAAAGAAACTGTACCAACAACTAACTTTCCTAATTAGGAAGGTCCTCACCACCAAAGGTCTTCAATACATCCACCACCAGTTAATGTTGTCATATGGATGTTCAACACTGCAGAAAGCTCAGTGAGCCAATCTGCAAGTTCAAAAGCTTCTAAGAAATGATCAATGAGTTAATTCAGTTTAAAACTGAAACTTGAATTTTTTGTGGTTTCTTGTACATTCACAAATATTCTAAGGAATGTTGTCAGATGGATGTTCCTCACTTGAATTTATTTGAAATGCTTTATGTAGAAATGTAAGATTTGACTTCCGAGCAACCAACAATTATCATTGATGAGACCAATGAAGTTCCGGAAGAATGAAATGTATTTCTTTAATTGCATTTTTTAAAACTTTTTAGTTTTATATTCGAATTATGCAATTTGAATTTTTAGATTGTATCATGTTTTATGTTTGAATTATGTTCATGCACAATTTGATTTGTATAAACTATGTGTTTTATATTTGTATTTTGTTTGGATTATGTTCCTACTTCCTACACAACATTTTAGTAAATTAAAGAATTGATTTACACCAGTGTAAGACAATGTTGATTGTTTAGTAAATTAAAGAACTGATTTACACCGGTGTAAGACAGTGTTGATTGTTTAGTAAATTAAAGAACTGATTTACACCGGTGTAAGACAATGTTGATTGTTTAGTAAATTAAAGAACTAATTTACACCGGTGTAAGACAGTGTTGATTGTTTAGTAAATTAAAATTGGTTTCTATACTTCATGTACTCGTGTTTTTTCAAATTAAAATTGGTTTTATTAATACTGTGAATGTGATGTATGGCCATTATTAACAAATTATGTAAATAAAAAATGCAGACTTAAATATTTCACAAAGTTTCTTAAAATACAATAACATATACAAGGATCAACAACAACACTCTTCCTTGCTTTGTAAACTGGAAATTTTCACCATTACTTTAAAAGATAGAATTATCCTTAAACAAAAAATTTGAACCATTACCCAAATGATGAAAATTACCCCTAAACCAGAAATTTCAACCATTACCCAAAAGATTGCATATATCCCTAAACCAACAACACCAACCCAACAATTTATCACACCTTTCCTAAACCCTAAAAAACGCTACATATGCGCAAAAAGCAAGACAAATAATCCAAATCACCCGTTCATTCTTCCTTGCTTTCTCCACTACTCACTTCGATTTTAATAGATCAAGCGTTATAGCTTTTGGGCGATCAGGTATTTCAATATCAAACCACTTGAAAAAACGATAATTTCTTGTGTTTTTTTTTAATTAGGGCACCAAAAAAACCTCCTGCCATGATTATCCTTTGTCCAAGAGGTTCTCAACGCAGTTGGAACACCACAATGACAAGAAGGAACGCTGCTTCTTCTCTCAGTTTGCTCTAGCTCCAGCTGCAGCTCTTTCATCTTCCTCTCCATCGTGCACCAAAAAAACTCAGTCGTGATTTTATGTTTTGTTGAAATAGTGAGAAGTAGTGTAGGGTTTCACCCTTTTAATAGAGTTTTTTTAATTCTTGTTTTATTGAATTAATATAAGTGGAAAGCTGATTAGGATAAAAAAATACGTGTCTTTAAAAAAAGAAAAAAAATTCACGTCAACATTACCGTTAAGTTTAAACGGTGGGGTACTAAAATATTAAGAAAAGGTAACGGTAGGCATACTTTTGTTAAAAAAAATAGGTGAGGTACCAAAATAAAATCTCGGGCATAGGTGGGGTACTATTTTTGTAGTTATCCCAAACTTTAAACAGAATTAGGTAATTGGGTTGTATTGGATTTAAAATAGAGAATAGGGCAATAGGCTTATTGGTTATTCTTGGGAACGACTGTCTGAATAGGGCTGAAAGGCCTCTTCTTCAGAATTGGAACCCTAAGTAAACATGGGCTAATTTGGGTGAAAAACCCTTTTTATTAATTATATATAATTTTGGCTCCCTCAAAGAATTATTTGGAAAAATAACCCCCAAACTTGCCACGTAGTTAAACCTCGCATTCTCTAGGAAGCGATGATTGAAATAGCGTTCTGCAGAGATCGAGGTCCATCTACCTGGCATCCTTGTTTGAAATAACGGTTTCTCAGGAACTCGCGTTTTGCAGAACGCGAGGTCCCCGAGAATTTGAAAAGGCGGCTGAATATATCGCACCGAACTCGCATTATGCAGAACGCGAGGTCTATGCGATTTTGGGTTGAAAAACAAGGGTGGGTAGGCCTGTTCGAGCCCAATTTCGGGCTTATAAATCATATTTTTTAGCGAACATCGAGTTTAGGTTCGTAGTACTGGAAATTCTCTATCGTATGACACCAACACTGGCAGTTTCCATCCATTCTAAACTCGCCTAAAATGGCTTCCAAAACCCTATGCTATCATCCTTTTTTGAATGAAATTGCATTTGAACAATAATTGATAATTTTGGTTTAGTAATCGCATAAAATTAATAAAAAACTGAAATTAAATAAACATTTAAAAGTTTAATTATAATAGATAAAGAAAATTAAAATACAGTATTTAAAAAAAACCAAATGTCTGGAATAAATATATTAGAAACATAAGTACAAATGCATTAGAAAAAAAGGCTAATGATGTCTATGTCTACCTGTTCCGCAGTCGGGTGGACGATGATCCCGATCTGGATTCCTCGGAACAAGCTGTGTTGCATCCTCCTGGTCCTGGTCCCCATCATCATCATCTGCGATACGAGGACCTGTGATGGGCCCGGGGGGGAGTAAAACAAGCTACCCGGCGGCGTTTGCAAGACAATGCTATTGACATACTGGGATGCCAACGGTGGAATATCGATCACCGGAGGACCACTCGTCGGCATATGGGGACGGTAGGCATCGGAGAAGCCGAAGTCGGGTGGAGGCCTCATCTGCTGGAAAGTCGAAGGACCGCTCAAATTCTGAAATGCTGTGGCAGAAGATGAGGCCCCTGCAGTGTCAGTTCGTGGTCTCGGACCGCGCTGCCGCGACTGGCTCTAGCTCGCTCGACGTGTGAGGCGTGGGCAGTTTCGGGGACCCTGGGGAAGCTGTCGCTCGCGCTCCTCGGAAGTAAGGATATGTTACTTCCCGTAGTGCCCATACCACTGAAAGTAATCGAAATTGACCGAAAGGGACCAATCCAGAATGGGTCAAAGGATACGTGGGCGACTGGCAAATCGGTCATCCCAAAGCTGAATCCAGTCAGCGTGGTAATGGGCCCATTCAATCTCCGTCTTCCTATGGCGCGTCAAATTGTGGAATTCATCCAAATTTGGTGGTTCCTCTTGCGGATTCCCTTGGACGTACCCGAACTGTCGGAGAACTCGATCCGTAGGATGCCACACGACAATTTCATAGTTGATCAGCGGCACTCGTGCAAGCCATACGTGATGGTCACGCAAAATCTCGGGTGGAGTAATCTTCTGAATCACCGCAGAAGCATAGGGCATCCACACGAACTAAAAAAAATTGTAACGTTTCTAACGGTTATATGAAATATTATTGGAAAAAAGTGTGAAAAATTCAAATGAATTTTCAGATTACCTGATCGTTCGTCATCTTATCCATAACAAGCCTGTAGTCTTCTTGGTACTTCGGCAGGCCCAGGTGGGTCAGTGTTTCGCTCCACCTATCATTAATGGAAAATAAAAAAAAAAAATTTATATAAAATAATTTAAAAATAAAATAAAGTAATAAATTGAATAGTACCTCCGAAGAAGCGAAAATAAATAGGGGGCGGGCTGTCTAGGCCGCGGGCTTAAAAAAGGCATCCGAAACCAAGCTCAAGACTGAAGGAGTAAACAAAATCCTCCAATAGCTGCTCTATCATGGTCGACGTTTCTGCAGAGCTCTCTAAAAAGAAACGCCAAAACAGCTGCTCCCGAACATTTTTTCTAGCTTTATCGAAATTGATAAGATGATAAAGCCACATCACGTGCACTTTGGTGCGGGATTTGTCTGGCATTAATATCCCGCCGATAATGCGCAAGATGTGGGCACGCGCAAACCGCTGTGAAAATAATAAATATTTAATAAATGAAATATATTAAAAATGGTAAAATTAGTGGAAAAAAAAAGAAAAAAAATACATGGAGTGTTTCGTCATCCGCATGGGGGGAGGGTTTTCGAATTCAGCCTCCAAATAAGATAGTTATATTTTCCCACCGTCCCACGCATCCGCTGGGGGCGCCACTCCCATTATTTCAGCAAATAGATCTGGCCAATTAGCCAACGTGTAAAACTAATGTTTTGATATAATAATTGAAAAATGTTTTGGACTAATTTAAAAAGAATTCAAAACTATTTCCAATGTCCAAATAACTTGAAACTATGTTTAGGGATGCTTTCAAAAGGGTTTTACATGTTTTCAAAAACCAAACTACACAAAACCATCCAGGTGTTTCGAAACACCCTTAGGTGTTTCGATACGGAGTATTCCAGTAGCAAAAAGGTTTCGATACGGATATCAAAACAGGCCTTTCCTAGATGAGATTTTTGCCCAGCGTTTCGATACGGGTGTTTCGAAACGGCCAAGGGTGTTTCGATACGGGTACTGCATCAGACTGCAACGACTCTTTCTACTTAAAGGGTGTTTCGAAACGGTCACGAGTGTTTCGAAACGGTGAGTAGCAGAACTGCATTTATGGTGGGAAATAAAGTCCTCAACGGCTCCAATTCAACCCCAACAGCTAGTAACGGCTACAAACTCATTAAGGAGTATAAAAGGGACATCCAAGCATCAAGTAATGGTTAATGCTTCAATTGTCAATCAACAAATGATCAAAAAGTGTCTTTGTACTTAAATTGTCATTTCTTGTATAGACAAACACTAGTGAGCCAAAACTGTCAAATTTGCTCAAGTGTTTTAGGTTTTGGGTGAGTGCATTATTGAGGAAACAAATACCTATTAGAGGGATTTAAGTTTGCATTTATCTTTTCTCTTTGTAAAGAGGGTTTGATCAAGGCTTTGGGTAGAAAGCTTGATTGGTTTGTAAGGGTTTCCTCCTAAGCCTAGAAAATGGGACGAATCAATAGTGGATTGATTGGAAATCCTTAGTGGGAAGCTAAGGTAGTGGATGTAGACCTTGGTTAGAAGGTTGAACCACTCTAAAATCATTGCGTCATCTTTATTTTAGCTTCCACACCTCATCCACCCAAAATTCCACCTCTCCACCACTTGGTCAGCAACATAGGTTGAAGAAATCGAGCACCCTACAACTCAACAATTGGTATCAGAGCTTCGCTCAATCGAAGAGGATTAACATCTTATTGAGAAGACCCGGGAAGCTCGATCATCATTTCACACAATCGGCTCAATGGCGCAATCCATCGACAAACTGCCCTTCTTCGACGGAACCTACTATGCCCATTGGAAGACAAAAATGAATTTTTTCATCAAGTCAAGAGACTACATGCTATGGGATATAGTTGAAGATGGTATGTTCGTGCCTCAACGAAGCAAAGCGGAGTGGAGTACCGACGATCGCAAGAATATGGAGCTAAATTGCAAAGCCTTACACATCCTCTTTTGTGCATTTGGCCCAACCATCTATGAGTAGATGTCTTCTTGTGAGAGTGCCAAGGAGGTATGAGACAAGATTGAAGTCACATACGAGGGAACCGACGAAGTCAAGGAGACCAAGATTGGGCTCCTCACCTTAGAGTATGAGAACTTCAAGATGGATCCGGAAGAAAACATCGAGAAGATGTTTGATAGGTTCTCCACTATCATCAATGGTCTCAAGGGATATGGAGAAGTCATTCTGGATGAGAAACTTGTCCGAAAGCTCATCTACTCACTTCCCGAGTCATGGGACTCAAAGAGGACCGCCATCATCGAAGCCAAGAATTTGAAGACCTTGAAGCTTGATGAACTCATGGGGTCATTCCTTACTCATCAAATCATGAAGAAGAAAAAAGAAAATGAGAAGAAGAGGGAAGAAGTTAGAGCTATGGGAGAGAAGAATCTCAAGGGGCTTGGCATCAACACCAATGCCATTGCTCTCAAATCCTCCACTTGACATCATGTTGATTCAAGTGAAGAGGAGGATGAAGAAGAAGAGATAGTTCATCTCTTCAAGAAGTGTGCCCCGTTCATGAAGAAAGCATTGAGAGAGCTTGAACGAGAATCCATGAAAAGGGAGAGGGCAAGCACTTCAAGCCATAAGAATAAGGCATATGTGGCTACTTGGAGTGATGAGGACTCCACTGACGATGAACAAGTCAACCTTTGCCTTATGGCCATCGAAGAAGATTCCAGGGTAACTTCTAATTCATCTACTTCATGTTCTTACTCTTTTGATGAATTACAAGATGCCTACGATGATTTGGTTTTAGAGTTTAAAAATCACATTTTGAAAAACAATAAATTGATTTCAAAGTTAAAAATTCAAAATGATTTGATTTCTAAAACCAAACTAGAACTTGAAGCAAAACTCGAAGAGTTTGAACTAAAATGTTTTGATTTACAAAATTTGCTTCAAAAATTTCAAGAAGAAAAAGATTTGATTTCCAGAGAGCTTGAAAAGAAAATTAGTTTTGGAAAATCAAATTTTTATGTAAGACAATCTAGTGCCCCTAGATTTGTAAAAGGAAAATGTTTTAGAAGTGTTTGGGTCCCAAAAGGACTTAGCACTTCAATTAAAAAGGATGACATTGAAAAATGGATTCCTAAGGGGACTAAAATTTGTGCTACTAATGTTCATGGATTCAAAGCAATTTGGATACCAAAAATTACTTGATTGTCTTTTACTAGGTGTGATGGAGAGTGATCAACAAGTCCAACTAATGAGGGGGAGCTCCATGCACACTAAGGAAGAACACTTGAAGAAGGAAGGCTTCACATCCTCCCTTGAGTTCAAGTGTGGTAAAATCTAGTTGTTTTTGTTTTATTTGATTTATTTTTATTTATGTCAACTAGATGATCATAAATGTTGGACTAACACTTTTAATGATGCTTTGAGTAAGGGGGGGCCATTTTAAAACCAAATTCTTATTTTTGTCAAATTATTCCTCTATAGTTATTTTGAACTTAATGTTTTAAATTCTTTTTGATATAACAAAAAGGGGAGAATTGATTTGAAAAATTGAATTTTCAAATGAATAAGGGGGAGCTTTATTTGATTTCATATCTTTAATCTCTTATTCACAATGTTAAAGTTAAAGGGGGAGAATCCCAAACCATTTTTCAAGTTGGTTTTATTATATCAAAAAGGGGGAGATTGTAGAACTAATGTTTTGATTTAATAATTGAAAAATGTTTTGGACTAATTTAAAAAGAATTCAAAACTATTTCCAAAGTCCAAATAACTTGAAACTATGTTTGGGGATGTTTTCAAAAGGGTTTTACATGTTTTCAAAAGCCAAACTACACAAAACCTTCCAGGTGTTTCGATACGGAGTATTCTAGTAGCAATAACGTTTCGATACGGATATCGAAACGGGCCTTTCCTGGAAGAGATTTTTGCCCAGCATTTCGATACGGGCTATGCCGTTTCGATACGCCTACGTGGCATCGACCACAATGGTCATAAACCCCAATGGCTATTTCCCAACTAACATTTAAATGCATATCATTTCGATACGGAAGCAGGCATTTCGATACGGGTGTTTCTAAACGGCCAAGGGCGTTTCGATACGGGTACTGCATCAGACTGCAACAGCTCTTTCTACTTAAAGGGTGTTTCGAAACGGTCATGAGTGTTTCGAAACGGTGAGCAGCAGAACTACATTTATGGTGGGAAATAAAGTCCTCAGCGGCTCTAATTCAACCCCAACGGCTACAAACTCATTAAGGAGTATAAAAGGGACCTCCAAGCATCAAGTAATGGTTAATGCTTCAATTGTCAATCAACAAATGATCAAAAAGTGTCTTTGTACTTAAATTGTCATTTCTTGTATAAACAAACACTAGTGAGCCAAAATTTTCAAATTTGCTCAAGTGTTTTAGGTTTTGGGTGAGTGCATTATTGAGCAAACAAATACCTATTAGTGGGATTTAAGTTTGCATTTATCTTTTCTCTTTGTAAAGTGGGTTTGATCAAGGCTTTGGGTAGAAAGTTTGATCGGTTTGCAAGGGTTTCCTCCTAAGCCTAGAAAAGGGGACGAATCAATAGTGGATTGATTGGAAATCCTTAGTGGGAAGCTAAGGTAGTGGATGTAGACCTTGGTTAGAAGGTTGAACCACTCTAAAATCATTGCGTCATCTTTATTTTAGCTTCCACACCTTATCCACCCAAAATTTCACCTCTCCACCACTTGGTGAGCAACATCGGTTGAAGAAATCGAGCACCTTACAACTCAACACAATGCTATACTCGTAATAAGGTTGCCGTCCGTAGGCAACCCCAGATGATAGGCAACATCCTCCAGCGTTATTGTTGCCTCGCCTATCGGGAAATGAAAAGTGTGTGTCTCTGGCCTCCATCGTTCTATTAGCCTCCTAATCAATGATGGGTTACACTTCACACCCGCTAAGATCCTCGCTACGTGGCCAAAACCAGCTTGATCAATCCACGTCATGACGGCGGGATCAGGTGCGTGGTTGATACGGTTAAGGTAACAAATTAACCGGCGTTCGTATCCCTTCAAAAATAAAATAATAAAAAATTAAATAGTTGGCAATGCATGTAAAATAAAAAATTAATACCTCTTGTGTTGTCCTAAAATAGTTACAGCAGTGTTTCGCGTCGTTTCTTAAGCTCGCCATAGTATCGAAAGAAAATTAAGCAAATATAGTAAAAAAACTGAAGAAATCGTGTTCTGTGAGTGGTTGATATGGGGCTAGGGCCACCAATTTATAGAGGAGCTCGCGTCTTTTGGGAAGCGATGTTAATGAACCTCGCGTTCTAGGAAACTCGATATTCTTCAGACCTCGCGTTCCACAGGACGCGAGGTTCATTGATAAGACGCGTCACACAACAGACCTGTGATCTGAACGGGCAGAAGGGACCTCACGTTCTGTACAACGCGAGTTTCTAAATACCTCGCTTTCTACAGGACACGAGGTCGTGGAGTTTTTAAATGATGACTTCCCGCACGGGAAAGTCATTTAATATCCAATTAATTATATATTTATTATTATTATTATTATTATTAAATAAATGTAATAATAGTTATTAATATTCTAATAAATAGTAATTTATTATTATTATTATTATTATTATTATTATTATTATTATTATTATTATTATTATTATTATTATTATTATTATTAGTAGTAGTGGTGGTGGTGGTGGTGGTGGTGGTGGTGGTGGTGGTGGTGGTGGTGGTGGTGGTGGTGGTGGTGGTGGTGGTGGTGGTGGTGGTGGTGGTGGTGGTGGTGGTGGTGGTGGTGGTGGTGGTGGTGGTGGTGGTGGTGGTGGTGGTAAATAGATTATTATTAGTAATAATAGTTTATATTAGGATTAAAATAAAATTTTATTATTATTATTAATCATTAAAAATAATTATATTTTTTACAATTGAACGAATTTGAGTATTTCATAAAAATTGAATGTACAAAATCGTTGTTACACCGAACCCAACATTTCTTAAAAGATCCTCAAATTATTCTTACGGTGATGATCATCATGAAGGTGGAATTCGTGATGATATTTGTTTATAATGACAAGCAACTTGGTCTTTCAGCGTATTATGGGTACCTTAAAAACTTGTATTTAACTTTTGGTAAAACTCGTGCTTGTCTTCCAGATTCCTGGATATTGCGATTTGTTGATGTCGATCGAGATCGATGAAAAAATCACGCGTAGTTAACCCAAGAGGATGTGGATATGCTGACGTATATATGCAACTACAAATAACAACATATCACAATATCCAGGAAATTAGTTTGAAAATAAACTTCCCAGAACATGATATGTTGCAATTAGTGGCTGCAATCAAAAATTGCGTACGTGGATATGCTGACGTATATATGCAACTACAAATAACAACATATCGCAATATCCTGGAAATTAGTTTGATAATAAACTTCCCAGATACGCAATATGTTGCAATTAGTAGCTGCAATCGAAAATTGCGTACGTGGATATGCTGACGTATATATGAAACTACAAATAACAACATATCGCAATATCCAGTAAATTAGTTTGATAATAAACTTCCCAGATACGCGATATGTTGCAATTAGTAGCTACAATCGAAAATTGCGTACGTGGATATGCTGACGTATATATGCAACTACAAATAACAACATATCGCAATATCCGAGAAATTAGTTTGATAATAAACTTCCCAAATACACGATATGTTGCAATTAGTAGCTGCGAGGGCGGATTCAGACTGAAAGAAGCGAGGGCGGATTCAGATCGACCATATTGCATATACAGCCCTATTTTGCTAATGCGGTCGGTGCCGATTACATTTGCTAATGCGGGTCAAAGCTGCTACCATTTCAGAAGATGATGATTATCGGGCTCTATTTCTTTCACTCTGGACTTTTTGCAGATAATGTATCGATCGATTGACATGCAGATGCAACCCTATTTTGCTAAGAAAGACTTGTTGAAAGTTTTTTTAAATGAAATGTGAATTAAATGCAACCCTATAAATAACCACCAATTCCACCATCATTTACTTATTCATGTTTCTCCCAAAAACACCCAACGCTATTCTTTGCTCCTCTTATGGAAAAATTTCACGCAACATTTTATTTTCTCGGTACTTATTTCGAATCAACAATCACCAGCAAAATGTCACTCAAAGAATTGTTGAAGTTGCAATCAAGCGAGGTTAGTAAACTCACCGAAAAACAAATTTTTTCCTTAGAATGTCGAATCCTAACACCGTCAGCAAACGAAACGCACTATGTTCTGAAGCTTACGAACGAAACAAATGTTCGTAACATGTATGACCAACTCAATTCCGTTGGAGCTAAATACGTCGATTAAATGTTAAGTTTGATGAGGTCAACGCCGACGAAGGTAGTACGTCTGCACCCGTACAACCTACTCCGACCAATGAACAAGTTTCGTCTTCACTGGATGTTGATGCAGCTGCCGACGTGCTACAGCTTTTTTTGTACAAGCGTAGACAAAGAAAACAACAGATGATCGAAGAACTACACTTAAGTTCAGACGTGTCAACTGACTACGATGATTCGGAATAACCATAAACTTCTTAAATCATCGTCGAATTATGTTATATTACGTCTTTTTTCATCCTTTATGAATGTTCAAGGGACCTCGCATTATGTAGAATTTGTATTCAATTATATTTTCTTAACACGTTCCATTTATCGTTAAATGACTCGAACAAATTACATTACTAGTCTCCAATTGTCTCAAATATTCAAACATGTACTCAATTATTCAAACATAACACGAGTACACAGTATGAGTATTATTAACTCTGACGGAATCTCAGCCTTGTCAAAGTAAAAGCGACCTCGTGTTCTGTACAACGCGTGGTTTCAAGGAATTCGCATTATACATAACGCAAGGTCATCGAATCTCCAGGTTCTCGCGTTCTATAGAATGCGAGTTTCACAAAGCTGTATCCCGGTACAATAATTTCCCTTACACACCCAGATTCTCCGTGATTTCTTGTACCAATAATAAGCCATAAGTGTCCCCTTATATGAAGCAGAACCATAAACCGTACATATATGTTTGAATAGCCAAAACAAATCGTCAAAATTTTTAAAGTTTTAAAATTTCACAAGTCTTTGAACAAATATTCAAATGGCGAGACGAGGAGGAGTTACTACTCTAGTATACTACGATGGGCAGATAAACGTCGATCCCGAACTCGGCGTCGTTTTTCAGTGCGAAGATCCAGTAACGATAAAGATTCCGAAGAGATTATCGTACAAGAAGTTGGTTAAGGAACTGGAGAGCAAGGTCCCGCATTTTGAAAACCACCATTTGTCCGACGTGAAGTATCGGGTGCCAATATCTATAGCTCTTTTATTGTACTATGTATGTAGCATTGCGGACACTGCTAATGTGAAGTTGATGCTGGCTACCCACTTTGAGTATTCATTGGGCGGGCCCTTAGAGCTATATGCATCATTTTCGGATTCTAATTCTGCTATCGAAATACCAAGCTGGGGTCGGGCGAATTTCATCATCGATCCGGATGCCAATGTTGATAGCCCGACCGCAAGTCTAAGAAATGATTTTAACCTACTGTGCCAAGACAACGAGTTCGGTGCATCATCATCTGCTGTGCCAAGACATTCGTGCGTAGCTAGTATCGGGTTCGACCTGAACCAACCCCTAAACGATGAATTTGATACGCCAAGAAATGCAACGTACGCTCCATACAATCCGTACAGTTTTGGATGGGAGGGAACGTCCTCGTCTTATGTTACGCACGACCATGAAGCATTCAACCCCTTCAATGATTCCTCATATGGACGACACTCAACGTATGTCCCTAGCACGAAGTACGTTCAACCATCTATGTGGAGACATTCTTCTTTTGGTGATCTTGATTTTGGTCTTGGAAATGTGGTTCCTGAGCGATCTCGTGAGAGGTCTCGCGATTGTCAACCACCATGCTCGCCTCCAAGGGTAGCTATCGACGAAGTTGTACTATACCATCTCCTGGGGGATGCTTCTGTCGAAGAACCGATTAGAGAACCTGGGCCATTCTATGAAGAACGAGAAGACTTGACCGTTCCACCAGAAGACTTGACCGTTCCACCAGCATATTTTGAAGAACAGCCGGCAGCAACCAACTTTCATGTTTCAACGGCACCTATTTCTATGTATCATCCACCATCCCACTTCACAACGGTTGATATGGATGCCATGGACTTTCCTGAATTTTTGCATGACCAAACAATTGACGGCAGACTCAACCCGTGCTGATGGTGAACTGGCCATTGGTATGACGTTCTTGACAAAAGAACTGGCGGTGGCCGCAGTTAAGCAGTACAACATTCGCCAGGTTGTTGAGACGATAGTGAAGAAAACCCAAGCGAAATACTACAAGGCGCACTACACCCAAAAGGCTCACGGATGTAAATGGAAAATCCGTATATCACAATTAAAGAAGGCAGACGACCGTTGGAGAATAACAAAACTTGTAGGGCCCCATACATGCACCGTTGGTAGCCTAAGCCAGAATCACAAGAACCTCGATGCAAAGTACCTCGCCGACATCTTTATGCCACTAGTCAAAGCAAATCCCAAGGTGTCGGTCCCCACATGTCAGGCTATAGCTGAAGGTGTCACCGGCTACCGTCCTGAATATTACAAAGCATGGTATGCAAAGAAGCGGGCCGTAGAACAATTGTTTGACCGATGGGATGATTCTTACAAAGAGTTACGCCCATGGCTAAATCTGCTACAGAAACACATCCCCGGAATGGTTGTCAAACTTGATACGGTTCCGTCATACGAAAATGATCGTGTCGTTCGAGGTGTGTCTCAATTCCACCAATTATTTTGGACTTTCCCGCAGTGCATCAATGCATTCAAGCACTGCAAACCGATGGTCCAAATCGATGGCACATGGTTGTACGGAAAGTATACACAGACCCAACTACTAGCTATTGCACAGGACGACAATCGAAAATGCGTTCCTGTTGCATTCGCAATCGTCCCGAATGAAGATTGGGAGTCTTGTATGTTCTTCCTTCGAAACCTACGAAAATATGTCCTTGATCATGTAATACGGGCAAGGGACGGTAGGGTTTGTGTTATTTCTGACAGAGGCACATCGCTCTTGTGGGCGCTAGAACGTTTGGGTAAGTATTGGCAGCCTCCATATATTTACCATCGTTTTTGCTTGCGGCACATAGCCGCAAACTACCTGCAGCAATTCAAGAACCGTGATGAACGTGAACTGTGCTCACAATGGGTACGTCTTTTATGTCATTTTCATTTACTATATTACTTGATGCTCGCTTTCATTTATGACCTCTTTGCATGGGTTGTTCGCCCATAACTATTCAAATGTCATCCCTTAGGAAACTCGCACTACAAACAAGAGGTGGAGGAGGTGTTCGAGGAACTGAGAGCGAGAAACAAACATGGCGCATACTACCTTGAAAAAATCCCGAGGGGAAAATAGCTTCGATCGTATGACGAGGGTAAACGATGTGGTCACATGACAACGAACTTGGCTGAGGCAGTGAACTCATCACTGAAGGGAGTGCGACTGTTGCCTATCACTTCCATTGTCAAAGCAACCTACTATCGTTTGGCTACCCATTTTGCAACCTTGGGAAGGCAAGCAACTGAGTACATGGCAGGTGGACACATAGTCCATCCGGATTTCCGTACAAAACTGTATACTCAATTGCACCAATCAAGACAGATGACAGCAACTCTCTTCTCGCGCGAAGGACACAAGTTCTGTGTTTCAGAATATTCGAGGCGGTTGGAAGGCATTCAGCACAATTCGTACGTGGTAGATCTCAGGGCAAGAACCTGCGAGTGTGGAATATTCCAAACATTCAAATACCCGTGCGCACACGCAATTGCTGCTTGCGCAAACCAACGGATAGACTACATGCAATTGGTTGATTCCGTATACTTACTTCAAATGGTGTTTAAGGTTTACGAAAAAGAGTTTCCTCCAATCGGAAATGAGGTTGATCTGAATGTCGTTGACACTGAACCGACCATACGCCCTGATCCAGCACTACTGAGAGACAAAGGACGTCCACGATCTACACGAATATACTGTGACGAGGATATGGTCGAACATCGAGAAAAAACCAGACAAAAGAAGCATTGTAGTACATGTAAACATCCTGGACACACAAAGAACAAGTGTCATAATCGCTCGGCCCCTCGTCTTAATTAATTCATTGTAATTTGTTTAATTGAGTTCGCCCATAACTATCGATCAATAAAATCAGTCTAATTCGTTTTATAAAATAGGTCATCTTATACTTTCAATCATTCAAAAAAATATGGTAGGATACCGTTTTCGAATCGAATTTAAGTTAGTGTAGAATGGACGAAAATTGACTGTGTTGGTACCATATAATAGAGAATTTCCAGTACTACAAACCCACACTCGATGTTTGCTAAAAATATACGATTTATACGTCTGAAATTCTGCTCGAACATGCCTATCGACCTTTGTTCAAATGCAATTTCATTCAAAAAATGATGATAGCATAGAGTTTTGGAAGCCATTTTAAGCGAGTTTAGAATGGACGGAAATTGACCGTGTTCGTGTCATACGATAGAGAATTTCCAGTACTACGAACCCAAACTCGATGTTCGCTAAAATAATACGATTTATAAGCCCGAAATTGGGCTCGAACAGGCCTACCCACCTTTGGTTTTCAACCCAAAATCGCACAGACCTCGCGTTCTGCATAACGCGAGTTTCGTGCGATATATTCAGCCGCCTTTTCAAATTTTCGGGGACCTCGCGTTCTGCAGAACGCGAGTTTCTGAAAAACCGTTATTTCAAACAACGATGTCAAGTAGATGGACCTCGCGCTCTGTAGAACGCGAGTTTAATCCTCGCTTCCCAGAGAACGCGAGGTTCAACTACGTGGCAAGTTTGGGGGTCATTTTTCCAAATAATTCTGTGAGGGAGCCAAAATTATATATAATTAATAAAAAGAGGTTTTTCATCCAAATTAGCCGTAAACGTGGGTAGACAGAGACAAGCGTATTTGGGGTCTGAATGGGATCCACTGGCTCCATGGGATGGAAAGGTTTAAGACAGCAAATATAACACCGAGGACCATGCTTCCTGATGATAATCTCGTGATCATCGTCATGCCAAAGTCGTCGTGTTTGTTTGCATTATAAAAACGATTGTGTAACATTTTAAATTACAGCATGCAAATCCTGAGGCATGCGCCATGTCTTAGTACAAAGTCAAATCTACTCCGTTAAATTTAAGATATCGGTTGGAACAAGTCAAAAGCCTCTCCTTTCCTCCAACATCATCTGAAAAAAAAAAAAAACAGAAACAAAAACAAAGCTTAAACATCCACTTTCCAAGTTTGATCATCTTTCATTGTTGTTTTTCATATAGAACCTTTGATTTATAGGATTCAGAAGCTGCATATCTAAAATCTAATCGATTCACCCCTCTTATTGTTTTCAATTAACTGCAAAAAGGAAACATCTTTGATTAATTCCAATTACAGTTTAACCAGAATATGGAATGCAGG
This sequence comes from Hibiscus trionum, assembly GCA_030270665.1. Taxonomy (NCBI): domain Eukaryota; kingdom Viridiplantae; phylum Streptophyta; class Magnoliopsida; order Malvales; family Malvaceae; genus Hibiscus; species Hibiscus trionum. Next base: position 43,946,978 of record BSYR01000010.1, read on the forward strand.
GGTTAGGGGAAAAAAAGAGAAAGAAAAACCTGCATTGGGGCCAAAGCAGTAAAAAAGATAGCAAAAGAGAAAGCCATGCAGTTAAAAGTAAAGCAAATGTAACACCAACGTTAGAAAACTTTGTTATATTTCCAGTCAACATGGAGAAACACAACTCTATTAGACACACTGACAAAGAAAAAGCTCAAACGGATTCCTTTCTGTTAAACCGCATTCACATCATAGGATACATACCCAATGTAAAAGAAACAAAACTAGTTAAGGGTAATCACACTTTCCTTGGAATTTACAGCAGGTCCCTAAGCAGCAACTTCAGTTAACGGAACTTCAACCGTATGTGGCGCGCCTGTTGTCATTTGAGTAGCACTAGTCATTGGAGAAGCACAAGTCTTGGGTAGTTGTTGCGATAACTCAGTATAGTGGAACTCAATCTGCAGTCGGTGATGTAGCGGTGTTGATGCCATTAAACCTTTCTTGATATCTGCCTGCAACTCCCTAATAGGTATAGCAGCCAGGAAGCTCTTTATGTATTCCTTGCAGGATTCCTTGCCTTGGCAAACAACCTCCTCACTGTCCTCACTCTTGATTGATATCCCGGGTTTGGTTACTACAGCCCTCGCAACCGAACCATCCTTCCCGTTGACCTGTTGAACCCGTGAATTATTTGGTTCAGTTATTGCTGCAGCTATCTGCTGATCACCAGTTGATAAGGGTTCAGTTATTGCTGCAGCTATCTGCTGATCACCAGTTGACTTATCATCTGATGATTGTGCTACATTTGGTAGCTTGTGAATTACGGTATTGCGGTCAAATTTCAAGATGTAAGCTTGATTGCATCCCTCGTAAAGCCTCTCTCCTAATGTGTCAATTATATAGTAAGCTTCTGGGTCAACCTTAAGGATAAAAAAATGGTCGTTCCAACTAACAATGTAAACCTGAGGTTGATCGCTGTTTGGACATTCCGAACGAGCACAACTAATCTCATCCCATATGTTATCAAAAGACATTGCACCATGCAAAAAGTCGAAACTTCCCTCATCCATTCCCTCTGGATGGAAAAACCCAATAAAGGACTTTCTTGGTACTACAGAAAAAGGACGTATTTTTGCTTGGAGAACCGTCTCAAGATCAAAGTGCTTGTCAGGGAACCGCCCCCTATAGGATTCATTCTCACAGAGGTTCCTCCATTCCAATGAACCTTCTCTGATCAAACTATCAAATTGAGACTTAATAGGCATCATATCACGGTTGTTCTGAAGCCAATCAGCAATAACGGCAACAAGGGCAGTACATGCACTTTCACCGGCTGCTCGCTCACTCCGCTGATCAATAGAAGCAAAAAAGACCTGCGATTGAAGTTTCATGTTTCCATCACGACTTACCACTTCTTTCTGTTCCCAATTGCCAATAGCAAAATTATCGTCCCCAAATTCAGAAACAGATGTACGGTTTGCAGATGAATCTTCATCTGTCTTGTGCGACTGCCAAAACAAATTATTGTGAAATTTAGAACTTTATATACTTTGGTAATACTAGTAAGAAACATGACACAATTGATAATAGTCATTGGAAAAGACTATATAAACATGAAATATCATGTTAAAGGACAGCTAAATCCCCAATCAGATACATAAACCGATAAACACATGCATCTTAGTAGGTGCATGAACTCATAACGGAATGCTAATTGATAATCAACAAAAATTCTTACCCCAGGTGCATGAGATTCATCAGAGCTAAACTGACGGCGGTCAAAGTCAATGTCATCCCCACCTTCTTCTCCATAGCCCTTCTTTAACAATGGTTCCCCTTTTGCTTTAGGAGACCTGAAACTCAGCTTCCTTTTTCTCCAAGACAATATGCTGCGCTTGGAACTTTGCAGCAGAGATGGCTCCGACACTGGCGTAGCAGAATCCTCAACATTTGAGCAGCCAACATCTGACTTACGATTACTGTAGTACACCCAATCCTCATCTCCCTCACTGATCCTCATACTGGAGTAAATTGATCCTCCTGCATATTTTGCATCTGCCAGAGTACCATAACTAAATGACTTCCTGACAACAGAGTCCTCCTTCACCTCATCCGACTCTCCTTCCTCAGAATCGTCAAGTGAATCAGTGTCCAATGGATACTCACCATCATCACTCCTAGCAGAACACCTTCCTTCACTGCCTTCATCCTCTCGACAGGCTTTTTTCGCTCCTCTGGCAGAAACATACTCTTTAAAAAAAATCACTTTCCTTAGACCAGCTTTAATTGCAGAAACCTCATCCTTTTCCATTGCGACAGTTTCTCCAGACCCGACAGGTGATGCAACAGGCACTAACGCACGCTCTATAGGTTCGTTGGTTTCTTGAGTAGTTCTTAGTTCCAAAAGCCTAAGCGATATCTACAAGATGAATTACAACCTAAAGTTAGAATATGTGAAAACCAAAAGGAGAAGGATACATAGAACATAGTAGATAGTAGGATAGTAGACTTTTGCGCGATAAATACTTCAAGAAGCACATACACAGAGTTGGGGACCAGGCTCTGCAGCACCGTAGGAGAGTATGAGAGGTATGTTTAACTCGAACTCTTTCTGCTCAGCAGCCGAAGCATATTCAGCAAGATTCAATGATGCTGTCCCAACAACAGGAGCCTTGCTCTTCGATCCCTGGCTCGAACCCTTCATCAAGCAAGACAACTTGTTGAAACCAACACTAGGAGATAATTGACAAAAATAACACCATACAACTATGACAATAAACTAGTCCACTCAAAATCTACACACCATGGTTAATAAAAGATGAAACACTCAAAAACTTCAGGCAGAAAAGAATTAGCCCAACGAACACCTAAAGATCAAAATAGCCACTTCCAATACTTTCTATGGAATAAAACTAGCAAACTTTTAAAATATTACCAACTATCCGACAGTCAACTTCCATAAACAAACAAAACAACCAGTCTAATTGTCTAAAACATCTTCATTCAAGGAAATGTAAAAACATAATGAGAAAACAGAAAAAAAAATAATAAGTTGATAGAAAGAAAACCGAATATTTTTAAACACCCAAAACCAAAAAGGCAAGCACTTTGAAAATATAAACCCAAACTTCTCCACAATTTCATTATCTTTCTAAAAATAGAAAAAATTAATTTTTCTAAAAACCCGCAATTTTTTTAGACTTACATTCAAGACAGAGAAAGCGATCTCCCAAGGATGAAATGCATTGTCTTTATAGGCCAATAAGTTACAAAGGATTTGGAACTCCTCATCCCATACAACGACGCCGTTCTCGTCAACGCCGCAAACTTCTTTGGTGAAATTCCTCTTAACCGTTCGCCTTAAAGAACCGAGGGAAGCCTTTGGACCTTTCCATCGAACCTCGACCTTCAGTTTCTCAAGCTTCTCCCAACCTTCCGCGACCAGATCCCACCCTTCTAATCTTCTTACAAGTAACTTTACCTCGTACTTTTTCGAAACCAGAGGCGGCCACGGTCGCCACCTCATCATCTTTACCACCATTTAAAAAAAAAAAAACTTTAAATTACTCGAATTGATAATATTCTCGTGAACCCAACAAAACCTAGAAATGCTATTTGATTTTTTTTTCTGATTTTTTGTAATACAAACCCAAAAAACAAACTTGGGGTCACTTAAACAAAATACGAAGAAAACAAAGAATAGTTAGACAAAGAGATAAAAAAAAATGGAGGTTTTGATTGTTAAAAAAGGAATCTAATTGATATTGAAGAACAAAAAATAAAAAGGCTTGCGACAGATACAGAAGGGAAGGTGCGGTTTTTATAATAAATATATAAGGGGGTAAGCTTTAAAGCAAGCATAAGCAGAGAGAGAGAGTGTGTGTGTGCTGAGTTGTGGCCCTTGTGGGTATCGTCGGGGACGGATGTAACGGCGTAATGACGAGGTAGTTGACTTCCATTTTCCTTTGTTCTTTTTCATTTGACTTAATTATAAAATAAGTGCCTAAATTATACCATTTTTTACAATACATGCCTAAAGTATTTTTTTGGCTGAAATAAGTGGCTGAAGTTTCGTTTTTGGCTGAAATATTTACCTTAACTATTTTTTGCTGCTCTAAATTTTCATTTTTGGTTGAAATAAGTACCCAAATAGATGTCAAAATTGACTTTAAAATAAGCTAAAAATGAAAGTTTAGACACATATTTTACCCAAACAAATAGTTTAAGCACATATTTCAACCAATGAAAGTTTAAGCATATATTTCACTTAAAAAATACTTTAAGCACTTATTACAAAAAAGAGACATAATTTGGGCACTTATTTTATAGTTTAGCCTTTTCATTGTGTCTTTGGGGCATTGGTTTATTTTGGGAACTCCAACAACCTTTCTAGTTTTTTTTTTCTTTAGCTTTTATTCACTTTTCTACTAATATAATGTTGTAAAGTTATAAATATGTAGTAAGAACAAGAGACTAAAAACACAACATGAGAAAAATCATACGAAAGAAAAGAATGAATTATTATTATTGGTAATTATTTTATACACCGATGGTGGAAACTAAAAGTTTCTACTTACACCTTAGTTTTAGGGTTTAGGGATCTAATTTTAGGTGTAGGGTTTAGGGGTTGTATGAGTTAGAATTCTAACCACCATCCTTAATTTCAAACCCCTACACTTAAACCCCTAAACCATACACCCTATATTGGATATTAAACCCTAAAATTAAGGCACTTGTAGAAATTTTTAGTTTCCACTACCAGTGTATTGAATATAAATTCATTATTGATATGTATTATTGTAACCCCCTTAGCCCGGCCTAGACGCCCGAACCGAACTAAGAAGATTACGCGGGGAAAACCAAAGTCAACCTCGATTGACAACCTTTTTTTCTTTTTTTCTTCTCTAGATGCAGAATATTAACCTATGTGTTCATCAAGACCATTAGAAAGAAACGGCACAGCGATCGGAGTTGAAATAGGGGTTCAATTGCATACTTAAGACTTTTAGGGACCATTTTACAAATTATAGAAATTACAGGGACTTTTAAGATTTTAAAGTTACCGATTCTTAATTAGTCATGTAGCATGCCATCATGTCAAATTTCAACTCAAATCGATCATTCAAACTCATCCAATTGATAATTTAACATTCAAAGACCAAAACGTAACATTTCAAGACTTAAGAAGATTCTTTTAACTGAATTTTAACTACCTGTATCGATACACCTAAGCATGTACCGATACGCCGGAAGACAGTAACAAAAGATGGGAAGGGCGTATCGATACGCTTCCCCGCGTATCGGTACGACCTTCAAACTTGGATTGGGCGTATCGATACGCGGGCAATCCGTACCGATACCCCTGTACCGAAAAGTATGAAATTGGCCTTAGTGTATCGATACACTTCCCCGTGTATCGATACACATACCAAAAAAGCACATTCCAAAGGTATTTAAACACACTTAACCATACCCAAACGAGCTTAAATCATACATACAAGTTATAATCAACCTAATAGACATGTAGACACCACTAAATAGTAAATCATACTCATCGAACATATCAAACCATGATGATACGTTAGTTATTCAAGCATGTCTAAGAAAACAAGCTAATGCATAGACAAAACGCAATAAGCAAACCAAGAAACCAGTTAGAGGCCGGTTACAAGTTCAAAATCAGAAACCAAACATGCTTAAGGTGGCAACACCACCAACAAACAACAAAGTAGAAATCCCACCCATTGCCTCTTATTACACTAAGGGTGAACCACATACATTGTTTAGCCAAAGCTCTTTGAATACCCTTGCTATTGGGCTACCTTGATTGCTCAATTCTCTGCATTGATGAAACAAATAAGCGTAAGCATATAGCTTAGTGAGGATCGCTAAAAGTAACATTCATCAATGCTTTTCATAAAACCATTGCATCATCAATTGCAACCTCATGCCTTTCTTTAAACATGCTCTTCTAAACATCAATGCAATTTTCAAACCACATGCTTTAGTCATCATTAAAATAACAACAAATAATCTTTTGATCATGCTTAAACAAAGCATCACATGCATTCTAGCATAAACCACAAGCATCTTATGCTTAAATCATTAGTCATCAATGTTATATTGCCTCACAAGTGATCAATTCTCAAACCATACCAAAACCAACACAAATGACACAATCGGATACGTGGATTACAAGCGTTGTCCCACACGCTTCATACACACTACCAAACTACACAAGGCTCACACACAAGAGCAACCCTTCATCGTTGTGACACCCGTGGTGGAGTATAATGGTACAATCAAAACCCCTCAACACCACTCATCGGTAGTTGTATAATTTCACTAACGATAGCACGAGACGCATATCACAAGATCCAAACATGGAATTAACATCCACCGTTGTGATCTTAGCCTCAGTCATTAGGGTGCTTGGATGGAGTATACAGTACAATTACAACCCCTCGACATCCAAGGCGACTTTATTCACGGTGCACCCAATCATATAGCCGGCTAACTATATCCGATTAAAGTAACCAAAAACCATTTTCATCACTTGCCAATATAATCATTTAACATCAATATTCCATTGTTTTACAAGCATCAACACAATACCATGTTCACAAGCATAACCATGCTTAGTCTCAAATACATACATTTCTCAAATCCAAGGATCATCTACCAAATGCATCCTTAACAACATGACATTAAACATCAGCATTATCAATGCTCAAACATGCTTTAAAACAGTAAATAAAATCACATTTTAAATCAAGTGCATTTTCCAACAAAAACATGCTTAGCTAAGTGTTTCAAACTTACACTAAGCTCCCAAGACGACGCTCAAAGTGTTACAAAGCTGGAAAATCCATTTTCACTCACCGATACGCGAAGCCTTACTCGCCGACACGAAAATCACTCTTCCAGAGCCTCCAAAAACATATCGTTGCTCCCAAATCAAGATCCCTATTTTCACATCATCAAAACAGAGATCCAAATGCATTAAAATGCATTTCAACACCAGCAACCAATCACAAACTCGTTGCTCACCCAAACTACACTAATTTACCCATCCGAAATAATCGAAAACTCAATCGATTGATTCCTAAACCAAGCCCAGCCAACATACATCACCTCCAATCAATTATAAACATCAAAACACATCTAAAAACAACCTAAACCCTTCCTTATACCTCCAGCAAGCATTACTTCATCATTTCACCTCAAAAACCCAATTAGAACTATCAAGAAACTCAAGGTTGAGAACGAGATTTACCTCCAATCCTTGCTTTCCTCAATGAATGACACGTTTTAGCTTCACAAAACTTGGAAATCTTGAAGAGAAATCTTGAAATTGATTTGGAAAATTATGAAAGTGTTTGAGAGAAAAGAATTCTGGAGAAAATGAGTTAAAATGGTGTTTGGCTGAAAATGAGAAGATAAAGGTAGTTACGTCAAATGAAATCTCACTTTTCTTATTTATTAATTTTAATTAAATAAAAACCTTTTTATTTAATCACTTTAAAATCTTTTTTAAAAACATGTCATATTAAGGAAAGACTAAATTGCCATAAAGCTCCCTAAAGATTCTAAGACTTTGGCTTCTCTTTTAAAAATTGCATTTTCTACAGTTTTGAAACTTTACATTTTGGTCACTACCCAAAATGTATTACTTCCGAAACTCTTTTTGTAAAATTGATTTGACCAATCTCTTAAACATGATTTTAGAGGATTTTAGCATTTTTTACCATATTTTTATCCTATCCCGATCATTGATTTTCTTAAATCACCAAACTTGATTCGAACCGTTCCCAACCGATCCGATGTCTAAAACATCTAGGCCCAAAACCAGGGCGTTACAACTCTCCCCCACTTAGGAAATTTCATCCTCGAAATTTTACCTGAAGGAAAAAGGTGTGGAAAATGTTTTTAGCATGTCCACCTTGCTTTCCCACGTGGCCTCCTCAACCACTGGTGTCACCACAACACCTTCACAAGTTCCATCGTCTTGCCACGAAGAACTTTGCTGCTCACATCCAGAATCCTCACCGGTTCCTCGTCATATGACATATCCGGATTCAACTCTATCTCTTCAACATGCATCACATGCGAAGGATCCGATCTGTACCTCCGCAACATCGAGACATGAAACACATCATGTATCTTTTTCAGCTCCGAAGGCAATCTCAACCGATATGCCACAAGACCAATACGCTCCACAACCTCGTAAGGTCCAATGAACCTTGGGCTAAGCTTACCATTACGCCTAAATCTCATCACTTTTTTCCAAGGCGATACCTTCAAGAACACATGTTCGCCAACTGCGAACTCAATCTCTTTACGCTTCAGGTCCGTGTAAGACTTTGCCGATTCGATGCTGCCTTCAAACGCTCACAAATGAGCTTCACCTTCTCGGTGGTTCCCTTTAACATAGCTGGCATCGAAATCAATTTTTGCTCAGCTTTAGCCCAACAAAGAGGGGTTCTACATCTCCTCCCATACAAAGCCTCGTATGGAGCCATTTGAATACTTGCGTGGTAACTATTATTGTAAGAAAACTCAACCAATGGCAAGTGGTTCTCCCAAGAACCCTGAAAATCTATCACGCAGCATCTCAACATGTCCTCAAGCACCTAGATCACACGTTCTGACTGCCCATCCGTCTGAGGATGATAAGAAGTACTGAAATTCAACCGTGTACTCAAGGCTTGATGCAAACATTCCCAAAATTGCGCTGTAAACCACGGATCCCTATCCGACACTATGGACTTTGGCACACCATGCAACCGCACAATCTCAGCAATGTACAGCTCAACCAACTTATCTAGGGTATACGTAGTATGCACAGGCAGGAAATGTGCACACTTCGTAAGACGATCAACAATCACCCAAACCGAAATCTTCTTTGACGGTGACAATGGCAACCCAGACACAAAATCCATGGTAATCCTTTCCCACTTCCATTCCGGAATTCTCAAAGGCTGCAACAACCCAGAAGGAACCTGATTTTCAGCTTTCACTCGCTGACACACCATGCACTTACTAACGAATTCAGCCACATCCTTTTTCAACCCTACCCAGTAGTACTCATCCTTCAAATCACGATACATCTTCGTACTACCAGGATGCATAGCAAAAGGACTACTATGAGCATCAGTCAGAATAGTGCGCCTCAACTCAACATCATTTGGCACCACTATTCGACTTCCAAAGCACAGAACATCGTCATCATTAAAACTGAAATCTGAAGGCTTACCCTCCGCGATGCCCTGAACATGAGGAACAAGAGAATCATCAAGAAACTGCTTATCTTTGATCAACTGAATTAGAGATGGTTTCACTTGCAATTCAGCGATAAGACCACCATCACGTTATATGCTCAAGCGAGCAAACATCGCCCTCAACTCCACAGCCACTTTCCGGCTCAAAACATCGGCCACAACATTAGCCTTTCCTGGATGATACTCGATCGTCAGATCATAATCCTTAAGCAACTCCACCCAACGACGTGCCTAAGATTCAACTTCTTCTAAGACATAAAATACTTCAAGCTCTTATGATCTGTGAACACTACACACTTCTCACCGTACAGATAATGCCTCAAGATCTTTAAAGCAAACACAATGCTTGCAAGCTCAAGATCGTGAGTGGGGTAGTTACACTCATGCACCTTCAATTGTCTAGATGCATAGGCTACCACCTTACCCTCCTGTATCAACACACAGCCTTAACCAACAATGGACGCATCATTATAGACCACAAACTCCTTACTAGACTCAGGTTGAATCAGGACAGGAGCTTGCGTCAAAGCTTCCTTCAGCTTCTCGAAAGCTTGTTGCCTCACATCTGTCCACTCAAAGCGAACATTCTTCTACAACAACTTGGTGAAAGGTGCAGCTATCTTCGAGAAACCCTCGACAAACTTACGATAATACCTGGCTAAACCAAGGAAACTTCGTACCTCTGTTACCGACTTAGGCACCTTCCAGCTCATCACAGCCTCTACTTTGTGCGGATCAACGCGAATACCCTCAGCTGATACAACATGTCCAAGGAAGACCATCTCCTTAAGCCAAAACTCACACTTACTTAGCTTGGCATACAACTGATTTTCCATCAACGCTTGCAAAACTATCCGAAGATGTCTATCATGATCCTCCTCAGTACGAGAGTACACAAGGATATCATCGATGAACACCACCACAAACTCATCCAAGAATTCATGGAACACACGGTTCATCATGTCCATGAAAGCAGCATGTGCGTTGGTCAAACCAAACAGCATCACTAAGAACTCGTAATGCCGTACCTTGTCTGAAAAGCTGTCTTAAGTACATCCACATCCTTCACCTTCAGCTGGTAATATCCTGACCTCAAGTCTATCTTAGAAAACACCGAGGCTCCTCGAAACTGATTAAAGAGATCATCAATCCTCGGCAAGGGATACTTGTAATAAGATCGTCAACTTGTTCAGTTTCCGATAATCTATGCACATCCTCATTGTCCCATCTTTCTTCTTTACAAACAACACCGGTGCATCCCAAGGTGATACACTCGTCCGGATGAACCCTCGATCCAGCAACTCCTGAAGTTGTGTTTTCAACTCTTTTAACTCTTTAGGTGCCATGCGATAAGAAGCAATGGACACCTGAGTTGTATTCTCATACAACTCGATACCAAATTTAACTTCTCTGTTTGGTGGCAACCCAGACAATTCTTTTGGAAAGACACCCAGAAAATCGCAAACGGTTTGGATGCCCTGCACACGTACGTCATTTGTGCCAGGATTCATCACATATGCAAGGTAAGCCTCACAGCCCAACTTCATCATACGATTTGCTTCCAAAGCCGAAATGACATTCGACAAGAATTTACATCAATATCACAAGAGACACATATCACAAGAGCCACAAACGGAATTAACATCTACCGTTGTGATCTTAGCCTCAATCGTTAGGGTACTTGGATGGAGTATACGGTACAATTACAACCCCTGGACATCCAAGGCGACTTTATTCACGGTGCACCCAATCCTATATCCGGCTAACTATATCCGATTATAGTAACCAAAAACCATTTTCATAACTTGCCAATATAATCATTTAACATCAACATTCCACTGTTTTACAAGCATCAACACCATACCATGTCCACAAGCATAACCATACTTAATCTCAAATACATACATTTATCAAATACAAGGATCATCTACCAAATGCATCCTTAACAACACGACATTAAACACCAGCATTATCAATGCTCAAACATGCTTTAAAACAGTAAATAAAATCACATTTACATCAAGTGCATTTTCCAACAAAAACATATCACATTCCGAGAGAGAGACTTTCGAATCAGTTACTCTTGAGCTTAGCTAAGTGTTTCAAACTTACACTAAGCTCCCAAGACCATGCTCAAAGCGTTACAAAGCTGGAAAATACATTTCCACTCACCGATACGCGAAACCTTACTCGCCGACACGAAAATCACTCTTTTAGAGCCTTCAAAAATGTCTCGTTGCTTCCGGATCAAGATCCCCTGTTTTCACATCATCAAAACAGAGATCCAAATGCATTAAAATGCATTTCAACACCGGCAACCAATCACAAACTCGTTGCTCACCCAAACTACACCAATTTACCCGTCCGAAACATCCGAAAACTCAATCGATTGTTTCCTAAACCATGTCCAGCCAACATACATCACCTCCAATCAATTATAAACATCGAAACACATCTAAAAACAACCTAAACCCTTCCTTATACTTCCAGCAAGCATTACTTCTTCATTTCACCTCAAAAACCCAATTAGAACTATCAAGAAACTCAAGGATCTCAAGGATTTCGGGATCTATATCAACAAAACCTCTTTTCGACATATTAATCAACACAAAACTCAATTAAAATCAATCTAAAACCGAGCCTAACAAAACAAATCCGAAAATCAAGAGTTTCGTCATATTTTTGCAAGATTTCAATATCAAATCAAAACTATAATGAAAACTCAACTAAAAACATTAATTAGAAGCCAAAGATCTTGGGAATTTCAATAAAGAACCTGGATTGAAGGTTGAGAACGGGATTTACCTCCAATCCTTGCTTTCCTCAATGAATGACAAGTTTTAGCTTCACAAAACTTGGAAATCTTGAAATTGATTTGGAAAATTATGAGAGAGTGTTTGAGAGAAAAGAATTCTGGAGAAAATGAGTTAAAATGGTGTTTGGCTGAAAATGTGAAGAGAAAGGTAGTTACGTCAAATGAAATCTCACTTTTCTTATTTATTAATTTTAATTAAATAAAAACCTTTTTATTTAATCACTTTAAAATCCTTTTAAATCACATGTCATATTAAGGAAAGGCTAAATTTCCATAAATCTCCCTAAAGATTCTAAGATTTTGGCTCCTCTTTTAAAAATTGCATTTTCCACAGTTTTGAAACTTTACATTTTGGTCACTACCCAAAATGTATTACTTCCAAAACTCTTTTTGTAAAATTGATTTGACCAACCTCTTAAACATGATTTTATAGGATTTTAGCAAATTTTACCATATTTTTATCCTATCCCGATCGTTGATTTCCTTAAATCACCAAACCCGATTCGAACCGTTCCTGACCGGTCCGATCCGATGTCTAAAACATCTAGGCCCAAAACCAGGGCGTTACAATTATGCTTGTACAGAATCACTATTTATAGAACTATAATCATCGAAGAAAAATGATGTGCAAGGAGATGACATTCTATTTTTCTTCTTTTCTCTTTGTCACTTTAACTTTTTTTCTTTGTCTTGTCTCTTATTTTTCTAGGTTTTTTCTGTTTACTTATGTAGTGTCGCTAATGGTGGGAAGTAGCAGTCGCCACCCCTTCCCTCCTCCTCTTGTCTTTTTCTTTCTTGATATCTTGTTTTTTTATTATTCTTTCTCTCTTTCTTTAATGTTCGCTCTGTCGGCCCCATCTAGTTGGCTTGTTGGTAGTTTTTGTCCCCGACGACTATGATCGAGCTTTGAGCTCATTTTTGTTTGGGGAAAGACAGACCCCATAGGTGGTTTGGGTCACAATGGTTGGGGTGGTGGGCAATTAGTGTCCTCCATTTTCCCTTATCTTCTTTTAATCTAGTTTGATTTCTTTGTTACAATGTGTTAGGCTTTCTTGGTGTTCTTGATGGGTTTGTTACACTCAACCGTTTGGTTCATTGAGGATCTCGTTTCCTCTCGTGAAAGCTCATTTGGATTTTCCCCGAGCTTGTTAGGTGTCTCATCCTTCTGAATTTAGTCTTGTTTTTGCGGTCCACCCGATGATTTGGTCTCTAATCTTTCGATTTGGGGAGGCCTTTCTCAGACCTTTGAACTCTCAGATTGTGGTTGGCATGTTCCAGATGTGGTTGGCTTTCATGTTGGCTTGATCGTCCCCTCATCCAGCCTTTGGTTTGCTGGTTTCGAATGCCTTAATATGTCTCTCTCTGTTATTCTTTTTTTGTTTGAATGTGTTAGTGCTCTATTTACGTGTCGTTGTGTAACCCCCTCGACTAGGCTTAGAAGCCCGACCGAACTGAGAGAGCTACATTGGGTTTGTCGAAACAAACCCGAACGATTACACAAGTTTGGGTCTATTTTTTTTTCTTTTTATCTTCTCTAGATGCAACATATTAACCTAAGGTGTACATACTAGCAGTGAAAAGACACCCGATTATGTAAACTCGTATTTTAGGGACTAAAATGTAAATATTGAAAATTATATGTACTGAGTTAAAATTTAAGTTAAAAACTACAATTAGTCAAGTTACGTGCTTACTCATCAAATTCCAGCCCCAAACAATCATCCAAACTCACGCAATTGCATCACAATTATCAGGGGCCAAAATGAACGAATCATAAACCTCAAGAATCACTTTAACTAAAAATAATTGCAGCTGGTATCGGTAGTCGGGCACCCGTACCGATACCAGGCTTCATATAACAAAGGTCTTACCGGTACATGTTGTCACGTATCGGTACACGAGCCCATTTTGCAAAAACACGAATTCTAGTAGCCAAAGACCTTACCGATACACTTGTACGTGTATCGGTACCCTTTGTAAATTAATTAATCTTGTACCGATACGGTCCACCGTGTACCGATCCCTTAGGCCAAATTGCACTTACATGTATGAATACAGGGTCTCGTGTATCGGTACCCATAGACCTGTAATGTCCAATTTTTACTGGTTTTTCACACATTCATGGTTTCAAACATGCTCAAACATACTATAAACGTGTACACCACTAAACTAAAGATCAAACCATGCAAGAGCATCAAAGAATCATGATCAAAACATAGCATCATACTTCAAACACAAGTCTAGAGGCATGCTCCCTAAAAATCAATTCATCCAACATACTACGATACGTAAATCCACGCTGTAAACGAACATATAAGTCCTCACACAACTTCATAACAACATTATAAACTTGCACATATCGGGAGTTTAGCAAATAACCCTTCCAAACAACAATGAACCCCATTGCCTTTATTACTACTAGTCTAGCTCAAAAACCATACTTTCAGTTGTTCAAGTCCTTGGATTTCCCCTCGCTTGCTTGCTGCCTCCAACCTTTAATTCTCTGTATTGATGGACAAAGGGGAGAGCGTAAGCACACTAGGCTTAGTGAGGATCGCTCAAAAACAATCAACATCAATGCATTTAAAACCAATTATCAAAACCATTGAAAATCTCATATTAAACATTTTTTCAAAACATCATGCCTTATAAACCATGCACCTAACATTTCCGAAATTAAGCATACTAAACCATATGCAACATGTATCATGGATCAACAATGAAATCCCATTTGCAATCCCTCAATTTAAGCATTCCCATGCATAACAACCCATATGCAAGGCTTAAAGAGTAAACATGTATAAACCAACATTATACAACATAATCAATCAACATGATACATTATCAATTATATTGGCTTTCAAGTGATCATAACCCAAGCTCCACTTTGCAAAATATTTCATCGGATACACAGATTCAACAAGTGTCCTCACAACACTTCATACAATTTCAACCAAAATTAAGGTACGGTCACAACTAGGTACCATCACAACCCAATCATTGGTTAGATGTATAATTGTTACCTCCTCAAAAGTATTAATTTTTATGGCTATATTGCAATGATTTTGCTTGCTTTTGAGTACATTTAGTAGCATTTAGATGTTAAATTCATGCATTTGCATAAGGAGTTGGGAATTTTGTCTATACTAGTGTGAATGGTTGTTTTGTTGGTAATTTTGTAGGTTTTGGCATAGCAATTGGCATAAAAGAGCAGTGCAAGAAGGAATGCCAGAGAGAATGCTGAGATGATGTTGGCATAAATGGACCAAACAATGCCAAGCACTGGTTGGCAGAGAAGAGGAATTTGATGCCAAACCAAGAAGCTGTTGAACCTGAAAAAAATAGAACCAGATCAAGCTGCGAGAAAACATCAATTGGACCAAACTCCGAAAAAATAGCGAAAAATAGTGCCAAGCTTTGTTGGTAAAGGATCGATTGCAGAATGACGTCAGCCCTAACCTGATCATCTTATCACTTCAAATCTAGATAAAGGTGATCACAAGCCTTATCCTTTGCGCATTCAAATTTCAAATGTAAAGGCTTATCTTAGGGCTTCTTCGCACGTCTATTTAAAGAACGATCAAGCAAGCATTCAAGAAGAAGGTGGAGAGTGATCCATTGACAATCGACTGCACCAAGGAGACGTGGTTCAACCAGCTTGACCAAGGGTTTGGATATTGAAGGGCTGCACCGAGAGACCCCATTCTCGCTCCATTCTCTTTGTTTAGTTGTTTTTACTTTCTTTTAAATGATGATGTGTTCTCAAAGCGTTGAAGGTTTTTTGGTTGTTATCCTCACCATGAACTAATTTAATAGTTGGTGGGGGATGTTTGTGTTGAACGTTTTTTAATGTTAAGTTTTTAATAATGAAAATGCTTCGGCATTCTTTCTTCTATCTAACATACTTTATTGTTTCCTAAATACTATGCCAAGCGAGAGTTGACACTGTTGACCTATTACACCTCAATATCTTAACAGACTTGGGTGGCAATGATCAAGTTGCTAGATACTAAGGCAAGATGCTTCGAGATTAGATGATCAAGCATATGAACTTACTTCGGAAGTGAAATCTACGCCTTAGGAGTATAGATTGGATCTTAATCAAATTGGTTTCTGAAAAAGCATTCACTATAGAGATATATGGGTTTTTACATGATCAATTTAGGGCAATGATCATTAATAGAGGCTTTGCCAACTTCAATCTGCCCGACAAACAATATAACCCCCTTAGCCCAGTCTAGTCATAAGACTGAACCAAGTGAGCTACATGGGGAAAACCGAAGAAATATCAGTTAAGATTTCCCTCCGATTAGCAACCATAAACAACATTTTTGTTAACCCTTTTATCTTTTCTAGAGGCTTCAAATTAATCCTACATGTTCATGCAAGCAACGGTTAAAACCTCGCCTCAATCAGATATAGATTCGAGGTCCAATAAGCCTTTACAGCGATTAAGGACCAAAATGCAAATAAACAAAACTTCAAAACAACCTATAATTAACAAAATAGGCACCCGTTTCGGAACTACCAATTCTAGTAACAAAACGTACCGAAACAGGGCTCACCCGTTTCGAGACCAACATGCCCGAGACGATTCCCCTGCCTCAGATACAACATAGGCGTATCGAAACGACCTCGCGTTTTGATAGAGGCCCGAATATGGCCTCGGGGTCTCGGAACAACCCTTATGTGTTTCAGAACATCAAGGCCAAATATGCATACCATATCAAAACGGTAGACGCTGTTTCGAAACACACACCAGAAACATACTCACGGTAGCATCTTTAAACATTCAAACATGATTCAAACAACATGCTAACATTATAAACAAGCAATCTATATGTAAAGGATCCTAGCATAACCAACCACGATGCATTAAAACATATATTGAAAACTCTAAGCATATATGTGAGACTTCAAGCATCCAACAAGATGAATCAATCACATGAAAAGCCAAACATAAAACCAAACCATTAACCAACATATAAAGGTCACAAACAAGATTTAAAAGACATCATACACATGTATCAACACAGGGAGTCTCCAAAACAAAACCTCCCAAAGCATTAAGGTCATATCCCATTTCTAACATACTATTATTTGATGGCAAAAACCATACTTGAGAAAAATATAAACTCTTGGACACCTGCTTGCTTCCTTGCTGCCTCAAATGGTCTACAGATCTGCATTGTTGGAAAGAAGAGCGTAAGCAAGAATGCTTAGTGAGCGGTGCTCAAAACAACAACAACAACAATGCAGTTTTTAAACCGTTTTACTTGGTTTTGAAAACAAAGCCATTCCACAAATCATTTCTCAAAAACAAACTTCCAACATAACAAGTCCATTAAAACTCATGCTTGAACTACAAACCAAGGCATAACATCCATAACCACATGGATCATATATCTCAAAGTTTCATAGCATACTCAACACAATAAAAGCATAAAAGAACAATATGAGTCACATGAGTATATTGACATCTTAGAACTTTTACTCGGATATGCGGATAACGTTCGGTGGAATGCCCATCACCGCAATCAAGACAACTAGACAACTTTCGGTGGAATGCCCATCACCGTTCTCACAACGTCTAGCCAATATAAGCTTCCGGTGGAATGCCCATCAGCGTACTCCTCCTTAGTGGAATCTAACATCACTAAGGCCACACACGAATTTTACCATTATAGTGCACTGTTATCCTATTGGTCGACCAATTATATCCGGTAAAAAAAATCTCATCAGGTGTCAATATACCCATCAAAGCCAACACTTACCCAATAATTTTCAAGGCCACAAGCATAACATTTCTCACCACATTTTCATACACATTTCTATAATTAGCATGTACTCAGCAACATATAACTCTTAATAACATAAACCAAAACATGGGATTACATAATTCATCATCTTAACATCTCAACACATATGAAAACAACAAAATTCATCATTTGCATCAAGACATATTTAGGCTCAACAAAATCAAGGCAAAAAGCCGAAAACAAAAACGAAAACAACTAAACTTACTCTCGAGCTTAGATTGGCTTTTTAAGCTCAATCTAAACCCCCAAAATCTTGTCATTAACCATGTTAAGGCTTTATAAAACAGTTCCACTCACCAACACTACACACAAATGCTACCAGAACACCCAAATTAAGCTTTCGGATTGTCCGATATCACGTCCAAAGTTCCCAAATCAGTTTCCCCTACTTCTAATCAATCCAAAACAGAGTATTAGAGTGATTTCAAGCCTCTAAACTTGCTGCAACTCAAAAACCCAGCATCTAGCAACAATCGCTCATCAATTCATATTCGAAAACAACCAAAAACATCAATAAACCAACTCTAAACGAACTCTAGCTGAAACCCAGCAAGATTATCATAAAAAACATCTATTAACAACTAAAAACATCAATTCTATGGCAAGAAACCATCAGCCACTGATTCTTCACAAAACCAAGCAAAAAACTCAAGAACTTCAACCTTAATCACTACCAACTCAACTAGTTTCGGGTTTTATATTATCAAATCATCATTTCAACATTGTTTAACACTAAAACATAGTTTACGACACACATAAACCTAGCAAAAACAGAGCCCAACGAAAATCCCATCAATCACATCTTTTTCAAATAAAAAGCATTAGGAATCAAGAAGAAACAATTCGGTTTTGGAAAGATTTCATTGATAACAAGTTTGATAAAGAGAAAATCAAAATAAAGTAGAGATTACCTTTTAAATCTTGAATGAAGAAGTTGTTTGGATGAAGGGAAAATGGATAAGAACTTATGAGAGAAAATAACGTGATATTTGTTTAAAGATGATAGCTTTTTCCTCAAAAAATCCCTTTTTATTATTTAAAACCCTTTTAAAATTACTTTTACCAAAACAATATTCACCTAAAATAATTTGTACCCTTTTTTGTCATCATTTAAAGACTTTAAAGTCATTTATTTATAAATAGTCCCGAAACTATCTTAAACCGAATCACTAACCCGAACCAGTCTTAAACCAAATATGGTTACCTTTCGGGCCCTAAACTCGGGGCATTACACCTCTACCCCATTTAAGAAATTTTATCCTCGAAATTTACCTAGCGCAAAGAGATGTAGAAACTATTTTCTCATGTCATCCTTTTGCTCCCAAGTGGCTTCCTCCATACCTCATTGTCGCCACTAAAACCTTGACCAACTCATTGGTTCAACCACATAGTACTTTGCTGTCCGAAGCCAAGATCTTGACCAGTTCTTCATCATAAGTCAAATTCGGATTCAATTCAATCTCTTCGACATGCATAACATGTGACGGATCCGATCTATACCTCTGAATCATCGAAACATGGAGTACATCATGAATCTTCTCTAATTCGGATGACAATTTCAATCTATAAGCAACATGACCAACTCGTTCAACTATCTCATATGGACCAATGAATCTCGGACTCAACTTACCTTTCCTCCTAAATCTCATCACCTTCTTCAAAGGTGAAACTTTCAAGAACACTTTGTCGCCCACGACATACTCTATTTCTCCATGTTTCAAATATGTGTACGACTTTTGTTGATCAGTGGCTACCTTCAAATGATCACATATCAACTTCACTTTCTCAGTAGTACCCTTAAGCATATCCGGCAAAGATAATAACTTATGTCCCGCTTCGGTCCAACAAATAAGTGTTTTACATTTTTTGCCATACAAAGCTTCATAAGGTTCCATCTGAATACTTTTCGTATAAATTAGCCAACTTATCTAAAGTGTAATAGTGTTAATAGCCAAGAAATGTGCACTTTTCGTAAAACGATCGACAATTACCCAAACAAAATTCTTCTTAGAAAGTGTCAAAGGAAAACCTGATACGAAATCCATAGTAATTCTCTCCCACTTCCACTCGGGAATTCTCAACGGTTGCAACAACTCAGTAGGAAACTGATGTTCGGCCTTAACACGCTGGAAAACCATACACTTGCTCACAAATTCGGCAACATCTTTCTTCAAGACAACCCAGTAGTACTCATCCTTCAAACCACGATACATATTTGTACTCCCCGGATGCATGACAAACGGACTACTATGGGTTTCGGTCAGAATGGTACGCCTCAAATCAACATCATTCGGTACAACAATCTTACCCTTGAAGCATAGAACACCATCATCACTATAATAGAAATCTGACGGTTTACCTTCCGCTATGTCTTGCACATGTGGTACTAACGTTCCATCTTACAACTACTTTTCTCTAATCAACTAAATCAACAAAGGTATAATTTGCAATTTCGCCACTAGACCACCATCATGCGACAAACTTAGCCTAGCAAACATTGCTTGCAACTCAACTGCCACTTTCCTACTCAAAGCATTAGCCACTACATTTGCTTTACCCGGATGGTACTCAATCTAAAGGTTATAATCTTTAAGCAATTCTACTCATCTAAGATGTATAAGGTTCAACTCCTTTTGCGACCTTAAATATTTCAAACTCATATGATCCATATAAACTATACATTTCTCATCGTAAAGATAATGTCTCCAGACCTTCAAAGCAAACACCACTACGACCAACTCTATGTCATGTGTAGGATAATTGCACTCATGAACCTTCAACTGCCTAGGTGCATAGGCTACTACCCTTCCTTCTTGCATTAGCACACAACCTAAGCCAATATAAGACGCATCACTATAGATTACATACTCCTTCCCTGTCATAGGCTGAACCAAAACGAGAGCTTTCATTAAAGCTTCTTTCAATTTCTCAAAAGCTAGTTTTCTTGATTCCGTCCACTTGAAACGAACATTTTTTTGCAACAAATTTGTCAAATGCGCAACAACTCTAGAGAATCCATCTACAAAACGTCGGTAATAACCTACCAAGCCCAAGAAACTACGTATTTCTGTTACTGATTTTGGTTGCTTCCAATTCACAACTGCCTCAACCTTTTTAGGATCCACTCTGATTCCCTCGGCTGATATTATATGCCCTAAGAATACTACTTCCCTAATCCAAAATTCACACTTGCTTAACTTAGCGTATAGTTGATTATCTAACAAGATTTGTAACAACAAACGCAAATGTTTATCATGGTCTTCTTCTGTACGGGAATAGATCAAAATATCGTCAATGAACACTACTACGAACTGATCCGAAAATTCATGAAATACTCTATTCATTATATCTATAAATGCAGCAGGTGCATTAGTCAAACCAAAGAGCATCACCAATAACTCATAATGTCCATAGCGAGTGCGAAAAGTTGTCTTCGGTACATCCTTATCTTTCACCTTCAACTGATAGTAACCATATCTCAGATCTTTCTTGGAAAACACGAAATCACCTCTCAACTGATCGAATAGATCATCAATCCGTGGCAAAGGATACTTATTTTTCACTCTCAGCTTATTCAACTTCCGATAATCTACACACATCCTCAAGCTACCATCTTTCATTCTCACAAACAACACCGGTGCACCCAAAGGTGAGATACTAGGACGAATGAATCCTCGATCCAATAGTTCCTAGAGCTGTGTCTTAAACTCTTTCAACTCTTTAGAGGCCATACGGTATGGAGCTATGGATACTGGAGCATAATCAATACAAGTTTCTATAGCAAACTCAACCTCTCTATTAGGCGGCAAACCAGGCAACTCTTCCAGAAATACCTCCGGAAAATCACAAATGTTTGGATTCATAATGCCAGCTAAATATGTCTGACTACCGACATCCATTAACCTCTGAGCCTCTAAAGCTGAAGCAACATTGGACAAGAACTTAATGTTCTCATCCACTACCATAACCTCATAATCATCTGTAAGCCTCAAGGAAACTCATTTGTCTCAAAATCTACCTTAGCCTTATGTTCTACAAGCCAATCCATACCCAAAATCACATCAAAACCATAAAACGACAATTCCATCATATCTATTGGAAACACATGGCCCTGAACCATCAAAGGAAATCCTCTATAAACTTTTCTAACCACAACAGTTCGCCAAAAGAACTTGTAATATTCATGCCCACATCTAATATCTCACACGGTATATCCAACAACTTCTCATGTTCACACAAAATGTACGAGTGTGTGGAGCCAGAATCAATCAAAGAAAGCAAAGTCAAAGATTGTAATGAGAAATTATTTGCAATCACATATGTATCTTTCCTGCCCTCGCGATGCGCATACAGTCTAGCTGGTCCAACACCCTCGGGCTGTACAACGACCACATGAGCTACATTTCTCTGACCATCATCCCTACGCTGAAAGTTACCTTGACTGCGCCCACGACCTCTCTGATGCTCAACAGCTCGAACCGGAGCGTGTCCGCCTCTAGCCGAATGTGGACAATCACGTCTCAAATGTGCTCGAGACCTACAGTTACAACATGAGCCATAATTACCCCAACACTCATCGAAATGACGTCTTCCGCATTTAGCACACTCAGGTGTACGAACCTCAGCTCCCTGACCCTAGTGGCCACGTCTCAGGTTAACACCTCCACGCCTATGGTTAGGTTGGTACCTCCTATCCTTGTGCCTCTTGGCACAATCTCTATCCCATTCGGCAGGCCTTTTTCCTGAACTAGATCCACTGCCACGAGTAGTCAATCCCAAGCTCTACTCGATATCCTTGGCCCTAGTGACCAAAACATCAAAGTCCACATAGTCTGAAGCCAACATAAAGATCTTCACCTCCTAAACCAAGCCATATCGGAAATGTTCACATTGTTCCCTCTCAATGGGAACCAACTCAGAAGTATACTGACTCAGACGTAAAAAATGTACCTCGTACTCGGATACCGTCATACTACCTTGAACTAAGGCCATAAACTCTCTCTTCTTCTCATCTTGATATCGAGGACCAAGGTACTTCTTACGGAAGGTTGTTCAGAAAAATTCCCAAGTAACTTCTGCTACTGGCATACCAGATATGATGGTAGTCCACCAAGCATAGGCATCTCCCTAAAGCAAGGAAACGATACAGCCCAACTTACGTGTATCCGAGGACTCCATCTATCCCAAAATATGGATTGTACTCTCAAGCCATGCCTCTGAACCCTCGAGACACAACCCACGAAATTCAACTCCGCCCAAACTACGAAGTCACTCTAAAGGCAAACCAGTCTCTGCAACCTGAGGCGTTGCTGCAACACGTACACCAGCTAAGGCTGTCTAAAAGGCACCGACTATAGCCTGAATCAGAGGAGTCATATCTATCCCAGCCTACCCCTGGCCAACCTGAGGCCCAACACCTCTGACACCCGCTCTAACACCACCCCTAGGAGGAGGGGGAGGAGGAGGTAAGTTCTCTTCATTCGCATGACCGACATTATCATTCCACTGAGTACCAACTTAGGCCCTCGCCTCGGTCTCATTCTTACAAGAAATGCAATCTAACAACATCAAACATAAACCACAGAAATGATTTGGGTCAGCATAAAGCAAGGATTCCAAGACGCTCAAGTCTTTTAATCAAAACCATTTTCACTAATAGTATTATAGCAATGGGTGCCTTTATCTACCCTCCAAACAATTTAAAACTCAAGAACATGCTCACAAACACCATGCATCACAATCAACAACCAAAACATAACAAAACTTAACTCACTTACCTTCCCAACATTCGCAAAACCTGGATCTGATATCAACAAATGTAACCCCCTTAGCCCGATCTAGTCGCAAGACCAAACCAAGTGAGCTACATGGGGAAAACCGAAGAAAAACCTGTTAAGATTTCCCTTCGATTAGAAACCCTAAACACCATTTTTATTAACCCTTTTTATCTTTTCTACAGGCTTCAAATTAATCCTACATGTTCATGCAAGTAGTGGTTAAAACCTCGCCTCAATCGGACATCGATTTGAAGTCCAATTGGCCTTTACAGTGGTTAGGGACCAAAACGCAAAGAAACAAAACTTTAGAACAACCTATAATTAAGTTGACATTGTTGACCTATTACACCTCAATATCTTAACAGACTTGGGTGGCAACGATCAAGTTGTTGGATACTAAGGCAAGATGCTTCGAGAGAAGATGATCAAGTAGATGAACTTACTTCGGAAGGGAAATCTACGCCTTAGGAGTATAGATTGGATCTTAATCAAATTTGTTTCTGAAAAAGCATTCACTATAGAGATATAAGGGTTTTTACACGATCAATTTAGGGCAATGTTCATTAATAGAGGCTTTGCCAACTTTAATCTACCCGGCAAACAATATAAACCCCTTAGCCCAGTCTAGTCGTAAGACCGAACCAAGTGAGCTACATGGGGAAAACCGAAGAAAAACCCGTTAAGATTTCCCTCCGATTAGCAACCCTAAACAACATTTTTATTGACCCTTTCATCTTTTCCAAAGGCTTCAAATTAATCTTACATGTTCATGCAAGTAGCGGTTAAAACCTCGCCTCAATCGGATATCGATTTGAAGTCTAATTAGCCTTTACAATGATTAGGGACCAAAATGCAAATAAACAAAACTTCAAAACAACCTATAATTAACAAAATAAGCACCCATTTCGGAACAGACCAAGCCTGTTTCGGAACTACCAATTCCAGTAACAAAATGTACCGAAACAGGGCTCACCCGTTTCGAGACCAACATGCCTGCGACGATTCCCCTGCCTCAGATACAACAGAGGCGTATCGAAACGACCATGCGTTTCGATACAGGCCCGAAAATGGCCTTGGGGTCTCGGAACAACCCTTATGTGCTTTAGAACATCTAGGCCAAATATGCATACCGTATCGAAATGGTAGACGCTGTTTCGAAACACACACCAGAAACATACTCACAACAGCATCTTTAAACAATCAAACATGATTCAAACAACATGCTAACATTATAAACAAGCAATCTATAGACAAATGATCCTAGCACAACCAACCACAATGCATTAAAACATATATTGAAAACTCTAAGCATATATGGGAGACTTCAAACATCCAACAAGATGAAACAATCACATGAAAAGCCAAACTTAAAACCAAACCATTAACCAACATATAAAGGTCACAAACAAGATTTGAAAGGCATCATAAACATGTCTCAACACAAGAGACTCCAAAACAAAACCTCCCAGAGCATTGAGGTCCTATCCCATTGCTAACATACTATTATTTGATGCTTAAAACCATACTTGAGCAAAATATAAACTCTTAGACACCTGCTTGCTTCCTTGCTGCCTCAAATGGTCTATGGCTCTGCATTGTTGGAAAGAAGAGCGTAAGCAAGAATGCTTAGTGAGCGATGCTCAAAACAACAACAACAACAACAATGCAGTTTTTAAACCATTTTACTTGCTTTTCAAAACAAAGCCATTCCACAAATCATTTATCAAAAACAAATTTCCAACATAACATGTCCATTAAAACTCATGCTTCAACTACAAACCAAGACATAACATCCATAACCACATGGATCATATATCTCAAAGTTTCATAATATACTCAACACAATAAAAGCATAAAAGAGCAATATGAGTCACATGAGTATATTCACATCATAGCACTTTTACTGGATATGCAGATAACGTTTGGTGGAATGCCCATCACCGTAATCAAGACAACTAGACAACTTTTGGTGGAATGCCCATCACTGTACTCACAACGTCTAGCCAATATAAGCTTCTGGTGGAATGCCCACCACCGTACTTCTCCTTAGTGGAATATAACATCACGAAGGCCACACACGGATTTTACCATTATAGTGCACTCTCTTCTTATTGGTTGACCAATTATATCCGGTAATAAAAATATCATCAGGTGTTAATATACCCATCAAGGCCAACACTTACCCACTGATTTGCAAGGCCACAAGTATAACATTTCTCACCCCATTTTCATACACATTTCCATGCTTAGCATGTACACAACAACATATAACTCTTCATAACACAAACCAAAACATGGGATTACATAATTCATCATCTTGACATCTCAACACATATGAAAACAACAAAATTTATCATTTGCATCAAGACATATTCATGCTCCACAAAATCAAGGTAAAAAGCCAAAAACAAAGGCGAAAACAACCAAACTTACTCTCGAGCTTAGATTGGCTTTTCAAGCTCAATCTAAACCCCCCAAATTTTTTACTCTAATACCATGTTAAGGTTTTATAAAATAGTTCCACTCACCAACACTACACAAATGCTAGCCAAACACCCAAATTAAGCTTCGGATTGTCCGATATCGCGTCTGAAGTTCCGAAATCAGTTTCTCATGCTTCTAATCAATCCAAAACAGAGTATTAGAGTGATTTCAAGCCTCTAAACTTGCTGCAACTAAAAAACCCAGCATCTAGCAACAATCACTCATCAATTCATAGTCGAAAACAACCGAAAACATCAATAAACCAATTCTAAACGAACTCCAACTAAAACCCAGCAAGATTATCATAAAAAAACACATCTATTAACAACTAAAAACATCAACCCAAAGGCAAGAAACCATCACCCGTTGATTCTTCACAAAACCAAGCCAAAAACTCAAGAACTTCAACCTTAAACACTACCAACTCAACTAGTTTCGGGTTTTATATTATCAAATCATCATTTCAACATTGTTTAACATTAAAACATAGTTTACAACACACATAAATCCAAAAATAATAGAGCCCAACGAAAATCACATCAATCACCTCTTTTTCAAATAAAAAGCATTAGAAACCAAGAAGAAACAATTAGGTTTTGGAAAGATTTCATTGATAACAAGTTTGATAAAGAGAAAATCAAAGTAAAGTAGAGATTACCTTTGAAATCTTGAATGGAGAAGTTGTTTGGATGAAGGGAAAATGGATAAGAACTTATGAGAGAAAATAACGTGATATTTATTTAAAGATGATAGCTTTTTCCTCCAAAAATCCATTTTTTATTTTTTAAAAACCTTTTAAAATTACTTTTACCAAAACAATATTCACCTAAAATAATTTGTACCATTTTCTATCATTTAAATCCTTTAAAGTCATTTATTTAAAAATAATCTCGAAACTAGCTTAAACCGAACCACTAACCCGAACCAGTCTTAAACCAAATCTAGTTACCTTCCAGACCCTAAACTCGGGGCGTTACAAACAATGTCAAGGCATTACATTATTGAAAGCTTGCATGGCATAAATAGCGTGAAAACCAGGCATCCCTTGCCAACGCTCATCATTCATTTGACACTCTCCTTTCTAATGTTATCTTATTTTACTTTTCTTACCTGTGCATTATTTTCAAAACCATTTCCAATGTAACACCCCGGTTTTGGGCTCAGAAGTTTTGGGCGTTGACCAGTTCGGTCAAAGTGCTGATCGAATATATAAGAGTGAATTTAGGAAAGCCTAGTTCGGGTTGCATTAAAAATATGGAAAAATGTTCTAAAATCATATTTTAATATATAAAAGTGAACTGTGAAATCAATTTTGGAAAATGAGGTTTGGAAGGGTGACATTTTGGGTTAGTGACCAAAATGTAATTTTTGAAAACTGCGTGACTGTTTTAAAAAGGATTGAAACTTTGAATCTTTAAGGAGCTATTTACCCAATGGGAGTTTCTCCAGATTTTCTAAATATATTAAATGATTAATTAAATGTTTTTAAACTAAAGAAAAGTGGAGGGAAGATATTTTCCTAATTCTAACTAACTTTTCTCT
This sequence comes from Hibiscus trionum, assembly GCA_030270665.1. Classification (NCBI taxonomy): domain Eukaryota; kingdom Viridiplantae; phylum Streptophyta; class Magnoliopsida; order Malvales; family Malvaceae; genus Hibiscus; species Hibiscus trionum. The sequence continues at coordinate 43,974,669 of BSYR01000010.1, forward strand.
CAACCATTTTCTCTCATCTTTTCTCTCAAACCAAACACATTCTCTCCAGATCTTTTCTCTCTGATTTTGTCACTCAAATCACTCATTTCAACTCTCATTTGATTCCTAATCATCTCATCAACAAAACCTCTCAATTTGCAAGTTGTTTCATCAAGCTTTTTGGCTCCAAAAAGGAGAAACTCAAGTTTGGAGGTAAGAACGTCCTTCTCCTCTGAACTTCAAGTTCTTTATTGAAATTCCCAAGTTCTCAATCCTTGATTTGTGTTTTGTTAAAGGCTTTTCAATTGAAATCTTGATTTTGGCTTAAAATGCAAGATTTGGCGATTTTGGTGAAATTTTCGTGTGATCTGTTTGGGCAGTGTTTTGAAGTGTCAAAATGATGTTAAATGAATGATAAATTGATTAGAAGTTGAGGTTTAATTAATGCAATCCCGGATAGGTTGAATTTCCTAAGTTTTTGCTTGAGTTTTTGGTTGTTTTTGGAGTGTTTTTGGTGATCTGTTATACCTGGAAGTATAAGGACGTGTTGTGATCATTTTGGATGTTAATTGATGTTTAAAAATGGTTAGAAGTGATGGATCTTGACTGGGTTAAGTTTTGGTAGTGTTTGGAGGTGATTTCGGTTGTGTTTGGTAGCCGAATTGTTGGTTGTGTGATGAGCAACGAGTTTGGTTGTGTGGCTGCTGTTCTTAATGCATAATGATGCATTAATGTGCTGTTTTTGTGTGCTTGAAACAGGGGAGTTTGATCCGTGAGCTTTTGAGGTGTTGCGGAAGGTTTCGGATGCTTGGAAGGCTTGGTGGCTAGCCTTGTTTTGGTTATCGGTGAGTGAAGTTGGGTTTTCAGCTTTTAAACCAAGGTTTGAAGGTTTTTTGGGAGCTTAGTGTAAGTCTAAACAACTTTGCTAAGCTCAAGAGTAAGTGAATGGTTTTTCGCTCTTGAATTATGATTGTGGAATTGGCTTTTAAGCAATTGTGGTTGATGTTTGAAATGCATATGTTTTGCATGGTTTAATTCTGTTTTGAAAGCATATTTTAGCATGGTTTAATGCTGGTTTTGAAAGCCTTATGTGAAGGATGCTCAAGGTAAGGGATCCTTGGTTTTATACATTGAAAATGTGGTTTTGATGCATGGTATTGCATGATGTTTAGTGGCTTTGTGTAATGCTTTAAAACAGTGAATTAATGATGGTAAATGATGGATTTTGCATATTGGTTATGCATGTGAATCATTTGATTAATGTGGTAATGGTTTTGCATATTGGTTATGCATGTGAAACATTGGACTAATGTGGTAAGGTGGTTATATTGGCAAGTGATGTAAGTGGTTCTTGGTTCTTTGATCGGATATAGTTAGCCGGCTATAGGATTGGGTGCACCGTGAATTAAGTCGCCTTGGAGGTGGAGTGGTCAAGAGTGGACCGGTAAACTCCCTTCAAGTATCCTAACGAGATGGTTGAGGTCATAATGGAGGTGTTGCCCATTCGAGGACCTTGGTTGAGCAAAGGTTATATGGTGTTTAAAAGTCCATATGTGAGAACCTTGTGCTTGTTGAGATCACAATGGCGGGGTTAAGTCCATGTGTGGATCTTGTGTAGGGTGTCCCGGATCTCGTTAGTGATGTTATACAACTACCAATCGGTGAATGCAAAGGTTGTATGGTGTTTGAAAGTCCATACATGGGAACCTTGTGCATGTCAAGGTTGTATGGTGTTTGAAAGTCCATACATGGGAACCTTGGGGAAAAGTTGAGGTTGTATGGTGTTTGAAAGTCCATACATGGGAACCTCGGGAAAGTTGAGGTTGTATGGTGTTTAAAAGTCTATACATGGGAACCTCGGGAAAGCTAAGGTTGTATGGTGTTTAAAAGTCCATACATGGGAACCTTAGGATGTTGAGGTCAAATGGTGTTTAAAAGTCCATTTGGGAGACCTTGGATTGGTAGGGTGTATGGAGCGTAGGGACAACGCTCGGAATCCGCGTATCCGATTGGGTGTTGAGTTGAAAAGTGAATGTGGTTGATCACTTGAAGGCCAATATGATGTTCTTGATTGTGATGAAGCATGGGATGCTTGAATTGATGCATAATTGCATGTGAAGCATGAGATGCTTGAAAAGATGCATGGTTGCATGGAAAGTGTATAATGCTTGTGAATGCATGTTTACTTGTTAAGTTGAACAAGTGTTGATTATCATTTGGAAAATGATGCATGTGAGCATGAAATATCTTTAGTGCATTGGAGTCTTGTTAAGACTTGTTTTTAAAGGCATGTGATGATGATGTTGTGGTTCATATATGTTGCCTTGGTTTAATGCATGTGTTGGTTGGTTTGTGAAATGGTTTTAAAAGATTCTTGCTTGAATTGGCTTTCAAGTTTAAGAAAGGTATGTTGTGAAATGGAAGTGTTTTCCAAGGTTTTGTTTTAGCTTGCATATGGTGTTATGCATGGTTTGGCTAAATGGTTGATTTTGTAAGTTGTGCTTTGAAAAGGGTTTTCTTAGTTTGCTAAACTAAGGGTTGGTTTTCATGTATGTGCGATGCATGGTTTTGAGCTTGTTGTTGAAAAGGGGTTTTCAAACATGGCTTTGGTAAACAAATCGAGTTTGTTTTAAAAGTGATTTATGGCTCGCTGCATTGATGGTGTTTTGGTTTTGAGCATTCCTCACTAAGCATTATGTGCTTACGCTCCTTTTTGTCCATCAATGCAGACTCTTGCAGTTTGGACAGCAAGGAGCAAGGGATTCAAGAAGGACTCCACTTGAGATGTATGTCTCGGTTAATAGCTATAGTTAATAAAGGCAATGGGGTAGAATCTCTTGGGTTGATGTATGTGTTTGTATATGTTCGGACAAGTATGGTTTTGTGTTGTTGATGTTGTTGGAACATGGTTTGGTTTATGAGTTTGAATTGGAAGTATGTTGTTTAAAAGGTTGCTTGTGTTGGAAGCTTAACCTTGAAATTGGGGTTTTTCGTGTATGTTGACATGTTGTTGAATTGTTGATGCAAGTATGCCTCTTTTATGTTGAATTGCATGTTGGCAAAGTTTAGTGGCTTTTGGAGCATGATTGGATGTTTAATTGCATGTTTAAGAATGCACTTTGAGGCTTGCTGTGCAGGGTGTTTCGGAACAGCCAATACCGTTTCGGAATGGGTGCCTTAAACAAGCCCAGGCGTCCGAAACGGGAGGGACCGTTCCGAAACGGAAAGGCTACTGCCAGACCCCCGTTTCGGTACGCGTTGCGAAACGGCCCCGCGTTTCGGAACGGGCTAAGCCTGTTTCGGAACGGGTGACCGTTGGGGGCTGACATTGGCAGTTAAATGTTTTGAAAAGTTTGCATTTTGGTCCTGAATCTTGTTTGTGCAATTGTATGAGTTTGGGATGTCCGTTTGAGCTGAAATTTGGCAGTGAAGCATGAAACCTGACTAATTGCAATATGGTAACTTTAATTTGTGTTAAGTCCTCATATTTATCAGAAATTACAATTTGGTCCCTAAAATTGTAATTTGTTCAATTGGGTCCCCGTTTGATCTCTGATGTTTGTGATCTTTGAGTATGGTGTTTGAGTGATCACATATAGGACTAATGTGCATCTAGACAAGATTAAAAAGGAAAAAAAAGGGTCGTTAATCAAGGTTGACTTTCGGGTTGACTTTGGTTTTCCCCGTGTAATCTTCGTAGTTCGGGTCAACCGTCTAGGCCGGGCTACGGGGGTTACCTTTGGTGGTATCAGAGCTGAGTTGCGAATGCTTGGGGAAAACGGTAAGTTGTTGTGATGTGTGTTGATGTTTACCTTGTTGTGTGGATGAAAGTTGGTTGAATGTTGGTTGAAACACGTGTTTCTGGGCATGATGCTGATGTTTCTGAGCAAATTGTTGATGTTTCTGATCAAGTTGCTGATGTTTTCGAGCATGCTTTGTGTTTATGAATCATTGGTGAATTAATGTGGATATGTGCTGATGTTGTGAGCTGGTGTTATGCTTGATGATTGTGTAATGAGTATGTTATGTTGATAATATGCTGATGCAAATGGATGCTGTTGGATGTAAGCATGGTCGAGTATGTAGATTGATATGCTTGATGTTGTGATATCCATGTTGTGTTGACTGTTATGTCATGTAAAGGGGAGGATTCGGGATACCCATTGCCTTATTAATATAGCTATTGTGTTATTTTGGAGTTGGAGTTTGAATCCTTGCTTAATGCTGGTCTAACTGGTTTGTTTGTTTGTTGTGATTGTATGTTTGTTGTTGTTAGTAGTATGGCTAAGTCGATGAAAGAATGGCAGTTGGGTGAGATGGTTGCTGCCTTGGGGCAGGTTGTTAAGGCGTGGAATTCACCCTTTGGTGGAGGTGTTTTGTCTCAGTTTTCTGTGCCTGGGGTTGAGGTGATAAGGCAAGGGAAAGAAGCTGGTTCTGTGGTGAAGAGTTCATCATCTGATGTTCAGGAGGTGTTGGGAACATCTCAGGCTGTGGTAAAGGTAAAGTCAGTGGATGTGCTGGCTGTGGGATGTGTGGGTTTGCCGAAGCAGCGTTTGCTTGATTTGGGTGCTGTGGAATATCATGGTTCTACACCGGAGATGTTTGAGGCCTGGTTGGCCAGTGTGGTTCTGATCTTGGATCAGGAAGGCTGTGATCTTGCTTGTAAGCTGGGGAGTGTTGTTTCTCTGATGTTGGAGGATGCATGCGTCTGGTGGACATCTGTGGCAGTGGCGTCACATATTCATGATATTGATTGGGATTTCTTTGTATCTGCCTTTTATGAAAGGTATCTTGGAGGGAAGTTTCCAAGGGTTGAGCAATGTGACGGTGGTGTTGTTGTAGAGCAAGTGTTGCTTGGGCAAGGAGTGGAAGTTCAGCCACCGGTGTGTGACCGTTGTGAAAGGCGCCATGTTGGAGGTTGTTGGGGCGCGGGTGCTTGCTGGAACTGTGGTTCCAAAGTGCATGTTAAGCGTGATTGTCCTCTTGGAGTGAAGTCAGTTTTGGTGTTAGCCAAAGGGTCTCAGAAAGGTCGTGGGCACGGCCGAGGCAAGGTTCAGAAGTGGCAGAAAGAGCAGAAAGTTGTGAAGAGTGTGGGAAAGGAGAATTGCTGGAAATGTGGGTCTGCTGGACACATGAAACGTGATTGTTTGATGTTGGCTCGGAACAGCCAAGGTCCCTTACTGCAAGGAGTTGGTGGTGACCCTGGTGTGTTAGCTGGTGCTGCAGTGGTGCGGCAGGAGGATGATGGTTCCGCAAGGAAGAGAGCTCGTCAGATGAAGCTTCAGGGTGGTGTTGTGCTTTCAGGTAACCTTGTTTAGTAATCTTTGCTCTAGTTACCTTAGTTTGGTTTCTGTTGGTTTTCCTTGCGTGGTAAGTTTAGCCTTGTTGCTAGTTGTTGGGGTAATAGTTGTAGTTTGGAAACATCTTTGGTGTGAAGAAGGCTTAGGTGAGAATCTTGTGGTTAATGATTGTTGGTATGGTGGAGTAGTTAAGTTAGAAGTGAGGTAGGAGGTTGTTCTTAGATGGATTTGAGGATGTTATTGGAGGGTGTGAACTGGCATTCATGCACAGATAAAATCATTGTTATATGCTATATTATATATGTTGGTCCATGCATACATGTGGCATGACATTAGGGGTTTTGCATACATGTACATCAGGCATTGATAGGGCATGTTGGTGATCATGCATACGATGTTCACACTCGCTAATAACTAATCGAATCTGTTAGAGTGGTGGTTGGATGATGGGTTTTTAGAGGTTGTTTTGGTGCTGGGTGAGAGTTAGACGTAATGAAGTATATTAGGCTAGTTGCTAGTAATAGTGAGAGTGGTATGGTTTGATGGTAGAAGGATAGTGTTTGTTGTTTAAGGAGTTTAGTGGTTTGGTGGTGAGGAGTACCGGTTGAAGTAGGATCGGTCAAGTGGTTTGAATAGCTAAGTGGGAGCGGTAGTTCCTTTGTGTTAAGTGTTGTTGCAGGTTAGCGGTTGTGTTTTCAGGTGCTGAGGTAGCTTAGCATTTAAGTTGTTGTGGAAGGGTTGTGTTTGCAAGTGCTGGTTTTTAGCAACCTTTGAGGAGTTGAGGAGTTGATATGTATGTTTAGGTTGGGCAATGTTCTGGCAAGGCAAGTGTTGCGGTCAAGCTTGTGGTGGTTAAGCAATGAAAGGTCGAGGGTCAGTGTTGTTTGAAAGGATTCTTGTGAAAGGTGGTTGGCTGGTTGTGGTTAAGGAAGTTCCGTCTGAAGTCAGTTGGTGGTGTGTGGAACAGCTGGCGGAGTCGAGTTGGGGTTGTGATGTAAATTTTGGAATCTGGGTGTGTAGTCCTGGTGAGTCGTTTTGGTAATGTTAGCAACAGTTGTGAGGGTTTATCAGCATTCGTTGAGGAGTTTGGGTAAACAGTTGATGCTAAAGAATTTTTGCTTGTTGGGAAATTCTTGGAAGAGGTTTGGGAGTTTGCAAGAGTTTTAGAAGCAGAGAAGGTTGAATAGTGGCTGAATTGGATTGGTTGTTGTCTCTGTGTAAACAGGTCTTGGGAGTTGTGTGTTGCAGTGATGTGTGCTGTAAGAGCTGAAGTTCTTCAGGTTGATATTGGGGCTGTGTACAGTTCGGTTATGTGAAAGGTTAAGTTGTGGCTATCTTTGAGTGTTCTGGGTTTGTGAACAGCATGTGGTGGTGTTGGGTTCAGTGGAGTTTTGTGTGGAAAGTGTTCAGTGTTGGTTGAGGTTTTTGTGTTGCCTTGTGTGTGTTTTGAGAAGGTTGTGGTTCTCTTTTTGCCAGTTGAAATTTCGAGGATGAAATTTCCTAAGGGGGGGGAGAGTTGTAACACCCCGGTTTTGGGCTCAGAAGTTTTGGGCGTTGACCGGTTCGGTCAAAGTGCTGATCGAATATATAAGAGTGAATTTAGGAAAGCCTAGTTCGGGTTGCATTAAAAATATGGAAAAATGTTCTAAAATCATCTTTTAATATATAAAAGTGAACTGTGAAATCAATTTTGGAAAATGAGGTTTGGAAGGGTGACATTTTGGGTTAGTGACCAAAATGTAATTTTTGAAAACTGCGTGACTGTTTTAAAAAGGATTGAAACTTTGAATCTTTAAGGAGCTATTTACCCAATGGGAGTTTCTCCAGATTTTCTAAATATATTAAATGATTAATTAAATGTTTTTAAACTAAAGAAAAGTGGAGGGAAGATATTTTCCTAATTCTAACTAACTTTTCTCTCAACCATTTTCTCTCATCTTTTCTCTCAAACCAAACACATTCTCTCCAAATCTTTTCTCTCTGATTTTGTCACTCAAATCACTCATTTCAACTCTCATTTGATTCCTAATCATCTCATCAACAAAACCTCTCAATTTGCAAGTTGTTTCATCAAGCTTTTTGGCTCCAAAAAGGAGAAACTCAAGTTTGGAGGTAAGAACGTCCTTCTCCTCTGAACTTCAAGTTCTTTATTGAAATTCCCAAGTTCTCAATCCTTGATTTGTGTTTTGTTAAAGGCTTTTCAATTGAAATCTTGATTTTGGCTTAAAATGCAAGATTTGGCGATTTTGGTGAAATTTTCGTGTGATCTGTTTGGGCAGTGTTTTGAAGTGTCAAAATGATGTTAAATGAATGCTAAATTGATTAGAAGTTGAGGTTTAATTAATGCAATCCCGGATAGGTTGAATTTCCTAAGTTTTTGCTTGAGTTTTTGGTTGTTTTTGGAGTGTTTTTGGTGATCTGTTATACCTGGAAGTATAAGGACGTGTTGTGATCATTTTGGATGTTAATTGATGTTTAAAAATGGTTAGAAGTGATGGATCTTGACTGGGTTAAGTTTTGGTAGTGTTTGGAGGTGATTTCGGTTGTGTTTGGTAGCCGAATTGTTGGTTGTGTGATGAGCAGCGAGTTTGGTTGTGTGGCTGCTGTTCTTAATGCATAATGATGCATTAATGTGCTGTTTTTGTGTGCTTGAAACAGGGGAGTTTGATCCGTGAGCTTTTGAGGTGTTGCGGAAGGTTTCGGATGCTTGGAAGGCTTGGTGTCTAGCCTTGTTTTGGTTATCGGTGAGTGAAGTTGGGTTTTCAGCTTTTAAACCAAGGTTTGAAGGTTTTTTGGGAGCTTAGTGTAAGTCTAAACAACTTTGCTAAGCTCAAGAGTAAGTGAATGGTTTTTCGCTCTTGAATTATGATTGTGGAATTGGCTTTTAAGCAATTGTGGTTGATGTTTGAAATGCATATGTTTTGCATGGTTTAATTCTGTTTTGAAAGCATATTTTAGCATGGTTTAATGCTGGTTTTGAAAGCCTTATGTGAAGGATGCTCAAGGTAAGGGATCCTTGGTTTTATACATTGAAAATGTGGTTTTGATGCATGGTATTGCATGATGTTTAGTGGCTTTGTGTAATGCTTTAAAACAGTGAATTAATGATGGTAAATGATGGATTTTGCATATTGGTTATGCATGTGAATCATTTGATTAATGTGGTAATGGTTTTGCATATTGGTTATGCATGTGAAACATTGGACTAATGTGGTAAGGTGGTTATATTGGCAAGTGATGTAAGTGGTTCTTGGTTCTTTGACCGGATATAGTTAGCCGGCTATAGGATTGGGTGCACCGTGAATTAAGTCGCCTTGGAGGTGGAGTGGTCAAGAGTGGACCGGTAAACTCCCTTCAAGTATCCTAACGAGATGGTTGAGGTCATAATGGAGGTGTTGCCCATTCGAGGACCTTGGTTGAGCAAAGGTTATATGGTGTTTAAAAGTCCATATGTGAGAACCTTGTGCTTGTTGAGATCACAATGGCGGGGTTAAGTCCATGTGTGGATCTTGTGTAGGGTGTCCCGGATCTCGTTAGTGATGTTATACAACTACCAATCGGTGAATGCAAAGGTTGTATGGTGTTTGAAAGTCCATACATGGGAACCTTGTGCATGTCAAGGTTGTATGGTGTTTGAAAGTCCATACATGGGAACCTTGGGGAAAAGTTGAGGTTGTATGGTGTTTGAAAGTCCATACATGGGAACCTCGGGAAAGTTGAGGTTGTATGGTGTTTAAAAGTCCATACATGGGAACCTCGGGAAAGCTAAGGTTGTATGGTGTTTAAAAGTCCATACATGGGAACCTTAGGATGTTGAGGTCAAATGGTGTTTAAAAGTCCATTTGGGAGACCTTGGATTGGTAGGGTGTACGGAGCGTAGGGACAATGCTCGGAATCTGCGTATCCGATTGGGTGTTGAGTTGAAAAGTGAATGTGGTTGATCACTTGAAGGCCAATATGATGTTCTTGATTGTGATGAAGCATGGGATGCTTGAATTGATGCATAATTGCATGTGAAGCATGAGATGCTTGAAAAGATGCATGGTTGCATGGAAAGTGTATAATGCTTGTGAATGCATGTTTACTTGTTAAGTTGAACAAGTGTTGATTATCATTTGGAAAATGATGCATGTGAGCATGAAATATCTTTAGTGCATTGGAGTCTTGTTAAGACTTGTTTTTAAAGGCATGTGATGATGATGTTGTGGTTCATATATGTTGCCTTGGTTTAATGCATGTGTTGGTTGGTTTGTGAAATGGTTTTAAAAGATTCTTGCTTGAATTGGCTTTCAAGTTTAAGAAAGGTATGTTGTGAAATGGAAGTGTTTTCCAAGGTTTTGTTTTAGCTTGCATATGGTGTTATGCATGGTTTGGCTAAATGGTTGATTTTGTAAGTTGTGCTTTGAAAAGGGTTTTCTTAGTTTGCTAAACTAAGGGTTGGTTTTCATGTATGTGCGATGCATGGTTTTGAGCTTGTTGTTGAAAAGGGGTTTTCAAACATGGCTTTGGTAAACAAATCGAGTTTGTTTTAAAAGTGATTTATGGCTCGCTGCATTGATGGTGTTTTGGTTTTGAGCATTCCTCACTAAGCATTATGTGCTTACGCTCCTTTTTGTCCATCAATGCAGACTCTTGCAGTTTGGACAGCAAGGAGCAAGGGATTCAAGAAGGACTCCACTTGAGATGTATGTCTCGGTTAATAGCTATAGTTAATAAAGGCAATGGGGTAGAATCTCTTGGGTTGATGTATGTGTTTGTATATGTTCGGACAAGTATGGTTTTGTGTTGTTGATGTTGTTGGAACATGGTTTGGTTTATGAGTTTGAATTGGAAGTATGTTGTTTAAAAGGTTGCTTGTGTTGGAAGCTTAACCTTGAAATTGGGGTTTTTCGTGTATGTTGACATGTTGTTGAATTGTTGATGCAAGTATGCCTCTTTTATGTTGAATTGCATGTTGGCAAAGTTTAGTGGCTTTTGGAGCATGATTGGATGTTTAATTGCATGTTTAAGAATGCACTTTGAGGCTTGCTGTGCAGGGTGTTTCGGAACAGCCAATACCGTTTCGGAACGGGTGCCTTAAACAAGCCCAAGCGTCCGAAACGGGAGGGACCGTTCCGAAACGGAAAGGCTACTGCCAGACCCCCGTTTCGGTACGCGTTGCGAAACGGCCCCGCGTTTCGGAACGGGCTAAGCCTGTTTCGGAACGGGTGACCGTTGGGGGCTGACATTGGCATTTAAATGTTTTGAAAAGTTTGCATTTTGGTCCTGAATCTTGTTTGTGCAATTGTATGAGTTTGGGATGTCCGTTTGAGATGAAATTTGGCAGTGAAGCATGAAACCTGACTAATTGCAATATGGTAACTTTAATTTGGGTTAAGTCCTCATATTTATCAGAAATTACAATTTGGTCCCTAAAATTGTAATTTGTTCAATTGGGTCCCCGTTTGATCTCTGATGTTTGTGATCTTTGAGTATGGTGTTTGAGTGATCACATATAGGACTAATGTGCATCTAGACAAGATTAAAAAAAAAAAAAGGGTCGTTAATCAAGGTTGACTTTGGTTTTCCCCGTGTAATCTTCGTAGTTCGGGTCAACCGTCTAGGCCGGGCTACGGGGGTTACATCCAACATAAACAATGTTTTTTTCCTCAACAAGTAAACATTCAAAGCAATCGAATTCCAAGTCAGACTTTGTGAGATCGATACTCAGGTTACTATTGTATTAATTGTTGACCGTGTATACTTGCACGCAAGAGACTCAACCTTTGGCACTGTTTTTACTACATTTCTAATACGTTTTCTGTCCCTTTTGCCAACACTCACAAGAGTCGCAACAATAATCCACTAACGGGAGTTTTCAGTACCATATAACCCTTCGACTGTTAGGGACTTGTGGTGGAGTGTTCGGTACACATAAACCCCTCAACAACCGAGGAGACTTATTATAGTGCACTATTAATCTTATGGCAGTCCAACTATAACCTATAAAATTTTAAACCACATCACTTTCCAATATGATTCATTATTAACCATGTACCTCACTGTTTTTTATATGTAACATTTCAAAACCATTTCCAATGCATAAAATGTAACACCCCAAAAATTTCGCCCAAATTGTAAATCCTAGATTCAAAAATTCCCTAATTTAGAAACCTAATTTTGAAATCCATAATTGAAAACCCTAACAATTGAGAATTTTTAATTCAGAACCCTAATTTTTTATGAGGGACTAAATAAGAATTTTGATCAAACTTAGAAATTAATATGAAATTTCTTGAAAGTTTAAGGACTGACTCCATAAATAACCCTTTTATAAAATTGAATTCCAATTCTCTTTAAAAGCTCACTCGTCTTTTTTTTTAATTTTGTTTAATTTATTTTTTTCAACCTTTTTAATTCAAATTGATTTCTAATTCCTTTTTCCCACCCCTGAATTGAGTCTCCTATTTTAACTTAATTTTTTTACTATTATATTTTATTTATTATAATAAACTCATTATATATATATATATATATATATTCTCAGGATGAACCCTAAACCTTTTTAAACAAAACAGCCCACATGTTCTAGATTGAGCACCACCGATTTTGTTGAGGAAGCATTGAATTAATGTGTGTCTTCAAACTAATGTAAATGTGTGGCTTTTCACCAAATTGGTTAATATGCTATTAACGCCTAAGGAAACCAATCTGCTCACACTTGATTTTTTTTAAACCAACCATATATTTTGTGTTTTCCCCAAGTCAGAATCACATGCGAGAGCCACTTTTGAGTCATTTACAAGCCACACACTGACCCATCTTTAAACCGTTCCAACCCGAATCGTTTAGTTTAATTATGCTATCGACTGATTTGGAGATCAATGATACTAATCAGATAAGTCTTCAAATTATTAGATTAATGTTTTAGTCTTAGTTTGGTGGCATAGTGATATAGATATTATTCTGATAGGTTCTGATACAACTGGATCCAGTGCTTTTGACCGTGAGAAACATATTATTCAGTAGGTTGAGTTGTTTTGGCTAAAGTGTGTTCTCTTTCTGTGCTACATACTTTGTTTTTTGTGATTGTGATTTTACGCTTGAGTATTTTCAATTGTGTTGTGATTTTATATTATGTTTTTAGTACATACTATTTTCAGACTGTGAATAAAATTGTGATTTAAAATAAATGAGTTGTGAATCTCGGATTTATTATCAGATTGTGTAGAGACAGTGAAAACTGTGATATCTCTTTATTGTGTTATCATGGGTTGGGATTGTACGGAGGAAGTTCAATAGTTTATACCACTTGCGTTGGTGACTATGTAGTGAGAGGTTCTGGGAAACCTACTCTTTTTGGTGACTATGCAGTATGGGTGCAATGCATCTGTTTTCATAAGACTGTGTTTAAATGTGCTTTGTGTCTTTTAAATATTTTTGTGAAAATTTATTGTTGTGAAACTGAGTTTGTGATTGCCTGCACTTTAGAGACACATTGGGCTCAATAGCTTACTCCCCATATTTTTTTTATAGATATCTTGGACTTTAGGCGACGTGGTACTTGGAGGATCTCATATTTTATTTGGTTATTCTATTATTTAATATGGAACTATTTTTATTTATTCAAATTACTATTTATTATTTTTGAATTTTGACTTATATTCATATTTTTAGACTATTTATATTTTGAGATAATTTTTAGCATTCATTTAATGTGTTTTCATTTCGGAGATTTTATTTAAACATTCGAATAACAATTATGACACATATATTTTATTTATTCCAAGTGATTTAATAAATTGTTGTTATATTATTTTAAATTGAATTAAAACATAATTTCCAAAATTAATTTTCTTGAGGGTAAAGTTTTCAATCATAATTTCCTAAATTTAGTCTTTTCTTCTAGGCCGGGTTTAGGGAGTTACATTTAGTGGTATCAAAATTAAGTTCAAACCCTCGGACTGTGAGACTCACATAAAATTTTAATCCAAAAATGATTTTTGCATGAATATTAAAGGTTTTGGGGGGAAATTTGGATTTTCTGATAAATTTATTGTTTTAAAGAATTAAATACAATATATGTTTTGAATAGAAACTTCAAGTACCAACTTTAATTTTAGGATTGTCCCTTTTGTAGATAGATTACTATGCCACCTCGTAAGAGCTCTAGATTAGCAATCGATCATGAACATACTCGTTCTTATGAAATTGAGATCAAAGTCTACTGAAAATCATGTGTTGTCATTCGTAACATGATCCTGAAATGCTCTTTTAAGCTACTATCTAAATATCCATGCTTTTGGGAATCTACGCGAAGTCTGAAAAGTTTTGAGGACGAAATTTCTTTTAAGGGTGAGAGAGTTGTAATACCTAAAAAATTTCACCCAAATTATAAATTCTAGATTAAAAAATTCTCTAATTTAGAAACCTAATTTTGAAAACCCTAACAATTGAGAATTTTTAATTAGAACCCTAATTTTTTATGAGAGACTAAATAAGAATTTTTATCAAACTTGAAAATTAATATGAAATTTCTTAAAAGTTTAAGGAATGACTCCATAAATAACCCTTTTATAAAATTGAATTTCAATTCTCTTTAAAAGCTCATCCGTCTTTTTTTAATTTGTTTAATTTATTTTTTCAACTTTTTTAATTCAAATTGATTTCTAATTCCTTTTTCCCACGACTGAATTGAGTCTCCTATTTCAACTTGAATTTTTTTTACTATTATATTTTATTTATTATAATAAATCTCCATTACACTAATTATATATATATATATAACCCTAAACCTTTTTAAACAAAACAGCCCACCTGTTCCAGATTGAGCACCACCGATTTTCTTGAGGAAGCCTTGAACCAATGTGTGTCTTCAAACTAATGTAAGTGTGTGGCTTTTCACCAAATTGGTTAATATGCTATTAACGCCTAAGGAAACCAATCTGCTCACACTTGATATTTTTTTAAAAAACAACCATATATTTTGTGTTTTCCCTAAGTCAGAATCACATGCGAGAGCCCTTTTGAGACATTTACAGGCCACACACTGACCCATGTTTAAACCGTTCCAACCCGAATAGTTTAGTTTAATTATGCCTTCGATTGATTTGGAGATCAATGATACTAATCAGATAAGTGTTCAAATTATTAGATTAATGTTTTAGTATTAGTTTGGTGGCATAGTGATATAGATATTATTCTCATAAGTTCTGATACAACTAGACCCATTGCTTTTGACCGTGAGAAACATATTATTCAGTAGGTTGAGTTGTTTTGGCTAAGGTGTGTTCTCTTTCCGTGCTACATACTTTGTTTTTTGTGTCTGCGATTTTACGCTTTAGTGTTTTCAATTGTGTTGTGATTTTACATTATGTTTTCCGTGCATACTATTTTAAAACTGTGAATAAAACTGTGATTTAAAATAAATGAGTTGTGAATCTCGGATTTATTATCGGACTGTGTTGAGACTGTGATAACTGTGATATCTTCTTACTGTGTTATCATGGGTTGGGATTGTACGGAGCAAGTTTAGTGGTTTATAACACTTGCGTTGGTGACTATGTAGTGAGAGGCTCTAGGGAACCTACTCTTTTTGGTGACTATGTAGTATGGGTGCATTGCATTGTGTTTTCATAAAACCGTGTTTAAATGTGCTTTCTGTCTTTTAAATATTTTTGTGAAAATTTATTGTTGTGAAACTGAGCTTGTGATTGCCTGCACTTTAGAGACACACTGGGCTCAATAGCTTACTCCCCCATAGTTCTTTTACAGATATCTTGGACTTTTGGCGACATGGTACTTGGAGGATCTCATATTTTATTCGGTTATTCTATTATTCAGTATGAAACTATTTTTATTTATTCAAATTATTATTTATTATTTTTGTTGTGAATAAAATAACGAAGAACAACGAACAAGAATAAAAGAGGAAAGAGATGAGAGAATGAGGGAGATTTATATTATTCTCAAATATAGACTTATATACAATGCCTTCATCAAGTCATCTATTTATAGGCATACGAAGTACATATTACATTGAACTCTAATTAAATGAGATAATATTCCTAATGATAAAGTAAATCAATCTACTTAGATAAAGATCTAATCATGATAGACATCCACATAAATAAATATTCATAACACTCCCCCTTGGATGTCTATGTAGATAATGTGCCTCGTTAAAACCTTACTAAGATAAAAACCAGTGGGAAAAAATTCTTTAGTGAAGGAAAAAGAGTACACACATCTTTGATACGCATAACATGTTGGCTCATTAAAAACCTTACCAGGAAAACCCATTGGGACAAAACCTCGGTCAAGGGAAAAAGAGTGCAACGCGTATTTACCCCCCTCATGAAAACACTACTAAAGATCTTTGAATCTTTATAATTCAACCTTGAATACTATTTTCTCAAGATAGCGGGGATGAAACTTTGGAGTAATATTTTCCATGATGTATCCACCTTCCATTATCTCTACACAAGATAGCATTTGTATCATATCTTGTGAAAGTAAATCACATATCTTCTGGATATGTTGGGTCAATGGTCTTAGCCAAACATTTTGGGTTTGCCTCGTGCAAAACAATTATTTCTACGACATTTGAGGAGGCATCAACGAATGTTTGAAGATCTAAATGTAATGATCTTTGTATATCCATGGATATTGCTTGACCAACTAATATATAGTGCTTCAAAACCAAGAAAAGATATAACTATCTTTATTCACATCCAATAATCCATATTGAATCGTCTTTAAGATTCTTTCAACTTATGTCCATTTATAGACAAAAACGCATATTTAAGTGTTCGATCTTTAGGTCGAGACAAAACCACATCTCAAGATTTTTTTCTCAAATACTTTCATTAAATACTTTGAAAACTCTTCATGAGTTTCCAATTTGAAGCTCTTCAGGAGTGCTAATGATATAATGAATCTTGATCCAAACTCCTTTATAAAATACATAAGGAAATATGATCATTCTTATAGTATTTCCTCAATTAGTATTCACTAAGGCGATTATAACAAATGCGCTAAAATATTCATGAGACATGTCTAAATAAATTTTCTCGGAAATTTTCAAATGCTTCTAGCATTTTAAATCCTTCGAGGATAAATATGGATCCACAAATAATTAGACGCATGCAAAATTTTTCATAACTGCCAAAGTAACTGCATCCACCAAAACTTTTCATAAATCATAGTTCAAGTCGTATTTACGACTACTTATTTGTGTCTCACTTGCATTACACCTTTAGGTGTTTGGACTGCTGGTCCAAATACTTCTATTTTAGAAGTTCAAAGCGTCTTTCAACATAGACTAATTCAATATCTATACTTCTGGATAGATTTTATACAAGATCCTCGATTTCTTTCTTTATTTCTATAGAAGTATTTTATGTAAAATTGTTTGTAAAATCGTTGTCGATAACTTTCCAATTTTCTGGTTCCATTCTCGTAATGACATAACTCATCGAGATCTCTTCAAGATTTCAATCTTTATTTCAGGTACTTGAAACTCTTCAAGAGTTTTATTATTAATTATGTCTTGGGTCTCTTTAGGAGCACCCGCCTCCAATATATGACCATCTCATAATATGTTTTATTTACGAGAATTTTGATCATTGGAACCATTTCAACTATCATGCTTCAAGCATGATTTACATCCATTTGCTCTAACATGTAATTTAAACTTAGAGCATTTCAGCTGGTATATGAGACTTAATTACTCTCATTGGGTCAGTAAATATGTCTGGCAGTTGACATGTAATAACATGATTTATTTTATGAACTTCTAGTTCATATACGAGGATCTAGATAATGATAATTCATTTTCCTCTATCCAGCTGATTATTATCTCCCCCTGATGTTGAGAAAAATCATGTCATAAATGATTCTCCAATTAATGTTTAAGAATTTAAACATAAAAGGAGACTCGTACTCAATATATATTCTCAACCCTTTTTACTTGCCCATTTTGTGTGTTATGGTGGAGCAATTCAACTATATATCGCACATTCAAAAATTCAAAAAATGGGAAATATGACTTCTGACCAAAAGTCAAATCATAATGGGGAGTTTATTATAACTCGTTGGCTTGATGCGTATAAGTGTTGCTATATGGAAATACCATATAAATAATAAATATTTTGTTCTCACAATTTAGCTATTAAATAGGAGGCATCCAATTAAAAATTTGCTAAACCGTATTTTTCATAATCAATAGGCTTTGTAACAATCGATATAGCCTAAAATATAAACCCACTAGCTTTTCAAGACGAATAGTGTAATTGCATAATCTGAATATTTTTAGAATCAATTTCACAAACTTCTGGTTGTAAGTCGATAAAACAATGTAGATGCATCTACTAAAATCATATAAAACTTTCCACATTTGTGGATATATGGGCCCATAATTCGTTCAGATATGCAAGACATACAATCTCAATTTCAGTACAAGAACTTTAAGTTCTAATTCTTTTGATAAGTGGGATCATCTATATCCTTTGAGAACAAACAACACAAGAACTTCAGGTTCTTTTAGTAAGTGGAATTTAATCAATTCCTTTAAGCAACACAAGAACTTCACGTTCTTTAATAAGTGGAATTTAATCCATTCCTTTGAGAATAAGCACCACAAGAACTACAGGTTCTTTTAATACATGTGCATGTAAATCTCAATTATTTCTGCACCATTATTGACCAGGATGGTCTAACCGATCATGCCAACTATATATATGTGTGTATATATCTCTGAATTTGTAAACTTCTTGTTTACCATAACATGTAATTCAATCTCACTCGTACATGTCTAGTACGACCATCAAAATTGTTCCTTTAAATAGGAATATATTTAGCTCTTTCGGAGCTTTCAATTGAAATTATCTTTTGGTAGCAATATATAGCTCTTCTAGAGTTTTCAACTGACTTTTTGGCTACCAAAACTTATATCCATATTGGCTTATTTCAAATGCCAATTGATAACATATGTTATCTATAATTCCCAAAGGATAGTTTGCGAACTCATATTGCTCTCTTAAAATTTCCACTTATAGTGGTGACGATATTATTACCATTAGTGGTAATTATTGCAATATTCGCAATTCTGCACTTTTCATAATGTGTTTTCTCTCAACAATTTATTGCTCTTCTAGAGCATCAATATTTTCAGTACTTTGAGATATAGTACTCACATTATTCCCTTGCATTTAAATGGGAAAATATATCTTATGCTTATGTTGAGCATAAATCGTCATCATAGATTGTATTTGACAAGTAATCATGTTAAACAAAATAAATAATATGATAATATATAAATATAAATATAAAACGTAAATAATTAATGTGTGTAAAATAAATAAACGTAAAGTAAAATAAAATAAATAAAAATAAATAAATAATTCTCTTCAAAGTTATGAGAATAATTAGAAGATGATTTATTCCTTTCGAGGGCTATAAGAAAACCAACAACGTCCAAAAGAGTTGGACCAATAATGTCCAAATAAAGTTGGACCAGTATCATCTTCGTCATGTTTCACAAACAAAATTTGATTATATTTTCTTTTCTTTATCATTCAATGATTCTTGATTTTTCAATGTACAACACGTACGAGACCAATGGTTTATAACATCGCATTGGTAATAAGAAGAATTTTACTTCAATAGAATGATCTTTATCACACTTGTCATCCTTATAACCTCACTACCGGTGGGTAGAAGTATTCTTAAAATGACCATATTTTTCATGTCTATATTCATAGTCTCGACCACGACCACAACTTCTAATGTGGTTTTTTATATCTTCCATAATATAATCTCACATTCACTTCAGGGAATGGAGTAGAGCCAGTGGGTCTTTGAAACCTTTTTCACATATTCTTATCACAGAGAACAAAGATTTAATCCTCGTACGCGACATTGTTAAACCTGTCCACAAGGTCCTTTAAAAACCTCCTTTGAGACCAGTAGCCTCACAGAACGGGATGTCCAGCCAATATACTTGGATTATATCGAAATTATGTCTCTAATTGAGTAATGATTTACTATGTTTGCATTCACTTCAGGGAATGAAACAGTTCCAATAATCGCATGGAATAAACATCATGCTTGCATTCACTTCAGGGAATGGTCCATCATTGATAATCGCATGGAATAAACATCATGCTTTGCATTCACTTCAGGGAATGCCTCCTATAAAACTTTTTGGATCAAGATGAATTTTCGTAACTTGAAATTGGGAGAAGTCCATGGTCGAGTTTTTCCGATGTAGAATAAATATTATTTTCGAGCACATATGGACTTTATCATAGTCTTTTGTAGATTCAAAATCGTCATGATTTATCACACTTTACAATAATATTTTGAAGAATAAAAATAAAAGTAGAGTTTACCGATGTTGATTTTCCTCTTAAGGACAATGGAGACATAGCAAATGACCAAGATAACTTCTCATAATCTCTTTATATCACGTCTCTTTCCAAGTCATTTAAATACATGTAAAACTCAAAACACGGTTAAAAATACCAACTTTTATCAATAGAATGACATAAATAAAATTTGATCTTTAATTATAAGAAACAAGAAAAAAATGATTTAACCAACAAAAATAAATATGTTCAAAATTTGCTTGGCTAGATTTGTTAAGATCTATATCTGTCTTAATCAATTAAAGTATGAAATTGGACCCCTTTTTGCGAATTGAAATCCCTAATTATAAACCAAGCGTAAAATGAGATATAGATCAAATTAGACAAATTAATAATATTACTACTTAATGATCGCATCTCTAATAATGTACAAATATAAAATAATATATTATCATGTAACAAAACTTTAAGTTACAAACTATAAACGTCAATCATTAAACAACCAAAAACATATCACTTCTTTTTCATAAGAAAATGTTGGCATTGTCAATAATAAATAGACATTTGATATAATTATATGTTATTTTTATAACAAATCTAATCATTTCATAAATAAATAAATAGATAAAGGCATGAAACTTAAAATTATTTATTTATCTGTCAACATTACTAATAACTAATACATTATATATAGGTTTTAATCAAATGATAACATATAATCATACCAAATTTGATTATATATACAATCATAACTATACAAAAAAAAAATCATAATATACTAACACAAAAAAAATCAAACCTTAAATCATGAAATATATAAACGAAACGATGAATCATAATATACTTCCCTTATATTTGGAATGATTATAAAAACACCAATGATTCTCACCAAATTCATGTTTACGCATAAAATTAAAGGGGAGATGAAACTTGATCTTTAACCAAAATCTTCTGAGCGAACTCGTGCTGATAACGTGTTGTGAATAAAATAACGAAGAACAACTAACAAGAATAAAAGAGGAAAGAGATGAGAGATGAGAGAAAGAGGGAGATTTGTATTATTCTTAAATATAGACTTATATACAATGCCTTCATCAAGTCATCTATTTATAGGCATAAGAAGTACATATTACATTGAACTCTAATTAAATGAGATAATATTCCTAATGATAAAGTAAATCAATCTCCTTAGATAAAGATCTAATATGATAGACATCCACATAGATAAATATTCATAACAATTTTGGAATTTTGATGTATATTCATATTTTTAGATTATTTATATTTTGGGATAATTTTTAGCATTCATTTAATGTGGTTTTCATTTCGGAGATTTTATTTAAACATTCGAATAACAATTATGAAATTTATATTTTATTTATTCCAAGTGATTTAATAAATTATTGCTATATTATTTTAAATTGAATTAAAACATAATTTCCAAAGTTAGTTTTCTTGAGGGTAAAGTTTTTAATCGTAACTTCCTAAATTCGGTCTTTTCTTCTAGGCCGGGTTTAGGGGGTTACATTAAACCATGCATTCACAAGTATTCCTCATACTTACATGGACCATTTAAAAAATGCATCAATCTTAAATATATGATCAAAATCAGTATATAACATACTTATAACTTGCTTAAACAATAGGTACCATGTAATCCAAAAACAAGTGCATAAAACCAATTTCACCAAAACACAACCGAGGGAGAAATCTCATCATACTTACTTCCGAGTTTAAACCAGCGTTTCAAGCTTAATTTAAACTCAAAAAATAACCTTTAAACCATTTCAAAGCTGAATTCCACGTTCTCACACACTGACTACTCAAAACTCCACTTGCTGATGTGAAATCAAGCATCCGAAGCTTCTGAAACCTTCCCAATCGATGTAGGATTAATGCATCATTATGCATCTATAATCCCAACAACACAACTCCCTAACTTCTCCTCACTAAAAACCATTAAACGCCTTCCGAAAACAACTGGAAACACCATCCAACTCAACCTAAACGCACCCCGGCTAAAACCTAAAAGTTTAATCCATAAGTTACCTTCAATTAACATCCAGAAATAATATAATATAATCCTTATACCTCTAGCATACATTAATACTCTACAACTCATCAAATACTTATAACTAACAACATAGAAATTATATATTCACTTAGCTTCGGGATTCCAATGTTAAAACCAACTCATTAACATTATTAATCATCAAAAAGTATGATTAAAATAAAACAAGGGCTTAGCAAAACAGATCCAAAACGAGAATAATCTAATCTCATCAATTAAACCTTGATTTAACAAATTTTCCATCATTAAATCATCAAAACTCATTAGAAAATATTAATCAAGGATCAAATACTTGGGAATTTTAGTAAGATATCATTCATTAGAGGAGATGAACGAACCTTACCTATAATGGGTGAATTTCCTCTCAATTGGATGTTTTACTCTTGAAAAAAAAGTAAAACAATGAGATTTTGGAAAACAAGATTGAAGAATCCATTAGAAAACAAGAAGGTAAGTGTTAAGTTTTATGTGCACGCTCCAATCGACTACCGAAACCGTCAAGGAAGGTTGTAAATGTTTGGTGGTTGAATTGGTTAAAATCGAAATAAAGGTAGAAAATAGACAATGATTTTAGAGTGGTTCGGCCTTCTAACAAGAACCTACATCCACTACCTTAGCACACCACTAAAGATTTCCCAATTCACTAAGAATTAATCATCTCCTTTTCCCGGTTTAAGAGGAAACCGTTACAACCCTATCTTTTGGACTTGGCTAAGATAGAACCAACTCTAGTTTTTCTCTCAAGGCTAAACTAGAACCTCTCCTTTTACAAGGGATTTGTTTGGTAAACTTAATACCTCACAAGGTGGGTGTTTACACAAATTTAAGCTCACAAGAGTACAAAGATTTACAATAAAGCTCACTCTCTAAAGACTATGTACAAGAGAAAGGTAAAATAAAGATTTAGACTCTAATTCTCTTGACCATATTGCTTGGATGTTGTCTCTAACCTTCTTCAAGTGTTCCAACCTTCAATTTATAGTCCCAATTGAGTTTGTGGCTGTTACTAGCTATTAGGGATGTTTTGGAGCCATTGGGGTCTTTATTTCCTGCAATTAATTCAGTTCCACAACTACCCGTATCGAAACATGTGTCCCTGTTTCGAAAAAGTCTCAAAATAGAAAGAGCCATTATGTGAAATAAGGAGACCGTATAGAAACGAGTAGGGCCGTATAGGAATGGCCATATAGAAACGGGCGAAGACGTATAAGAACGGTCGTATTGAAATGGGTGAGGCCGTATAGAAATGGGTGGTGCCGTATAGGAACAAATTTTGACAGTTTCAAAACGTATCGATACAGATTATGCCTGTATCGAAACATGTACATTAAAAGCAGTGGTTTGGCTACTTAAAAACATTTCAAACATTTCCAAAACCTTTTTAAACATCCTCAAACTTATTTTCAAGTTGTTTGGACTTAAAGTATGTTTTAAATTCTTTACAAGTTGTTCGGCTGTATAGAGAGATTGAGTATGTTGTTTGGCTACTTAAAAACATTTCAAACATTACCACAAATCTTTGTTGAAAAAGAAAGTGTTTGGCTGAAGAAATTTTGAGGGAAAACTTGAGAGAAAGAAAGTTACGTCAAAAGTGGTTTTTAGGAAAATAACCACCTTTCATTAATTAAATCCCTCTTAATCATTAATTTAAAACTCATTTAATATAATCCTAATTGAGAGAAAAATCAGATTAAAACATTTGGTAAATTAGCTCCCTAAAGATTATAAGATTTGACCCTTTTACAAAACATTTGCTAAAAATAGTTTTACATTCTTTACATTTTGGTCACTATCCAAAATGTCCAATTTCCAAAATTGACTTTACCAAAAATATCCCTAAATTAAATAAGGATTTTTAGATATTTTCCATAATATTTTCTCACTAAAAATTAATTATTCTGATTTTTATCCCGAATCCGACTTGAATCGCTAATCTTGATCCATTGGACCGTCTAATCAACCTAGAAACTCCTAGGCCCAAAACCGAGATGTTACAACTCTCCTCCACTTTGGAAATTTCGTCCTCGAAACTTTACATGAAGGAAATAAGTGCAGAAACTGTTGCAACATGTTATAAGCTCAATTGTCTTGCCACGAAGAACCTTACTACTAGAATCAAGGATCTCTACAAGTTCTTTATCATAAGATAAATCTGGTTGTAACTCAATCTCCTCTACCTGCATAACATTCGATGGGTTCGACCGGTACCTCCGCAACATCAACACATAAAGCAAATCATGAATCTTATCTAACACAAGAGGAAACCTCAAACGATAAGCTACAGGACCTACACGCTCCACAACCTCATACGGTCCAATGAATCTCGAACTAAGATTACCCTTACGTTGGAACCGAAGCCACTTTCAAGTGATCACAAACAAGCTTCACTTTCTCATTTGTGCCTTTCAATACATCCGACATAAAACCATACTTTACCCAACCTCAGCCTAACACAAAGGCGTACGACACTTCGTACCATACAAGGTCTCATACGGTGCCATTTGTATGCTAGCCTGATAACTATTGTTATAAGCGAACTCCACCAAAGGCAATTGTTTCTCCCAGGTTCATTGGAACTCAATGATGAAACACCTCAACATATCCTCCAAGACCTAGATTACACGTTCGGGTTGACCATCCATATGAGGATGATACGAAGTACTGAAATTCAGACGTGTACCCAAAGCCTGATGCAAACAGTTCTAAAACCTTGTTGTAAACCGTGGATCCCTATCCAAAACTATATACTTGGTCACTCCATGCAAACGCACAATCTCTGCAATATACAGATTTGCCAACTTATCCAAGGTATACGTTGTATGCGCAGGAAAAAAATGTGCACACTTCATAAACTAATTGATGTGGTCCTAATCAGCACCAACTTTCTCCATGACTTGATCACAACATAGACGTACATCAAGGATAATGCTAAGGGAGTTCTTCCTTAATTTATCCTATATTATCTTATTTATGCATCCTATTTTATCATAAGCATGCATTCACATATTAGCATATGTTATCATATCATCTTAGTTTACCATGTCATTCATATCATTCATATATATGCATTGTTTGCATATCATTTTTTAGGTTATTATCATTATATGTTCCCATTCATCATATACTATGAAATGCATATCATATAAATTATTCTATTTATGCATATAAAAACCATATCTTAACTTAAGTTTTCATTCTGTTTGTTATCATAGGTGATCAATTACATTTAGTTGCATTTACTTATGTTATTTATGTTTTCTTTGTAGGACATATAATCCACATAAACAAGAGGATGGAAAAGGTAGCTCATGTTTAGCTCGTTTAGCTCCAAATCAGCTCAAAACCGCTTAGTTGATTCAGCCAAAGGACACCAGCTCACAAACAGCTCCAACCAGCTCCTAACAACTCCAGTTAGCTCGAGATAGCTCAAGGACACTAAAGGAGAAGCTCACCTAGCTAAGGGCAGCTCGTGGGAGCTTAAAAACAACTCAAAGATTAAGCTAGCTCATTCAGCTAGTAGCTCAGCTCATTTCAGCTCACCACTAGCTCAGTCAGC
The DNA here is from genome assembly GCA_030270665.1 of Hibiscus trionum. Lineage (NCBI taxonomy): Eukaryota > Viridiplantae > Streptophyta > Magnoliopsida > Malvales > Malvaceae > Hibiscus > Hibiscus trionum. The sequence goes on from BSYR01000010.1 coordinate 43,999,923, forward strand.
TCATCTCAGCTCAAGCTACCATACCCAGCTCAACACCTAAAGGGCATGTTCCCTCCCTAAGAGACATAACCGACCAGCCTTGGAGGGAAACATGTTTGGGCGCCATTTCTTGGAGAGAAACTTGAATTGGGTGCCAAAATCAGCCTTGGAGGGAGGCACAAGATGGCCAAATCATCGCCAACCATTTGTCGAACCATCACCACCCCTTTTCATGCCTATTCGGCCACCTTTTCATCTATGTATTGTGTCCATTCGGTCAGCCCTTAGGAAACTATAAATAGGGCTGATTATTTCATTTGTAAACACATATTTCATTCAATATAATTTTACTTTGGGATTTTATCTCTTAAACTTGTTCTTTTTAGAACTATTCGACTTATCAAGCTTCATTGCTTGTGGCGTCTTCCGTCCATTATACTTTAGGTTCTTATAAAGAACATGTCTATGTTCTTATAACATAGGTTCCTCTTTTTAATTCTTTGAATACTATTTTTGTTTCCATCTCATTCCATCACTTCCTTTCCACCATTTCCATCATACATATCCGGACCTACCATCTTCTTTTAATCCATTCAATTCTTTCATACACACCACTAAAACACTTCTGTACCTTATTCATTCATCATCTTTCCATCTCAATTTCATCTTCAAGCATACGAATTACAAGGCTTGCTTGCATTCACGGTTGGGACAATCAAAGCTTCTCTCAACAAAGCCATTTGGAGAGTTAGAGCGTATCATGTGATATCAGAGCAAATGAAGAATCAAGTAAGCCTACTGTTTTGTAAATTTCATTTATATTTCTGTTAAAAAATGAAAGAAAATAAAAAAATAGAATTCTTTTCATCTTTCTCAAAGAATTCGAATAGTCAAAAAAAAGAAAAAGAAAAGAAATCAGAAACAAAACACAAAGGGTGGTGAAACAACAAAACAAGCAAACGACCAACTCCGAGAAGTTCCTCAAGTTTGATTGTTCATGATCAGATTGTGAGTAAGTCTTTGTGGTACGTTTGTTTTGAATTTTCTCTTATTTTAGTCCATTCTACTTATTTTAATCATCATCATCTTCTTTTACCATTTCATTTTATAACCTTTAACCTTTCCTTTTCTTTCTTTAGCCAAACCTTTATTTTAGCCAAAAACGCCAACAAGTTATTGATGTTTTAACATGTTTGATTAGTTCTATTAAGAACTTGTGTTGAGAGATTCGAGTGGAAAAAGGCATAAGAGCGTGTGAGACCAGAAGAGGACAATAAAAGCCAACAAGTCCTATAGTGAAAACACGAGAGTTTGAGTGGAGTGACATCCTAATTTCCTTTGAGTGAACAGTGAGGATTTTGTGAGTGCGCTGTAAGGTTTATTTTTTTTATTTTCACTAACCATGTCACAGGATTCTTTCAACAATCCATCAACCTCAAGAGGAGGATTAAATAAAATCCAAGATGTGTTAGAAGATGTACAATGTTCAAACGTCTTTCAGACACGTTGCAATGTTCAAGACAAAGTGTGCTTTGTTTTCATAGATGGGGGAGTTGTACCAACATTGCAAGAACTTTGATGATTGAAAAACTTTGATTGACAACAACGAAGCATCCAAATCCATACCAGGTCCAGTGGCTTAATGATGACGTTGAGATCAACATCACGAACAAGTTGTCATACCGTTCTTCATTGGAAGATACAAGGACGATGTACTTTGTGATGTAGTACCCATGCATACATGCCATTTGTCATTGGGAAGGCCGTGGCAATTCGATAAAGTGCAATTCATGACGAGTATGCCAATCGGTATACATTTCCCTTTGAAGGCAAAAAAATAACTTTGGTGCCTCTGTAAGGCGTGTAGGTGTTCCCTTTTTGTGGGAGCGCAAGTGTACACTCCTGTCAAGTTATAGTATATAAGATGTCGAATCCCGCGAGGATTGGACAGCTTGTCTCGTTCTTTAGTTCCTGCACAATGGTAAAGTAAAAACACAAGTGAATGAATGGTTGAGATCGATGAGTAAATAAAAACACAAATAAAAAAGAAGAGGAGAATCAAGTTTTATGTGATCACACGATCCACAAACCCAACAGGTTTTATATGCTGCCCTAACCTGGGTACCCTGACCATGCGGTCCTCGCCCAGCACTACCTCCACCTCGCCTTAAATTAGGAGGATATCTTCTATCATGATGTTTCTTAAACTGACCACCACCAGAACTAGAATCCACAACCCTCTTGTCAGTGTCAGAACCTCCCACACGAGCTAATAAACTTAGATTTTGCTCAATGTCCTTCGCCCGTGTAACCAACACATCAAAATCAGTGTAATCAGAAGCCAACATACATGTCTTAACATCTTGTACCAATCTGTAACGGAATTGGTCACATCGACGCCTCTCATCCAGTACCAGTTCATGAGCATACTGACTCAACCGAACAAATTGTACCTCATACTCTGCTATAGACATATAGCCATGAACCAAGACCATGAACTCGCGATTCTTCTCATCTAAGTATCTAACTCCCAGATACTTCTTCTTAAAGGCAGTTTGAAAGAAATCCTAGGTCACATCACTGGGTTCCATGCCCGCGATCACAGTAGTCCACCAACTATAAGTGTCTCCTTGCAACAGAGATACAACACATCCTAGCTTACAAGCATCATTGCACCCTATTTGTTCCAAAATCTGATCAATACAGGCTATCCACTTATCGGGTGCCTCGAGTACCAACCCTCTGAACTCAATTCCTCCCAAGCTACGCAAGCGCTCTAACGACAACCCCATATGCCCATCAGCTGGTGCAGGCACATGCACTCCAGCAACATCAGCTTGAAATGCTTCGTTCATTGCCTGAATCAAAGGCGTCATATCAACCAACACTAGCTTAGCTAGCACAAGTGGTACTTGCTTAACTCAAATAGGTGGATTAGCGGAGGAGGTGGCAAACCTCTAGGAGGTATAACATTCTCCTAATTCTCCTACCCAACATCAGCAACATTCGTGCCAGAACTCGATTCTCTCCTCGGTCACATTGTATTGAAATATCTAAGCATGATAATCACATCAAACAAAAATAGTTAGGCCAACTTCAAGCGAAGTTCCAAGACTTCCATTTCAAATCAAAGCATTTTAGAATATAGTAATAAGGCAATGTGTCCTACAAGACACCCCCCAACATGACATATAACAATCACCATGCATAGTAAACAATAGTAATGAATAATCAATATCAACATCCCAACAAACATAACCTCACCCTAATTATCGCAAACATGGCTCTGATACCAACAAATATAACCACGTTGACCCGGCTTAGATGCCTGATGTATACTTAGGGATGGGCACGGGTCGGGTTTTTGGCCCACTTGAACCCGACCTGAAAATAATAACCCTAAAACCGAACCCGACCCGAAAATAAATACCCTAAACCTGACCAAAAAATAAATACCCAAAACCCAACCAACCTGACCCGACCTATAGAAAAAAATTAATTTTAGGGACCTAATTGTAAAAAATTAATTTTAAGGACCTAATTATAAAAAATTATATAAGGAGGGGGTATTATTACAAATATTCTTAAAAAATTTAGGGGAAATTACACTATTAGTCCCGGGTGGGGTCATATTTTTTTCACCCTAAACCCAAACCCGACCTGAAGCCATTTTTTTCACAAAAATACCCTACCCGATCGGACCAGGTCGGGTCGAAACCCATCGGGCCCGGGTGAAATGCCCATCCCTATGTATACTCGTTTGGGAAATGTGTAAAGTAAATGCTGGCAAAAGGTGTAAAATATATAGTTTTGGGCAAGTTTTGGCAAGAGTCTTTTGCGTGCAAGTATACACGGTCTGCAAGTAATACAGCTTGGTAAGCTGAGTTATTGATCCAAAAGAGATTGACTTGAATTCAATTGCTCAATTGTTACTTGCTTTGGAGGAAAAGTTGTTGTTTTGAAGAATGTTTTGGATTTACTAAAAAGAAAAGAAAACAATGAAGTAAAACGTTGGCAAGGAGAGTGCTTTTAATGAATGATGAGTGTTGGTAGGGAATGCCTAGTTTTAACGTTGTTCATGCCTGCCGTTGTTGGCAACTGTCTTGGCAATGTTTGTCGACAGATTCAACATTAGCAATGTCTCTCTCGATGGTCATTGCCCTATGTCGATTATGTAAACTATATCTCTATAGTGATTGTTTTTAAATGAATCGAATTGCTTAAGAACCAATCTATACTCCAAGGGGGTAGATATCACTTCCGAAGTAAGTTCATCTACTTGAACGACTTCTCTCGAAGCTTCTCTCCCAAGTATCCAGCAACTGATCGTTGGCACCCAAGTCTGTTAAGATATTGAGGAGCAATGGGCCAACTATGCCAACTCTCGCTTGGCAAAGTATTTAGAAAAACAGTAATGACAGCTCTTGCTTGGCAAAGTATTTAGAAAAACAGTAATGCTAGCTCTCACTTGACATTACATTTAAAAATAGTAAGCATTCCAGATAGAAAAACTTTACCGAAACAAATTTATTACCAAGAACTAAAACATAAACTTAATGTTTAAACCAAAACATCCCCCATCAACTATGAAATTAGTTCATGGTGAGGGAGTTATCCAAAAAAACCATAATCGTTTTCAAAGACATCATCATTAAAATAAAAATAAAACAACTTAAAACCAAAAGAATGGGCGATAGGGGTATCTCGATGCACACCTCAAATCAAGGCTCTCGGTCAAGTGATTGAACCACCTTTCCTCGGTGCAGCCGACCATTACTCGTCGAGCTTCCAAATCATCACTACGATCACTCCAAACCTTCAAACCCTTGATGCTCTCTAAATGCTTGATCGATTGGTGTATTATATATAGGCGTGCAAGGGAAGGGGATATGATAGCTTCCTCATTTGAATTTCAAAATGCTATAAGGATAAGAGATAAGCCTCATCTGATCGGTTTGATAGCTTATCAAGTTAAGGATGACATCATCTAGCAGATGTTGCCTTAGCACACAAGCTTGGCATTTCTTTTCCAACATAGCTTGGCATCACTTTATCCGTTACTTTTTTGGTGATTGGTCAGTTATCAATCTTTTAGGAGCCCTATCTTTTCCTATTTTTTAAGGTTCAACATTCTCTTGGCATGACATCAAGTGCACTTCTCTGCCAGCAAGTGCTTGGCACTATCTAGTTCTTTTGTGCCAACAACTTTTGGCATTCTTCTTGTCAAACCTAACTATGTTGCGTTTCGGCGCTGAATCCTATGCCAAACCTACAAAATAACTACAAAACAACCCTTCACCCTCGCATAGATAGAAAACTAAACTCATTATGCAAATGCATGGTTCTGACAGCCTAATGCAACTAAATGTACCTAAAAACAAGCAAGGGCATTGTAAAATTAGCATTAAAAATAGTACTTTTGGAGAGTTAACACTCCCCCAAACCTAACCTATTGCTTGTCCTCAAGTAATGCAACGAAAGAAAAATAAAAACAGCGAAAAAGTTACCTTGACAAAATTCTGGTTGGGATGCCAACAGATGCTGGCAAGCAGAATTTGGCTCTATTTCTTTCCTCAGTATCTTAGTGTAATTATGCCAAGCAGGTAGCAATTCAAGAGCAACAATATAACTCTAGCTTAAGCTCATGAAGAGTGCATGATGTGCGGGCAATATGCATCAAGTATCCTTTCACTCCCTTAGAAAGTTTTACTTCCTACACCTAGATTTTTATTTATACTCTTTTTCCTCTTTTTTCTTACTTTTGCCGAGGGTCTTTGGCATTAACTTAGGCTTGCTTCGTAACACTGTTTAGCATGAGTGATAAGAGGGAGTATACCACGAATACCCACCTTAATCCATACATCACTAGGCTTTCTCTTCAACTCATACTCTAAGGTTTTGGACTTAAGAACTAAGAGTGAGCAAACCACGAAGCCCTAAGTACTTATTATCCCGAGGTAGATGAGAGTTTTATCGCCTTGGCAGAACATTGGTGCCTTATTCTTTTTTTCTTCTTCTTTTTAGTTTTTTTTTGTTTTTTTAATCTTAGCATTAGCTTCAAACAGTCTAAGTTTGCTAAGGAACTAGATGCATATCACATGTTAAGTGTACATTCATTTTCCTAAACTAGAGATCAATTGCCAAGCAATCTTGGCATACTATCCCGCTGGCATTGCATGACAACTAAGAATTAAATTTCCTCATTGGACAGAGACCTATATCAAATTAAACTCGCCTAATAAAAGTTAACATCCTTCAAAATTTAATTGAGGCAAAATTTTCTTTTTCTTTTTTTAATGGTTCGATATTCAACTATCTACATGACTTACATGGCATGGAAAGCAAAAATTTAAACATGAATGGCATGGCATAAATGTGAGGAAATGCACACCCCCAAACCTAAGATGTGCATTGTCCTCAATGCATGAGACAACACATATATACAAAAATCAAAGAAAAATAAAATGTATGAACATGAAAAATGCAATAAACATGAAATGCAAGGAGTATAGGAGGAAGAGGACTCCCCCTCGGAGATTTTTCCTTCTTTGGCACGAGCTTCCTCCTCTTGTTTGGCACAAGTCTTTCTCATGGTTAGGCTCCCACACTGAAGAGCCATTCTTTTCTTTCCTTTCCAGCCCTGCTTTGAGGCAGCAGTGGAGGCTCAAATATCATCCTTCTTATTGGCAGGGTCAGCTAGCGGTGTAACTAGCTTAGCTTTGGGCGTTTTAATATGAATGTCCTCTGACTCAGATAAGAATTGATGCTGGTAGATTCAACTCGCACCGGGGACACATGTATTGGTGTAGTGGACTTTGAACTGACTAGACTAGCAGGACCGTCAGGACTGGTTGGACTAGCAGGATTAGTTGGCATGTCATCTTCATTGGCAGAGGGCTCGACATGGAAAATTGGGAATGCTGGAACAACTTCAGGGGACAGTGTGACAATCTCCTCCCTTATAATAACATTCATTTCCTTTGTATAGTGCCTCATCTTAACGTTAAGGCCATCGACTGCCTCTAGCTTTTGGAGAATAATCTCTTAGCGATGGTAAACTTGGGACAGCACTACCAACGAGCTAGTTGGCATAGTTTCCGGGAAACTACTGGGCTCGTCCTATGGCTTTGGTTTTGGTGTGGCAGTTTTGGCTTTCCCTTTGCCCTTCTCCTTTGTCTCAACAGCTGTGAGTTTTTTTTCCAAATAATGGCAGTGATGGTTATTCCCTTGATAATTTGGCCACGATCCTCATCCATCCTATGCACTTCATGGCGCAAACATAAGTTAGAAATTAAGAAAGGGAAAAAAACTACCCTTACCCTTTGCAGCACATTTGTAGGTCTCATTTATGAGGATCTTGCCAACATTGATTTTACGCCCCTTAACAATGGAGTGCAATAAGATTATTTGGTCCTCCGAGACAGTCTCTTTATGCGATGTGGGCAGCAGATTCACTTTGATCAAATGGTTCTAGCCTTGCATCTGGGGCTTTAATGCCAGCCTCTTAATAGTCCGGTGACCCGTCGATGAAACGGTCCAAGTTGTGTCAGGTTCACATAAGTCTGCCAGCAGCTTCTTGTGCTTGGCAGCGTTTGTGGTTTTAGCGTAATCAAAATATTCATCTCCTTCACTAGACAAAGAAAATAGCGAGTTAATATATCCTTCATCAAAACGAACACACTTACCCCTAATCATCAAGAATGTGGAATCCTTTGTCACAAGATACACATAAAACTCTTCCACGATGGTGGCATAGAATTATCCTTTCTGCTAGCAGAAAGCACTCCATTTGTGCATGTCGACAATGGCTATGAACTCCGGTGGGAATCCAACGGTTGCATCGGTTTGGAAATCGAAATGCTTCTCGTAGAGGAAAGATCTACAGGAGAAGCTCACCTTAAACTTCTTGTGGATCTCCTCATTGAAGAATCGTTTGGATGGAGTAGAAGAAGAAGATGCCATGGAGATGAAGAAAAAAGTTGACTTGGTTGAAAGAAAGAGAAAATATGAGTGTTTCTTGGTTCTTGCCTTGATAAAGATGAAAATGAGAGAAAATGGCTTTTGAGAAATCAGTTTAGGGTAAAGAAAAGAAAATATAGAGTGTCTAAAAGGGTTTTAATGATGGAAATCGAAAAGGTTGGTGATAATGATGGAAGGGTAAGAGTTTTAATTGGGAAGGTTTTAAAGTGAGAAATGATAAGGATAGAGTGAAAATTTTGAAGTGATAGCGTAATCATAATAAATTTAATTCTCACTTAAATTGGGCGGCTAGGGATAATCTCAAGGATTTTTCTCTCTTATCTTAATCAAGCTAGGGTTTACTTTTTTCTTTCTTCTTCAGTACGAAAACCGTCGCACGGCCAATTTTATTGGCATGGGGCATAGCGATGCCTTTGGCAAACACACTGGCTAACTGTCCTCCTAACAATGTTTCTGGCATCAATTCTTGGAAATATTCTTGCACATACTTAATGAAAAATCGTGTAACACGGTAAGGGAATAAAATTTGAAGAAAATAACAAAAAGAAAAACATAAACAAAAAATCCGAATCCTAAACAAATACAACTATCCTAATATTTACAAAGAGTTTCAAACATGTGGATGTCTCTTTCTAATTCTGAAAAAAGGATCACCTCCTTGGCATTGCTTCGATTACCTTCCACATAATGCTTAAGACGTTGGTCGTTCACCTTGAAAATCTCTCCCAACCTTAAGTTCTTAATGTCCACAGCTCCATGAGCATATGGTTTAACAACTTCATATGGACTCATCCACCTAGAATTGAGTTTACCTGAAAAAGTTTAAGTGGAGAGTTAAATAAAAGAACAAAGTGGCCTATTGCAAACTTCCTTGGCATGATTCTACTATCATGCCAGCATTTTGCCTTCTCCTTGTATCTCCTAGCTTTCTCATAGGCTTGTGTCCTAAATTCTTCCAACGCATTGAGGTCAAATAACCTCTTTTCTTCAGCAACTCTCCATGCCATGTCAATTTTCTTAATGGCCCAATAGGCCTTATGTTCAAGCTCCACTAGCAAATGGCATGGTTTGCCAAAAACAAGTTTAAACGGTGAAGTACCCAAAGGAGTTTTAAATGTAGTTTTGTAAGCCCACAAGGACTCTTCTAGTCTCAAGGACCAGTCCCTTCTTGTTTGATTTACAGTCTTTCTAGAATGTTCTTAATCTTCTTATTCGATATCTTGGCTTTCCCATTTGTCTATGATGATACGCCATGGCGATTCTCTGTTGAATTTCATACATACATGAAGCTTTCGAGATTAGATTACATTTAATGTGGGTACCCTCGTCAAGAATAATCACTCTAAGGGAACCAAATCGAGTAAAAATATGCTACTACAAGAACTTGGCAACAGCCTTGGCATCATTTGTTGGCAGAGCAACAACCTCTACCCACTTTGATACATAGTCAATAGCTACACGAATATACACATTACCAAATGATGGGGGGGGGAAAGACCCATAAAGTCTATCCCCGACACATCAAATAAATTCACAGGCATAATGTTCTGGAGCGGCAGTTGGTGTCTGCCATGGATGTTCCCTGTTTGTTAGCATCGATCACATGCCTTGACAAACTTATGGGCATCCTTGTATATTGTGGGCCAAAAGAATCCTGACTGCAACACCTTGACAGCAGTCTTCAGCCCAGCAAAGTGACCTCCATATGGCGCGACATGGCATAAATGCAATATATTTTGCTGCTCGTCCTCTGGCATGAATGCAATATATTTTTCTGCTCATCCCAATAGTATTGCCTCACTTCCCATAGAAATCTTTTTCTTGCATTGTATGTCAAGTATGATGGAAGAATATTACTCACAAGGTAGTTGACTATGTCGGTATACCATGGCAGGGCATTAACTATGAGCAAGTACTCTTCAGGAAACTCATCTTTGATGGCAGTGGTCTTACCATACTCAATGTGATGCTCCAATCAAGAGAGGTGGTTAGCTACTAAGTTTTCACAGCCTTTCTTGTCTCTGATCTCTAAGTCAAATTCTTGAAGTAAGAGCGTATATCAAATTAGTCAAGGTTTGGCATCTTTCTTTGCCAAGAGATGCTTTAATGCTGAGTGATCTATATAAACCATAACCTTGTTACCAATTAGATAAGATCTAAATTTATCAAAACAAAATACAACCGCAAGAAACTCTTTCTTGGTTTTAGATTAATTTAGTTGTGCTTCATTCAAAGTTCTGCTGGCATAGTAGATGGCATGGAGAATCTTGACATGTCGTTGTCCCAAAACTACTCTAACAACATAATCACTAGCATCACACATGAGCTCAAAGGGATCATTCCAATTTGGTTCTATTACTATAGGGGCATTAACCAATTTCTCTTTAAGTTCCTAAAATGCTCTCAAACAAGAATCCTCAAATACAAAAGCGGCGTCTTTCTCTAACAACAAGCATAAAGGTGAAGCAATTTTTGAAAAATCTTTAATGAAACGTCGATAAAAACTGGCATTGGCCTAAAAAACTCCGTATACCTTTAACACTTGTTGGAGACGACAATTGCTTGATTACCTCCACTTTGGCATTTCTCCCAGTTCAACATGAAGTGGCATTTCTCCTAGTTCAACACTAGGTTTGTCTCGATGCATCTCTTCAAGACTTGCTCCAGACTATGAATGCATTCCTCAAATGTTTTTCCAAACACTAAGAAATCATCCATGAATACTTTCATGTTGTGATCTATCATATCAGAAAAAATGGCCATCATGCAACGTTGACGGTGTATTACATAGCCTAAATGGAATCCTTCTGAAAGCGAATGTCCCATATAGACACGTAAACATGGTCTTCTCTTGATCATCAGGGGCGATGTCAATCTGATTATACTCTGAATAACCATCCAAAAAATAGTAGAAAGCTTTACCTACCAATCTATCTAACATATGGTCGATGAAAGGCAATGAGAAGTGGTACTTCCTTGTAGCCTTATTCAACCTTCTATAATCCATACACACTCTCCATTTGGTGATGGTCTTAGAGGCAATCAATTTAGCTCCACTATTTCGTATCACGGTCATGACACCTTTCTTTGACACGTATTGCATCGGGCTAACCCGTGAGCTACCAGATATGAGATAAATGATCTCGACATCAAGCCATTTTATGATCTCTTTATTAAAAACCTCTTTCATGCTCGGGTTTAGTCTTCTCTGACCTTCAATGGTCTTACCATGGTACTCCTTTAAAATGATCTTGTGCATGCAAATGGTTGGGCTAAAACCTTGGATGTCTACCATGGCCCAACCAACGCTTTCTTATAAGTTCCTAATATTGCCAACAATTTTACCTCCTGATCATGAGTGAGATCAGTGGGAATAATAACTGGCAGAGTTGAGTCCTTACCTAAATAAGCATGCCTCAAATGTTCTAGCAGCGACTTAAGCTCAAACTCTAGTGGTTCTTTAATTGATGGTTTAGGTTTCTTTATCTCTCTACCAGCCAACTCTAGTGACTCAAAGTAATTCACATCTTCAGCCTCCAAGGCTGATTCCCCAGGTTTCTTAAACAGTTCAGCTATGCCATCAAGAATGCTAGCATCAAATTCTGTATCATGGCATAATTGTGCCATGTCCAACGTGTAGATGGACTCCATCATCTCCTCGGCTTGACATTCATCAAGTTCATATGCACATTTCAAAGCTTGAAACACGTTAAAAGTAACATGTTGGTCATTTATTCGCAAGGTTAGTTTCCCTTTATGAACATCAATAAAAGCTCTACATGTGGCAAGAAATGGCCTACCTAAAATAATTAGCACAGTAATACTAGCTTCATAATCGAAAATGATAAAATTAATTGGAAATATAAATTTGTCTACCTTGAGCAACACATCCTCAATCTTACCCTTGGGATGTGTATAAGATCAGTCTGCCAACTGTAGTGTCACCGTGGTAGGCCTTACTTCTATACAAAGCTTCCTGAAAATAGATAACAACATGAAGTTGATGCTAACTCGTAGATCACATAATGCCTTACCCATGAACTTATTACCAATTTCGTAAGGGAAAGTAAAACTCCAATGAAATTTACCAACTCAGGGTTGGCATGACATTTATCCATATAGTGGTTCTCTCCACAGATGGTGCAAAATGGCTTTAACGCTTTAACTTCATGGGACTCGTTGTTCTTTTGCAATGTTCTCACCATGCTAGTGAGGTTGGAAATTTTGGCATGAATAGACATAAGTTCATCAACCTTCAATTTCCCACTGGCTTTAGTTCCAGTCCCAAGTCTAGCAACATGATATTCAAAGTCATTGATCGAGATCCTCTCAAAGATATCAACAGCCTCTGTATACTTCTTTTCTAGCAATGAGCCGGCTGCCGAAATATCAACAACAGTCCTTGTTTGTGCATTCAATCTGTTGTAGAAGGTTTGTATTTGGGTCTAATTTGGAAATCCATGCATTGGACACCTTCTCAATAGATCCTTAAATCTTTCCCAGGCTTAATTGAGAGTTTCATCCTCAGCCTCTTTGAATGTAATGATCTCACCACGCAGTTTAACAATGAGTGTCGGTGGCTGAAATCGTGTCAGGAACTTCTGGCACATGTTTGCACAAGAAGTAACTTAACATGGTGGCAAAGAATTAAGCCACACCTTGGCTCTGTCGCTCAAGGAAAAATTAAATAACTTCAGCTTTACAGTATCTCCAAATACTCTAGTTTGCTAAAATAGTTGACATATCTACATGAATTGCTTAAGATGTTACCTCGGGTCTCCAGTAAGTGCTCCATCGAATTGTCCTACATTTAAAAGAGTTGGAATCATTACATGTTTAAGTTCAAAACTCGGCTCATCGAGCTTAGTGCCAACAAGTCCTGGCATTAAATTTGCAATGTCAAGTGCTGAATGTTCTCGAATTGGCCTCTCTTCCTCTTCATTAACAAGTCCTTTTTAACCACCACAAGGTTTTCTCTATTTCCTGATCGTATGGCCACTCGTCCACCATAGGGTGGTTTCTGGTCAAACAACGGTAATAAAATAAAAACATAACAACTAAAAATCTAAAAACAATCAAATCCGTTGCAATCCTCGACAATGGCGCCAAAAACTTGTAGACTCTCTTTTGGGAAATGTGTAACGTAAATGCTGGAAAAAGGTGTAAAATATATAGTTTTGGGCAAGTTCTGCCAAGAGTCTTTTGTGTGCAACTATACACGGTCTGCAAGTAATACAACTTGGTAAGTTGAGTTATAGATCCCACAGGGATTGAATGAATTTAATTGCTTGATTGTTACTTGCTTTGGAGGAAAAGTTGTTGTTTTGAAGAATGTTTTGGATTTACTAAAAAGAAAAGAAAATAATGAAGTAAAACGTTTGCAAGGTGGGTGATTTTAATACTATTCATGCCAGCCGTTGTTGGTAATTGTCTTGGTGTAACTCCCCGGTTTTGGGCTTAGAGGTTTTTAGGTTGGGTTGAGGGTCCTTTGGACCGAGACTAGAGATTCTGATTAGTTTCGGGATGAGTTCAGGGAAAACCTAGTTCAGATGGTGATAAAAATTTGGAAAAATTATCTAAAATCCTTTATATATATATATATATATATATATATATATATATATATATGGGTTTGGTTAAGTCAATTTTGGAAAATGGTATTTGGAATTCAGACATTTCGAATTTAGTGACCAAAATGAAACTTTGAAAACTATTTTTAGTGACTGTTTTGTAAACGGATCAGAATTTTGAATCTTTAAGGAGCTATTTTCCCAAAGTCTAATATCATAATTTTATTCCTAAATTGGCCCATTTTAAATGGTTTTTAATTATTAAAAGAGGTTGGAGAAATTAATAAGAGGTTAATTCATTAAAACCAATTTGACGTAACTTATTTTCTCTCAAAAGCTTTCTCCCCAATTCTCTCCAGCCAAACACTCAATTCTTCTTCAAAATCTTAAGGTAAACTCTTGATTTCTTTAATCTTTTGATTGCAAATGATTTAATCCGACGTAATCCAGCCAGGATCCATGTATAGGAACGAATCCGGGGTGAAAAGATGAAGAGTTATCTTTTAAAACTCTGGAAACTGGAAAACCGACGGTATGTCGGAATAACCACGTCAAGTAAAACTGGAATCGTCACAGGTTCGCAACGACCTCTACGGAGTCCACCCGAACAAAACGAACAAAGTTTTTGCCTCCCTAACACTTAGGGATAAATATCGACAGGTTTGAACACCTTCCAGGGAGAAGTCGAAATCCCTCCAGGGATTCCTGAGGGAGTCTGAAATCGACCAGGGGTTCTACCGGGACTTGAATTCGAACTAGGAAATCGCCAGGAATTTGCCAGGGGGCAAGAGGAACACTAGAAAAATACCGAACAGCTTCTCAGAAGAAATCTGGGACTTGTCGAAAATTCCAGAGGGAAATTCCCAGGGATTTGTCGAAATTTGCAAGGAGGAATAGGGATGATTTGGTTGCTAGCCCTTGTCCCTTTAAATAGTATTCAGAGACTTAATTCTAGTTGAATTCCTTAAATCCAAGCTCAACAAAAATTCATAGAATCTAATTCTACTTGAAATTGGTTTATATTAAATATACATTATATTTAATAATATTAAATGAAATATATATTCAATTATATAGAATCTTATTCTACATAAAACATGGATTTAAATATACATTATATTTAATCCAAATATATATATTTTATTATATAGAATCTCAATCTATCTTTACTTTGATTTAAATATATTTAAATATATATTTTATAATTATGTGGAATCTAATTCTACATAAACTTGGAATTAAATATACATTATATAAATTCCAAATATATATTTAAATTTCTAGAATCTTATTTTATAATATTTAATTCTCTAAATATTTTCCATACTCTGAATAATATTTGATAAATACAATATTTATCCAATATTATTCCCATTTAAGGGAGTTGCCGATTTCCCCTATCCCACAGGGGATTTTCGGCAACCTCCCTAAAATAGGGAGTATGGTTTCCAATTTTTTTTGTTCGTTTCATTCGAAGGGTGCGACCCTTGTAGGTTCATGCAACGTTAGCAGCAAAATTAGAACTGTTCTAATTTTACAAACAATGAGTGGCATCTAGCAATACATCATTGCTACCTAAGTTGCATGAAGTCATGGTTTGACTTTCCTAATTCCTGAATAAACTTTCTTTATGTATTTCATCCTTTTGTCCTTTATATCTTAGATGAACACAAGTCATGGGTTAGTCACACTTGCGTTGTCCATCTAGTGTTTCTTGATGTCTTGAGTAGGTTATGATAAACGAATCTCTATGATATCTCATATCATAATATTCGAGCATGTCCATGCATTTTCTAATCTCACTCAATCAAGTGGCCTAAGATATTTCTCCCATTATGTAGGAGGGACAAATCCTTTCTTGATCAACCATATTTCACTACATAGGTCATCACGTATCCAATCATCAGTCTTTATAATGTAGTCAGTTACGACACACGTTTGACTATGTCAAAATACGTAAATCTTTATGTTGAAATCGTGTTGATCTCAAGTCTGAGGATTATACATTTGTTTATCACGAGGTTTCATAAACCATTTGTGTTAACGAACAAATGCACCAGGTAGGTCAATATGAAAGAGAGGTGGCACACTAGGCAAACTTAAGTATCAGGTCTTTGATGATGCCAATCCTAGACATGCATTTTTCATAACGTCTAACCATAACTCTTATGGATTCACCGTGAAAGATAGTTTGATAACTTTTATCAAATTAGAAGCCCTTTCAGAGATTTCATAAATCTATGAAACTACGAACAACTACTTGTTTTCTAGACTAACTATTAGTCTCAACATGTTAACATTTAACATTGAAGCAACCTAACATAGATATGATTAACATTTAATCATTCAGTGATAATCGAAATAAGTCTTTATTAGGTGTGATACGATAAACGATAAATATCTAAATCAAATCAAACAGCATGCATCTCATACACAAACATCACCCAAGAATTTAAGTCCGAATTCGTATGATACAAGTGGCTCTGATACCATTGTTGGGTCATGTCGGCACGCCCCGTGGCGCAGCGGAAAAATTAATCCGACGTAATCCAGCCAGGATCCATGTATAGGAACGAATCCGGGGTGAAAAGATGAAGAGTTACCTTTTAAAACTCTGGAAACTGGAAAACCGGCGGTATGTTGGAATAACCACGTCAAGTAAAACCGGAATCGTCACAGGTTCGCAACGACCTCTACGGAGTCTACCCGAACAAAACGAACAAAGTTTCCTTAAATCCAAGTACAACCAAAATTCATAGAATCTAATTCTACTTGAAATTGGTTTATATTAAATACACATTATATTTAATAATATTAAATGAAATATATATATTTAATTATGTAGAATCTTATTCTACATAAAACATGGATTTAAATATACATTATATTTAATCTAAATATATATATTATTATATAGAATCTCATTCTATCTTTACTTGGATTTAAATATATATTTTATAATTATGTGGAATCTAATTCTACATAAACTTGGAATTAAATATACATTATATAAATTCCAAATATATATTTAAATTTCTAGAATCTTATTCTATAATATTTAAGTCTCTAAATATTTTCCATACTCTAAATAATATTTGATAAATACAATATTTATCCAATATTATTCCCATTTAAGGGAGTTGCCGATTTCCCCTATCCCATAGGGGATTTTCGGCAACCTCCCTAAAATAGGGAGTATGGTTTCCAATTTTTTTTTGTTCGTTTCATTCGAAGGGTGTGACCCTTGTAGGTTCATGCAACGTTAGCAACAAAATTAGAACTGTTCTAATTTTACAAACAATGAGTGGCATCTTGCAATACATCATTGCTACCTAAGTTGCATGAAGTCATGGTTTGACTTTCCTAATTCCTGAATAAACTTCCTTTATGTATTTCATCCTTTTGTCCTTTATATCTTAGATGAACACAAGTCATGGGATAGTCACACTTGCGTTGTCCATCTAGTGTTTCTTGATGTCTTGAGTAGATTATGATAAACGAATCTCTATGATATCTCATATCATAATATTCGAGCATGTCCATGCATTTTCTTATCTCACTCAATCAAGTGGCCGAAGATATTTCTCCCATTATGTAGGAGGGACAAATCCTTTCTTGATCAACTATATTTCACTACATAGGTCATCACGTATCCAATCATCAGTCTTTATAATGTAGTCAGTTACGACACACGTTTGACTATGTCAAAATACGTAAATCTTTATGTTGAAATCATGTTGATATCAAGTTTGAGGATTATACATATGTTTATCATGAGCAATGTTGTGACTGTCACATAATTACCCAAGAAACATGCTCATAGCGGGTCATTCCAGTATGTTGTTCTCTAACAAATACTTATGTGTTGATTTTGACATCTCTATGTCAATGACAACGCTTGTCATCAACCACATATTAGTCTTTATATATTATCACTGTCCATACCCGTAATAATTTTCGACTAAAGATCCTATTTAACAATAATTGTATTATTGTATGGACATTATTATCCAATGGTTAGTTTGATGCACAGAAACGTACCGAATGATAATAACGGCAATGCCATTACTTGATAAATCTAGTAAAATAGTATGTCTATTCAATCATCATATGATTGGTCTTTGGGCATACTCCAACAGATTTTGGATTTTAATCAATGATAATTTATGAATGAAAGTGTTATGTTTTGGTTGGGTTAAGTTTAGAGGTTAATTGATGTTGTTTTTTGTTGTTTCGGATAGGCGATTGGTAGATTTTGGCAAGACAATGTGGTAGAATTGCTTGCTAGAGGTTTGAATGCATTGAGATGCATTAAACCTCTCTTATTATGTGTTTAAAATAGGGGTGGTTGATCCGAAAGAGATTGGTGAAGCTTCGGAGGCTTTGGACACTTTGTTTAACGTCGACGAATCGAGGTTTTGCGTGTCGGTGAGTGAGAACGTGGATTTCAGCTTTGAAATGTTTTAAAGGTGGTTTTGAGAACTTATATGTAAGTTTGAAACGCTTGTCTAATTTTGGAAGTAAGTATAAGAAGTTTCTCTCTTTCTTTTGTTTAAATATAAGAAGTTTCTCTCTTGGTCGTGCTATTATGAAATGTTTTGATGCACTTGGTTTTGATTTTATGTTACCTACTATTAAAGAATGTTGAAAGTATGTGATATACTATTTTTTAATGATGAAATGATGAAGTATGCACATGGTTTAATTCTTTGGAAAGATGATTGTTATTGATGTTTTGAAAACAATGAGGTATGTGGTTAAATGTGAATTATATTGGCAAGTGATGGTATGAAAATGGTTTGTAAATGTTATCAGATATAGTTAGCCGGCTATAAGATTGAGTGTTGCGTGTAAAAGTGATACGCAATTAGCGTGAAAGTTTACACGGTGCCAAGTTATATTATTCAAGATATCGTCTCCACAGGGATAGTAACAACCTTTCGAAATTCACTTTTCTGCACAAGTAAAGTAAAAACACAAATATTAATAGTTGGTTGATTTAAAACTAAGGTTAAAGCAAGTAAAGTAAATTGAGAAATCAGAGTGAGAGATTGGGTCGGTATTGGAATGCTTCATAGTGTGGAGATTTGATGTACTTTCTCGACATAGTTTTGCAGATCAACTCGACAACTTCAGCAGCCGCCCACGACTATGCCTCGGCGGGCGCCCACCTCGGCAGAGACCAATGTGACTGCCTGGGCAGTTAAGCGATGATTCAAGGTTCGGCAAGGCTCCCTTCAATGACTTCCTCTTCTCTTAAAGCTTTAAGTACTAGTGGCGAACACGTCTTGGATGATACATCCCGGCGTGAATCTAAGGATGAACACCAACCGATTATGAAGCCTCTCTTAGCCACTGAACTTTTAACTTATCCCTAAGCAGAAGTAGCTTTACCCTATGGTTGGATAAAACCGTGTTTACTCATTTTGTGAGTCCAACTCTCCCGATATTGAACAAATAGATTGTTGTCCTCTTCTCTCTCGATAAAGATTGCAACAATGAAGAACCAAGAGTAAACAAACCTTGAATTTTATTGCAAAAACTAAAAACCTAAACAAATACAAGCAAAACTCTCAAAACTACTCCACAACCAACCCTTAGCCCTAGGGAAGGTTTAGAACATAATGAGGGATGGCGGCACTAGGGTTTTTCGACAAGAATGAGGGTTTTCTCTTAGCTCAATTCTCTTGTTCCTCCCCCTTCAAGTTGATTACATATATATAGGGGAGGAGCCTAGGCCTAAGTCGGTTTAGGGTAGGAATACTAGTTAGAATATAATTACAACTCATTAAAACAACAAATCTAACATTAAATCTTCCTAGATTCCCATTTGACTTTTTCCACCTTGAATTTGACCATGGCTTTTCTTTGTCTGCTAGGATCTAATGTATGTGCAAGTGGTCTCCAAAAATCGGGCTTGATGGGCTCTTTCAGCCGCATACCACTTTGCATATTTTCACCCTTCCTCGAGTTGCTGCCTCAGCGGCACACTGTTGATTGTCTCGGCAGAGGTGTGGATTGGTGTGCAGGGGTTGGCAAATCTCTTCATTCTGGGACTCTCCTCCTTGTCAGTTCTCGATAAGCTCTCCAGATACTTCAATAGCTTCCTCCATTAGTTTCCAGCTTCTCCTCTTCTGCCCTCTTTGTTGCCTCGATGCCATCTGCCTGGGCGGGTACCAACGCACAAGAAGAAAACACACTTGAGTAGTATCTTGTAGATAAAAACATTTAAGTTGATCAAATAAGGCATAACATCTAATCTATGCAGTTTTGTGTATGTTTTCCTAACAAATGCAACTAAACTATACTTAAGAACAACAATAATTGAGCTAAACTAGGGCATAAATATAGGACTTTTGCACACTTAACAATGAGTGCACTATAAATAAGTCACCTTGGATGTCGAGGAGGTTGTGGCCTCGTCTCGATCCAAGTACCCTAACAATCGAGGAGGTTGGTGTCTTTTCTCTCGTTAGTGGGTTAAGCATCTAATTGATGTTTGAGGTTGTTGTCCCCTTTGGTTGTGATTGTACCACTTAGTTGTAAATATACCATTATTTCAGTTAAGATGGCTTGAAGTGTTATGAGAACACTTGTTGAATCCGTGTATCCGGTATGATAATTTAAGAATGGAACTTGGTTAATGATCACTTGTACGCCAATATAATTGATGATGTATCATGAGATGGTTTATGTTGTATAATGCGACTTATACATGTTTACTCTTTAAGCTTTGCATATGGTAGTTATGCAAGGGAATGCTTAAATTGTGTGTTAGCAATGAGACTTGTTGTTGGTTCATGATTCATGTTGCATATGGTGTAATATGATGGTTTTTGATTAGTTAAGGTGCATGGTTTATGGGCATGATGGTTTTCAAATGACGATTTGAGGTAAATGAAATGAGATTTCAATGTGAATTTGGAAAATGGTTTTCAATGCATTGATGATGTTTTGTTTTTTAGCACTCCTCACTAAGCCTTGTGTGCTTACTCTCTATTTTGTCCATCATTGCTCAAAATTAAGGTTCGGAAGGCAGCGAGGGGCAAGGGATCAAGAGAGACTTCATTCTTGAAGGTATGTTTTTTGTTTAGATTATAAGTAATAAGGGCAATGGGGGATCCGTTGAGTTTTTGGGAGATATGTGTAAACTTCCCGTTTGAGCAAGTTTCTATTACTGTTTTGGACTTGTAAATGGCCTTTAATATTTTGGTTTATTCTTGTTATGGTTTTTGGTATCTTGCTTGAAGTGGTTTTAGAAAACATGCATATAGATTTTCTATTTGATGCATGTTACCATGAAATAATGCTGGACATGTTATGTTTGATTGAGGATCGATCCTTAGATATGATGTGTATGTCTTAGAAACATGATTAAGTGGATTACTTAATTTAATTGTGTTAAACCAGCAAAATGGGATATTGCATGCCCATGCATAATTGGACATGAGGTTTCGGTGCACGAGTTACTGTATCAGTAAGGTTAAGTATAATTTTTGAAGGCATATTGATACAGTAAAGAGGGTAACGGTACATATTTTCGTCTCTAGAATCTTGAAGTTGAATTTTACAAAAGTGTACCGATACACCTATTCGTGTACCGGTACGGTTGGTCGTTATTGGTAGTTAATGGATGTTTTGAGTTTCTGCTTTCTTATATTTTGGTCCTTAAGTGTTATGGATGCAATTAAATGAGTTTGGATGATCGGATTGAGCTAATATTTGATACAGTGGCATGAAATACGTCTAATTAAAAGATGGTAGCTTAAAATTTGGTGAAGTCCCTATAAATTGTTAAAATTACAATTTGGTCCCTAATACTTGCTCGTAATCAATTGGATGCCAAATTGATGTCTGAATGAGTTGATACTTCTTCCGCTGCGAGTCTAACCACTTAGGATATTAATGTGCATCTAGAAAAGTTAAAAAGAAAAAAGTAGGGTCCTTTATTGAGGTAAACCTTCTCGATTTAATTCAATATTCCCCGTGTGATCCGTTCGGTTCGATCTCGTGTCTAGGCCGGTTAAAGGGGGTTACATTTGGTGGTATTTGAGACAGGCTCTGAAAGGTTGGGATGTTGGTAAGTTGATGTGATGTAATTGTGAGTTGTATGCGGTTGTTTGTATTACACGATGATTGTTATGCATATGTTGTTGTGAATTGAATCTTGTTGTTGCTATGCGGTGTTTGTGATATGTGCGTTGATTGCTTTATGCCGCGATTGGGGGAAATTAGGATGCTCATTGCCTTATTACTATAGTATGAAATGTTTGATTTATAATGGAAATCTTGGATCCTTGCTTGAAGCTAGCCTGGTTGTTTTTGTTTTGTTGAAATTATCATGCCTTAGAAATGTGTTTTGATACGAATGAGAGATGAAGTTAGAACTAGCGTGGTTCTATTACATTTGGCCAAGGAGTTGAGGAGAATGTTATATCTCCTAGGGGTTTGATGCCCCGAAGTAAGTACAACCTGCGCTAGTTGGGCCAGTGTTGGGTGACATAGAGCCTGAGATATAGGCGATGTCTGGAGCTTTTGGAGCTGTCATTGTTGGAATGAAAGAGATTGCACTAGTTGTTGGACAATTGTGAGTTGTTGTTAAAACGCCTCCGTAGTTTGGGAGAAGTTGAGTTTCGAGGGTTGACATCCGAGGTATCCATGAAGTGGATGGCATGTACTATTGGATTATGGAACAAATGGGGTGTAATGATGCCCGTAGGTTGAAAATGTGTTGTGTATCCGTTGCAAGGGGATGTGTATAGTTGTAGGAAAATTGTGGTTGTGGGTGTAGAACCCGGTGTTGTGACCTGGAAGTTCTTTCGAATTGTCTTTAAGAAGAAGTACCTTATAGTTAGATACTTAGATGACAAGAAATGTGAATTCATGGCTTGGGGTTCAAGACAATATGTCTGTGGCCGAGTTTAAGGTACAATTTGTTCAGTTGAGCGGGTATGCTCCTGAACTGGTATAGGATGTGAGACATCGATGTGAATGATTCTGTTACGGATGGGTACATGATATTGGGTTATATATGTTGGCTTTTGGCTACATCATTTTCGATGTGAGGGTTACACGAGCGAAGTGCATTGAGCAGAACTTGGGTTTATCTATACGTGTGGGAGGTTTTAACTCTGGAAAGAGAGTTGCAGACTCTAGTTTTAATGGTAGTCATTGCAAGAATAATCATGATAAAAGGTATCACTTGAACTGAGGCGAGGTGGTGTTAGTGTTGGGCGAGGACCGTAGGATCAGTGTATCTAGGCTAGAGTAGCATTTAATACCTATTAGGTATGTGGATCGTGTGATCACATGAGGCGAGATTGTCCACATTTGATCCGTGAGGTATAGACTTTTGCGCCTGTTGTAATCCCAAGTCTGTTAAGATATTGAGGAGCAATGGGCCAACTGTGCCAGCTCTCGCTTGGCAAAGTATTTACAAAAATAGTAATGTCAGCTCTCGCTTGGCATTACAGTTCTCAATCTCCGTCTTTTCAGCTTCTTCGTATTCAGACAAGTCATTGCTGAGGCATGTGTCAGGGAGGCTGTCGAGATAATTGTCGAGGCAGTCATCATAGTGATTGCTGAGGCAGTAACTAGAATAATTTGATTGCCCAAGCATGGTGCATCTCTGTCAAAGTTGAACTCAGCGGTTGCTGAATCACTTGACATTCTTCTTGATCATCAGCACCTTTAAGGGTCTGGAGCACTTTGAGTTTGACTTGTTGATCATTTACCCTCATGGTTAGCTTTCCTTTTTCCATGTCAATCAAGGTCCTTCTCTTGGCTAGGAATGGTCTCCCGAGTATGATAGGTGCATGTTCATCTTCTTCACAATCCAGAACAAAGAATTCAGCAAGAAAAATAAACTTATATACTCTTACCAATATGTCTTCGATTTTTCCCTCTAGATACACATATGATCGATTGGCCAGTTGGAACATGATTGTGGTGGGTCTACCCTTTCCAATTCCCTATTTCTGGAAAACGGATTTGGGCATCAAATTTATGCTTGCTCCTAAGTCACACAATGTCTTCCCCACGTAGTTATTCCTAATTGTGCATGGTATTGTGAAGCTCCCAGGATCTTTAAGTTTAGGTGATGTTCGGTTGTGTAGCACGGCCATACATCCTTCTGTTGCGGCGAAGGTCTCAAGTTCCCCAATTCTTGTTCGTTTAGAGACCATGTCTTTAAGGAATTTGGCATAGTTTGGCATTTTCTCTATTGCTTCTACCGAAGGTATGTTGATGTGGATCTACTTTAAGATGTCTAGGAACTTCTTGAATTGGTACTCTTGCTTCTTCCGTTTTAGCCTCGGTAGGAATGGTGGTGGGAGTCGAATGTCTTCGATCCGTTCCTTGCATGGAAATTTGGTCTGGGGAATCTGATCTGGTTGTTTAACAGCCTTCTGATTTTTCTCTGTGTCCTTACCAGGCTCTATCGCGGCAGTGTGGTCAGATTCTGCCGAGGTAGTGGGTTCAAGCATTACCGAGGCAGTGTTGTCAGACTTTGTCATGGCAGTGGCCTCCTTTGGTTTGGTTTCCTCATTTTCATTAGTTTGGGATCCTTTAGCTATTTGCCGCTCCTTGTACTGATTGCTTCGCATTGTTCATGAGTTGATCCCTTAGCGACTTCAGTATCACATGGAAATCCTCCCATCAGTCTGGAATTCAGGATTTGTGCAAATTGCTCGACTTGTGTCTCTAATGACTTTACGGTTGCTTCATGGTTCTGCATCCTCATCTCAGTCCTATCCATAAAAGCATCAGTTTTCTTTATGAATTTTCATTGTTAGCCATATATGCACTAGTTTGAGATATAAAAGCAATGAGAGAGTTTTCTAAAGAACTAGATTGCATAGGTTGCTGTTGCGGCATCGATTGTTGTGGCAGTTGTTGTTTCAGCATTGGCTATCGAGGCATGTTCTGTTGAAATCCCAATGCTGGAGCATTCTGATTATTCTGATTGAGTGCGTTGTTGGGGTTGCTCCATGAGAAGTTCGGATGTTTCTTCCATGTCGGGTTATAGGTGTTGGACATCATGTTGTTGTTTCGGTTGTAGTTTCTAACGTAAAAGCTTAAGTTTAGATTTTGTGGACATTCAGAAGAAACATGGTTACCTCTGCAGTTTTCACAAAATAGATCCATTACCTTGACCTCCTGATGATTATTTTGCTTTTGCATGTTCATGACCAACTTGGTCAAGGTGGTTATTTGGGTTGAAATCGAGTTTGAGGATTCTATTTCGTTTACTACGGGTTGGCATCTGATTCCTCCTCTTATGGTTGTTGGGAATTGATAGTCATTTGTGGCCAGCCTAATCAAGATCTCCATTGTTTCCTTCGGTTGCTTGTCTAAGAGTATTTCATTTGCCGAGGCATCAAACATCATCCATATTGGCGTGTTTACAATATTGTAGAACATTGTCACCTGTGTCCACAATGGGAATCCGTGTAAGGGGCATTTATGTAACAACTCTCTGTATCGCTCCCAAGCCTCGTACATGGATTCATCATCAGCCTGCCGAAAACAAGTGATTTCATTACGCTATTTATCCGTTAAATTTGTAGGATTAAAACGAGCAAGGAAATCACGACATAATTCACTCCAAGATCCTATTGACCCTGCCGGAATGCTACTTAACCAGGTTTTTGCCCTATCGCTCAGTGAATAGGGAAACAACTTCAACCTCAAAATATCCTCGTGGACTACTTGTATTTTGAATGAATTGCAAATCTGCATGAAGGATTTGAGGTGTTTTCTAGCATCTTTAGTTGCTGAACCGCCAAATTGTCTCATGGTATTTATCATGTTGAACATCACGGGTTTTAGTTCAAAGTGGGCAGCTTCTATTTCAGGTGTGACAACTATTGGATTTACTCCGTTCAGATCTTCTTCTAAGTAATCTCGAACGGTTGGGTTTCGTACTGGAGCAAATCGTAGTGGCATTTCTATGTGTCATCTCTTCTCTTATCCTTTATTTGAGGCTTTAGCAAGTACGATCGATTTCTGGATCAAGTTCGTATAATGGATTCTTTGGTTTCGCCCTGGTCATACACCAATGCAAAATCAAATTTGATTAGCACTTGAAAAACTAAAAATAAAAAGTGCAAGATAATAAAATTAAAAGTTGCTATTGCCAATCCCCGGCAACGGCGCCAAAAACTTGTTGCGTGTATAAAGTGCCCCGCAATTGTGCAAGTATACACGTCTCAAGTAATAAAGATATGAGTATTGAGTATTATCTCCACAGGGATTGGTGAAACCTTCAATGTTATCGTCTCGCACTGAAAAAGAAATAAAAGTAAAGAACACAAGTGATTGATTGGTTTTTTACAGTAATCTAATAAACAAAAAATAAATTAAGCCAAAAAATTAAAGAGTTGAGCAATCAAGATGAGAGAATGTGTCAGATTATATTGCGTCGTAGTGTTGAAACCAATTGGAATTGTCTCGGTTTTTAATGCAAAGAACACCATATTGGCTTAGCAAAGACCAAAGTCACTACCGCGGCAATGGGTTAAGTAACTGCCTCGACAATCCCTTGCTTGGGAAACAATGAACAACGTCAAGGTTCAGCAAAACGTTCTTTAGTGGCTCCTTCTTATCCATAAGTCGAAACTGTACAGATGTGCATGTCTTGATAATGCCTCCCATCGTGAACCAAGGATGAACACCAACCAATCTTGCGCTTCTTTTAGTCGTTGAAACTCGAACTTATCCCTAAGCTGAGTTAGTTATCATCGATTGGGATGAAAACCATGCTTATCCGTTTCGTGAGTCTAACTCTCCCGATATTAGACAAATAGATAGTTAACGAGATCCTCTCCCAATTCACTCGCAAACAAGATAAAGAATCAAGAATAAGCAAACCTTGAACTAAAATTGCAATAACAAAAACTTAAACATAATCCAATCGTTTTCTCACAACTACTAGACAATACAATCTAAGAAGATCCCAATGGCCGGCTTTGGCTTTGTATTTATAAAGGAGGTTTAGGTCAAGTTCTTCTTGAGGAGGAAGTTAAGTTAGAATTAAACACATTAAAAGAAAAGGTCTTCTTTAAAGTATTATATCTTTCTTCCTTAAAATCCTCCCATTTGCGTGGAATCTTCTCTTGACCTTCCTTCGGCGTTTTCATGGTCTTCTCGCAGTATGATCTTCATGCAAATTGCATAAAAAATTCAGCTTTTTATGCTCTTCAAAACGCACTCCACTTTGCATATTTTCGCCATTGTCGAGTGTGTCAGGTCATTGTCGTGGTAGTGGCTTGGATATTGCCTCGGCAATGTTCTGTCTGTCTTTTCTGCTCAGCAAGGCTCTGTTTCATAGTTCAGCTTCCTTCAATAGAAACTGACATCCACAGCTAGCTTGATCTGGACCATCGAGAGATGATTCTGCACCGCTCCTTTCTTTCCTTCACTACCGCGGCAGTGCATGCCCGGGCAGTGAGTAACGAAATCTACACCTGCACCAAACACACACATAAGCAATATCTTTTCCACCAAATAAACTAAATATAAGGATTAAGCATGATAAAGATGAGCTCGGTGTGATTGATGCATGAAGGGCTACAATGTGATTCAAATGGGTGTAGATTTAGCAATAATTGTCATAGGAAAAGGTAAAATAATAGTACTTTTACACACTTAACAATTTGTTACAAAAATAGGGTCGTTGTACCTCCTTAATCCAATGTTATTCAACTACTTTTGATAGAATTCCATGATTCTCCTCTCGGTGGACATTCCGGTGTCTTACGCACTTACAAGAGGATTTCACAACAGTTTTATTTGCCGTCCATGTATTAAACAGTGAAGAATTATGTTGCTTCATGCGATGTTTGCCAACGTAGAAAGAATGAATCTCTATCCCCAACTGGACTTCGCCAACCACTCCCAATTCCTTGTCAAGTATGGGATGATGTCACAATGGACTTCATTGACAGACTCCCACTGTCGAATGGTAAAGAGACAATTCTTGCTGGGGTTGATCGGTTAAGTAAATCACATTTTGGCTCTTTCTCACCCATATACAATAAACAAATGGTGGCCGAAAAATTCATCGATGGTATCGTT
This sequence comes from Hibiscus trionum, assembly GCA_030270665.1. Taxonomy (NCBI): domain Eukaryota; kingdom Viridiplantae; phylum Streptophyta; class Magnoliopsida; order Malvales; family Malvaceae; genus Hibiscus; species Hibiscus trionum. Next base: position 44,027,528 of record BSYR01000010.1, read on the forward strand.
AAGCTCCATGGTATACCAAGATCCATCATTAGTGACTGCGATCGTATATTTATCAGCCATTTTACGGAAATAATTTTTTAAGATGTCAAGCACACACCTAAAAATGAGCTTTGCTTATCATCCGCAAACTGATGGGCAATCCAAGGTTGTCAATCGTTGCATTGAGCAATATCTCCGATTTTTTGTTCACCAACAAACCCGCAAGTGGCAGTCTTTTCTTCCGCGTGCTGAATTTTGGTATAATACAACATACCATATTTCTATGAAAATGACCCCATTTTAAGCTCTTTATGGCAAACCCCCTCCAACGATACCTCACTATCATGGAGGTAATTGTCCAGTTAATGAAGTCGACAAGAGCTTAGCTGCTAGAGATGTCTTACTACGACATCTTAAAGAGAATTTGCATGCATCCATCAATAGGATGAAACAAGAAGCATATTCTCGTCGGAGGGACATTGATTTTTCAAGTTGGAGATTTGGTATTTTTGAAACTACATCCCTACCGTCAGCAATCAGCATTTAAACGAGCGTACCAAAAGCTGCAAGCAGATTCTATGGGCCATATCCGATTGAAGAAAGAATTTGAAAAGTGGCTTAAAGAGAATTTGCATGCATCCATCAATAGGATGAAACAAGAAGCATATTCTCGTCGGAGGGACATTGATTTTTCAAGTTGGAGATTTGGTATTTTTGAAACTACATCCTTACCGTTAGCAATCGACATTTAAACGAGCATACCAAAAGCTGGCAAGCAGATTCTATGGGCCATATCCGATTGAAGAAAGAATTTGAAAAGTGGCTTATAAGCTCACGCTTCCGCCTACTACTCGCATTCACCATATGTTTCATGTATCGCTCCTCAAAAAGAAAGTGGGTGATGTCACGACTATTAGCACAAATTTACCACTTATAGCAAACGATAGACAATTAATTTTGGAACCAGAAGCAATATTGGACAGTGACACCCGCTGGGTACACAAAATGATCCAAATTCATCGAAGGGAGCTTGATCAAATGGAAAAGAGTACCAGGTGAAGATGCCACGTGGGAAAATACCAAAGATTTCAATGACAACTTTCTTAATCTCAGTTCAAGTCATCAGGAAAGAAGTTCAAGTCATGGATTCACTAGCTGCCGAAGAATAGAACGTGTGTAATATCAGTTGGTTATTATTTTATTTGTTATCATCATCCTATTTTTAGAAATATGATAAGATCATTAGGAAAAGTTGTTATTTGTTTATGTTATTTAAACTATTGGAAGAACGGAATAAAAGCAGCAAAATTTAATTAAACTTCTTGTGGTCTGTTCTTACCCAAAGTAGAACGTTAGAAATTTTTAGAGCTTTTATCGGTACCTATCACCAAATGATTCAATTCAATTCTATTGTAAAATGTTCTAATTTAATAGCCATCATCACTAAAAATAAAATTGTCCAAACTTTTGAGATTTTTATTGAAAATTGATTTTAAAAAAAACAAAATAAAACCCAAAGTACAAAAGTTTAGTTTAAATTATAAATATAGGGACTAAAAATTTATTTTTCTTTTTTCCTATAGTTGTCAGGTAAAAATATTAAAAAGATATGAATAGAATTTAGAGGATGGAATAAGATTTCCAAAATCAAAATTAGAACATAGATTCAATTTCATAAAAATAAAGCATGAAAACTAAATTTTAAATTTTTAAATAATACAAGGACTACTGACATGTTTAAACCTAAAAATTTTCTCTGTAAGAACAGCTGTCTATGAGTCAGAAATTCCTTAGAATTATCTCTTCAAACCTATTTGAAGCAAGTTTTGACTGATTCTTATACAGAATTTTTATTATTATTTTGTTTGCTTTATTATTTTTTTCGACAAAACATTATTTTGTTTGCTTTAGATTCTTTAAATTTACATTCTTGTCTTATTTGCCTGTCTTTATAATTATTTTTTTTTACCAAAGTCCTTATAATTAGTTTATATATTAAAAATATAAAACGATGGACTAATCATCCAACATTTCTTTTATTTTATCGTCAAAAAATGTGTAGATTAAGACGTTGAGTAGAAGTTTCTATAAATATTATATGAAAAATAAATATTTTATACATAAATGGATTATGTAAAATAAATAAATGTCTATTTTAAGTTGGCTTAACTATAAAATGGGTGCTCAAATTATATTTCTTTTGCAATATGTGCTTAAAGTATTTTTTTATTTAAATAGCTGCCTAAAGTTTTATTTCGTTATTGCTTTAAGGTAACACCGTTAAAAAATTTCATCACCCAATCAAAATTTGACATGTGTCTTTTATTTTAATATTTTTTCAAAAAAATTGTAAAACTTAAAATATATTTTTAAAAAATCCCTAAAATCTCAAAATTGGCGTCATTGTCATTGTCGATATCATCTTCGAACCCACAATCGTCGTTGTGGAGGCCCCCACCCATTTCTCTTGTAACAATCTCAAATGGGGCTAGTAAAATTTTAAGAATTTTTGGGAGATTTAATCTTTTATTTCCTAAAATAATAAGTTTTGAGACTTAATTGAATGAATTCAGGTTTGGGAAGCTTGATTTATAAGGAATTGATGACCAATTTGAAAACGGAATAAAGTTTGGAGACAAAAGTGTGAACTCCCCAAAAATTAAATGGCTAAGAGTGTAATTTGACCTTTTTCTTTGAAGGATAATATATCTGCCAAGTAAAACGTGTTGGCAGAGGGGAAAAAAAGAAAGAAGAAAGGTGAGAAAGAAAGAAATGGGTAGAGATTCAATCTCAGATCTACCGAGATCCGACCGTCTATTTTCGACACCTCCACCACCATTGCGTTCATCTTGTCGAGTCGAGTTCATCGGTACCAACGACATCATCATCGGAGTCACCGTTAGAGGGGGTGTTTGTTTATCGTCGGAAAACTTAAAAGGTTAGTATTCGAACTTTGGGTTTGAATTTTGAAAATCCGAGGCCACCACCGTGTTAGGAAGGTCAAAAACTATCGGCCTGTAAATTTTGGTAGCCAACGGCCGACCACAGCCACCGCACGCGCCTCACGCGCCGCCGGTCGCGAGTGGGCTTCGTTTGGGCAGCCGAGTCGGTTGACCGAGTCAACTCGACCGAGTCAACCTAGTGGGTCAACTCGCCCGAGTCAGCCTTGGACCAGTGACGTCAGCATGACGTCAGCGTTGACTTTGACCGCTGACGTCAGCGTTGACCGTTGACTTTGACCGTTGACTTTGACCAAAAAGTCAACTTTTTCCAAAAAGTCCTATTTTATGTTTTTCGACGTCCAGAGTCCGATTTTGAAGCCCGTTTTGTGAAATTCTAACCCGAAAGCCTCCGAATTGGACCTTGAACTTGAGTTTGCTTATGTATTTTAATAATCAATTATGAGCAATGTGAATAAGGACTGAAATTGGGATTTGTGCGAATAAAGGTATTCGAAGTTCCTTGTATTCGGGATGTTGAGGACGTCGCATTCGGGTTCGAGAGTGATCGAATGGAGTACCATGTTGACCGATATAGCAAGTACTAAAGGTAATACCTTACTACCTCTTGTATGCTTTGAGAACATGTTAGTATTTGTTAATGCATGCATGAATATGATAAGGAGTGTTGTTAGCATTACTTAAGTCAATCTAGATATGAAATTGAGTATGATAACCTAGATAAGATCGAAATGCTCGAACGAGAAAGCTAATAAATCTGAAATACCTGAAGTTCATTAAGTAATTAATGAGGCAGCTAATCTTCAATTCTGAGCATTGGTGGGAAATGTTTAAATGTGAAAGATACCTGGACATGAAATTACGAAAATGCCCTTAAGGTATGAGAATGACAAAATTACCCTTGGAATTGCAGGTGATCTGGAAATCTATAATAGATATGGTAAAACAACCTGATTCATTTGAAAACCTCGAACTACTTGGAAAGCCATGGTAACAAGATTTAAACCTTCGAGATTGTAAGGTGTTAGGTCTCCTTGGATTTGGAATGAATCTCCGACTATAGATTTAGGGGAATCTATACATACCCCTAAATTAAGCAAGTTACTCAAAATACTGAATTGAACATAATGACTAAAAGTATTGGAAATATTGTTATGGTTAAATTAATTGGAATGATCGTATTGACTAAAAAGGGCTGAAGTATCCTCGGACACCGAGGTTTACAAATTAACTGGAAGGATGGATAAACCCTTGAGTTCTGAAATGAATGAAGTGGTTGGAAGTACCAAAATTTCTAGAATGGCTGAGACACCCACGAATATTTAAATGATTGAAATACTATAAACGGTTCAATTGACAGAAACGATGGATATCCCTAGTTTCAGAATAACTGGAATACCCCCATTGACTGGAATAAGTAAATTTACCTTTGATGAAATTCTAGAAATGCTAATAAAGCTAAAAATGACTGAAATGCCCTCAAGGGTTGAAGCATGACTTACGTACGTCAATCACTCCTGATATTAATGTAAGGTTGGAAGTTTCTCCGCACAGAATATAAGATTGACTACTCCGTGGAAAATCTTGTGGTGAAGTATGAAAGCAACCGTTCAGATATACGATACAGTTGAAAGCATCAGAAGCGTTGGTTAGTATTGCAAGGTTGGAATATGTTAGTTCGAATGGTTTTGGAGGCCCGGTAAACTTCTGGGAATCGTAAATATTGCAAATCGTCATTTCTTCATTATTGGGCTAAATTACAAATCACCCCTGATAGTTAAATGACCAAAATGCCCTCGTTGGCCCAAGTAATCAAAATAGCCCTGAATGTATCTGATATCATGAAAGATCTTGACGTAGAAATCCCTAAATGCCTGGTTGAAAACTGGATGAGCAAAATAGAATTTCTGAGCCACTGTTTACGCCATGTTAGTATAAATTACTAAAATGCAGTGTATGATAAAATGACCATAATGCCCCTGGTAGGCTTAGCTGGCTAAATCACTCATGATATGCCTAAACTCTCAAGATCTTGATGTATCATCTCCTGACTATCTGGTTTGAATCGTTAGTACAAACCCCTCTTTTAATAGGGGCCTTGTTTCAAAGATCCGTTCAACTGTCAAAAGTTAATATGTTCTCTTCCGTAAATGCCAAGTATCTCCAAGAAAAGATCTGTCCCACCTAGTGTGTTCCATGTGTGATGCATTCTTTTGAATGGATTGTATAATTATTTAATTGTGAATAATATTATGTTTGATGAATTTGTTAGCATGATCTGTTAGTTTGACCTATGATGGTACAATCTGTTTGCACGATGAATGCTGAAAATGTCTGCTCTGTTCAATAGTATGACCATTTATCTGTCAAAAGCATGAATTCTTCTGTTTCTGATATTCTGAATAAAATATATCTGTCACATGTATTCTGTTACCCATGTCTGGAATCTGAACATTGATTACTATATGGGGTATACTGTTGGGTTATGTTATGAAGTCTTTGTTGGTACAGCCCTGATCAAGCTGGTAAATCCTTATGGACTCAAGGACTCCCCTTGAGTGGCTCCTATGCCCATCGGGCCTAGGGTAAGTCCTTATGGACTCAAGGTCTCCCCTTGAGTGGCACCTATGCCCATCGGGCCTAGGGTAAGTCCTTATGGACCTAAGGCATCCCCTTAGGTGGCACCTATGTCCATCGGGCCTAGGGTAAGTCCTTATGGATGCAGTTCTGGGGGACTGCATATTGGTGTAAGGTTGGAGGGTAATTACTAGTAAACCTTTGTATGTACTTGAACATTTGCATTGAATTGTTATGTGTTCTCATGATATGATTGGTATGCATTTATGCTTGTTTGATATGCACCTATTTGGGACACACTAGACATTAAATTCGTTGTTTCTATCTTTGTAATCTACCAGCTTGTAAAATTCTCGTCTGTTACTCGATGAGTGAATAAAGAACAAGTGCCATTATTCTCAAGTATAACATTACCCTGAAATAACGGAAAGTAAAAGAGGACTGCCACTTCTTGGATCATCATGAAAATGTTATGCCTACCATATGTCTGCATGAGCTTATAGCATCTTTTGGTAGTTCTGTATTACTGAGCTTTCCCAAGCTCATGTTGTTTTTTTCCATCTCAGGATAAAAGATCAGACAAGTTGCACCTATCAACGTCGGTATGGGAGTTTCTTCGGCTCGTCAGGGAGTATGGTATCTGTGTAACTAGGGGGCATGTGTGTCGTGTTTGTATTATACAAATGAGTCTGAAACTTATTTCCGCAACTGGTATCATAATTGTTTTATCGTTTTGAACGATTTTTGAAATTGTATTTAAATCAGATATTTGTTTTATGATTTTAAAGGTTTAACTATATGTTTATTTGAAATCTTATAGTGGGTCGCTCTAGTGACCCTAATTTGACTTCCTAGGATCCGTTGTAACGCATAGGCGGGTCTAGGGGGTTACATTTAGTGGTATCAGAGCTTAGAGTTGCGTCATTCTGGGTAGATCGGCCGATCGTCTGTCATAGGGTGTCTGGTCTGTACATGCCCCTAGATCATACCGTACTCTTCCGAGCCGAAACTCTGATGTCGAATCCTTTTTCCTAAAATAACCAAATCTGAGTATTCTGCCTTTCATAGCTCAACATCTACTTACAAGAAATGTCTATAACGTTCGTCTGTGTTTTGAATTAAATGGTTGAATTTGAATCTGGATAAGGAGCTTGAGATGGTTTGTACTAGTGAATCAAATTAAGAATAAATGTTTGATCATACGGGATAACCGATGTAAGATTTCATGAAAGGCTATTCGGTGATAACGATTGTGTCTGAAAATACCCTAACGGAAATGTGATAAAAAAAAACTCTATGAACTTCAGAGAGAAGTGTTTGTGATTGTGCTGAAAGTGTATAATCTGTGGTACCTTTGTTAAACACGAAAGAAATAGTTGTCTGAATATTACGCTGAAGTTAAGTGATAACCGCTAATGACCTTAGTTGTGTTCGATCAGTATGAAGAAAGGCATCTCCTCCATGGTGTGGCTTGGTATATCGATAAATATCATCCCTGACTGAAATTCGGTGTTACGTCTTGATTCTGGAAGGCTCTGTTGGAAGCCTCAAGTACTCGTCTGGACTTTAGGGACAGTTCTTCGTCCGTAAATTGATGGTCAGCCTAGATGAGTTATGAATAAAATTTTGGGTCGTATAAGTGATATCTCTGATAGTTGGGAAAGCTTATTATTCCTAATTAAGATCGTTTATGATAAAAGTTATGAGACAAGTGTTTGCTTAGCACCATGAAGTTCGATAAGAATCCAAATATTTTATTTTGATTAATTGGTTCGAGATGTATGATGGGATGACTTTGAGTTTAAAGATAGCCCGAGTAATTGAGGACATTACTAGTTTGATCTGTGACCGTTTGAGAAATCCGAGAAACAAGGATACTCTGATGGATAAATTGTGGTACCAGAGTAGATGAAATAGTTGTGTTACATTTCCCCGACTCTGATAAATTTCGAGGACGAAATTTTCTTTGAGGAGGGGAGAATTGTAACAATCTCAAATGGGGCTAGTAAAATTTTAAGAATTTTTGGGAGATTTAATCTTTTATTTCCTAAAATAATAAGTTTTGGGACTTAATTGAATGAATTCAGGTTTGGTAAGCTTGATTTATAAGGAATTGATGACCAATTTGAAAACGGAATAAAGTTTGGAGACAAAAGTGTGAACTCCCCAAAAATTAAATGGCTAAGAGTGTAATTTGACCTTTTTTCTTTGAAGGATAATATATCTGCCAAGTAAAACGTGTTGGCAGAGGGGAAAAAAAGAAAGAAGAAAGGTGAGAAAGAAAGAAATGGGTAGAGATTCAATCTCAGATCTACCGAGATCCGACCGTCTATTTTCGACACCTCCACCACCATTGCGTTCATCTTGTCGAGTCGAGTTCATCGGTACCAACGACATCATCATCGGAGTCACCGTTGGAGGGGGTGTTTGTTTATCATCGGAAAACTTAAAAGGTTAGTATTCGAACTTTGGGTTTGAATTTTGAAAATCCGAGGCCACCACCGTGTTCGGAAGGTCAAAAACTATCGGCCTATAAATTTTGGTAGCCAACGGCCGACCACAGCCACCGCACGCGCCTCACACGCCGCCGGTCGCGAGTGGGCTTCGTTTGGGCAGCCGAGTCGGTTGACCGAGTCAACTCGACTGAGTCAACCCAGTGGGTCAACTCGCCCGAGTCAACCCAGTGAGTCGACTCGCCGAGTAAGCCTTGGACCAGTGACGTCAGCATGACGTCAGCGTTGACTTTGACCGCTGACGTCAGCGTTGACCGTTGACTTTGACCAAAAAGTCAACTTTTTCCAAAAAGTCATATTTTATGTTTTTCGACGTCCTGAGTCCGATTTTGAAGCCCGTTTTGTGAAATTCTAACCCGAAAGCCTCCGAATTGGACCTTGAACTTGAGTTTGCTTATGTATTTTAATAATCAATTATGAGCAATGTGAATAAGGACTGAAATTGGGATTTGTGCGATTAAAGGTATTCGAAGTTCCTTGTATTCGGGATGTTGAGGACGTCGCATTCGGGTTCGAGAGTGATCGAATGGAGTACCATGTTGACCGATATAGCAAGTACTAAAGGTAATACCTTACTACCTCTTGTATGCTTTGAGAACATGTTAGTATTTGTTAATGCATGCATGAATATGATAAGGAGTGTTGTTAGCATTACTTAAGTCAATCTAGATATGAAATTGAGTATGATAACCTAGATAAGATCGAAATGCTCGAACGAGAAAGCTAATAAATCTGAAGTACCTGAAGTTCATTAAGTAATTAATGAGGCAGCTAATCTTCAATTCTGAGCATTGGTGGGAAATGTTTAAATGTGAAAGATACCTGGACATGAAATTACGAAAATGCCCTTAAGGTATGAGAATGACTAAATTACCCTTGGAATTGGAGGTGACCTGGAAATCTATAATAGATATGGTAAAACAACCTGATTCATTTGAAAACCTCGAACTACTTGGAAAGCCATGGTAACAAGATTTAAACCTTCGAGATTGTAAGGTGTTGGGTCTCCTTAGATTTGGAATGAATCTCCGACTATAGATTTAGGGGAATCTATACATACCCCTAAATTAAGCAAGTTACTCAAAATACTGAATTGAACATAATGACTAAAAGTATTGGAAATATTGTTATGGTTAAATTAATTGGAATGATCGTATTGACTAAAATGGGCTGAAGTATCCTCGGACACCGAGGTTTACAAATTAACTGGAAGGATGGATAAACCCTTGAGTTCTGAAATGAATGAAGTGGTTGGAAGTACCAAAATTTCTAGAATGGCTGAGACACCCACGAATATTTAAATGATTGAAATACTATAAACGGTTCAATTGACAGAAACGATGGATATCCCTAGTTTCAGAATAACTGGAATACCCCCATTGACTGGAATAAGTAAATTTACCTTTGATGAAATTCTAGAAATGCTAATAAAGCTGAAAATGACTGAAATGCCCTCAAGGGTTGAAGCATGACTTACGTACGTCAATCACTCCTGATATTAATGTAAGGTTGGAAGTTTCTCCGCACAGAATATAAGATTGACTACTCCGTGGAAAATCTTGTGGTGAAGTATGAAAGCAACCGTTCAGATATACGATACAGTTGAATGCATCAGAAGCGTTGGTTAGTATTGCAAGGTTGGAATATGTTAGTTCGAAAGGTTTTGAAGGCCCGATAAACTTCTGGGAATCTTAAATATTGCAAATCGTCATTTCATCATTATTGGGCTAAATTACAAATCACCCCTGATAGTTAAATGACCAAAATGCCCTCGTTGGCCCAAGTAATCAAAATAGCCCTGAATGTATCTGATATCATGAAAGATCTTGACGTAGAAATCCCTAAATGCCTGGTTGAAAACTGGATGAGCAAAATAGAATTTCTGAGCCACTGTTTACGCCATGTTAGTATAAATTACCAAAATGCAGTGTATGATAAAATGACCATAATGCCCCTGGTAGGCTTAGCTGGCTAAATCACTCATGATATGCCTAAACTCTCAAGATCTTGATGTATCATCTCCTGACTATCTGGTTTGAATCGTTAGTACAAACCCCTCTTTTAATAGGGGCCTTGTTTCAAAGATCCGTTCAACTGTCAAAAGTTAATATGTTCTCTTCTAGAAATGCCAAGTATCTCCAAGAAAAGATCTGTCCCACCTAGTGTGTTCCATGTGTGATGCATTCTGTTGAATGGATTGTATAATTATTTAATCGTGAATAATATTATGTTTGATGAATTTGTTAGCATGATCTGTTAGTTTGACCTATGATGGTACAATCTGTTTGCACGATGAATGCTGAAAATGTCTGCTCTGTTCAATAGTATGCCCATTTATCTGTCAAAAGCATGAATTCTTCCGTTTCTGATATTCTGAATAAAATATATCTGTCACATGTATTTTGTTACCCATGTCTGGAATCTGAACATTGATTACTATCTGGGGTATACTGTTGGGTTATGTTATGAAGTCTTTGATGGTACAGCCCTGATCAAGCTGGTAAATCCTTATGGACTCAAGGTCTCCCCTTGAGTGGCACCTATGCCCATCGGGCCTAGGGTAAGTCCTTATGGACTCAAGGTCTCCCCTTGAGTGGCACCTATACCCATCGGGCCTAGGGTAAGTCCTTATGGACCTAAGGCATCCCCTTAGGTGGCATCTATGCCCATCGGGCCTAGGGTAAGTCCTTATGGATGCAGTTCTGGGGGACTGCATATTGGTGTAAGGTTGGAGGGTAATTACTAGTAAACCTTTGTATGTACTTGAACATTTGCATTGAATTGTTATGTGTTCTCATGATATGATTGTTATGCATTTATGCCTGTTTGATATGCACCTATTTGGGACACACTAGACATTAAATTCGTTGTTTCTATCTTTGTAATCTACCAGCTTGTAAAATTCTCGTCTGTTACTCGATGAGTGAATAAAGAAGAAGTGCCATTATTCTCAAGTATAACATTACCCTGAAATAACGGAAAGTAAAAGAGGACTGCCACTTCTTGGATCATCATGAAAATGTTATGCCTACCATATGTCTGCATGAGCTTATAGCATCTTTTGGTAGTTCTGTATTACTGAGCTTTCCCAAGCTCATGTTGTTTTTTTCCATCTCAGGATAAAAGATCAGACAAGTTGCACCTATCAACGTCGGTATGGGAGTTTCTTCGGCTCGTCAGGGAGTATGGTATCTGTGTAACTAGGGGGCATGTGTGTCGTGTTTGTATTATACAAATGAGTCTGAAACTTATTTCCGCAACTGGTATCATAATTGTTTTATCGTTTTGAACGATTTTTGAAATTGTATTTTAAATCAGATATTTGTTTTATGATTTTAAAGGTTTAACTATATGTTTATTTGAAATCTTATAGTGGGTCGCTCTAGTGACCCTAATGTGACTTCCTAGGATCCGTTGTAACGCATAGGCGGGTCTAGGGGGTTACATCTCCCAACCACCTATCGCCGGTAATCGCCGAAAGGCGTGACAATCGAACGTCAAACGGCTGGAGCCTTTCACGTTCATCGTTCGTTGTCTGATTGACATGCACCCCGCAGGTTACCAACGATGGTTGGTTAGAAGAAATGGACGGTGACCTATGGCGACAATTGTGGTGGGGTACGACGAGGCTATGAATGGTGCTAATGACGTCAATTTTAGGTTTAAGATTTTGGGTTTTAGAGATTTGGTTATATTTTTTGTTTTTTGGAAATTTTGGGATTTATTTATTTATTTTATTTTCGGTTTGTTTTTGAAAAAAAAAGTCATGTGTCAAGCTATAATTGGGTAATCGATTTTTTTATATGGATTGACATTAAAACGGGTCAAAATGAAACATTAGGTAACTATTTCAGCCAAAATATACTTTTGGTACGTATTGCAAAAAAGAGGCATAGTTTAGACACTTATTTTGTGGTTGAACCTTTTAAGTTTTAGAAATTAAAATTTAGGGTTTAAATTTAAAATTTAAGATTTATGGTTTAAAGGTTAAGATTTAGAATTTTAGAGCTAAGAATTTATATTTTAGATTTTATAAATTAAATAAGAAAATTTGTGTAAATTTTTTACACGACTTACATATCAAATAATAACACATATTATATATATATATAGGGATAGGATCAAATTACACTGTGTAAAACTCTTTAAGTTTTACACGTTTTTTGGATCGTTGGATGAGTGAAACGGATGAATGAGATTAACAGTAAAATATGTGAAGATTATCACTTGGGAATTAAAAACACGGAGTGAATCTCAACCATCCATTTCCCTCATCCAACGATCCAAAAAACGTGTAAAATTTAAAGAGTTTTACACAGTGTAAGTTGATCCTAACCCATATATATAGCCAATGACTAAATGTTAAGGAAAGAGTGAAAGCTTTTTTTGGATACAGTTCATGATCATTTTATGGTCAGTATTCAAAATTATAATTTTTATTTCTAATAATTTCGTTTTCATGGTTCAAACATGTGTTCTCTTCCTAGGAAAAAGAGTGAATGTTTTTTACATGGAAAAAAAGTTATTTATTTTTATATTTAAGCTTAAAGTTAAATTTAAAACTAATAGTTATTCCCAAGTGTCTTGCACGTGCTAGGTTTGATTTTTTTTATGATATTGGTATGATTAGTTAATCATTTAATAGAGATATTACATTTTCATGTCGGAATTTTAACCCTTATAAAATGAGACAATATGAACATCCTTAGTCACTAGACCAATAAGTGGGTCTCTAGATTTATTTAATTTGCATAGTTGTTGTTATAATAATTTAGAGTTTATAAGTTTAAATGCGAGTCATTGTACAACTTCATCTTGAAAATAATTTATGTGTTGTATAAAAACATGTATTCTTTTCCTATGAGTTTGTAATATTATATTAAATATAAGAGTAAAGTATATTGAACCCAACAAGTAGTCCCAGTAGAATATGTATGAACAGATAATACATTGTAATCACCTTTAGACTATTAGAAAAAGAATAAAGTATACAAATGGTCATGAAACTAAACAAAACTAGTCTTTTGACCATCGAAATTTTGATAAGTTTAAGGATCATTTGTAACATTTCAGTAAGTTTAATGTAATGACCCGGGTTTTGGAACTCGTGGGTCAATTCACCCGAGCCGTGGGCTCTGTGTGTTAGGCTAAGATATTGGGCCTATTTGGGTGCCTTGGGACACCTTAGTGGACTTTTTCTTGTTGTTGAGCTTGAGCTTTGGGTTGTGTTTTGGGAAGGGTGGATGATGAGGGAATTTGAGGTAAATTACCTCATCTTGAAGAGAAAATGGGGTTGATTTCTTAATGTCTCTGCAAAAAGCAAAGAGTGGTGATCTCACTCTTGTCCCCTTCATCCTCCTTATCTCTCTCTTCTTCATTTTCTTAAGAGCTAAAAATCAAAGATCAAATATTTGTCATTGGGAATAGGAATCTCAGAATTCGAGTTAAAGGAGATATAATAAGCATCTAAGGATCTATCTAACAAGGCAAGAATCATCATTTTTGGTTCAAAAACAAGGAAATAGGTTTTGTGGGAGTTTTGGTGGGAATGGGATATAAGAAGACTTAACATCGTTTTCTAGCTTTAAATTGATGTTATAGCAATCCTTTCAACTCCTGCAAAGTTGTAATTCATTTTATAACCTCCTTGTGTTGTGAAAAAGGTTGGGCGGTCTTCCAAGGGGCTTTGGAAGAGGAAGGCTTGAGGAGTTTGTCAAGAGGCTTGATTTCCAGCTTTTGGAGGAAGGTTAGTGCACCATTAATTCCTTTCCTTAACGGGCATCATAAATTTAATTGCTTTGTATGCTTGATTGATGATTTGGTGTTGTTAGTTGTATAAAGGCTTGAAAATGGCTTAATCCAAATTTGGTGTTAAAACCTTGTAAATTGGTAGTAAACCACCTAAAATACCTTCCATAACTTGTAGGTTCATTTTGGGGCCTTGCCTTAAGTTTTGGGGGGCATGATATGTGATTTCCGAGCTCCAAAATGTGAATCTAGGTTTGAGTACCGGTACGCGAGGGACCCGTACCGGTACCCTGTGTTCTAGGCTGATGAACAGAGACAAACTGTGATGGCGTATCAGTACGAGCTTCAAGTTGTAACAGTAAGAGTCGACCCGTATCGATACTCATGGATGGATTGGAATTCCAGTAAGAAAAATACGTATCGATACGCTCGAGTGTGCACCGATAATGAAGGGGTACCAATACTCGAAGTTGTACCGTTACAAGGTGTTTGTTAACCCTTTCTCTATAGTGCCCACATATCGGTACGCAAAGGGTAGGTATTGGTACCTGATATATCGTATCTGGTACTTGAGGTCGAGTACTGGACACCTAGAGATCATTTTGCAACACCAAGAGATGAGATGCTGAATGTACTTTCCTAAGGCTATGTGACACAAGACTCATTCAAAGATACTCAGCGAGAGATCCCGAGTATAGGTGTTCGTTCCTGAGGCTATGTGACACCGGGCCTCACCCAAAGAGTGTACATTCCCGAGGTTTTGTGACACCGAAACTCACTCTAAGTGTACATTCTCGAGGCTATGTGACACCAGGCCTCACCCAAAGAGTGTACATTCATGAAGTTATGTGACACTGGGCCTCACTCTGAGTGTGCGTTCCCGAGACTATGCGACATCGAGCCTCACTCCAGGTTTGTGGTATGATGCTTATGTTTTCAGTATGAGATTTTATGCATATATTGATTGATTTGCTATATGTTTAGACGACTAGTGGTAGCGCCATAAGTTGATATTGTCATGTCATCATTTCTAGCTACATGTTTATGATTTGCATTAAGCAAGGTTGAGTGGAAGTGTATCCACTGAGCTGGGCAGCTCAGCATTCGGAAACATTGTTTCCGTTCGCAGGTTAGTCAGTTGGCACATTGCATCGGAGAAGCACCATCGGTGTAAGATTTCATCATCGACTTGTTCAGAGTATATTACTTAGATTTATTTGGGCTATGTATTCATAGGACCCTATGTTTTGTATTGTAACTCGTATTTTAGATTTATACCTTTGAGTCGAATGCTTTAAATGATGTATTTTAAATGGAGCTCCTATGTAAACGTTTTAATTATTTAATTATGTTTGAAATATTTGAACTTAACGAATTTTACGGAAATCAGATGGTGGATTTGGGCTAAACAAGGTTCAATTTTATGGTAACATGTTGGGCTTGAGTCCCAAATGTGGCACCGAGTTTAAGGTGTTACATTTAATGATCATTTTGTAATAGTTTAAAAAAGTCAAATAAGCATTTTATAACAATTTGATAAATTTAATGATCATTTTATAATTTCTAAAACTTTAGTTAAAAAATTATTTTTGCTTAATTTAGTGATCATTTATGTACTTTAACCTAAATATAATAGGTAAAGATCATATTTGTTATTTGGCTTAAGGATGTAAAAAGCCCTTGAACTTTTGGAAGAAAAAAAGTCAATTAAGTCCCTAAACTTTTTTTCATCCAATTAAGCCCTTGAACCAAGAAATTAAATCAATTAAACCCTTTGACCAATTTTGACCATTAAATCTTGACAGTTTTTGGATATGTTGGTGCAGTGCATCGTGTCACAGTGTTTTCACTTGACATTTTCAAAAAAAATATTTAAAAAATTCTTTAAATTTTCTAAAAATTCTAAAAACCTTATAAAATTTATATAAAAATGTTTTTTGAAAAAAAACTGAAAATGAAACATGATAGAACTGTAGTGTATTATGTGCCAGTAATATCAAAAGAAAAAAAAAACTTTCAAGACTTAATGGTCAAAATTAGTTAAAGAGCTTAATTGATTCAATTTCTTGGTTCAAGAGCTTAAGTGGGTAAAAAAATTTAAAAGTTTCATTGATTTTTTTCAAAAGTTTAAAGACTTTTTACACCATTAAGTCTTGTTATTTTAATGTACTTTGTAAAAATCAATCATATAATATTTTTATGGAAAAAGTATTCAAATCTCTAAAGTTGTTTTCTCAGATGATAAAATCAACATTTATCCAAAATAGAAATTCGGTAACGCGGAAAAACAAAATTTACATTGTTAAAATATTAATATCTAAACCAATATCTATTTTTTATATTTATAAAAAATCAATATTTAATTTGAGAAAATCAAAAATATAAACCTTTATATTGTTATTAGACGTGAGATTTAAAAAAATACCATTTTAATTTTTGACTTAATTCCAAAATGAGCGTCTAAACCATCCTATTTTTCTTTTTTAGGTGCCTATACGTTTTTTTATCCCTTATAGATGCCCAAACTATCATTTTTAGTTAAAACAAGTACTCAAATAATTATGTTTTGGTCAAAGTAGGTGCCTCAGTTTGACATTAAAAGGGGCAAAACTGATAGTTTGGGCACCTAAAAGGGGCAAAAAAAGTTTAGGCACCTAAAAGAAAAAATGGGATAGTTTGGGTACTTAGAAGGAGCAAAAAAGTTTAGACGCCTAAAAAGAAGAAAAAAAACATGATAGTTTACGCACTTATTTTAACATTAAACCTAATTTTTATCAAGAAGTGATGTAAATGACAATAAAATTATAAAAAAAAAAATTTGAGATATAAAGTTATCAAACAACATTGTGCAAAAGCAGCAATTTCAATAATACAAATTGGGATGAGCCTGGAGTAAACGTATATGCATCGATGTGTACTTTATATGCACCACCAACTATTTTACTAATTTTTAAAATCATGGGACCTAAAGTGTGATTATTCCTTTTTAGAATAATAAAGCTTTTAAAAAGAAATTAATTAAAAGTTGAATTAGTGTTATGCATATCTTTATTTATGATGGACATTCATATATTAACTGAGACTTTAATGTACTTTATTATTATGGTTTCATACCCATTAGAATTAGGGTTTCCATCATATGCCTATAAATATAAAGTTTGGAGAAAGCATTGTACACAACTCTACTTTGAGAATATAATACAAGTCTCTCTCTTTGTCTCTCATCTTGTTCTTGTTCATCTATTTTGTTCTTGCTCTTTACTTTATTCACAACATGTTATCAACATGAGTTTGCTCAGAAGATTTTAGTTACAAACCAAGTTTCTTCAAAGATTTATCTAGTATATTCTTTTTCCATCTTATATGTTTTTGTTCTTTTAACACCTAAAACATGTTTTATTATAAAAAGGTTTTGTTATATTAATTTAACGCCTAAAGAATGTTTTTTTAATTATTTAATATGTTCTATATTATGTTGGTTTAATCCGAATATATTGGATGGACATCCCGTTCTACGAGACTACTGGTTTCAAAGGAGGCTTCTAAAGGACCTTGTGAAATGGTTTAACAATGTCGCATACGAGAATTAAATCTTTGTTCTCTGTTGGTTTGTATATATATATATATATTTAAGGATATTGATATGACGTAAATTCATTATTATATTAATTTATAGTTGATCTAATTTGTTTGTTTGTCTTTTGTAGTACATCAATGGCAAATCTTGCAAAAGTTGAGTTTGCAGCACTTAATATTTCTGAAAAGAATTATCTATCATGGATCTTAGATGCCGAAATACACCTAGATGCAGATGGTTTGGGAAACACTATTAAAGAGGGGAATGCATAATCTGGTCAAAATAAGTCCAGGACCATGATACTTCTTCGTCGTCACCTCCATGAAGGGTTGAAATCTGTATATTTAACGGTGAAAGATCCTCTTATTCTTTGGAATAATCTAAGGTAACGATATGAACACTAGAAAACTATTATTCTCCCTAAAGCTCGATATGATTCGTTGCATATGAGATTATAAGATTTTAAATCAGTAAGCGAGTATAACTCTGTTATGTTTCGAATTACTTCACAATTGAAGTTATGTGGTCAAAATATTATTGATGAGGATATGTTAGAAAAAAACATACTCCACTTTTCACACAATTAATGTTGTCTTGTAGACACAATATCGTGAAAAGGTTTTAAAGACCTATTGGCTCCGCTCCATTCCCTGAAGTGAATGTGACATTTTAAACGGAAAGAATAAATGCCACGTTAGCAATTGTGGTTACAATTGAGGCCATGAACATAGATATGGACAAGATATTATTTTAAAAATGCTTATAACCACCAGAAGTTGGTTTATAAAGATGACAAGAATATATTAAGAAAGTGAATTTTTTTATGCAATGATACAAATCATTGATCTCGTACTTGTCATACGCCGAAGAATTATAGATCTTTATCCACAATCATGAATGATAAAGGAAAGAAAATATAAACAAATTTTGTTTATGAAAATGGCGAAAATAATTATGGCGTTGTTGGTCCAACTCAATTGGATATTGGCCATGTTTGGCAATTAGCAGATAGCAGATAGCATTAGCTGATTTGACTAGCGGATTGCATTAGCTGAATGCATAAAAGTGTTTGGTAAAATTAACCGATAGCTAATAACTGTTTGATTATTTGAACAAGCAAACTAACATATAAGGACATGATTATATTCGATACTTGTTTAAATAATTTATTAGTTATTAACATTTTGTATTTATTAATATTAATTAAATTATAAAATTAATTTTTTTAAATCATTACTGAGCATATACTTGTGAAATTATATTTTAATATATTTTTAATATATTTTAATATATATTAATTTTTCTTTTATGCGATTATATGTTGAATATAATTTTATTAATTATTAAATTTAGATGTATATATTAATTTTTTATTTATGAAATTATATTTTGAATATAATTTTATTAATTATTAAATTTATATTTATTTATTTATTTTTATTAATTATTAATTTTATTAATTATTCAAATTTATTTTGTTTAGAGGAATTTTTTACAATTATCAATGACAAATTAGTTTTTACATATTATCCTTTGAAGAAATGTTCACTTTCGGAATAAAATATGCAATGAATTGTGACGATTTATGCTTAGCAGATAGTGCAAGTACTTATATTATACTTAAGCTTAATAAATATTTTCCCATTTAAATGCAAGGGGAAAATGTGAGTACTATATCTTAAAGTACTAAAATATCAATGCTCCGGAAGAGTAATAAGTTCATGTGACATTTTCTTTGATAGATAATTGATTTGATATGTGCTATATTTAATATTTTTATTCCTTGAAGTGAACGGTACAAAGCACATATTTTTCATTCTCTGAAGTGAATGGAACAAAGCACATATTGAAAGGTGCATAATTATGCATGTTTTCCCATTTAACAATGTTAGGGCATAATACGAGTATATATCCGGAAGTACTAATATCATAGAAGGCTCCGGAAGAGCAAATATGTTATTGCCAAATGGAACTCAATTCCATATTCACAATGTATTATACTCGTCAATGTCGAAAAAATACTTATTGAATTTTAAAGATATTCGCAGAAATGAATATCATATTGAGACTATTAGTCAAGGGGATGTTGATTGTCTCCATATTACGAGTATAACTCAAGGTAATAAGAAAATCTTGAAAAAAAAATACATGCACAGTAATCCGGATTGTACTACACAAGAATTAGTACAAAATTGAAGCTCATGCTATTGTAAACCAGAAGTTTACTGATAACTTTATTATTTGGCATGACCGATTAGGCCATCCCGATTTAACTATGATGTGAAAACCTATTGACACTTCATGTGGTCATTGATTGAAGAACTGATAGATTCTTCGAAATAATGTTTTTTGTGATACTTGCTCTCAAGACAAACTAATTATTCGACCATCACCGATTAAGATAGAATGTGAATCTATTAATTTTCTAGAGCAGATATAGGGTGATATATGTGGGCCCATACATCCTTCTTATAAACCATCTAGATATTTTATAGTTTTAATCGGCGCATCGACTAGATGGTCATATTTATCCTTGCTATCAACCCGCAACTTGGCGTTTGTGAGGTTACTTGCTCATTTGATAAAATTACGAGCACATTTTCCAGATTCCCCTATAAAGACAATTTGTCTTGATAATGCTAGTGAATTTACTTCTCATGCTTTTGATGATTTTTGCATGTCGATTGAAATAAGTGTTGAATATCATGTAGCTCTTGTTCATACACAAAATGGTCTTACAGAGTCATTTATCAAACGACTTCAATTAATTGCAAGATCGTTACTGATGAAATCAAAACTACCAAATTCTGAGTGGGGCATGCCATTTTACATGCAACATCATTTATTCGCATTAGGCTAGTAAGTTATCATAATTTCTCCCCATTACAAATGGTTTTTGGTTAGGAACCAAATATTTCCCATCTTAGAATTTTTGGGTGTGCGGTATATGTTCCGATTGCTCTACCACATCGAACAAAGATGGGTCCTTAAAGGAGGTTGGGAATATATATCGAATTTGAATCTCCTTCGATAATTAAATACCTCGAGCTTCATATGGGGAATTTATTTACAACTCGATTTACAAATTGTCATTTTAATGAATCAGTTTTCCCAACATTAAGGGGATAAAATAGAATAGATGGGTAAAGAAATAAGTTGGAATGAATTATCATTATGATCCACGAGCTCAACAATGTGAACTATTAGTTCAAAGGATAGTTCATTTATAAAACTTTTCAAATCAATTGCAGATGATTTTGTTGATCCTAAAAGAGTGACTAAGTCATATATACCAGCTATGAATACTCTGATTAAATTTGATGTCCCGGAAAGACAAACTCTAGTTGCTAATGAGTCTAACTTATGCCTGTAGCGTGATAGACAAGTAGGTCTCCAATAGAAACATTGACATGACTCAAGTACCTGATAATAAAGAGATCTCAATAGATTATGTCATGTCTGGTAATAAGTAGAACCAAAATCAAATCAACGTCGATATATTTGCATGCAACATAGCACTAGAGAATTTGATGTGGATCATGAACCATTGTCAATTGGACAATGTAAACAAAGAAATGATTGGCCAAAATAGAAAGAGGCAATTGAGGCGAAACTAAAATCTCTTTCAAGAGAGAAGTATTTGTGAGATATAAATGGGTCTTTGTGAGAAAGAGAAATCAGAAAGGGGAAATCACGAGATATAAGCTCGTTTGGTTGCACAAAAATTCTCACAAAGACATGAAATCGATTATGAGGAAGCATATTCCTCGGGGGTGGATGCAACTACTTTTAAATTTTGATTAGTCTGGCAATAAATGAAATGACTTAGTTTCCGCCTAATAGGTGTTGTTACACCCTATTTGTATGAGCCTCTTGATAATAACATTTACATGAAACTTCCAGAACAATTTAGACTTCCATAAGCGGTTAATTCAAGTTCTCGAGAACATTATGGATTAAAACAATTTAGGCGCATGTTGTATAATCGCCTAAGTGAATACTTATTTGCGAAAGGCTATAAGAATGAATCAATTTTGTAAAACCTAATTTGATTTTGATATAACAAAGTGTCTAAGGACCTATTTGTAAAAGAAAATAAATTTTTGAGCATTTCAAAGTCTCACAAATTGACAAGCAAATTTGAACAAAAAATGTTTCTAAGCCAAATAAATTGTTCAAACAAAATTATTCTAACTGTTATAGCCCAAAACCTTCTTGTATGCTAAGGCGTATCGATACGGTTTTTAAGTTCTAGAATTTTAATCGACAAAAGTGTACCAATACGGTTATATCTGTATCGATATGGTATTTTATCTAGGCTTAATTTTAAGACATAGCGTATGGATACGGTTTTACCCGTATCGATACGGTTTGATCTTATTCGATAAATATTTGCATTTAAAGTTTTCGACCGTTGCTTGTCAGTTATGATTTCAAAAAAATTCAAATGGTCGTTGGACCGTATCGATACGCCCATAAAGCGTATCGATACACTTTTTGCTAAAGTTTTACTCAGGATTCCAATGAGCAAAATCTGTATCGATACGGTCTTAGATTATCGATACGCCTCTCTTTTTATATTATACACGTACCGATACACCCTTATAGTATATCGATACACCTCTCTTTTTATACTATACACGTACCGATACACCCTTATAGTATATCGATACGCCCTCTTAAATGTGCACAACGACTTTTTCTATTTTGACACATGTATTGATACGATAGGTTGCAGAAGTGCATTTATTGCGGGAAAAATGAAGCTCAACGGCTCTATTGATGATCTCAACCACCAGAATGGCTAAAAATCAATGCAATGGTATATACACAAGCCTCAAAAGCTACAAAAACAACCGTTGAACTAATTTGCAACAATCCAAGCACATAATCAAACCTTAGAGCTCATAAAGCCAAATTCTTGTACCCCACTTGTGTAATCTTCCATTGTATTATCTTATTTCAAGTTTGGGGAGTGTTTAGGTGTAATTGTGCAATCTATCAACCTTGTGAGAGGCATTTTTCAGATTGACAATCTTTTTTGTATTTGAGAGAGTTTTTGGTTAATCTTTTAGTAGAAAGATTAACTGATTTATAAGGTTTCCTCCTAATCCGAGAAAAGGGGATGAATTTCTAGTGAAATTTGTTGAAAATCCTTAGTGGGAGCTAAGGCAGTGGATGTAGAGCTTGTTCTAAGCTTGAACCACTATAAATTGCCTTGTCTTGAATTTTCCATTTTTCAATTTGCTCATTTCAATTTTAAAAAGCCAATTCACCTGCCTCTTGGCCATTTTTTATTCGATTGATCAACTTAACAATTGGTATCAGAGCCTGACTCTTTGAGGGACTCACATCCACAAGAGAAGATCCTACAAGAAGATCAATCAACCTTCGAATCAAGCCATGGCATCTACCTCCGGCCAAAACTTTCTTGAGTCACAATCGATCACCAAGCTGCCATTTTTCAATGGGGATAACTATCCCTATTGGAAAAATAGAATAAGACTATTCATCAAGTCTAATGACTATGTCCTTTGAGATGTAGTGGAAGATGGGCCAACCATTCCGATGAAAAGAGATGAAGAAGGAAGGCTAGTCCCGATGAAGACCGAATAAGACTTCAAGTGAATGACAAAGCTCTTCACATCATCTTTTGTGCACTTGGACCCGATATGTATGCAAAGATGTCATCTTGCACAAGTGCAAAGGAAGTGTGGGACAAGCTAGAGACCACCTACGAGGGCACCAACGATGTAAAGGAGACCAAGATTAGGATCCTTATTTTGAGTTATGAGAATCTTAATATGGAGCCAGATGAGAGTTGTAACACCCTAAAATGTACCCTAGAAGAATTAAAGCTTGTCACTTAAGTTATATTAATTTAATTAAGTTTGATCCTAAAGTAATTAGGATATTTAATGGCTTAAATGAAAGAAATAAAGGATTAGTGACCAAAATAAGATGACTAAAATGAATAAATTAGAAATGGAAGGGAATGCATGTAAAATAAATGAAAGAGTAAACACCATGCAAGGTGTCATGGTGAGAAATCACCATGTATTTCTCCTATTGCCACTTGGCAGTGATAATTCCCAAAGATGACAACATTGTGTCATCTTCCTCCCTCATGCATTCCCTCAACCGAATGCTCAAGAGAAAATAGAGATAGAAAGAGAGAAATTTTAGAGAAAGGGGAAGAGAATTCAACTATGAATTTGATGATTCAAGCTTGGGTTAATCTTGATAGGATCCTTGATAGCAATGTAAGCTTCTATTTTCCATTCCATTCGAATAACTTGAACTAGGGATTTAAATTGATTTGTTTGTTGATTCATGGAATTTGGTTGTTGCATGTGTGTATACATGAATTAGATCATGAAATAGATGACATGCTTGCTGGAAATTAAGATATATCGATTTAATTGGGATGTTAATCAAATGAAAATTTAGCTTATGTGATGGGAAATTGAACTTGTAAGGAAATTAGTCACCTAGATGGTTAAATTGACACTAGGGAATGTTTTGATTAAATCTGTAAAATTGAGACTGAATTGGACTAAATGAGGGGCTGGAAATTTTAGATAAAAACATGGGAAGGGTTGAAATAAATACTATATAACTTGAATTGCATGAATTATGGCTAATTGAATTGGTTAAAGTGACTAATTGGTATGATAGTGAAATCTGGACTAGTCTGGAAAATCTATAAATTTAAGGACTTAATTGAACTAATTAGAGGTCTATCTTAACTTGAAAGAATAGGGGAAATAAGGAAATCTAAAGTAAAAAGGACTAAAATGAATTAGTGAGGGTTCTAGGTGAATTAACTCACTAAATTAAACTCGAACGAATCTTGTAGTTTCAAAAACTAGAAAATTAGCCCGACTTTAACTAAAAAAACTGTATCGATCTAGAAAGGATAAAAATATGATCCATACATGGTTAAATGGGTAGTTTAATTATCTTTCTAACGGTGTAAATTAATCAAAAATTATAACGTGTAGATTAAAAGATATATATATATATATAAGCAAAACAGTGAAGGGTGTACAACCTGCCAGAATCTGGAAAACAGTTAATGTTTTTAAAACAATGTGTGAATTGGATTTGATATGTTTTTAATACATGCTTATGTTGTATGAATACTAGATTAAGTAAATGGTGGAAATGATGGAAAAGTATCGGGATGAGAATGAGGATTCAGGTATCCCGTAACTTCGGGATACAAGGTGAGTGTAGTTTACATAGGGTTAGAACTTCCTAACCAAATATTTCATGCTTAATCTTCTTGATTGTGATTGTATCATGAATTGGACCTAATGTATACTTGGTAAACTATAATTAAGGGAAGAATGCCTAATTGGAAATTTGGTAATAAAAATGTGACTTGGTAATGGAAAATACAACATGAAATGAAATGTTTAATTTTCTTGGTAGTTAATCGAATAGAAATAAGATGTGTTTGCTTGGATTGTTTTGTTTGGAACTTGATATGTATGTACAAATGTACTTGAGTCTTGTTGTTTTAGTTATGGATTAATAATTGTTTGTGACCTATGCTTGAATGAGTATAAGCTATATTGGTAACTTGGTAATAATGGAAAGAAATAAGATAATTAAGACATAATAATTTAACAAGTTGGTAAGAAGCTTGATAAGGAAAAATGAATGGAATGTGTCTTCTTGTTTGGCTTGATATGTCGAATGGTATGTGGATTGAATGAGATTGTGTAATGCTTGATCACCTATGAAACGAACTAAGGATTATATGACCTAATAGCTTAAAAGGAATTTGATTTTGAGATGCTTGTTACTTAATAATTTGATGTACAATTGCTTGCTAATAAAAGACTCAATAAGTCCTTGGTTGCTAGTTGGTCGTAGGTAGAACGACATGCCTTAAAGTGTAGAGCTCGTCTTGTTAGGTACTTTGTGTACCGTCTTGTTGGGTGGTTAGTCACCTTCTTGTTAGATACCTTGGGTATCATCTTGCTAGGTACTTTGTGTACCATCTTGTGTGGTGTAGTGGACACCTTCTTGTTAGATACTTTGTGTATCATCTTGTAGGTATTTTGTGTACCGTCTTGTGACTCGATTACCTACTCCTACTATCTACCAAGGCAAAACAAGATTAAAGAAATTTAAAATAAATACTTGAAATCTTGAATGAAGAATGAGCGATTTGATATTTGCTAATGAACTTGAAATGAAAGGGAAATTACATGAATGAATTGAAGAACATGCTATCTTAAAATGATCATGACTTGAATGATAATTTAAATGGTAAAAAGGAACTTCCTTCGAATATGATTGATGATGACCATCTTGCTTGAAATTGCTTGGATTGTTCGACTTGTTTATGCTATGCTTGAAATGAAACCTTACTTTCTTTGGCTTAATGTATTCGAATAGGGTATAATGAACTAGCTAGGATATATTTGATTAAAAGGAACAAGGACCCTAATGGGATATATCATGAAATTTCCTGTTGAGTTTGCCTAATACTAATAAATGTATTCTTTGCTTGTTTGGTAAGTTATGAGGCTTTGAATTAATTTTCTTAATCTTGGTAAGTTGAACCAAAACTTGCTAAAAATTGATTAAGATCTAGCTAAATAGAACTTGAAGTTGTTACTTGCTTGGTTTACTTGATTCGCTTGATTTGCTTAAATTGCATGATTTCTTGGTTTGTTTAATCCTATAAAATTAATCTAGTTCTTATTGAAACTAGGATTATGTCTATAAGCTTATCTAATTTGAATAGAGTTAAGGGTCTAAATACTTGGACTAAATTTGAAGGAATAAAGGGTAAAAGGATGTTATACAAGATTAGCTCACCTTGGCAATATCCAAATAGGACTAGAGTCCTGAGTTGTTTATCTAATATAGTTGCAAATGGTCTAAATTTAGTTAAAGAGATTTAACTTGCTAAATCAAGGGATTAAATGAACTATAATTGGACATGACAACCTGATTGCTAGACCATGTAGTTAATTGATATATACTAAGGTTGGATTAATGAATGACACATAAGCTTGACATGTTTAATGGTAAACTTGATTCTCGATATGCTTAAGTTAATAAAATCTAATAGGATTTATAAGTAATTATCTAAAGATTGGTTTGAATAATATCATAAACGAATAAGGTTAGAGTCCTAAGTTACTGGCCTAGTGGAATGGAGTGTAGTCCTAAATTGTATGTTAAACCTAACATGAAATGTCTTAGAAGATTAAACTTAATGAAATGGGAAGGCATAAGTTAACTTAAAATGAGCTCAGACCTGGTTATGTGTTAAAGTCGAACACTTATAATAGTTACCCGATTCAAGCAATAACCTTCCTGAATAAATGTAATAGTGTATAAATAAATTAAAGGTCCAAAAATAAGCCTAACCTATTCGAATGGTACATTTGGTAACATGTAAATCGATATTGCTAATGATAATGGATTAATAGAATCATGATATGCTCTTTGTAATCTAAATTAAATAAATAAGTATTCACTTGAGGATTTCCTTAGTAAAGGTCCTAAGTAAATGAAATTAGAGTCTTAATTTGCTTGTGTAACTCAATTAATGGTTAAGAGTTTAGCCTAATAACAAGGTAATGAATGTATTAGTATAATGAATTATAGCATGAACTTCTATTAACTTAAGATCACGAACCGAACCTAAGAGATTAAATATGATTAAGTAATCAAATCGGTATTCTAAAATGAATAACTTAACCAAGTTGAATGCAATGACTTCTTTCTAATTAAGTAACCCATTAAAAAGGAAATAACCCTATTGGAAAATCATGCTTGGATGATCATCGTAGGTAATCAAGACTAGAAGTTTAATGAGAATGAGTATTGCTTGTATGATTGCTATTTTGAATGTTTTCTTATCTTGGAAGTAAATTATTCAAATGACCTTAGGGTTCTAATTGAATAGAATAATACGGCTTAAATGTATATTGTGAATCCTTGTGATGGACTTGAATTTAGAACATTGATTTTTCTACACTTATGTTTAATTCCTTGTAGTTATTTAGCTCGTTGAAAAGTATTGCGTGAACCTTGATTTATTAGAGATTTTGAATAAGTTTAGTAACTTGATAGGTTGGGTTACTTGGATAGCCCGACCTTTATAAGTAAAGATCAATCGTGTAAAATTTAATTGACACTTGGAGCCTAATTAATTGATAGATTTTAGATGCTACCTCACTAAGTACAATCTTGTATTTAGCACTCTTATTTGTATTCTTCCCAAACCTTAGGTAAAAGCCATCTCGATCGATATCTTAACCCTGAAGCAATCTTTCTTGGACCGATGCAAGATAAGTGAGACTCGAACTATGATTATGAATTTAATGGTATTCTCCTAGTTGGTGGCACATAGCTTGTCATGCATTGGAATTGGTTAGTGAATATGTATGTATAAACTTGAGCATGCATTGTGATGACCTTAGTAGCATATGATGTATATAAGTAATGGTCCTTATAAACATTATATCCTTGTCTTGCAAATGAATGGACTAGAATTAGATTAATAAGTTGGTTCAATTCGAAATGGTGTATATGATCTAGTCAAACGAACTTGTTAAAAGATATCTAGAAGATGCCTAATAGAAGTTGACCGTTTCGAAGAGAATTAAAAGGTCTAGGTTGATTGTTTGATTCATTTTATGTCTTGAAGTCTAGACTAAGCTATTGAATAGATGATGATTAGTTCAATGAATCTAAATGGTATGAAAGTTACGCATATAAGTAAGTTTATATTGAGAAATTGATTCTAAAGGTTGAATGAATTAGAATGTTATAGGTCTCGAATGAAGCTAAGATTAAAGGGTGGCTAATCTTATTGTCTAGCTTAATTGAATGATGTCTTTGATCATTAAATTAATGAGGTTCGATGGTAATAGTTTACCTTGGATAACAAATTAAATGGATAATTAAATCTATTGGTAGAGTTTGACTAGTTCCTTGTCCCCTAAGTTAGTGGAAAAAAATTTAATTGACCCATAATTTCTTGTTGTCTCATCTAGTTTTCTCGTCGTAACGCTCCTCACTCCTAACCCGGGCGAGGGGTGTTACAAGAGCGTCTCCAAGATGTTTGATCGGTTCTCCATCATTGTAAATGGTCTCAACGGCTTCGGTGAGATCATTTCCGAAGACAAGCTAGTTCAGAAGCTTCTTTACTCTCTTCCTGAATCATGGGATGGGAAGAGAACCGAAATCATCGAGGCTAAGAATTTGAAGACTTTGAAGCTCGATGAGTTGGTGGGATCTCTCCTTACTCATAAGATCATGAAGCAAGGAAGGGAAGGAGAAAAGAGAAGAGAAGAGAAGAGAGTGGAGAAGCAAGATGTAGAGAAGAAGAAACAAGGAATTGCTCTCAAGGCATCTCAAGAGGAAAGCAATTCTAGTGAGGATGAGTTTGAGGAATTGGCTATGATAGCCAAGAGATTCTCTCGGTTCATGATGTCCAACCGGGGTAGAAAGTTTCAAAGAAAAAAAGACTTCAAGAACAAGAACAAAGAAGAAGAAAATGATCAACTCATTTGTTATGAGTGTAAGAAGTCGGGGCACATAAGATCGGAATGTCCTCAACTCAAAAAGAATGGGTTCGATAAGAAGAAAAAGCACAAAGCCCATGTTGCTACTTGGAGCGATAAAGAATCATCATCCAATGAAGAGGAGCACGAAGTGGCTAATCTTTGCCTCGTGGCTATTGATGATGATCCTAAGGTAAACCCTAACTCATCTACTTTCGATTTTACATATGATGAACTTCAAGATGCATATGATGAGTTGAAAGAAGTTTACGATTAGTTGGTAGAGAAATATACGGAATCGGTTTTGAGAAACAAGAAAACAATTTCTGATTTGAAAAACCAAAACGACTCCTTTTCTACGACCAACTCAAAACTCGAAAAGAAGATTGTGGATTTACAAGATGATTTAAAGTATTTTCAAAATGAAAATGTGGATTTTGTTGTGTGTGCAAAATTTCTACTTTTTACCCCCTATTTAACCCATATTTCTGCTACA
This sequence comes from Hibiscus trionum, assembly GCA_030270665.1. Taxonomy (NCBI): domain Eukaryota; kingdom Viridiplantae; phylum Streptophyta; class Magnoliopsida; order Malvales; family Malvaceae; genus Hibiscus; species Hibiscus trionum. The sequence goes on from BSYR01000010.1 coordinate 44,056,918, forward strand.
TTTAAGCATAATTCATTGCATTTAGGATAGATTTTATTTATACATCACAATTATATAAAATGGCACAGTTGCTACTGATTTTGGTTACTTTTGCAGGTAGCTATTGTAGACGCAGGCCAGTCAAGAAGCAAAGCTGGAACACAGGACTGCAGTCGAGAGGAATGACGTTGTCGTGGCCGCCAATGACGACAACCATGTTGAAGGGAAAAAGTGAAGTGGAGTTCGACAGAAAGAGGAAATTAAGCCGGTCTGTCGTGGAGCACTCCTATATTTTTCTGAGCCCTAGATCAGAATGAAGGCCAAGCCCAAAGTTCAAGGAAGAAACTCAAGGTAAGGAAAGAGGACGAATTAAAGACATCTACTTTGAAGATTTAGTCTTTAATAGAGTTGTACTTTAATTTAAACGTGTATTCTTGCCATATTAGAAAACTTGAACCCAAGGCCTATATAAAGGCATGTAATTCGACCTAGGGAAGCACACTTATTCTCTAGCCGTCTTCCCCTAACCCTAGCCGTTTCCCCCTTCTCATCATGTTCTAAACTTCCCCTAGGGTTAAGGGTTGATTCTGTAAAGTAGTTGCAAGGATTGCATTGTTTTAGGATTTTTTTTCTGTTCAATAAAATAGACTTCAAGTTTGCTTATTCTGGTTTTCAACATCTTGTAAGAGTATCGGGAGAGCATTGTGAGATTATACATTTACTTAATATCGGGAGAGTTAAGTATACGAAAGGAATAAGTACGAGTTCTCCAGTTTATGTTTGAACTATCTCGGACCTAGGGATAGGACGAGGTTAAGTTGCTAAGGAAGAATTTAACAACATCGGTGTTCTTCCTTTGATTCACGCCGGGAGGTATCATCAAAGATGTGTTCATCGACAGACTTGGACCTAGGGATAGGACGAGTCACAGCAGGGATTCTTGCCAAACTTGAAGTACAGAGTTGTGTGATCGCTGCCGCGACAACAATAGACCGCTGTCGCCGCAAGTGCTGCCGCGACAGAAGTGATGATAGAACAGAAAGACCTAGACAGTGCAACACCTGCACTACTGAACAAATCAATATCGGTCTATTTCTCTACCATGAATATCTTAATCTTTTATCTTTAGTATTCTTTATTATTCCCTTATAAACAATTAAAATTATCTTCTTTCTTGTGCAGCAATCCAAGGTTAAGGCAATTTCCAGTCCCTGTGGATTTGACATCCGATACTTCGTGTATCACTTTACTACTTGCGTCGTGTACACTTGCACTCTATTGCGATAGACTCTTTTACACGCAACAAGTTTTTGGCGCTGTTGCCGGGGACTGGCAACATATCTTTACCCTTACTTTTACTGCACATTTTCTTTTTAATTTTTCTGTTTTAATTTGGATTGTTCACCCTGTGCTTTTCACAAGGTCTTTTGTTTGTGTAGAACTAATGTTTTGATATAATAATTGAAAAATGTTTTGGACTAATTTGAAAAGAATTTAAAACTTGTATTTAAGTCCAAACAACTTGAAATTATGTTTGAGGTATTTTAATAGGTTTTTGGCAATGTTTTTCATGCTTTTATATAGCCAAACTTGTGTTTTCAGAGTACCAGTATCGATACGGTAAACCCCCGTACCGATACCTTTTTGCCTCAGTTTGGCCACTGTCAAAACCCGTATCGATACAGGCCCTTGCCGTATCGATACGGAGTGGGGTCGTTTCGATACGCCAGGTAAGCGTACCGATCCCATTTCAACTACCCCAACGGCTATTTCCCAACGGCCATTTAAATGTGAACCCGTACCGATACGCCCTCAAGCGTATCGATACGCCCAGGCTGGCAAGAGCCCAACGGCTATTTCTTATGAAGGCCGTATCGATACCATTCCACGTGTATCGATACCCATAGCTGCAGAACAGCATTTATGAAGGGAAATAATGTCCTCAACGGCTCCAAATTGATCCCAACGGCTAGTAACGGCTACAAACTCATTTGGGAGTATAAAAGGAACCTCCAAGCATCAAGAGAAGGCTAATGCTCATATTGTCAAACATCAAATGATCAAGAAATTGTCTTAGTGCTTAATTTGTCATTTCTTGTATAGACAAACACTAGTGAGCCAAAATTGTCAAATTTGCTCAAGTGTTTTAGGTTTAGGGTGAGTGCTTAGTTGTGCAAACAAACACCTATTAGAGGGTTTAAGTTTGCTTTGTTTATCTCTTTGTAAAAGAGGGTTTTGATCAAGGCTTTGGGTAGAAGCTTGATCGTTTGTAAGGGTTACCTCCTAAGCCTAGAAAAGGGGACGAATCAATAGTGGATTGATTGTGAAATCCTTAGTGGGGAGCTAAGGTAGTGGATGTACACCTTGGTTAGAAGGTTGAACCACTATAAATCATTGTGTCCATTTCCTTTCTAGCTTCCTAAACCCTAACACCCAAAAATCCACCTCTCCACCACTTGGTGAGCAACATTGGTTGATCGAATCGAGCTCCACACAACTCAACAATTGGTATCAGAGCTTGGCTCAATCGAAGGGGATTCACATCCTATTGATAAGATCCGGCAAGCTCGATCACTATTTCATCAACCGGCTCAAATGGCACAATCTATCGACAAACCGCCTTTCTTTGACGGAACCCACTATGCCCATTGGAAGACAAAGATGAAGTTCTTCATCAAATCTAGAGATTACAAGCTATGGGATATAGTTGAAGATGGTTCGTTCGTGCCTCAAAGAAGCAAAGCGGAGTGGAGTGCCGGTGATCGCAAGAAGATGGAGCTTAATTGCAAAGCCTTGCACATCTTGTTTTGTGCTTTTGGCCCAACCATCTATGAGAAGATGTCTTCTTGTGAGAGTGCCAAGGAGGTATGGGACAAGCTTGAAGTCACATACGAGGGAACCGATGAAGTCAAGGAGACCAAAATTGGGCTCCTAACCTTAGAGTATGAGAACTTCAAGATGGATCTGGAAGAGAACATCGAGAAGATGTTTGATAGATTCTCCACCATCACCAATGGTCTTAAAGGTTATGGAGAAGCCATCCCGGAAGAAAAGCTTGTCTGAAAGCACATCTACTCACTTCCCGAGTCATGGGACTCAAAGAGAACCGCCATCATCGAAGCCAAGACTTTGAAGCTTGATGAACTCATGGGGTCACTCCTTACTCATCAAATCATGAAGAAGAACAAAGAGGATGAGAAGAAGAGGGAAGAAATTAGAGCTATGGGAGAGAACAAAATCAAAGGGCTTGGCATCAATGCAAGTGTCATGGCTCTCAAGTCCTCCACTTGCCATCATGTCTATTCTAGTGAAGATGAGGATGAAGATGAAGAGATAGTCCATCTCTTCAAGAAGTGTGCCCCGTTCATGAAGAAAGCCTTGAGAGAGCTTGAAAGAGAACCTAAGAGAAAGTAGAGGGCAAGCACTTCAAGCCATAAGAAGAAGGCACATGTGGCTACTTGGAGTGATGAGGACTCCACCGACGATGAACAAGCCAACCTTTGCCTTATGGCCATCGAAGAAGATTCAAGGGTAACTTCTAATTCATCTACTTCATGTTCTTATTCTTTTGATGAATTACAAGATGCCTATGATGATTTGGTTTTAGATTTTAAAAGCCACATTTTGAAAAACAACAAATTGATTTCAAAGTTAAAAATTCAAAATGATTTGCTTTCTAAAACCAAACTTGAACTTGAAGCAAAACTTGAAGAGTTTGAATTAAAATGTTTTGATTTACAAAAATTGCTTCAAAAAGTTCAAGAAGAAAAGGATTTGATTTCCAAAGAGCTAGAAATGAAAAACAATTTTGGAAAATCAAATTTCTATGTTAGACAATCTAGTGCCCCTAGATTTAAAAACGGTAAATGTTTTAGAAGTGTTTGGGTCCCAAAAGGACTAACCACTTCAATTAAAAAGGATGACATTGAAAAATGGATTCCTAAGGGGTCAAAAATTTGTGCTACTAACGTTTATGGATCCAAAGCGATTTGGATACCAAAAGTCACTTGATTGTCTTTTGCTAGGTGTGATGGAGATGTTCAACAAGTCAAACTTTGAGGGGGAGCTCCATGCACACAAGGAATAACACTTGAAGAAGGAAGGCTTCACATCCTCCCTTGAGTTCAAGTGTTGGTAAAAATCTAGTTGCTTTTTATTTTATTTGTTTTATTTTCTTTTATGTCAACTAGATGATCATATATGATGGACTAACACTTTTGATGATGCTTTGAGTAAGGGGAAGCCATTTTTAAACCAAAATTTTTAAGTATGTCAATTTTTTTTGCCTCCTATGTTATTTTGAGCTAAATGTCATTTTAAGTTCTTTTTTATATAACAAAAGGGGGGAGAAATGGTTTTGAAAAATTGAATTTTCAAATGAATAAGGGGGAGCTTTATTTGATTTCATATCCTTAATCTCTTATTCACATTTTTAAAGATAAAGGGGGAGAATCCCAAACAATTTTTCAAGTTAGTTTTATTATATCAAAAAGGGGGAGATTGTAGAACTAATGTTTTGATATAATAATTGAAAAATGTTTTGGACTAATTTGAAAAGAATTTAAAACTTGTATTTAAGTCCAAACAACTTGAAATTATGTTTGAGGTATTTTAAGAGGTTTTTGGCAATGTTTTTCATGCTTTTATATAGCCAAACTTGTGTTTTCAGAGTACCAGTATCGATACGGTACACCCCCATACCGATACCTTTTTACCTCAGTTTGGCCACTGTCAAAACCTGTATCGATACAGGCCCTTGCCGTATCGATACAGAGTGGGGTCGTTTCGATACGCCAGGTAAGCGTACCGATCCCATTTCAACTACCCCAACGGCTATTTCCCAACGACCATTTAAATGTGAACCCGTACTGATACGCCCTCAAGCGTATCGATACGCCCAGGCTGGCAAGAGCCCAACGGCTATTTCTTATGAAGGCCGTATCGATACCGTTCCGCGCGTATCGATACACATAGCTGCAGAACAGCATTTATGAAGGGAAATAATGTCCTCAACGGCTCCAAATTGATCGGCTACAAACTCATTTGGGAGTATAAAAGGAACCTCCAAGCATCAAGAGAAGGCTAATGATCATATTGTCAAACATCAAATGATCAAGAAATTGTCTTAGTGCTTAATTTGTCATTTCTTGTATAGACAAACACTAGTGAGCCAAAATTGTCAAATTTGCTCAAGTGTTTTAGGTTTTGGGTGAGTGCTTAATTGTGCAAACAAACACCTATTAGAGGGTTTAAGTTTGCTTTGTTTATCTCTTTGTAAAAGAGGGTTTTGATCAAGGCTTTGGGTAGAAGCTTGATTGTTTGTAAGGGTTACCTCCTAAGCCTAGAAAAGGGGACGAATCAATAGTGGATTGATTGTGAAATCCTTAGTGGGGAGCTAAGGTAGTGGATGTACACCTTGGTTAGAAGGTTGAACCACTATAAATCATTGTGTCCATTTCCTTTCTAGCTTCCTAAACCCTAACACCCAAAAATCCACCTCTCCACCACTTGGTGAGCAACATTGGTTGATCGAATCGAGCTCCACACAACTCAACAGTTTGCTTATGCGCAAATCTCGACGAGGCAAAGAACCTGAGCACAAATTAGACCCTGAAATCGAACGAACGTGCAACCTCAGGAAACGAGTCCGCCTCCTAGTAGCAAGAAACGAGTACCTGGAGGAACAGTTAGAAGCAATGGTGAACGGAAGACACGAAGACATGAGGAACAACCAAATGAATCCCGAAGATCCTATCGGAGATGGAGGAAACGGACAACCTGCCGCTTCTCCTACTGCTGGGGCCGCACGCTGGTCCTGTCGTGATTACATGATCAATGATCATGTAGAACTGGAGACCACCCTGCCAGACGTGGAAGCTGAAAACTTCGAGCTGAAACCTGTGATGTTCAGCATGATTAATTCTGTTGGCCAATTTAGTGGTGCTGCTACAGAGGATGCCAGAGAACATCTGAAAACGTTCCAAGAAATCTATGGTTCGTTTAGACTACCAGGAGTAAATCCGGAGATACCGAGGCTTCGGTTATTTCCTCATTCACTGAAGGATAGAGCAAAAACTTGGTGGAACAAACTAACGCCGGGTTTAATACGAACTTGGGCAGATTTAACTCGTGAATTTTTATCTCATTTTAATCCTTCCCATTTATCTGAGCGATTACGTAACGAAATTGCTACTTTTCAGCAGGAGGATGACGAACCAATGCACGAGGCATGGGACAGGTTTACTACTCTTCTGAGGAATTGTCCGATGCACGGATTCCCTGTTTAGAATCAAGTCATCAAATTCTACAATGCTGCCAACCTACAGACTCGCATGAGAATCGATTCAGCAGCCAATGGGTTGTTGTTAGATAAAGATCCAGATGAAGCCATGGTAGTGTTAAAGAATTTGGCGAAAAATGAAGAGCAATTTCCAACATTGAGGAGGGGTAAACGAGTGCTAGCTGTAAAGGATTATGAGGCTGATAATTCCCTAAAGACACAGGTTGCGTACCTCACAAAGGCAGTAGAGAATTTGCTAAAGAAAGATTCAAAAATCTTCTACTCTGCAGTGGGAATCACAGTTTGGAAGACTGCCCGCTACAGCTAGAGGAAGGGATGTATCTTGCAAACTATAACAAGCAGAGGAACTATGACTCCAACAATTACAATCCCAACTGGAGGAAAGACCCTAACTTCTCCTGGAGTAATCCCAACAACGCCCTGAATCCTCAAGTACAGAACACTCAAAATCAGGGGGCACCTAGAATTATGACACGGCAACAACCACAACAGCAGCCACAACAGCCTCCGGCAGCCACACCTAGCATACTGGAGCAGACCTTGGCCACATTTATGTCACAGACAGGAACCTACATAGCAAACATGGATCACTTCGTCAAGAAGACTGAGTCATTCATGGATAAAACAGAGATGCGGATGACTAACCATGAAGCTACTATGAAATCACTGGAGACACATATGGGTCAGGTTTCCCAACATATTATGCCAAGGCAGAACGGAGGATTCCCTAGCGATACTGAGGTCGCTAGACAACCCACACATGAACAGTGCAAAGCTATCACAACTAGGAGTGGGAAGCAACTACCAGGGCCGGAGAAGAAAGCTGAACCAATTAAGGAACCAGCCCTAGAATCGACTGTCGCGTATACTGGCCCGGCAGACGATAAACAGCCTGCTGCCGCCGTACCTGTCACGGCAGCAGAAGGGACAGAGGAGAAGGATGAAGAACCTAAGCCTCCTCAGATCTGAATACCATGAGAAGGACGCATTGAACATAACGGTCCTCCACCTCCTTTTCCACAGCGGCTACAGAAGCAGAAACAGGAGTTCCAGCTTAAAAAAATCTATGACATTTTTAAGCAGGTTCACATTAATATACCGCTGTTAGATGCCATCAAGGAGATGCCCGGTTATGCCAAATTTCTCAAGGATGCTATGTCAAAGAAATCCAGACTTGGGGAATTTGAGACGGTTAAAATGACAGAAGGATGCATGACTATTTTGCACAGGCATCCACCCCAGAAAAAGAAGGATCCTGAGAGCTTCATAATACCGTGCATAATTGGTGATAAATTCGTGGGTAAGGCACTTTGTGATCTAGGTGCTAGTATTAATTTATTGCCAAAATTTGTATTTCAGAAATTAGGTATTGGACGAGCACGGCCCACGATAGTTATGCTGCAGCTGGCAGACCGCTCTTACGTGCAACCAGAAGGGAAGATTGAAGATATTCTGGTAAGAGTGGATAAGTTTATTTTTCCTGCTGACTTTCTTGTTTTAGATTGTGAAGCAGATGAGAATGCACCAATCATCCTACGGCGACCCTTCTTAGCCACAGGCAGATCACTGATTGATGTAGAAAAGGGAGAACTCACAATGAGAGTGAATGATCAAGAGATCAAGTTAAATGTTCTCCAAGCAATAAAACACGCTGATGCAGAAGAAGAATGTAAGGCTATAACTGAAGTAGTCCTTGATCAACCCTGCATCAGGTCGTGCTGCCATGACATCAAGTTTGGTCACTGCCACAGCAGCCACGACGACAGCAGCTCCTCAGATTTTGACATATCCGACACTGAAGGTCATGAGGAGGTAAACTGGATAGGCAATCGTTCAGGTAAGTTATTCGAGCCCTTAAACTATACCTCGAATGAACATATCATCCAAAAGCCCTCAACTGTAGAACCACATGTTCTAGACCTTAAGCCCTACTAGGGCAGCTCAAATATGTTTTTCTTGGATTAAATGATATGTTGCCCGTAATCATCTCTTCCAAGTTGATGCAGGAACAGGAACAGCAGCTGATAGGGATGCTGCAGCAGCACAAAAAGGCTATTGGATGGACGATAGCTGATATCCAAGGCATTAGTCCGGCACTATGCATGCATAAAATTCTCTTAGAGGATGATCATAAGCCGACCATTGATGCCCAGAGACGCTTGAATGACGCTATGCGAGAAGTGGTTCGAAAGGAAATTATCAAATGGCTTGATGCTGGGATAATTTATGCCATCTCGGATAGTAAGTGGGTGAGCCCGGTGCAATGCGTTCCTAAGAAGGGAGAAATAACAGTGGTGACCAATGAAGAAAACGAATTAATCCCAACCAGGACTGTGACCGGTTGGAGGGTTTGTATGGACTATCAGAAGCTTAACAAAGCTACCCGGAAGGACCACTTTCCCCTGCCTCTTATTGATCAAATGCTTGATAGATTAGCAGGAAAGCTTTATTACTGTTTTCTTGATGGTTACTCAGGTTATAACCAAATAGCCATCGCACCGGAGGATCAGGAGAAAATGAATTTCACTTGCCCATACGGTACTTACGCTTTTCGGAGAATGCCATTTGGACTATGCAATGCACCAGCAACCTTCCAGAGGTGTATGATGGCGATATTCTCGGATATGGTGGAGGATTTCCTGGATATATTTATGGATAATTTCTCTCTCTTTGGAGATAATTTTGAAAGCTACTTAGGCAACCTACAGAAAGTGCTCGAAAGATGCGAGAAAGCGAACTTGGTATTAAACTGGGAGAAATGTCACTTTATGGTGGATGAGGGGATAGTCCTAGGCCATAAGATAAGCTGTCACGGCATAGAAGTCGACAGAGCAAAGATTGAGGTGATTGAAAAGCTGCCGCCACCCACCACAGTCAAGGGAATTCAGAGTTTTTTAGGGCATGCTGGGTTCTATCGAAGGTTTATAGCAAATTTTTCGAAGATCACCAAGCCTTTATGCCACCTACTAGAGCATAATCGTCTCTTTGACTTCAATACTGAATGTACTGAGGCATTCAGAATTCTGAAAGAGAAGCTAGTAACCGCCCCAATCGTACAACCACCAGACTGGAGTTTACCATTTGAAATTATGTGTGATGCCAGTGATTACGTTGTAGGGGCAGTACTTGGGCAGAGGAAGGACAAGTTGTTCCACGTAATTTATTATGCTAGCAAAACACTAAACGATGCCCAAGTGAATTACACCACAACAGAGAAGGAACTGTTAGTTGTAGTGTTTTCTATTGACAAGTTCTGGTCCTACATACTTGGAACGAAGGTGGTGGTCCATGCAGACCACTCTGCACTGAAGTATCTGTTTACAAAAAAAGATGCAAAGCCCAGACTGATACATTGGATTCTGTTGCTGCAAGAATTCGACATTGAAATCAAAGATAAAAAGGGGACAGAAAACCAAGTTGCAGATCACTTGTCATGATTAGAAAGGGGAAAGAGTTTGCCAACAGACAAGACACACATACTGGAGACCTTCCCTGACGAGCAGCTGTTTGCTGCCACGAGCACTGCCGCGACAGCCATGGTGGCAGGTAAGTTTTCTGAACTCCCCTGGTATGCTGATTTCGTTAATTATATAGTTAGCGGAATATTTCCTCCTGAACTTAATTATCAAGACAGAAAGAGGTTCCAAAATGATGTTAAGCATTATTATTGGGACGAACCTCTTCTTTTCAAACATTGTGCAGATCAGATCATCAGGAGGTGTGTACCACAGGATGAGCAGGAAGCTATGCTACATCACTGTCATGCTTCACCATATGGAGGACACTTAGGTGGTAATAAAACCGTTGCCAAGGTTTTGCAGTCTGACTTTTATTGGCCCTCACTATTCAAGGATGCCCAAGCATTCTACAAGGGCTGTGACAAGTGTCAACGGACTGGAAACATCTCAAGGAGACATGAGATGCCGCTGCAAAACATCCTTGAAGTCGAGATCTTCGACGTTTGGGGGTTTGATTTCATGTGACCATTCCCAACATCATGTGGGAATCTATATATCCTCCTGGCAGTGGACTATGTATCCAAATGGGTTGAAGCGATCGCCACACAGAAAAACGATGCCAAGATTGTTCAGAGATTTCTGCACAAGAACATTTTTTCCAGATTTGGCATACACAAGGCGATCATCAGTGATGAAGGGAGACATTTCGACAATAGGGTAATAGCATAAAGCATCGGATCGCAACAGCATATCACCCTCAGACCAATGGACAGGCCGAAATATCTAACAAGGAGGTAAAGAACATTCTTGAGAATATGGTTAAACCCACTCGAAAGGACTGGACCTTACACCTCAATGATGCACTGTGGGCCTATAGAACAGCATTTAAGACTCCATTGGGAATGTCACCCTACCGGCTGATATATGGAAAAACATGCCATCTACCTGTTGAGATAGAGCACAGAGCGTACTGGGCCATCAAAGCAGTGAACATGGACTTAGACAAGGCAGGACAGAAAAGGTTACTTGACTTGAATGAAATTGAAGAAATTCGAGCAATGGCCTACGACAACGCAAGGATTTACAAGGACAAGACAAAGAGGTGGCATGACAAGAAGTTGCTGCCACGATAGTTTTGCCTTGGGCAGCTTGTGTTGTTATTCAACTCTAGGTTGAAACTCTTCCCAGGAAAGCTGAAATCTAGATGGTCCGGCCCATTCCAAGTGGTGCAAGTTTTTCCCCATGGTGCCATCACGATCAAATCCTTAAAAGAGGGCACCAATTTAAAGTCAACGGACAGAGACTAAAGCATTATCAGGGGACTGAAGCCCCAAGAATGCAGGAAGTGGTTAATTTAGGAGATGCCCCTCAAGGCATCCCTAATTTAACTTAATTTTATTTTTATATTATTATTACTTATATATATATATATATATTTAGGAAATTAGAATTATTTTATTTTTAAGGACTAAGTTTTATTTTAAGCCTTTTAGGAAATAAGGGAAACGAGGAGAAGAGAAGAAGTGAATCAGCCCACCATCTCACCAGCAGCCCAAAAAGCCCAAAGGAGGAGTCTGTCGTCACAGCCTGTCAACAGCTGTCGCGACAGACGCGGAAAATACAGCCTGTCAACACGCTGTCGCGGCAGACACACAAATGTGTAACAGACGCGCAGCAGACACGAAAATGCGTGACAAACGCGTCAGAAACTGCGTAACAGCTGGCCCCGTTATTCGCGTCTGCTGTTACAGCTCCAACGGGAAGCAACCTCTTCATCTATATAAACCCTGTTTTACTTTTCATTTTTCACCTCACTTTTACTCTCTCTACTTGCTTTCTCTCTAGATCTCAAATTTTTCTTTCATTTTTCTACAGTCTTGCAACTATGAGTACCAGAAACACTAGACGAAGTGCTGCCTCCAGCTCTGCCGTAGCAGCTGGCACACCTAGCCACAACAGACTCCCCAACCGTTTTGCCACCTACGACTCCAATGACCGCTACTACACCTCCTTCCAAAAAAGGGAGATGTGGGAAGATAGAGGGTTCCTCTACACCAAACGCACGGAAAATTTCGAGCTCGAACCGTTCATAGCTCGGAAGATTAAAGCCCTCAAATGGCAGATGTTTGCTGCCCAGCCTGAGGAGATGAATGTCACTTTGGTCCGAGAATTCTTTCTACGCTGCCATCGACAGCAAGGACACGCAAACCGTGACAGTGCGAGGTAAGGAAGTCAACTTCGAGCCGGAATACATCAATACCCTCTACGGCATCTACGTCGGAGAGAGGGAAGACGGGCAAAAGAGGTTCGTGGAAAGTCTGCCGCTGGCAGACTACGATGCTGTCATGGCAGAAGTCACTGAAGAAGGAACAGAGTGGAATGCTGATCCGAAGCACCGTTGGACAGTCAAACGCACTCAACTCACTCCAGAGGCAAAGCTATGGAACCACTTCGTCAAAAAGAGGATTATGCCTTCATCCCACAACAGCACGGTCGACAGACCCAGGTTAGCTCTCGTTCACTCCATTCTAAATGAGAGACCTATTCATGTCGGCCGTTATATACGAGAAGGAATCTTGGAGTGTGCCCTCAAGCCATCAGGACCCCTTTTCTTCCCCTACCTCATCACCGAGATCTGTCGTGGGCATAACATTCCCAAAATCCCTGAAGATTACAAGGTCCAAGGGAAAGGATGGACGGAACGCAATATTTTCAGTCTGATAGAGCTGAAAGCTGCCACACCTATCTCCTTTTTCAACCCATTTGCCGCGGTAGAGGAGCCAGCAGAGCCCACTCAGCAAAACCCTGCCGCCGCAGAGCAGCAGCAGCTCCTCCAGCAGACTCCTCTACTCAAATCCTAGCCACCCTGCAGAAGATGGAGGAACGGCAGCTGGGCCTGATGAGTTTTGTCCGCGACTTCACAACAGCAACGGTACATTTCATTCAAAGTAATTTAAATTTTGCAAATGTACAGTTTCATGTTTCCCCCGATCATTATTTTGCTGTCCCTACACCTGCCCATACCCTACCCCTACTGCCACACCAAAAACACCCTCTGTTGTGTCCACTCCAACCCCGGCCGTGACAGCTAAAGGCGGCAGCCACGTCACCCATGTCTCTGTCAGAGGAGAGAAGAGAAAGGAGCCTCCGACCGACCTTGATGAGTTTATTGTTGGTTTCTCTTCCTCCTCAATCTAGGAGGAATCTGATGGCGAGCCCTCTGTCAAGAGGAACCTTTCAAAGGAGTTCACTCAGATGAAGCGGCAGAAGCCCAACACTGGTGACGGACCATCCGTCCAAGGGAAGTCCAGCAATGGCAGCAGCAGCTCTTCCGAAGAGGTACAAGTGCTGGCAAGACTACCCCAGATCTCACCTACTCGAATCCAGCCCCCGAGGGAAGCTAAGAAGAAGACTGCCTCCGCCTCTCCGAGCCATCTGCCGGCGCCGACAATGAAGGTCACTGCCCGCCGGCAGGTACAGATCAGCAGCAGCGACGACAGCACTTAAATTTAAGTTTCTATCTTATTTTTGTTGTTTGCTGCTTTATTATAATTGTGATGTATTTTGTTTTTATTTTCTATTTTTTTCTGTCATCATGCATTGAGGGCAATGCAACCCTTGAGTTTAGGGGTGGCATCCCTCCAGTAATGAAGTGTTTTTAGGTTCAAAATTGTGTCTAAGTGTTAATTATTATTTAAGTTTATTTTTGTCAAAAAAATGGCGTAAGTCTTTGAACTGAACTCACCTGCCGTGACAACCTCTATCGTGGCAGTGCCTTTAGGATATTTTTAGGAGCAGTTTAGAGCCTTACTATAGTTCTGATCCTTAAACACCCTTTGTGACTCTTATAATGTCTAGAACTCTACTAGTAAACTAGAATAGGAAAAAGCTTAAACACTTGAGTTGCCACTAGAGGTGCCTAACACTGGCTCTAGGAAAAGAAGTTAAGAAAAAATAGACTCAATACACCTAGAGGTGCCCGAAACCGGCTCTAGGAAGTTAGCTAGAGGTGCCCGAAATAGGCTCTAGTCAAACTTAAATTAAGAAAAGAAAATCGAGTCTAAGAAAAAACTAAAGGAGCCTAAGAATTGCCTCCAAGAAAATGAAAGTTGGCATAAAACTGCAAGTAAGTGACTTAGCTATTCTAGTAAACTAAGGGAGTCTAGGCATATAATTGTTCACAAAATATAAACACACTACACGAGAATTATAGCAAGGTTCCGAATGAATCCTGAATTATCCAACAGGGTGTTGTTCGCAATAGGGCATGAATGGTAGGTAAGGTAAAGTTCATTGTTTTAAGCCAAACAAAAAAAATTATTTTATTTTTAGGTCCTAATTGCTTGAGGACAAGCAAGAACTTGAGTTTGAGGGTGTGTTGTGTGTGCAAAAGTTCTACTTTTTACCCCCTATTTAACCCATATTTCTGCTACATTCAAGCATAATTCATTGCATTTAGGATAGATTTTATTTATACATCACAATTATATAAAATGGCACAGTTGCTACTGATTTTGGTTACTTTTGCAGGTAGCTGTTGTAGACGCAGGGCAGTCAAGAAGCAGAGCTGGAACACAGGACTGCAGTCGAGTGGAATGACGCTGCTGTGGCAGCCAATGACGACAGCCATATTGAAAGGAAAAAGTGAAGTGGAGTTCGACAGAAAGAGGAAATTAAGCCGGTCTGTCGTGGAGCACTCCTATATTTTTCTGAGCCCTAGATCAGAATGAAGGCCAAGCCCAAAGTTCAAGGAAGAAACTCAAGGCAAGGAAAGAGGACGAATTAAAGACATCTACTCTGAAGATTTAGTCTTTAATAGAGTTGTACTTTAATTTAAACTTGTATTCTTGCCATATTAGAAAACTTGAACCCAAGGCCTATATAAAGGCATGTAATTCGACCTAGGGAAGCACATCTTATTCTCTAGCCGTCTTCCCCTAACCCTAGTCGTTTTCCCTCTTCCCATCATGTTCTAAACTTCCCATAGGGCTAAGGGTTGATTCTGTAAAGTAGTTGCAAGGATTGCATTGTTTTAGGATTTTTTTCTGTTCAATAAAATAGACTTTAAGTTTGCTTATTCTGGTTTTCAACATCTTGCAAGAGTATCGGGAGAGCATTGTGAGATTATACATTTACTTAATATCGGGAGAGTTAAGTATACGAAAGGAATAAGTACGGGTTCTTCAGTTTATGGTTGAACTATCTCAGACCTAGGGATAGGACGAGGTTAAGTGGCTAAGGAAGAACTCAACAACATCGGTGTTCATCCTTCGATTCACGTCGGGAGGTATCATCAAAGACGTGTTCATTGACAGACTTGGACCTAGGGATAGGACGAGTCACAACAGGGATTCTTGCCAAACTTGAAGTACAGAGTTGTGTGATTGCTGCCGCGACAACAACTGACCACTGCCGCCGCAGGTGCTGCCGCGACAGAAGTGACGATAGAACAGAAAGACCTAAACAGTGCAACACCTGCACTACTAAACAAATCAATACCGGCCTATTTCTCTACTCTGAATCTCTTAATCTTTTATCTTCAGTATTCTTTATTATTCCCTTATAAACAATTAAAATTATCTTCTTTATTGTGCAACAATCCAAGGTTAAGGCTATTTCCAGTCCCTGTGGATTCGACATCCGATACTTCGTGTATCACTTTACTACTTGCGTCGTGTACACTTGCACTCTATTGCGATAGACTCTTTTACACGCAACAGATTTGAACAATCTTCTTTCAAAAGTTCATGATGATCACCACAAAGTGGTGAATGAGCTTAAGGCTTCTCTAAACGTAGTTGGGAAACAAGATTTTGAAAAAGCAAGCTCTTCAAAACCCAACTATGTGAAGAGGAACTTTAATGGCTACAAACAAAAAGGCTCTCAAAGGCATGCTAAAGGTAAAAAGATTAGAAATGTATGGATTCTTAAGGAACTAGTAGTTTCTAATAATATTAATTTTATTGCTTCTTGGATTCCTAAGGGAACCAAGTATTTGGGAGCTAATTCACATGGACCCAAAATGATTTGGGTACAAAAAATCAAGAACTAATATTTGTTTGTAGGGGGAGCATTGCTACAAGGCCAAAGCTTCAAGTCAAAACACTTGGTACCTTGATAGTGGATGCTCAAGACACATGACCAGCGACAATAGTAGATTCATGGAGCTAAAGCCAAAGAGTGGTGGAGTGGTGACATTTGGTGACAACTTCAAGGCCACATTGAGGGTATAGGTTCCATTGGTAATCTCTCTTCTATTCTTATTGAAGATGTGTTATATGTCAATGGTCTAAAGCATAACTTGTTGAGCATTAGTCAATTATGTGATAAAGGTTTTAATGTTCTTTTTGACATAAATGGTTTCAAAATTGTGGACATTAAAACAAATAAGACAATGCCCATTGGTCATCACATAGGTAACATATACATGGTGCATCTAGATGACATTCATACATCACATGCATGTTTGGTTGCTCAAAATGAAAATGATGCATGGTTATGACATAGGAAACTAGGACATGCTAGCATAAGTTTTTTAGTGAAATTGGTTTCCCAAAATCTAGTTAGAGGTTTACCTAAGCTAAAATTTTCTTTAGATAAAATTTGTGAAGCTTGTGTTAAGGGTAAACAAAAATGAACTTCATTTAAATCCATTAATGATGTTTCAACTAGTAGAGTTTTACAATTGATCCATATGGATCTCTTTGGACCTATTAGGACAACTAGCTTGGGTGGAAAATCATATGTTTATGTTTTAGTTGATGATTTCTCTAGATACACTTGGGTTCTCTTTTTAAGTACAAAAGATGGGGCTTTAGAAAAATTCATCACATTTTAAAAAAGTTACTCAAAATGATTTTGGTCAAAACATAACTCATATTAGAAGTGACCATGGAACATAATTTCAAAATCTAAGTTTTCAAGATTTTTGTAACTCTAATGGTATTGGCCACAATTTTTCTGCACCTCGCACTTCTCAACAAAATTGGGTAGTTGAGAGGAAAAACCGTACTTTAGAAGAAATGGCTAGAACCATGCTTTGTGAAAACAATATACCTAAGTATTTTTGGGCAGAAGCCACAAACACCGCTTGTTATATTATAAATCGTGTAATGATTAGGTGAATTTTAAAGAAAACTCCTTATGAGATTTTAAAGCCAAAGAATCCTAACATTAGCTATTTTCATCCTTTTGGATGCAAGTGTTTTGTTTTAAACAATGGAAAAGATCATTTAGGTAAATTTGATGCAAAAAGTGATGAAGCTATTTTCTTATGTTATTCTTTAAACTCTAAAGTCTACCGAGTGATTAACAAAATAACTTTAGTTGTAGAAGAGTCTATTAATGTGGTTTTCGATGATAATCTTCTTCCGAGGAAGGATTCTTGTGATGATGATGATGTAGGGATCATTGAAGCCAATGATGGTGGACATTCATCAAAGGTGGATGAGGTTCCAACCAAAGAAAAAGAAGCACAAGATCCTCCCATAGAATCCTTGAAGGACATGAATCTTAGTGAAAAGGAAGTGAGCTACCCAAGGGAACTCAACTATGTCAAAGATGGTGAAATCTTGGGTGATCCATCCAAGAGGGTAACCACTAGATCCTCTCTTATATTGCTTAATAATGTTGCATTTAATTCATGAATTGAGCCTAAAAATATCAACGAAGCATTAAAAGATGATTTTTGGATATTGGTCATGCAAGAAGAACTTAATCAATTTGAGCAGAGTAAAGTTTGGAGATTAGTTGATAGGCCTAGTAATAAGTCTACTATAGGAACTAAATGGGTCTTTAGAAACAAACTAGATGAGAGTGGTAACATAGTGAGGAACAAGGCTAGAGTTGTTGCTCAAGGTTATACTCAAGAAGAGGTAATCGATTTTGATGAAACCTATGCACTCGTAGCTAGAATGGAAGCAATTAGGATGCTTCTTGCATTTGCATGTTATCATTAATTCAAGCTTTTTTAAATGGATGTTAAAAGTGTATTTTTAAATGGTTTTATAAATGAGAAGTGTATGTTGAACAACCACCCGGTTTTGAAGATCTAATTTACCCAAACCATGTTTTTAAACTAACTAAAGCTTTATATGGTTTGAAACAAGCTCCTAGAGCTTGGTATGAAAGGCTTTCAAACTTTTTGGTTGAAAAAGGTTTTGAAAAAGGGAAGAAGGACACTAAACTTTTCATTAAAAGAAATTTCAATGACATCTTAGTTGTACAAATTTATGTTAATGATATTATATTTGGTTCTACTAATGAATTTTATTGCCAAGAATTTTCTAAGTTAATGCAAGGTGAGTTTGAGATAAGCATGATGGAGGAGCTCTCATTCTTCTTGGAGCTCCAAATCAAGCAAAGGAAAGATGTCATCTTCATCAATCAAGCTAAGTACATCAAGGATATGCTCAAGAAGTTTGACTTGGAGAATGTGAAGCCTCAAGCCACTCCAATGAGTTTGTCAATTAAGCTTGACAAAGATGAATGAGGTGAGTGTGTTGATTCTAAGTTTTATCGTTCTATGATTGGCTCTTTACTTTACCTTACCGCAAGTAGACCCGATATCATGTTTAATGTTTGCTTGTATGCTAGGTTTCAAACTAACCCTAGAGAATCACACCTTGTAGCCATTAAGAGAATTTTTTGGTACCATAGACACACACACCTTGTTTAGGTCTTTGGTATCCTAAAGACTCTTCCTTTAACCTTCATGTTTATTCCGATGCAGACTTTTTCCTTTCTTTTTAATTTTTGTTTAATTTTTGTTATTGTTTTCAACCAATTTTTGTATACTTAGTATTATAATTGTATGGGTTTAGAAGTTTTTGCAAAAATTCTTTAAAATTTGAAATTTTTTGTTTCGAATATATAAATATATTGTATATTTTAGTATACTTTTTTTCAAAACTATTTTCACCAAAATTCATATTTATACTTGTATATAATTTTAACATATAAAATATAGTATTTTTATCAATACCTTGAACTATTGGAATGTCTATTGGATCGAATGTGATGATAATTTCATACATTGTTTTTGAATGGTTTTGATGTTTTTCAGGTTATTATGGGGCTGAAAAAGAAACAAAGGAAAGAATTGTCTTTTAGTTCATCCAATCCCAATTCAGAAAATGAGGGTATTACTAAACCGAACCTTGGTTTTATTATTCAAAATAGTTTTCAATCCTCTTCGGCTATGGCCCATTATAAACAATACCAAGTTTTTTTTCAATCTGGGATGAAAGAGTTGTTTCAATCCCTTTTCTAAACTCTGAACGTTTTAAGTTCAAATATTTTGGGTTGTTACAACAATGGAAATTCATGACTTTTTTTAGTGTTCCCCTAATTTTGTACCGAAATCTCGTTTTGATTTTCTTTGCTAATGCTCGTTGCATCCTTGATCAAGCAAGGGAAAGTGTAATTGCCATTGAATCCTATCTTATGGGCAAGAAATTTCGTATTGACCAAAGATTTTTATGCAATGTTTTTGGGTTTGGAAATTTGGGAATTGATGATGAACACTCATTGGGGCATTCTAAACTTGGCTCTGTAACCGTTCTTGATGCCCATGACCGTATCCTCCATCTCATCATCTCTTGGTGGATCCTTCCTTCCGGTGGGAAATTCTCTACCATTCGCCAAGTTGATGCTTTTTGGCTACGTTGTTTCCGAGAGGGTAAGCGCCTAAACCTTTGCCAAATTATGTTTTCCGACTTGGTTTATCTTGTTCAACACCATCGCACCGATCAAGTCAAGTCCTTTTTCTATGGCACGCCTTTGAGCTTCTTGTTCCATTCCTTAGAGATCAATTGTTCCCATGATGCCGACGAGCCTCTAGGCAAACTGATTGATAAACATTCCCTTACTCGTGCTCACTTTGAGTACATTGATCATGAGTGGGTTCGTGTTAATTTCCCTACTCCTCAAGACAATCAACCTCCCTCGGTCTCTCCACAAGGTCCTCAAGTCCAACAAGCTCAATCTTCCATGGATGGACTCATGGCGTATCTCAATGAGCAATTCACATCCTTAGGAAATAATATGGATGCGAGATTTGCGGCCATTGATACTCGCTTTACATCGTTGAAGGATTGAGTCAAGGCCCTTAAACAACAACAAACTTCCATAGATGTCTCTCTCACCGCCTTCCATGGTGCTTGGCTCAATCATACTCAGAAATCTCAAGCTAACCGTGATGATGAAGATGGAGAGGACGAGAACGAAGACTATGGGGACGAGTAGTTTTTGAGCATATCATTACATATCATATTAGGATTTTCTTTTTATTATGCACCTTTATGTTTGGAACTCTATGCTTTGGTTTTGTTCTTAGGATTAAGGTTGGATTTAAGTTTGAAGTTATTTTGAGCTATTATTGCTTTGGATTTTAATTTGCACTTTAATGATATTATGTTGCTTATTATGCTTTGATTATACCTTGTGCTTTATTGTTATATATTGTTTATATCCTTGAATTGTTGCATTGATTTTGATCCAACAAAAAGGGGAAGAAGTGTAAAAACATAAATTTTTACAAACTTTTGAAAACCAATCTTAAATTAAGGGGGAGTAAACTATTCAAACTTTTCAAAATACTTAAAAATTTACTTTGGTTTTGTTATATCAAAAAGTGAGAGATTGTAAAACCTAATTTGATTTTGATATAACAAAGTGTAAAAGAAAATAAATTTTTAAGTATTTCAAAGTCTCAAAAATTGACAAGCAAATTTGAACAAAAAATGTTTCTAAGCCAAATAAATTGTTCAAACAAAATTGTTCTAAGTGTTATAGCCCAAAACCTTCTTGTACGCTAAGGCGTATCGATACGCTATAGTCGTATCGATACAGTTTTTAGGTTCTAGAAATTTAATCGATAAAAGCGTACTGATACGGTTATACCTGTATCGATGCGGTATTTTATCTAGGCTTAACTTTAAGGCATAGCGTACCGATACGGTCGTACTCGTATCGATACGGTTTGATCTGATTCGATAAATCTTTGCATTTAAAGTTTATAACTGTTGCTTGTCATTTATGATTTCAGCAAAATTTCAAACGGTCGTTGGACCGTATTGATACTCCCATATAGCGTATCGATACACTTTTTGCTAACGTTTTACTCATGATTCCAATGAGCAAAATTCGTATCGATACGGTCTTAGAGTATCGATACGCCCCTCTTTTTACACTATACCCGTACCAATACACCCTTATAGCATATCGATACACCCTCTTAAATGTGCACAACGGCTCTTTCTATTTTTAGACAGGTATCGATACCCTTATTCGAGTACCGATACGGTAGGTTGTAGAAGTGCAATTATTGCAGGAAAAAAGAATCTCAGCGACTCTATTGATGATCTCAACCACTAGAACGGCTAGAAATCAATGCAATGGTATATAAACGAGCCTCAAAAGCTACAACGACAACCATTGAACTAAATTGCAACAATCCAAGCATATATCCAAACCATAGAGCTCATAAAGTCAAATTCTTATACCCCACTTGTGTAATCTTCCATTGTATTATCTTATTTCAAGTTTGTGGAGTGTTTAAGTGTAATTGGGCAATCTATCAACCTTCTGAGAGGCATTTTTTAGATTGTCAATCTTTTTTGTATTTGAGAGAGTTTTTTGTTAATCTTTGGGTAGAAAGATTAACCAGTTTGTAAGGTTTCCTCCTAGTCCGAGAAAAGGGGACGAATTTCTAGTGAAATTGGTTGAAAATTCTTAGTGGGAGCTAAGGTAGTGGATGTAGAACTTGTTCTAAGCTTGAACCACTATAAATTGTCTTGTCTTGAATTTTCCATTTTTCAATTTGCTTCTTTCAATTTTAAAAAGTCAATTCACCCCCTCTTTGCCATTTTCGATTCGATTGATCAACTTAACTAATTTTTCCGAGCATTTTTATTAAGAGGTTTAGCTCCATATTTGTTATGGTTGTTGTGTATGTTGATGATTTGAATATCACTAGGACTCATGAAGAGATCTCACTGACAATAAAATCATTGTGCATCAATCGACAAACATAGAAAAATGTTTAAAGAGACTTTACATGCATAACGCACATTTGTTGAGCACAAAGCAAAGTCGAAAAATAATTGTTATGCATCAGATCTTAATTGGTCTAGAAGTATTATCTAAGTATTACGAGAACATTACCTTTAGATCTTTCAAAACTCGATGTTTTTCCAAATCATGTAAATAATTGCTATGCACGAGGCAAAGCCGAAATATGTGTTTGGCTAAACATATTCAGAAGATATGTGAATTGCTTTCACAAGATAAGATGCAAGCTATCTTGTGTAGAGATAATGCTAAATTTATATTTCAATCAAAAGGTGGATACATCAATTGTGAAAAAAACGAAACATATTTCTTCAAAGTTTCGTGCATCATGATCCTTAGAAGAATAGTGTTCGATGAATCCTTTCAAGTAGTAATTTGAAAGACCTATTCACCAGTGCATGGTCTACTTCAACATTTGAAGATTATATTCAAGATTGAATAATAAAGATTCAAAGATCTTATGTGATGTTTTCATGAGGGGGAGTAAATATGCGGTGCTCTCTTTTTCCCTTAACCGAGGTTTTGTTCCAATGGGTTTTCCTAGTAAGGTTTTTAATGAGGCAACATGTTATGTGTATCAAAGACGTGTGTACTCTTTTTCCTTCACTAAGAATTTTTTCATACGGGGTTTTTAATTTAGTAAGGTTTTAACGAGGCACATTATCTTCATTGATATCCAAGGGGGAGTGTTATGAATATTTTTATTTATGATGGATATCCATATATTAAATGAGACTTTAATGTACTTTATTATTAGGGTTTAATACTCATTAGAATTAAGGTTTTCATCTTATGTCTATAATACAAGTCTCTCTCTTTGTCTCTCATCTTGTTCTTGTTCATAAATTTTGTTCTTGCTCTTTACTTTATTCACATCAATTAGGACTTTTAAAAAAAACTTATTATTTTTTAAATAAAAAATAAACAAAACTTGAAAATGGTAAAAATAAACACTATGTGTCACAATGATTTCAAAAGTTATTAAAATAGTTAATGGTGCATATTATTAGTGGTACATATCTGTACATGACATTTACTCTAAAATTTTCCTACAAATTGGATACTTATATTTTATATAAAAAATAATATATGATGAAATTAATTAGTGGGGGTAAAACTATATTTTTGTCCAAAGTCTCTCTAGGAAGTAACAAACGAAGACAAAATATTTGGTGTTGCAAAATGCTGTAAGCAACCGAGCAATAAATAGTAGTATACCTAATGCCTGTCCTTTTCGATAACGGAAGAGCTCTCCACCATTGAAAATAACACCAAACTTTTTTGCAGATCAAAACAAATATGCGCACCGAAATCCGTGGGGAAAAAGAAAGGACAAAACTTGAAAGGAAGAGGGCAGTCCCAAAACAAAAAACAAGATGATGCAATATTAGCCTTAGTGACATACCTAAAACCGACCACCATTAAATTAATATTGGATGTCCAAATTAGGTTGCATTTGGCATACGAAAACAATGCGAAATGATAGGTGTCAAAGTATGTGGAGATTTTTAAGTGAAACATGGCAGACAATGTATGTGCATGTGGATATTTGAAAATTGTTTTAATCCACCACCGCAAGCAAACCAGATGAAGTTTGAATGTGCCTGTTGTTTTTCCAGTATCGCATCATCAGATCAGGTGAAAACCAAAATTCCATGCAAACAATATTTGCCTTGGTTTAGATAATGCTACACATCCAGACTGTGCATTGCATCACCTGTGCTCCTCCACTCCACTCATGTACATCTTCCTTTCTTTATTCTATTATATAAAATTATATTATATGATGATGACCGAATATATATACCCAACCCTAGAAATTCCAATCAATAATCTTTAGAGTATGTGGTCTCAGTTCACACCCTTCTCTCTCTCATAGGCTGTGGATTCAATACCAATTAGGAGAGGGTTCAATACTATTGGAATATTAACAAGAGTAAGAAATGTTTAGAGAAAACTAATTTCCATTTCATATCATTTACGATCCAAGTATAGTGTATATATATACACTGAATACATTGAGCTCTAGGTTAAGCCCTAAGAGCTAACAACCTCCTAACAACCTTCTAACCATCTAACTATACTAAGAGCTTCCCTTAGAGGAAACTGTTAACAGACTCTTGCAGGTTCACTCAACAAATACCAATTAAGAGCAAATTATCTCCCCCTCCCCTCCCGTAGTAATTGTTCCAAAAGAAACCCTAGAAATTCCGCTTCAAAATGCATACCATATTAAAACCATTAAGCTCAAAACTCTCCTTAATCTCTTATATAAAGATGATTGGCTGGCGAGACTTTGTTTTAGTAACAAGAAAGAGATTTTACAAACTTTGAAATTTCATATTTCCGTTACGTGTATATAAATATGAAGTTGAAATCATGTTTATTTACTTGATAATTTGTCAGAGGAATCGAAAACAATTCATGTGGGATCAAATTCAAACGACCAAACAAACAATATAATGTCATCGTGATTATGGGGTTAGATTTTTTTTCTCCTCTCTTTTAGATTTATAGTTGATATTGGTAATGAAGGTGTGTATTGGATATAGTACATGCTATAGTTAATTATATTAGACATTTTTTATTATTATATATATTATTTCATACAATAACAGAGAAAAAGAAAATACTCTAATAGGCATGCCTATTTTTTTTTTACTTTAAAATTAAAATTAATAATTTATAACCCTAAATCTTAAGCATTAGCCCCTAAACTTTAAAATTTAAATTTTTATTTATAAACTCTAATCTCTAAACAAAAAATCTAAACTTTAAATTGGACTCATTGTTAAAAATAAATTTTCCACCACTGGTGCATGAAATATTTACCCTATCTATATAAGAAAATCATATTTTCAGACAGATAATATACATAATATTGGTATTTTAAAGATATACACGAGAATCAGTGGTGGAGAAGAAAAGGCTACTAACTTTTCTTTTCTTTTCTTTTTGTAATCGAAGGAATGATGGGTTTGAATTTTTTGACCATGGAAAAGAAGTAGAGAGGGCATTAGTGGGGGGAAATAAGGCAGATGAGTTATGAGGGGCACACATCAACTCCCACTTTGATTTTGTTGTGTATTTAAACCTCAGCCTCATGCGGAAAGTAATGGTGCCCTTTCAAACAGGAACATATGATATGAGCATTTGTTTTTAGGTCAACCTCGAGGGACAACTTTTTGCCTTGCCTTATCAAACTTCCACCTTCTCAATTTTAAAGCAACCCAAATTGTCTTGTCTCCATGGATACATGTTCATGTCTGTTAATTCTGCAATTGCATGCGTAAAGAAAGAAATTTTCAAACCAACCGCAATAAATTAATTATGAGATGAATATTATACATTTTTTATTTTTTTATCAGAAACGTATGATTTTATTCATGAAAAATCATACAGATGAGAATTAGTACAAGCCTTATTAAAAACTCTCTTAAACCTAAATGAGAAAAGAGTACTCATACTAATCCATAGACATCAGACATGAGCAAACACCACACAAAAACAAGGAACAAACTCTCAACCCTTAGAAATAATACCAGACTCGCATCAGTCACAAGGCGTGGTCACGCCTTATCAAAAATACCTTTATGCTCGTATCAATATGAACCTGATCAGCCACTACATGTGAAGAATAGACCGCGACAAAGCTACACGCTCCACCATCATGTGCCCAATACCGTTTTATAGCCACCCAATGTCGATAATTCACCACAAACTCAAAATGAAAACGACACCCTTCTCAAATTACAACAATCCCACATGATGCTCCAATTGATGTCGCAAACACAAATTGAAAACAATCCGACGACCATAATTTACTCACCACAGGATCCGAAACATCCTCCAACTTTGATTCCTAAAACATCACCAAGTCACAACGTTGCTTACGAATCAAATCCCACACCCCTCGCTTTTTACCCGCACTCCCCAAACCACGAGCATTCTATGTCAAAATCCTCATCTCAATAGAACATTTCACGCTCAGCAATAATTCTCGAGATGTCTTGAATAAACTCCTCCTCCCTTCCTAACATATTCACCCCAACCAACCTACCTAACCTCTCTGTCGCCTGTGCTTCCCGTAGAATAGCTTGTTGCCGATGGGCCGCTGCAGATGAAGACGCAACGACTCTCTTTTTCCTTGTACCCTTACGAGGACTCCCTGAGAACCACACGTTGATTGTACAAAACCACGTTGATCAGAAGCTTCACATATATCTGCTATCAGAGTCACTTGTTGACTCTGGTTACCCAAACTCTTTGAGACCGCACCACCTGATTGAACAAACAAAGGTACTGCAATATCCTCTTCTTCTACTATGATCGTTTCCACATTCCCCCGCATAAATTGAATCAAGTTGATCCTTATCCAAATGACTCTTTTGAATGCAATCCATCTCTTCGTCAACCGTCAACTCTCCCTACAGCGATCTCCCCCTATCCACCTGCAAGGCTTCGACCAGCCCTCCCACTTGAACTTTCATGACATTTTGATGCTCCCCATCCCGGTCAACCATCCCCACCAACTCATCTGATACTTCCATCCTCACCTCAACAGGACGGCTAGACTCCCATAAACCATTCTCATGCCAAGAACGTTGTTCACCTCGCGATTCATCCCCAGACGTATCATTCAACGCATCCTGGAAAAACTTCCTTCCTTCTCACCAGTGGCAGAGCCAAGATTTCTATATAGTGGGGTCAGAGTCATGCCCATTTTTGAGATTTTCGTGGCCCTAGGGCGAACCAAAAAATTGGGCCCCTAATCAAGGATTTAAAATACGATTGAAACGTGTTTTATGTCGTATTGTGTTTATCAAGATTGCGGTCACTGGGAGTATCGCGGTTGTGATTTTTTTAAAATAACATATCCTTTTGTGGACATAACGATCGTGGATGTCACGGTTTCGGATGACATCGCTACTGCTCTATAACGGTCATTGTTGTGGTTGAGGCCTATTATTTAAATCCATGTCCCTAATAACAAGTATTGAAAAAAAAATTAAGGGTAGGTCTATAATAACAAGTATTGAAAAATTGGGCCCCTAATAATAAATACTAAAAAAATGAATTTTAAGAGTATGCTCATAATTAAAAATATTAAAAAATGGCCTCTAATAACAAGTATTAAAAATATTAGACCCGTAATAACAAATATTAGAAAAAAATGAATTTTAAGAGTAGACCCCTAATAAAAAATATTAAAAATGAATCTGTAATAATAAGTATTGAAAGAATTAGACATTTAGTGACAAGTATTAGAAAAAAATGTATTTTAAGAGTATGCTCATAATAATAAATATTGGAAAAATTGGACCCTTAATAAAAAAATATTAGAAAAATAAATAAATCTTAAGAGTAAGCCCTAACAATAAATATTGAGAAAAAAATTAGACCTTAAGAACAAATAGTTGAAAAAATTGGACCCTATAATTAATATTAAAAAATATGTATGATTCATTATAAAAATTTTGGGTCTTAGGAGGTTGCCCCTCCTGTCCAGGCCCAGATACGACCCTAGTCACTGTGAGGTATGAAGTTTGGGAAATTTTCTATAGCACTACAATAAGTATTGTTGGCCCCATATCCTAAAAATTAAGTGGGGTTCATTCTTATATTTTCTATGAAAATTTCAATTTTTTTATACTTTATAATGGGTTTGAAAATATTTTAGTGGGGTCAATTGCACCCTAAAAATCCCATATACATCCTCCCATGCTTCTGACTCAAACCATTATGTCTATCCCTAGACATATGTTCTTCCTCAGCGTCATCACTACAACTCGATTGTTTCCCATTAATATCTTCCTTACCAACCGAGCTTCACATTAATTCTATTTCTTGATCATGTATCGTGAAGGATAGTCACCCTACCATCATATCTAATATTTCATCTATCCGCTCAAACTTTTTCGTCTCAGTTAACACTCGACACCTCTCAAACGATGACGGTTCAGATGTAGCCTCATCCACCAGCACAAATTTACCCTATGCTTCGGCCACATTTTTAAACATAAATATCGACCACGCGTGCATAGGCATCCCACAAATCGATAACCATACATGTCGCGAACTAATCGAAAATTCTACCGACCAAGCTTCCACTCTCTCAAACCAGGCTTGCAAACCTTCCTTACGCAAGAAATTCTGCCGTTTCTCCAAATTCGTAAACACTATTAAAACCATTGAGCCTGATATTCGCATGAGCTGACACTCCTTAATATTCTCCTGAGACATCACCACAGCAAGTTCCACAATTGACATAGGCTTCTTGCATCAACCAATTGCACATGTACTAAGAACATCAACCTGAATCTCATCTATTTCCCCAAACACCTTTCGCCACTCCTGCACAACATTGTTATCCCTATGTTCACCGGTATCCCCAACTACCTTCCGCCTCTCCTGCAAAATTCCTTGGCCCGTATGTACAA
Organism: Hibiscus trionum; assembly: GCA_030270665.1. Lineage (NCBI taxonomy): Eukaryota > Viridiplantae > Streptophyta > Magnoliopsida > Malvales > Malvaceae > Hibiscus > Hibiscus trionum. The sequence goes on from BSYR01000010.1 coordinate 44,085,168, forward strand.
ATCTCCTAGGCGGATTGCTTATGTGAGGCTCATAATCCCTCTTGCGCCGCCAATATGAGTTTCTAATATCTCCATGTGAAAACGTCACCTATATTCGAGATCTATATAACCAAAAATCATTCAGTCGTTTAAACGCTTGCAACACATCCTCGTACGATCCCATTCGAACGAATCTAAACTTGGCACCATCCCTTGTCTTCTTAACCGGAATATACACATCCACAACCTCTCCGTGTCGATCAAACGATTGCCATACACCCTGCCAGTGTAAATGATTCAAGATATTCTTCACAAAGAGTGTCCATATACTCTGTCATTTAGCTTTGTCCACCCCCGACCCCGACCCCTTTCCCTCGTAGGCCACCACCACCGTCATATTTTCAACTCCACCACCGTCGTCATGTTTTCAAAATTTGGATCTATTTTCAATTAAATCTCAATCAAACAACACTCCGAACTCATTTTCAAAATACCCTTGAAATGAAACACATCTATCCAAGAACAAGTCTAAGCGACCATTGGATCGAAATTATATCAAATGATTTTCTTTTAAATCAAGAAATAATTTAGATATTGTAACTCAAATTTAATATAATCTATATAGTTTATTTCAAAATTTTCAGATCACATATTCAACTCGAAATTTATTTGTCCAAACATGTACATATACAAAGCAGATTATTGGTATATTGTAATTTGAACGTTGCTTTGATGGTGTAATGAAATTGTTGAGATGAAATCATGGGCAGACAAAATGATAGGTTTCTTTAACCCCACTAAACATTTACCTCATTGCTCGTCGAAAGCCATTTGTTTTGAATTCCAAATTTTTTAAAAAAATGACAGAAGGTTGATGAAAATGAATACAAAGCATGAAGCATGTTGGGCCCCTACCAAGAGATTTGAATCAATTTGCAGGACAGCGATTGACATTTTATATGAATACAGAGTGAACCGTCATTAAAAGCGCTTTCTACTCAAATTAAAAAGGATAAACCGCCCAAAACATCAACAACCATCACCGTGAATAAGTCAAAACTGTTGAAATTATTGAAGTGGAAAAATTAGGCCCGAGGAACCAAATACTTGAAGATTGTGTAGGAGTAGCATCATACAAAATTGTCAATGTTGTAGGCCTTGTGAGCTTGGTGACATGAATTGATGGGTTGTGTCATTCCCACCATTCTACAGTCATTCCAATCATCACTAACCTCAAAAGAATCTTTAAAAAAAACCGCATAAGCTGAAATGCTTGTGTGATTTTATATTTCATTTATGGATCAACTTTTCCTCACCAGCTCCACCATCATGCCATACAAAGCGTTGGGACTGAAATCGTTAAACACTGTTCTTGTTTTGGGGTTTTAACTTTTAACCAAGACCCTTCTTTAGTTGGGCCTTAAATTGCCTTGTCCAACAAGCCCAACTCACCATTCACTCCGATATATAGTAAAAGGCAAACGCGTATAAATAAACACTGTTCTTGTTTTGGGGTTTTAACCAAGATATAGTAAAAGCAAACACGTATAAATAAACATTAACATAAGCGAACAACCATACGTATAAATATAATAATATGTATATAACGTGTAGACCTGACAAATTTGACCCGAAACCCGAATCGAATTATTCGAACCGAGACTCAATTTTGACTCGAACATGATGATCCGAAGTTGACCCGAAACCCGAAATAAACCGAACCAAACCGAAACTGACCCAAATTTTTTTGTTGCACCGATTTGACCCGAACTGAATGCTACCCAAACCGAAAGCTGAACTGAATATCGACCCGATTTTAACCCGAAAATTAAGGTAAAAATAAATTAATAATTTATTTTTAATATTATATATTTTTAACAATATAATAAATAATAAAATGAAGTATATTTTATTATCTTTTTTGTACTATACCATAGAAGAGACCGTTGCTCTTGTCAAAGTTGTGGTATAATAACATTTTATGTCATTTTGGCTAAAAACTAAATCTTAGAAATTAAAATGAACAAAAATATCATTATATTAAATTAATAGACTAAATTACAAAGATTAGTTAATTTCGACTAAAAGTAAATTTTTAGAGACTAAATATCACTACGGGGAGGGGATTTTTATATCCGAAGTCTAAACTGTGAGGATACTTGTGACTAAATTAAATTAAACTAAAACTTAAAGTTGAATATTAGTACTAAAATATAACATTTTAAATGCAACATTACCTAAAAAGTAATTAATCTCTAGCTTAAAAAATTGGTGGCTTATTTCCCTCCAAAATTTTGTCTTTTCCCTCTCTATTTTTACTAATTGTCTTTTTCTCTTTCTTTTTTTCAATCTAG